>CM031858.1:48139387-48185379 GCA_018697195.1 Certhia americana
GGGGGGGGGGGGCTATGATTCTCAATCATATGATAATTGGATGAAGTAATTTTGGCCAGTTCTGATCTTTGCACTAGTTTCAGTTTTTAAAGCCTTCTTTAAATGACACTTCTGCTGTGCTTATATAATGAAGGGCTTTGTTACATGCATTCCCACCAGTGGTAACTATTCTCAATTACTCTTTTTGCTTCCACACTGCATTACCCATCCTGGGACATGAAGCACTGCAAGCACAAGTAAAATCTGCTAACTCCTGGAAAAGAAAAGCATGTATTCAACAAAAGACTCTATGAGACTTGGGGTTTGTTTTGTTTTTTTGTACCAATCACCTGTCTCTTCTTTGTTATCAACTTTTGAACCTGCTGCCAAAAGGCTAGAAAATTTCAGCAAGGAGGATAACTCAACCATACTGAATTCTCTCATCAGGCAGATTGAAAAGGGGTTATTTTAGTGCTGCAATCAAGAAAATTACTGGTGTGTGAGGGTGCACTACATTAGGCAGTAGGGAATCCTTAGGGCACATTCATATATATTTTAGCCACAAAAAAAACTTCAGTGTGAGCTTCTACCTTCTCAGTTATCACTTCAACTCAATGAGCTTTGGGACACAGTCTGTATGATCCTACTTCCATAATTTCACTGTTCATGAGAGAATTCATTAGTGGTATTGAAGTCCTTGCTTGCAGTTACTAGAAAACAGTGCTGGAAGTTACTGTGAAACACTCTTTGCACATGGGAAAGCATTCTGCTTTGACAAACAGATACATAGGGAATGGAAAAACACAGCGTAATGCTGATGTGAATAACTTCTGGTGACTTTTAAAGCTATAATGATGCCTCCCTTTTTTTTTTTTTTTTGCTTCCCATAGAAATAGAAACAGAAGGAAATTGCTGCTTTATAGCTGCTGTAAACCAAGCAACAGATGAAGATGTGCTGGAAATGGTAACAAGCTGAGCTGTTCCTGTGTGGGGACTAGGAGAGCAGATCCAGACTGCTGACGTGTATCCACAAAATGAGCGTGGAGGGCCCTGGCAGGCTCCTACCCATGAAAAAAGCCTGAGCCACATCATCTAGACAGGAAGGAGCAGGTTCTGGAGCTGACTCTTGCTCACAGATGCTGAGGAGATGGAGTATTGCTTCTGTGGCAGCTATAGAAAAGGCAGAGTTGTATACTTTTTAAAACAAATCAAAAATAATGGTGGCAGTTCATTTATTACTCCACTGAAGAAATCTACCCCTGCATCACCAAGACCAGATATCAGGATGTATGATATGGACATTAGGACAGGCTGCTCAAATCTCATCAGATTTTGTAAACTGTGCTGAGTGGTTTTATTTTCTGAGAGATATATGTTTATATATTTTACATAAAAACTTACATATTTATAAAACTCATACATTTCATATTTTAAGCACATATGCACAAAATATAAATCCTTTTATACTTATAAATAGATATATAAAAAAGGAAACATGTTAAAAAATGTTTATCTATTTTCTCCTTAGATAGTGCATCTTTAATGCACAGAAAATGTAGCTGTCAGAAGGAAAAAAAAAATAACCAACTTACTCTGTCCCAGTACATTTTTATAGTTAAATAAAACACCTTTGAATGGGAAAGCATCAAGGGGTGGAAGAGTTCTCGTCACTAGAAACCTTGTGTTTATCTCAAGCCTATGAGACAGATTGTTCTGTTCATCAGTTTGAGAACTGTCAGGAATTAGGCACTTGTATTATTTATGTGGCATTTTTTGAAGTCTCTTTGAGAAAACCAAATGTGTGTTTCCCTTTCATCATTCTCAGTAGTAGAGTAGTTCATAGAAGATAAATTAAGTCAGTTACAACAGTTCAATCCTGTTGTATTCTAATTACATCCTGGACAGCATCTGTCCTAGCACATTTTCTTCAAAAGGATTTGAAAATATTAATCATTAATTGCAATTTATTAAGTGCTTAGATGATAATTCATGACATGAAGAGGCATTCAGCTAAGTCTCATCTGAGCTGTTCCCTATAGCTGAACATAGTGAAAATCAGTAAGCATTATTTTCACTGCTAAAGCTGGCAGATCTGACAATGCATTGTGTGAGCCTGTTTTTCCAGCAAGAATATGCTATTTTTCCAAAGTCTCTAGAAGGACTGTGCTAGAAAAAAGTACAGATTCAAGTGCAAATGAATAACAAAGAATGCACCAGTTAATCTTATAGTCAAATTTTGTCAATTTTTGCAGTTGTTTTTTTGTAATTAGTTGCCTTATACCAAGATGAAGCTGTGCACTCTGACCATAATCCCCCTCTTTTATCATGCACTTCCACTTGTCCTGATTACAAGAAATATGTAAATGTATGTTGATTATGTTTCACTGTGAAAGAGAATGCAACTATTACAGAAAAAAAAATGTCTAGGCTCTTTCAAAAGTGATAATCGTCGTCTAGCTTTCAACAGAGGAAATTATCACTGAAAGTTCATACAACAGATGACTGTAACCCTGGTACTGAGAAATGCTTAGCCACCACAGTATGGAGGGCGTCTACTCCCATACCAGCTCATCCTGAATGGTTTTTGAATAATGACAAGCCAATTCCCTCCTTGACAAAATGGAACCATTTATCCCTACTAAAGCTGTATCCAACATAAATATTTCTTGGTGAGAGGGTTTTCGTAAGAAAATCTTGCATGACTCCACAGATGGTGCATATATTTTTGTAAATCCCTCAGTGGTTGCAGTGGAGTGCCATAAAATACAGCCCCTGGTAGAGCAGCATAATTGGGATCTTGAAGAAAGTGGTAAATTCCTTTTTTCAGACTTCTTGTTCCTTCTTCCACCACAAGAAATCATGTAATCTGAAGAGCACATACCTACCTCTGTTTGTCTATATGTACACTTGAGACACCTAGTTAAAACAGCTCAGCCTACTTGTTCACGAGAATTAGGGAATAATTTCTACATCTGAGCAGCCAAACACTCAATACAAGTTCAACCAAGTGGTTCTCTCTTCTGATGGAGAATTTCAGTTGAATGTCAAAGCCCCAGGAAAACCTTCTTCAGTGTGTTCAGATTTTATGTATATCTTGTACCCAACTATGTATTTCTAACTTAATGCAAACATTCCCTCCCAAAGAAGACAAATGTGACATGGTTATACAGACTATGTCAAGCTGAAGTTTATAATGACAACTAAACTGACACTTGCTAAGTAACAGTCAATCTATGTGTCATCATAATTTATATTGGTTATTCTACCATTGAATGAAAGAGATTCCAGTTAGCTTCTAAGGTACAAAGGAAGGTTTAGGGGAGGTTCAGACTTGAAGGGGTACTATTAGAATTTACAAACATACTGAAAAATAATTAATATAGCTTGTTCTTGAACAAACTGTTGAAGACAGGTGAGACAATATAGCACTGCCATGCTGTATTTCCAGACAAATGATTACAAATTACAGTGGAAAAAAATGTTAGAAGGGAAACCCCAATTTTGAAAGAAAGTAACAGACACTATGTGCTCAGTATTCTTACCTAATATGGGAGGGGGGGGGGGGGGGGGAGTGGGAAAAACATGTCCACAAAGCTATATTATCTGTCCAAACAATTAAGGAGCACCAAATGCATTCAGCAAACAGACTTTCTGAAAGGGATTGATAATTGGATAATCACATGATTTCTTTTCACTTCTCCAAATTAGAACATAATAGAGCATATTATGAAGGTAGAAAGCACTGTAGCTCTCACACTTGGCTCCCATATTAAATGTTCCTCCTTTAAGACCACATATTAGACAAGGGCACACCAGAATTTTCCAAGGTCAAGGTCTGCTTTCAGTAGTTCCATGAGAGGAAGCTTTACACCTAGTTACTACGTGCAGTATTTTTAAAGAATTTGGCTTAGGCTGGTAACAACTCTGACTGTAGAGAGAGCTGAAAACATAGAATATCCTGAGCTGGAAGGGACCCACCAATATCACTGAGTTCAACTCCCTGCCCTGTGCAAGACACCTCAAGAGTCACACCATGTACCTGAGAGCACTGTCCAAATGCTTCTTGACCTCTGCCAGGCTGGTGCTGTGACCACTGCTCTGGGGAGCCTGTTCCAGTGCCCAAACCACCTTCTGGATGAAGAACATTTTCCTGATATCCAACTGAAATTTCCCTGACACAACATTCCCTTGGGTTCTGTCACTGGTTGTTGTGGAACCCCACTGGAGACTGGTTGCCAGTCCGATGGAACTACATTTACCCTTTGTGCCTGCCTATGAGCCAGCTGCTTACCCATGATGAGTTTATCCAGGTATGTGCTGGACATTTTGTCCAGAAGACTACTTTAAGAGATATTACCAAAAGCTTTACTTGAAATCAAAAAAGATTACATCAACTGGTTTCCTTTAATCAACTAGGTGTGTTACCTTGTTGTAAAAATTAAGTTTGACAAGCAAGACTTTCCTCTCATGAAGCTGTGCTGGCTGGGACCAAAGACAGTGTTGTCCTCCCAATGCTTTTTCATGACCTCCAAGGGTGATTTCTTCATTATTTTTCCAGTCACTGAAGTGAAACTGACAGGCCTATAGTTACCAGGGTCATCATTTTTGTCCTTCTTGAAAATTAGGAGAATGTTAGCCAGTTCCCAGCCAACTCAAGATGCCTCCAGTTGTTCAAAAATCTTTGAGTCCTCACAATGACATCAGCCAGCTGTTTGAGTACTGTCAGATTAATCCCATCAAAACTCAAGACTTTTAGGGATGCAGCTGGACCCTAAAAGGTACCTCACAAGGTTCTGCAGGTTCAAGGTCATCTAAAATTACTGTACAAGGTCAGAGACAGCTGGGAGAGTACCTTTTTTGCCATCATGGTCCTCCAGCTCAAGATACTGACTTCCCCTTGGCCTGTCACCAGTATTGAAGACAGATGCACAGAAAATATGAAAGACCTCCGCCTTGTCCATGTCCCTGTCTATGAGGTGACCACACTTCTGTAGTGTGCTGATGGTATTTTTCACTATATTTTGCCATTAATATATTTGAAAAAACTCTTTTTATTGTCCCCCATATTTCTGATCAGCTTCATCTCCAAATGAACTTTGAGCATATGAATTTTCTGCCTACAGTTTCAAGGAACATCTCTGTATTCTTCTCATGTCACCTGACCTTGCTTCCACTGGGCATACACCTTCCTTTATTTGCCTTATCTCCAAAAGAAGATCTCTGCTCAGCCAAATCTGCCTTCTGAATTGACGATTTGCCCCTTTACATCCACTTAATGGCTGCATGATCCCAGTCCACACCAATGCAACCAGCAATTCAAGAGCAGGCAGAGTCAGACCCTATTAGTGATGTAGGAAAGCAGAGAGGAAAGTTACACCTGTGTTGAGTAAACCAGGTCTGGATGAGATCTGGCCAGTCCTCCACACCCATAAAAATCCAGTCACACAATTGCACCACAACAGCTTCAGTACTCTTTTTCACACCAGATTAATACAATCAGTTATAATTATGATTATTCTGATCATCCCCAACCAGCGCTGATTGAAAGGAGAAAATATGACAGATTTTTTTCTTTTAAAGAGGCCTGTGTTGACACAGAGTTGTACTGCTAGAGCTGTGGTTGACAAAAATGCATTTATGGATAGAAAAGAGGTTACACACTGAGATTCTGGTTGTGGCTTACATGTTATTTCTGTCTTCTCTGCAGTCACTACGCATCAAGTGTACAGCAGCAGCTCTCTCTCCTTTTCAAACAAGTTTCTGTGTTCATATTACAATAAGATCAGGCATGCATTGTTGCAGAGGGCAGATTTAAAATAGGAATAAATCATCACAGCTTTGCGAAAGTCACTGTAATCTTTCTAAGAAAGGCTTAGGTGCTGAACTAGATAAATTGATGTCATGGTTGTGAAGTGGATGAATTAATTAATGCAGGTTTTATCAGCTGAGGGACTGTTCTCCTCCTCCCTCACCTACTGACTTCCTAATTTATCTATCACTTCCCAAGGAGGATCAGTCACATCAGAATGTAACACAGGTGCAGAGGAAGTTAAAAAGGTGCATGTTAAACCTACCCAAGTACCAAGCCATGGATGGTCTGCTCCTCTTGGTGCTCATCACACGTTGTATCCGAGTTCACTCCGCATACTCCTTCCACAAGATATTATCAAAATTTTTTTATCAAAATCCTCCACTCTAGGCACAACCTCAAAAATTATCAGTAAATTAAAACCTTCTGGAAAACTAAACCTAACAGGATATTCCTGTTGCAATACAACAAAAAAATCAAAATCCAAATAACGCTTAACTCTAGGTCAAAGTGCAACAATTCCTCATGATTATTTCAAACAACTTAGTCACATGGATACTTTTGAGGTTCCTTTTAAAATCTAAAGTTAAGTAAATTCCAGTCTTTCTAGGAAACTAGAGATTCAGGAACATGTGTTCCATCCCTATGACTTATATCTAAGCAGTCAGTTCTGATATTTTTGTGACTCCAGCTGTAAGACACAAGAATGAAAATACCTATTTTTTACCAAATTCTTTATGTTAGGCAGAAAATAATGTTGGAGGCACTTTGCATAGTTTTAAAATTAGAGAATACATGCAGCACAAACGCAGTATGTCTGACAAAAATATTATAACATTTTGTTACAGCTATTTTCCCCCACTCTGGTTTCTCACACATGGTATTTTGGAGGAAACAGGAAGAAGTGTTTTTTTCATTCTGCTTGCTGCTGCAAGTCAGCAGCCCAGAACTTCTCCAAGAGTACATTTGTGAGCAAGTCTATGTAAAATGTCCTCAAAATAGAATTCTTCTCTTCCATATTTTACATGTTGTTTTCAAAATCACAAATCACTGCTCTGCTCACATAGGAAAGGTACAAATACATGTTGAATCAAATGCCTCCATTAATTTGGAGATACCAGGTCTCATTAAAATTGTCTTGACTTCAGCCCTCTTCTAAACCAACAATAACACTGTCAGCTCTTGTCTGCAAAAAAGGTAGGTACAACAAGCTCTACTAGCTTTTGAGATAGGTAAAGTTCTACCCTGTCATGAAACCTCCTGGAGAAATCCCTAGTACAATTCAAATTGTCACTGAATGTTCAATACATGACCAATTGGTTATCAATACATTTGCCAGGTGCTTACCATCTTTGCTCAGCTAACTTGGATTTAATTCACAGCTACTTAGGCAATGCAAGATACTATTTTAAATTCCTGTGTAAAAAGTAGGATCTAAGAAGGAAAAATAAAACTCCTTGTTTGTCATGAATACAAGACATAAGAAGACACTAAATATCTAGACATTATTTTTTAAAAAGTCAAAAGGAATCTACAACGTACTTTTCAATTGCAAACAAATTGAATGCTGTGAGGAAAATACTTAGGGAACATGAAAACCTACAAAATTGTACATCTTTTAGTGCTTATTGGCTTCATCTTCCTGTGTTTAATAGAGAAATATCCTCTATCAAGATCTAAAATTATCTGTCTTGATGTTCAAAAATATACTATTCTTAATTTCCTTGCTTGCCAAAATCAGTAAGAACATTGTCTTTAGTACATGGTATAGCTAAAGCATATCACAGTCTGATCTGTGTCAGTCTATCTGGCTTTTCTAGTTTGCAGCTGAGCATTAAGCCAGTTTTTTTTACATCAGCATATTTTTTAGATGTTTCTGTAGTTACCCTAAATTGGATTTTTTTTACAAGACTATAACATAATTTAAGATATCTGATCCTGACAAGCTCTTTTGAAGACAGAAGAAGATACTTTTCCAGTTTCTAATTAGAGGACTGACTGACTGTAATATGGTTTCCTAGTGAGATTTATACACAATGGTAAACAAGGATTGATTATTCTGCCATATTAGCATGGTGATATAACTAATCAAGCACTGAAACTAATTTGCTTATTTTGTTGATTTTGACACAGACAGTATTTCACCATTAGGTATTACAAATTTTTCCAGCTCAGTTTAATGTGAACTACTTAGTTCTACTGACAAACTTTCTTGTTTCAGTGAAGATTTATAACCTGGAAGTTCTAACGGAAGCTGATGTTTTCTTGTTTTTTGGAAGGCAGCATACATTCACATCTTCTGTCTATGAATACCCAGGATAGATAGCAAGTGGTTGGCCTGACAGCCTGAGCTCTGCTAACAAGTTTGTTTCTCACTCCACACTAACAGGAAAGCATTCAGCACACTAATCACACTGTTTTTTTCAGTAGCAGTTATTTTTTTCACAATCCTGCCTCTGGTTTTTATTTGAGCACTACCGAAGGAAAAAGAGACAGGAAAGAAGTAACACAAGGAACATTTTCTCTTCAAAAAACCCATTCAATATACTCTGAAGAGCACAACTATTTTTAATAAGGGAAAAGCCTCCCAAAGTGAAACAAAATCTATAACATATGATATCACAGTTCCACATTATTTTTTTTCTACCATAAATTTCACAAGACTGATCAATACTAGTACAAAATAAATTCATTTGAAAAAGCAATGATAATAACAACTACCCCTAGATGATCTCAACTGATTGTGAATACAGCCCCAACAATAATACTTGTGTGTGTGTGTGCGTGCACACAAATATTTTAATTTTTGTGCAACAGCTCCAGCATCTCCCTTAAGACCACAGGTTACCATCCAACTAAAAGTTGTTTTTTCAAGGACTGCCACTAGTGCCTGGGCTACAGCAGTGCCACAGCTATATCAAAGATCCCTGGTAGATTTGCCATGTTGTGAGGGGGAAGGCAGAAGCCAAACCTCTGAACAACCTCTGGAACTCCATTTTGCCTCACTCAAGGTGAGGGTAGACAAATGAGCGTTTTTCTGCATGACACTTGTATACACTCAAGCAATTGCACTACAGAAATTATCTGAAACACTGGGCACTTTTTTTGTGAATTATTTTTGCTTGACATCACAATCACAGTCAGACCCTCACCCTTATGCGTCCTTGGCAGGATCTGAAGTATGCAGCTTCCCAGAGCACCATTAGACTTTCGGACAGGGTGGGCATCAGGTTTGTTTCATGAAAGCTCTCTCCACAAGGATTACTTCTCAGGTGGAAATATTCTCTATACCTATAAAGAAGCTGACCAAGGAAATGGATTTAATCTTATATAATGCATATAAGGAATCATGGAAAGGAAATTAGCTGCTGTTCAAAACCCCCATATATAATCTGCTACATGATACCCACATGATGCAAATGTGTGATTGTCATTGCATCCTTCAACTGTGAGAAGAGCAGCAATGCAACAAACTAATTTTCAAATCTCTACTAATTGGCACAGTGTAACCCAATTAAGGACTTTTTTACAGAGAAAGCCTTAAAATTTTCATTCAAGCCTTAAGAACATGGGAAGACCCAGAAAGCAAGAGTAATACACCCTTTTAAAATAAATACAAACTAATTAGCAACTTACTGAGGTAGCCAATCTGCTATTTAGCTAATTCTTGTTTGAATAATTGTGACAGAGAAATGTCTGGTGGCAGTACAAGCTCTTTAAGACAAAAACAGTTAGGACTTGTTCTTTCCCATGTAATTAGGGATAGGTTTTTAATAGCAGTAGCTAATTTATAAAGAAGTGAGGAAACAGCGTTTTACAACCTGAAAATGTTGCAAAAGTTGTCTTTTTTCAGAAAAAATCATACAGTGTTTCCCTCTACCCTGTGTCTGCAAACACAGTAAAAAGAGCATAAAGTCAACTCCATCTCTGGCACTTCATGGGAGAATAGGGCAGAGACCCAGAAAGGAGTCTTCCCTCACCTACCATGCATTACACATTGATACTTTTCAGGCTAACATCACAGTGTTTTGTGTTCCAGGTACTTACTGGGGTTATTAATATGTAAAACTCTCATCTGAGTGGGAAAGAGGAAAGATAATGAAGTTGAATATGAAGACTAATTTTTATGTGCAGCTCTCTCCTCTCCTACACATCCATGGGGCTTTCCCTCTGAATATGCCAGTCTGTTTTCATTACCAGCATCTTTCAAGTGCAAGAAAACAAGTATTAAAAAAATAAAAAGGTGGAAAACATGGTTTAACAAGCCAGTTTTAGCTGCCTCTGGAGTATGAATGCTCTGTAGAATTCCTAGAGAGAAACTCCTACTTATTTTAATGGAATAAAATTTTTATTTAATGAAAATAGGTGGTCTTTAACAAGTCAAAGATCCTACTGATTCATCCACAGTGGGAAAGACCTCTACATATGCCCCTGCCTACACACACACACTTATTAGACATCAGAGAATCAACTCTGAGGGTTTTGGAGGAGGTGGCAAGGAAGCTGAAACTTGAAATATTGTTAATCAAATGCTGGCAATGGGAAAAAGATAATTACAGAGCATTGTACTAATGAAGACAATTTCAAATGCACTCACAGCTCACAAATGCATTGTCTCCTGTTTTAATTCAACTAAACTTATTTTTCATAGTGTCAGAGGAGAAAAAACTCACATCTGTAAAGGACAGCTGTGGAAGGATGATATGCTGCAATATTTAAAAGCAGTCCTGCTAGAAAAGGACAGAAGGGTTACACACCACCATCCACACTAAATTAAGACCTCTAAATTCAAGGTTGGTTATTGTTACCTGTCTTTGACATGCTGATGTCCTTTATAAAAACCTAGTAACCTTTCTGGAGCCATATTGACTCAGTATCTTAAGAAATCTTTCCAATATTGAGTGGGTTCATTTTTTGCTCAACAGAGAACCTTAAAAGACTCTCATTACTCAGATACCTCCCCCTACAGCCTTTGTTTTTTTCGTTGTTTTGGGTTTTTTTTTTTGGGGGGGGGGGGGTGTTTGTGGGGTTTGTTTTTTGTTTGGTTGGTTGGTTTGTTTTTTGGAGTTTTTTTTCTGAAATTTTAACTTTCATTAAGTTTCAGAGCCACAAAGCCTCTCCCAGTCAAAGCCACTCAGATTAAATCACAGCACCAGCCGGTAAATGGTCCTTCAGTGAAAAGCCCTCTCAGGCTAGTTAGAAGAATAAAGCAGGCTTGAGAACACTACATAGTGTTTATAGGTTTTTTAACAGTACTAGATGTAGATGAGGAAATTATAGTGCTGGATTATATGAGAAGGCACTGTAGATTTCCTACAGCATTTCATTTGCTGTGTAACTGACAATTCCTTCATAGCTGGGGGGTGGCAGGAGAGGGGGGAAGTGAGAAAACCACACACTAATGAGATACTTGTGTCTGTGAGAGGAGAAGCCATGAAGATAACTATCAGCCAGGGAATAGTGCTACCTATACTAACAGCTATTTTACTATGAAATGAGACAGTAGCTATAAAACAGATGTTAGAGAAAGCTTGGAAGGTAGAAACACAGACATGATGATAAGCATAGAAGACAGTTCCTCTGAAAAAGAGGGGGAGTTTAATTAGTGACAAGAGGAAGCACAGATTAATTTAATTTGTGAGTAGGTGGAAACAGCACAGAAGTGTGTTGAGGAAGTAGTTTGATTCAAGTGACAGAGACTTGAAAGATGTATGCCATATTTGAATATGGATGTATTAACTGGAAACAAGTAGTAGCCTCTTCCTTCATTGTAACACTTAAAAAAAACCCCCTGAGATGATGTATAAGAAGACATGAAAATAGATGTTAGGTCCATCTTACACACTCTTTGGAAAAAACAAAAACTACTTTACTAGCCTGTCCAGCAAATACAATTAAATAAAAAATCCCATATAATAATAAATGAATATTTTGGAAGAATGCACTGAAAACCTGTTGATCTGCCTTCAAGGAAAGAAACATCAACCCACAGCAAAACTTTTCAAAATAAAAACTGTTTTAAAAATCAGAATCCACAAAAAAACGTTGCCTATTATTGATTATTTGAATACAGAACCAATGATAAACCTCATACAGCATGACTGGCATTCTCAGGGGCCACCAGGAAACATAATTGAAATTTCTATAGCTACCAGTTTTGTTATTAAAAGAGAAATTTGTATTTAAATACGCTGGTTGCATTTGTCGTTCCTCCTCCTTTGCAGTACCTTTGCACTGACCTGTTTTAAAGGAACACCTTCATCCAGTGAACTTCATTTTCACACAGCTTTGTTTTTAAACAGCACACTTCTCTCAAATAATGTGATTCAAAAATGCAAACTGAAAACCAATATAATCTACTGATGTCTTTATCTCACACTTCCAGTTAAAGATGTGATGTGGCTTAAATACATAGTACTAGATTATTTTGGTTTGGTGTTCACACTGGAGAAAACTGTGGAAATACGAAAGAGAGCAAAAGAGGACTGCAGAAGTGCTGTTTTGCAGATTGAGAAATTTAAACTCTTCAGCCTATCAAAGTGAAGACTGAGAAGTAATTTGATCAGTGTGTGCCAGTGCTTTTGCTTGGTGAAAACATTTAATGGCAGGGGACTTGTTGACTGTTGATGATAAGGTAAGAAAATTAAATTTGCTGTATGCTAGAGCTAAGTACATTGAAGCTTGAAAGATGGTTCAGTCCCCCAGCAGCCAGGGAAATTGAACATTTTAGTTCAGGGAGGCAACATCACAGGTTTCAAATCCAGCTACAGCACAGCTGTGAAGTTTTCATATCTTGTCCCATTTGAGTTCAAGACTTAAAATAACAGTTTGATTTCAGAACTTGCTCCAACTTATTTTAATTTTGAGCTGCATTAATACCACTGATCAAAGGCCACATGTTTGTAAATGGGGCAAATTTACCACCACAGTGGGAGAAAAGTTATTCTGCTTTAAAGGAAGAAAACATAACAGAACCAAGCTTTTGTGGAAAACTAGGCCAAGAGTATAAGTCAAGGAAACCTGCATCATCTCACTCATATTCTTATGTCCACATTAAGACCACAACTCTAATAAAACATTAAGCTTCTGTACTTTAAACTGACAACTCTAAGATTCAGGGGAAAATCTTTCAGGGAAGATGGTCAGCCTCTTGGAGAGGTGTGTGATCTTTCTTATTTTAGGCTTATTTTTTTGCTTCCTTAGCATAAGTAGATCTCTGTCTGTCATCAATCCTTGTGTCTTACCGTTCAGCTGTCTTGAGAAATGAAGGGTTTGCCAAAACAAAAATTTTTGACAAAAAGAGGATCAGCTAAGGAAAAAAAAAAAGATTAAGGTAGCACAGTCCAAATTTAACAGTTTCCATATCTTCCAGCTTTCATGACTTCCTTCCCCAGCAACAATACAATATGCTCCCACAACACATGTGAATACTTACTATCCTCCTGTGCCTATTGTAGGAGTTCAGACAGTTTCTAATGTGTATCTGCTCTTATCCAGTTTAATAGCAGCAGCAAGAAATCTGCTCTAAATCAGATATTTTCTTGCATTCATGAACCACACAAGCTGGAGACCTTCATTGTAGGTTAATTGGATGATCAACAAGGTCTTGGCTATTTTGGCTAGCTGAGATACTTTCTGCCCTACAGTTAGGAAATAGGAGCAGGTGACCTCAAAATATTCTGAAAGTACACACCCTGTTTCTTACTCTATGATGCCACTTTTGAGGGTGTGCTCAGATATGTCAAATTACCTGGTAATATTTCAAAAATATAAGTTCATTTGTCAGCATCTTTACTGGTGGAAGCAAGAATTGAAAATAGTTTTCTGGGAGAAAAATAAGTCTTGTATTCTCTTTGCTGTTTGCTTTTATTATGTAATACCCACTGATTTTGCAAGAAAACATGTATTCATCATCTCCTCAAATATTTTTTACAGTTAACTGAACTAACTCTAATGAATAATGCTGGAACCATGCATGCTCTGCTACTCAAACTGATTTCAGGTGGCTTTTTCTTTAAAACTATCCACATACTGCTTCCCAAGTAATGCCTCATTAACTCAAGGCATAAAACCCCCAACAAAACAACAAATTCATGGTAAATACAAGATCCATAATTGCATCATTTTATACACTACATTGAACTGACCTGTGAGAAAATACAACCTTAACATGTTTTCGTGAACTATCCCTTCCCTTTAGCTGTTTGTTACATATACATATTTTTGGTTAAATTCTTTTTGAATGGACATGAATTAGACATTTGAAAAGGTAGTTAGTTATCTGGGCTCAGGGTAAATAAACAGAGGTCTAGCTATATTATGCAGGCAAAGCCTGAATAGTGCCAAACTCCATACAAAAATATATCATTTGTCCTCACCACAAATTGAATAGGAAGGCCTCTAGTAATGTTTGGAGACTGGTCTTTAGTTTAATGACACTTAAGCTTATAGGATATGAAAAGACTACTTCTTATTTGGTTAGATGAGATGTGAACTACTCTTGTTGCATTTGTCAAGTGTTTGGACTATTGTAGCCAGAATCAATTAACAGCAGAAAAAAAATTTCTGAGTGGTGCTGAACGGACACAATAGTGGGTGAGGCAGCCTGTAGGAAATATCAAGGGCTATGACATGCCTCTGCACTGATAGGCTGGGAGGAAAGACACATCCAAAGAAACAGAACATTCCCTAACTTCATAATTGAGATGACCACATGGACATGGCAAAAAAGAGCAATGCATATTTCCCAAAGGAAAACACATTCATTGAACTGCTTGGCATTTTCCTCTTTCTATTCTGTCACACATGCACATAAAGTAAACTAATTGCTACATTCTTATCTCCTAGCTCAGCTCCCCAGGGAGAAGAGACAGGACCCTTCCTTGCCTAGCAAAGCTGATCTTTCCTAGCAGATGGAGAAATATGCCTACCTGGAGCACTACCTTTGGCCATATCCCAGATTCCACAAACCTACATGTCTTTGCATTCCTGAGCCAAAGCCAGCTCAGGGCAGGCACCAGTACTGTGCTATTTGCAGCATGACTTGGAATGGCAGCTACAAGGAAAGCAGCAATGCCAAGAGACATCTCCATGTCTGACAAGAACAATGAGTACCCTGCAGTAAAGCACAATGACAACAAAAAAAGGAAAATAAACCTGTGCTAGACATTGCTCTTCTTTTGTTCATAGATCAGGTAAAGCCTACAGGGGCTTTGGAAGAAGGAAGAAAGATAACCTAAGAAATTATTTCAGGGTCTGTGCATCTGGTCCCAAGAATAACAGAGATGGCATAGGACAGCGATATGCTAACAATTTCTCTTACTTCTTAGGCTTTTCTGCTTCCAGGCAAACTGAAAATGACGGTCTCCCTTTATATTACTCTGTTCCCATTTCCTGCCAAAACCAGGAAGTAGAGAGAATGATTTATTTCTTTGGAAACATTTTCCAAGCAAACCAACAAACAAAACCAACAACCCCCCCAAATTAACTATTGATTCTGTTTCAGCTTTTTTTCCCAAAACAACCCCACAACTTTTTAACATAAAAATAAAACATATTTCATAATAAAGATAATAAAACATAACAAAAATAATAAAACATAATAAAACATAATAAAACACAATAAAACACAACAATAATAACAATAACAATAACAATAACAACAACAATAATAATAATAATAATAATAATAATAATAATAATAATAACAATAATAAAACATACTTCACTTGTTTTTTACACGCCTTGAGTGAAAATAAACAAACAAAAAGCATTCCAGGAACAGTAAAACCAAGGAAGTAATATTATGAGAGATTCGTATTTCTGAGTGGATTCCCTCATGTTTGCTAACAGATGAATGCTGACTCTTTCTCCTCCATAAGAATGTTAACAGGGTTTCTCTTCATCACCCAGCTGTCAGCTTCTGTGCCATTTGCAGGAATGTTACTGTTTTCAAGACCTCTGCCCCTCTGCCAAATGACACTAGAATTGAGCACTGGTTCAAAAGTTAATTGCAACAATCTAACAGACATACAGAAGGGGAACATGACTCCTAAAGCCTCATTTCCTTAGGAAAATAAACAAAAAAACCCCAGTTAAATTCAATTTAGATACTCAAGAATAAATATATGATCTTGTGTAAAAGAAGACTAGGAAACAAAACAGAAAAGGATTTCAAGAGTAATTCATATTTAGCCTGGTGGCTGAAATGGACACACAACTGTGAGCCTTATAAATAATCCTTTTCACCTCAAAACAAGAAGTTTGCACCTCTGAAAGCTTCTTACCCCATAGACATAAGCAACATATTGCTGGTTTTAATTCGATTAACCACAAATGTAGATTGGGAATAAAATGTCATATTGATGTGATCGCAGCTATTACTGAGCTTTACAAAAGAGGGTTTAGAGGGGAACTGCAATCATGATAATGTAAGAACCGTATCAAGGACAACAAACAACCACTACCAGTGCTTAACTAAACTGCAAAATATGTCTCATGCTAGGAAATAGCTCCATCTCCTGTTTCACATACAGAAGTCCTCAAAATCCCAATTTAAACAAATAAGTAAGAAAAACCCACTCCACAGCTGCTCCTTAAAAGTCTTCAAAGAGAAAATAAAATTGAAGCTTATGTCTACAAAACTAAATCCTTCTCATATACACATCTAAATACCCCTTTTATCTTGCTGGGATAAAGCATTAGCAAAATTATTCAAGTAGCTGCTAAGAGAAAGATGTTCTTATTTGTCAAAGTATCTTAAGAAATGATGATGAGTGATGTTTTCAGCTCCCCCCTAAAAAGTGTCATATGGTTGAAACATAAATCTGTCCTACATAGTGTGCAGCAGGCTTTGTTCACAATTTTTGAACGTGCTTTAAAGATTTTGCTCCACAACGTGGCCAATCTTGGTTGCTTTTCCAATCTCTCCAGTGACAGTTATCCCATTGAATGCTTAGATGAGGTCAATAGGAGTGTTGTAATAAATCTTACTGCAGAGTTTTCCCTTGTGGTCGAGCAAAAAGAGTTGGGAAACTGGTGTGCAATACTTCCTCTCTTCCCAACATATGTTTTTTATATTTACTTACAAGCAGGGAGAGCTCTGCTACCCATGAAGCAGCCTGTGCTATATCAGTAACAAAACTGGAATAGAAGCCATGCAGGACAGCATCATTTCGTTCTACCGATTAACCCACCTAAGAGGACTTGCCTGCCACTGAGAGCAGTGGGGAAATTCTCCTTCCACCCATCCAGGAAGGCTCCAGAAAGGGGTCTCTATCCACAGATCCAGCAGGGAAGATAAAGCAAGCATTTTTAGACAGGACTAATTGACAGTCTACTTCCAGGAGTGGTGAGAATCAAATCACAAGCAGGATTCAATACAATGACAGCAAACTGAGATGGTACCAAAGGAACAAAGGGGACTCAAGTGTATATTACAGAATGGCATGTCAAGCTCAGAAAGATTCAGGTAATCACTTTCAAGTCCATTAAGAAATTCAAAAGCTGTACCCTTCCTTGAACAAGGCAATATTTTGCAGTGCTGCAAATGCAAGTGGAGAAGGAAAACTCAATCTTTGCTATATTTCTGTGCTTGCTGTGAAGCCATCAGATATATCATTCTTTGCAGTGCATGAGTTTGCAAGGAATTGTGACCCTGTTCTTTATGCAATACAAACTCTGCACTCCTCTGGTGCCTGTAACACATCTTCACTTTCAGAGCATTAGGTAACAACTGAGACCTATATTTAAAATATTGACAGAAGTAAATTTACACAAGTAGGCTTTTATTGAAGTCTAACAATAAAGAAATATCTATTTTGTCTCTGTACTTCATCACTTATTTTTTGTCTGTTTATTGAAAAAAAGTAAGAGCACATACAACTTTGTCTAAGGGTGTGGGACCAAGTACAGGCATTCTTCCAGTTAACACCTAACAACAAAGGAGCACAAGCCCCAGCAGATACTTGACTATCAAGATCACGGTAAGGTTTCACAGCTGTTGAATAGCTCTTTTTGCTACTTATTTAGTAACTACCTTTATCATTTGCCATTTACAGCCTCCTTGGACATCTTTATATCTGCATTTAACCTACACCACAATAACCTAGCATTCAAATAGAAGGCAGCTGACTTATGAATGGGAGAAGTTGGCAGAGGCTGGCAGAAAGAAAAAGGGCCCTAAAGGCTTAATTTATTTGCCCAGAAATTGCAATGGAGATGAAGGCATTCCAGTCATTCTATACCACTCCATCAGCCTGTTGGCAAAAGCAAGAAAACTTATGCTGAGCATCTTAAATTTTTCAAGAGAGGCAGGTGGTGCACTGCTGAAACTGCATGCTGGCAACCGAGTATTCTCCTGCTGGGAGTTCATACTCTCTTAAGGAACTCTGTCTCAAAATACAGTCCTCTACTGGACAAGAGGTAGACTTCTCATCTCCTGCTGGGAGTAATGGGGGCTGAAATCCTGCTTGTTTCCTTACAGCACTCATACTAAAGTTCTGTACGTAGCATGGGATCACATATATATATATATATATATATATATGGGATACAAGTCTGTTCTGTGTCTTTTTCTGCAGTTCAGTGCAGTTGTCAGTCTATCATTCCACATGATTCAGATGAGTTAGCAAGATAAAAATTCAACTCTGCAGAGCTAGGAGGTATGCAATTCTCGTATTTCCTACAATTCGTTCAAACTTTGACACTGAAAATAGTTAAGACTATTTCATAGCCTGAGAAGGTAAAAACCACTATGGTCTGATTTTACATGCCCAGCACCCAGCATAAGGCTGGTGGATCTGTAAGGAGCATCTGTCAAATATGTGCCCTCTGAAAATGTATGAAAACTCAGCATTTTTTTTTCAGGTTTTTTTTTTCAGTTTTAATCATCTACCTGTAAAACTGCAGTATTGGTTGATTGTATTCCACTGCAGAATGTAACATTTCTCCTCATTTTCTTTCCACTGCAAGTACCAGTCTTCTCAGCTAGGAGCTCCTCAGCAAGGAAATCAGAGCAGTACAACAGCAATTTATGAGCAATTACCTACTCCCACAGGCTTGTGAAAGAGGACCTTGACACGTGTCACCTACCTTAGTCTGTGCCATTCCAGACGTTACAGGGCCAGCAGGATGTCTCCACAGTGGGAGCTAGTCTCAATCCAAACATCACTGTCCAAGGTCTCTGTGGGGCAAAACAGTTTTAAGGGTTGGATTTAGAGTGGATTAAAGGAGGAAATATTTGCAGGGCCCGACAGCTTCCTCTAAGAGCGCTATAATAAAACAAACAGTTGTATGAGAATTCCCTCAAACAAAAAGCATTGCAGCACATAAAGCAAGAGAACATATAAAATTAATGCTGTTTAGAATAGCAGCATGGCCTGTCCAGACTCCTTTCTGTTGAGGCATTGGTTTTCACATAATTTTGATGTCTCTTTTTGAAGACAGCAAGGCCAAACAAAGACCAGTCAGGGATAAATCCAGGGAGAAGGGAAAGAAAAGGGCTGCAGAAAAGGGCTGCTTTTTAGTATTTCTCAGAGCAGCAGACAGAGCTGTATTGCAGGAGAAGGAGGCTTGTCTCCTATGTGGTACAGACTATGCCAAGGCAGAATAGGCAGTTGTCAGGCTGAGGACTTCACTCATGCATCATCACATTGAAGCCTAACTAGCTTTCTTCTAGCACCTCCGGAGCTCAGTAGAGTCATGTTCCTGTCCAAAGGGCTCACCCCACCTCTCCCATTTTGACTGTACTGCAGTGTATGATGCTGTTCCAAAAGGAATGCTGAGCTTTTGTCAGAGACACTAACCCAAGATTCAACAGCATGTGAGCCTAGTTCACATGCTCCCTTATGAGATTTTGGGTAAATCACTTCATGCCTCTGGCTTTATCCTCTACTGTAATTTACTTTCTCTGCCCAAAAACTGGCCAAGCAGCAAGCATATCTCACCTCTGTGACTACTGCTGCCTCACAGCGTGCACAGCACCAAAGTGGCCCTGCATAAAACTCCCCCAAAGTGACTGTGTGCTCCTTAGATCAATCCTGTAACAATAACCCTGTCGATTATCTATGCTTCTTCCCGGATAGATCGCCCAATTCCAGCAGGTGAAGCCTTCACTATACAACATTTATTCTCTTGCAGGTGAGATTTTGAAAGAGCTGCTATTAAAAGATGGTGTATGAAGCAGAGTGAGAAAAGAGATCACTTTGAATGACAGATGGAAATACACAGGGGTATAGCCCTATCCTGAAAGTGTGGTGAAAATGTTCTCACCTACAGAAATAACAATTCTTGCAGCTTCAGGTTTTTAAATATGAAATATATATATTAGAAGCAGAGTTGGTTAAGTAGTTCAAATAGCTAAACTCTCCAGTGTACAAGGCTATCATTTTAGATAATGAGACATTTCTCCATTTTCCAAAAGGTTAAAGACATACTCTATAAATTCTGTATCTAGCAGCCCGGGGAGGCTTCTCCTAATGGCCCCCACAGACATCATTTCATTGTCTGGAATGCATCAGGATCAGTTAATGCTGATGAAGTGCAAGGCTTTGTGTTCAGAATAAAACTAGGAGCAGGTAAGGCTTCATGACTTGAAACTGCAAAACAGCTCTTCTGCAAATAAGCCGCAGGAGGAGAGAAGAAATTAACTGTCACAAACAACAGTGACACCAGAAAATAACTCCTATAAAACAGTCACTGAGAGAGGAATGTACAAGGTCATCTTCGTACTCTTCACTGCATGAAAGTTGATACTTGAAAACCAGACTCCCTGGGCCAACCTGTGTTTCACAGAGCAGGTGGCAATGCTGCCCTTTAGGTACCAGCAAGCCAGAGGACATGTCCCTCGGCCATCTGGAACTCCATCAGCACACACTCATGCTGGAAACAAAATGCACAAAGATTTGCATGACTGATTTTCTGCTCCATGCTCTGGCGAGGACAGCAGAGACAAGCAGCCTTGACCTGCTGACCACTTGTGACAAGAATTTACTTGGCAACAGAGACCCTCAGGTGGCCAGATGAAACCAGCCATCTGTCAGCTGTGAATCTGCAGCCAGCCACTGCATGAAAAGGTAAAAATCAAAAGGAAGGAAAAAAAAAAAAAAACAACCCAAAAAAACCCTATAAAAGGAAAAAAGTCAAAGAAAGGACAGAGAAAGTACTAGTTGTGCTGCATATATTTATTTTTTCTTACAACAACAGAGGGCGGCAATCCTCCATCCTGTCCACAGTCCTAGCCTGCTTCAAGCCCAGTGTGATACCCTGGAGCTCAGCTCTCCCTTCATCAAAAAGCAGCAGTTTTATTTCTAGGAAACAACACATTCTTTATGTGTTCTAGCGTACCAGAAGCAAGAGGCAAGAGGACTAATGGTGGCTTCAGGCAGTAAAACAGACACCACTTCTCCCTTGTTAAATGACGAATTTTTTCAGGTGGAAATGTAGAGCTATTTTTAAACAGGCATACATTCACAGAAAAGCAATTAAAAAAAATGAACCAACACCAGCCCTCTAAGCAGGCTTTGAGGTCTGCTGGAGTCGCAATCCTCTACCATGGAACACAAAGGCTCTTTCTGCTCCCCTCCCTCTAGACATTGAGCCCCCTAAGAGGGTTCTGCATGCTCCTTGCATGAGGGACCATGCTACTGCCAGGAACACCAAGCACATCATCAGCTGTGAACCACAGAAATTCAACACTGCTCTAGCTGATCACCTCTGTCTTGAATCCAGCTTGGCCCCCTAAGGGGAACCCAAGCATTGGACTCAAAATACCATCAGGATAGAACAAGGGTAAAGACACTAACTACATTCTGAAAGTCTTTAGGGTTTATGAAAGAAGAAGCAGATAAGACTTGGCCATTCATGGTGTAGTGTTGACACATAGGCCACCTTGAAGAAAGCCTCTCAAGCACCTAATTTCTTGATCTGGACATGAAAACAGCATCAGGTCAAGTGCTGGAAGTTGCATTTGGTGTTGATAAAAAAAAAAAAAAAGAACGGGGAAAGGCAATAAAAGCAGGCAGATCTGCTGTATCTCCTCTGTTTAGAGGCTCTCTGACACAAGTGTGAGCACCTACTACACTGCAAATCAGGCTCTCTATCCTCTGTAAAATGCACCTGAGGCCAGGGAGCTGAAAAGAAACAATCCTATGAAATGCAGAAAAGCAGTGTGTATTCCCACATCTGCCATATAAAGCCAGACTCCACCTAAAAATCTGTGCATCAAAATATCCATGTTGGACAGTCCCCATTTGAGAGGGGAGTTCTTTATATTCATTATGTAAAGGCTGTGGAGGTTATGTGACTTGTCCAAAGCCACAAGGTAAGTCCAGGACAACACTAGGAACAAATCCTGCACCTCCAGTGTCCCTGGGGCTAATGCCATAGTGCCACATCAACTACTCAAGAGCTTCATCTCTGAGCCATGAAAGGCATAATAAAAATAGTAATCAAACATTTCCTGCTCAAAGCATAGGCCATATTTCAGAGAATTTTTGTGGCTCAGATCTTCACATGGCCATTTCTGCCCCAAAAAGTTCGACTCTGACTGGCAGGTCCAAAAAAAAAAAAAAAAAAAAAAAATTTACACCAGTTCATGTTAGTTTCCCAGCTCTGATATTCAGGAAAATATTCAATGACAACAGTCTGGATCTTAGTTTCAGCAACATTAATGCTTCTTCTGAGCTCCAGAAAGCAGTCACAAATGCAGTCAAGCCCTGTCACTGTCAGGTGCTCAAGTTCTAGCTCAAGGGAAACAGGTTAAACACATACTCCTTGGAAAAGAAGAAATTTTGATTCTAAGTGGCAGAGGGACTGAGACTTACAATGAGCTCAGAACAGAAAAACACAACTCATGATCCCCTGTTGCATAAAGAGATCAGTAGCTGCTGTACTATACATATATAATTTATGTTGCTGAATCAGCCATGTACAAAATTTGCAGTTTTAACTATTTATGGAAATGTAAAAAAAAAAAAAAAAACACATTATATAAAATGCATATATCTACAAACTGCACCAGTCCCTGAGTAAACAGATTATTTGGGCAAAGCTCTGATGTGGTCAGAATTATTAGGTACTATATTTTTTACTGACAGGAATTGTATTTGAAATCAGCCAGAATTTTGTTGAAATAACTGTTGTAGCTGTTTTCATTCTTCAGCTAGCAAGCTAGTTATGAATAAATAATGAAGGTGCCATTTATTTAAAAACATATTCAACATCTCTCCCTTGGAAGCCCCACCAAGTGAACATACCGCTCTACTTGTCTGTTCACCTTGGACTCAAAAACATGGTGCCAGAATACAAAGATTGGAGTGGTGACCAAAGTACAACTATACCCACCCATCCCACCTTCCCCCTGCCAAAGATTTAGCATGGCAATAGAAACTACCATTTATTCACATTTTCTTCAGAAGGTTAAGCGTGCAGAAACTGTCAATGTTGAAAACAAGCAACTACACGGAAAACATCATGGGTTTTTTTTCCCTAATCACACATCTGCACTTTGGGATTTTGTTGAATCCAGGCTTTCAATAAAAGTGCATGAAATGTTTTAGTAATAAAAGAGTATTCATCTACTATGGGCTTTTATTTTCATTAACTGTTTGAAGAGAAAAATTCTGGCTATCTCTGCCAGACAAGGGGTCCCAGTGCAGTGTGTTCACATTTGCAGCTGACCAGTCTGGTTGCAAAGCATGGCAGACACGTCTCAAAAGCTTCTTTTCTTGCTATTTCAAGACATTAGAGGAAACCCACCATTACACAACCATTACATTACAGTTGTACATAACCACTGGCTGATCTCAGCACTGTCTACTCTGTATGTAATGCGAGGGGAACAGATAGGAGCAGGAGAGCACCAGTTGTTTTCCTGGAACTCACATAAGGGCTTTTGCAAGTAGTCTGACACATCTGCAGAATCAGATATGGGATCTTTTTGTTTCTGCTCCCTGTATCAGCTAGTGCAAAAGCTTAATCTGACTATTGTATCAATACAAAAATGCAAGATCTGGAGTCTTCACGTTCAACCTTGCTTTTAACCACGAATTACCACTCAACATTGAATAGAACAGTAAAATTCTCTTTCTGAAAATTATGCCCATATTTGTACAGACAGAAAAATATTTTTAAGAGAATGTATTCTCATACAGAGGATATAACCTGATATTTTCCCTCATAAGCAAATTTTTAAATGAGTTATTTGAAGATGTTGCATAGTTTAGTTCTGGACACCAGTCTGGCCCTCCTATAAGCAAGTCCAGTTTTTCAAGCTCTGTTTCTGTGCACCTCACAGGCCAGATTAGTGAGGACTAATTAGTTTTCAGTTTCCACATCCACAGGTTGTGCAAGAGCTAGTTGTACTAGTCTGACAAAAGTCCATATAGAGCTATCTCAGGATATATCCCAATCAGAAGGGTCAGAAGGCTGTTTGAACACAACACCCAGGTCAAGGCCCTGATCTTTGTGTCAAGTAAAGATACTCCCATGTTACAAAAGAATCAGGAAGGGTCATGAAAGGTGATATCACTGGAGAGAAGGACTGAAAGTTTAACTTAAGGAACTACTATTGTCATTGTTATTATTACCACAATATCAAACGTATTTGTGGCCTTGTGTCCTGGGATGTCTTTATGAGGTTTATATCCCCAGTCGCATGTTCTGTTTAGGCTGGATATGTTCTTCAAGACTGGCTCTGGAAAGTTTTGTTTTGTTTTTGTTATCAGCTTGCTAATAATAGTCGGAGGGACACAGACGGTACATAGTGCTGCTTTTGCTTGCTTGTTCTTGCTTTGCTGCCCCTGCTTTTTGCTTTTTCTCTTGCTTCTTGCTTTTGCTTCTGCTTGTTAGTTAGTTTAGCTAGGCAGTCCAAGTTTTCCCTGGGCTGTTTTTTTTTCTTCCCTTTTCTTGGAACCATTCGAACCTGCTCTGGATTGGGACCTTGGGAACACCAAGAGTCTGCACTTTGTGGCCTGCAGCAGCCCTTCCCCAGCGCCGGCAGGACCGACAACAGTGACCACTCCCCAGAGAGACTTTCTGAATTTGTTATCTCTCCAGAACGGTGAAAGAGTTTTGTCATCCAGTATTTTTCATTTTATGTGGTGGGGGGTGCTCTGTCTGTTAAATAAACAGGTTCTTTCCACTTCTCTCCGAGGAATCCTAACCGAACCGTGTTGGGGGGAGGGGCCATGTGGGTTTGCTTTCTGAAGGGGCCCCTTTGGGAAGTTTCTCCCAAATTTGCCCTAAACCAGGACACCTTTCCACATACAATGGAGAGTGCCAAAGCAGTCTGAGGGATAAAATACACGTATCAGGAGCCGGCACACCCGTAGCTTCTACAGGCGGTGGAAGTGAAGGAGGAGAGCGGCCGTCAGTGCAGGAGAGGCCGGGTCCCCCTGGCAGCGGGAGGATCCCTGGAGCTGCCTGCAGACCATGCCCAGAGCCGGCTGTGGGGAGCGGGGGGCAGGCGGAGCGGACCCGCGGAGCTGGCCTCTGCCACAGCACGGCGGGGACGGCTCGGGCTGCGGCCACCGCTGACCTTTACACGGCCATCCATCACCCCCGCGGCCCTCCTGCGCTGAGGATCGACAGGGGAGGAGGGGACAGCGCCCAGCCGGGGGCACGGCAAAGTTACACCCTGCCAGTGAGCCTCTTAACCGCAGGGATCAGGAGAGCCGGGCAAAAGTACGGGAAACATTGATTCTTCTCACCAAACAGCCGTGTGGAGTTGATGAAAGACTCTTTTTAAGATGGAAAAGATGGGATGCTTCATTTCAGGGTACAATACCGAACCATATCTTTACAGAACAACGTCTTTGCTTCCATGTGATCTTTTAATGGGTTTTCATTTATTTATTTTAAATTTGAAACAGATTTTGTTTCTTAATGTCAAAAGCACTCAGTTTACTCAGCTATTTTTAGCCACGCTGGACAGATTCATTGAATTATTCCATGAATTATTCATAGCACCAAGAAACAACTTGGGCATTCCTATGATATTTGAAGACAATGACAGCTTCTCACATTTTTGCTGTGCAACTGCAAATCCAGGCTCCAGCAAGATTCTCACAGGTTTGTCAAGGGAGACCAGAAATGAGCCTGTTCTCCCCTGTGCTCAAGTGCTGGAAACATCATGAAAATCAGTAAGGCCTATTACAATGAAGACAAAATATCCTGTTGCAGGGGCTTTTTTATTTTATTATGATTTACTGTGTCACTCTTACCTGACTTAAGTTTTTATTTTTGTGTTTTCTGGGCTTAAAATAAAGCCACAGCTACCAAAGCAGACAAAAGGTCTTCAGAGCAGAGAAAGGAACAGTAGAGAGGAAATTGCTGCTGATTGTTCTGGAAATATCCTTCACCCAACTTACTAATTACACACTCCGTTGATCACGTATAATTATGATCTGAAAAGAAATTCTACACCCTAGCAATTTAGCTGGTGTTTCTTTTTTAAAGTCAACCATTTCCACTCTAATGAACCTCAGTATGAAGCAGCAAAACCTTGGAGGGAAAGGCTACAGACATGAAAATGAGTGCTTGCTGTCTCATTAACATTTTACTTGCTTGGCTAGGAGTCCTTTTGTTACAGGAAGCTAAGTGGTTTTATGGCCAACTCTCCTGAATCTGTAATAATATCCAATATGTGTGTAAGTGATTTCTGCTTTTAAGCCACTGAGCCTCTAAATAATCTCCACTAAAGCTAATGTATCCACAGTGTGCAGCTCTAGCTAAAATTCAAGTAATTGCTGCCTTGGCCAGCTCCACAGCACAACGCTAAACCTGTTATTTGGCAGCTGTTAATATTTATAACTGGATGGATCCAACCTGTCAGATATGGTCTTCCTGAAAGCAAGTGTATGTCTGGAGCTAAAATTTTCTTTCCAGCTAGTAAAATGTTAATGCAAGGCTGAGATGCTCCAACACAGATCTAAGCTCACAGGAACCGCAGAAGAGAGATTCCCTGGACATATAAAATAAAACACACCCATGACATGTAGATATTTCTGGTCTTTTCTTCAAGAAAACTAAAGCCTAGGTTCAACACATCTTTTAAAGAAGAGTTGTAGGGGACCACAAGAAATATTAAGCACTAAAACCAACATTTCATGTAATTGTGCAAAATTAATATAGTAAATTTTTAACTGAAATAAATTGCAGTCAAAACTCCTAGTGTAGTGGGATCCTCTATGACTGCAAAAGCAGCTGAAACTGCTGCTTCATGGCTCTAGAAATAATTCATGATATAAAAGCAGGTCAAATATGAAAATGAAAAGAGAGCTACCTCTCAGTGAACAAATCTGTGTGAGAAATGTGCTTCTCCTGAGCCCTGCTCTCACCTTGTCAGTGGGCAATCAGCTCTAAACAAGAACAGATCAAATGAGGGCAAAGAGTGTTGAAGAAAAATGGGGTTACTAATCCTCTTCCACTGGTGATGAAAACTGTAAAGCAGGTGGATGAATAAAAATATCAGTAGCAAGGGCTAAAGGGAGAGATCTAAGACAAAGCAAAGATAAGCACAGAAATTAAAACTATATATGCCAGTAATTAATATTGCTAAATTGGACTGTTACCTGTTCTTTCCATCCTTCCACAGAAACCAAGGCCAGTTTGTTTTATTAGACTTCAAAAATAAAAGCAACATGGAACATGTCTCTACAATGGATGCCTTTGGACCACCTCCTCAGAGGCCATGGCCAGTCATGCTCAGAGCTCCTACAAGGGTGAGGGCTATTCACTCCAAGAATCTCTTCA
Organism: Certhia americana; assembly: GCA_018697195.1. NCBI lineage: Eukaryota > Metazoa > Chordata > Aves > Passeriformes > Certhiidae > Certhia > Certhia americana. Next base: position 48,166,929 of record CM031858.1, read on the forward strand.
AAATTTTCGTGCCACCTTCAATGGTACTGGAAGCCAAGTTTTCCTTAGAAGATTTAATTTCTGCAAGCTGACTTATTCTAAGACAGGAGTAAAAGGTTTGCAGTAGAGAATAATTTTTGCTCACACTAGTGTACATTAGTTTATCTCATTTTCACCATTCCTTATATTACTATCCCTTTGAAATTTTATTTCTGCTTCAGCTGTATTTACACTTCATAATCTCAAGACTCCTTTGTTTGGAAACCCAACAGAAGACTGCCTGTCATGGATTCTGAACTGCTCAATTCAAACTTGCCTTTTGAGCTTCGGGTTGAAGTGAATGTTGATAGGCTACTATCACAAAAATATTGTCACTGTGAAAACTTATTTAACTTAATAAATCCTTCTTCAAATAACAGAGACTAGGTACCACATTAGCTCCATGTGCCTTTCCTGTAGACAGGCCGGGCACTTGAAACATTGAATGACATTGTGTGCATTACTTCCAACAACAGCTGGGAAAACAAATAGCCTCCCAGAGACCAAAGAAAAGACTAACTAGGAGCCTGGGATTGTTTCCAGCAGTAGCAAGTAGCAGAAGCTGGAAGAAAAAGTAAAAAACTGATAAAAGAGAGTCAATTTGAAAAAGAAGCATGCCAATCTGTAGCAGGGTTTTGAGGGCATTGGATGTTCAGAAGGGTTGAAAGACTTGTATAAAGAGCAAATTTCATTTTCATTGTTTGAAAATCATGTGACAAAGTATAAGTTTTATTTGTTATCAAATTTTCAGTTTACTTTGTTTCATAGAGTGGAAAATTAATGAGTAAGTATTTTTCAAAATTTTGATTTTAGACATGCACAGGAACTTTAGCATTGTGGACAAAGTCAGACTGAGTCAAAGCTAGAAGTCATGGCAAACATCAGCTACTGATAAAACACCCTTCCTCTATGAATGTTAGTGTATCTCTTTTCCAGTCTTAAACTGAGCCAAACACTCTTTTTATCCAGATAGTTTTCTAAAGTCTCTCCTAATCTTCAAAAACAACTCTTAGAAAGATATTTCTCCAAGACAGACTAAGGGTTTCTTTCTGCATCTTGACCATCTCAAGAGTGAGATGGGATCTCAAGAGAGATGCCGTGTTGCTAGAGTGGGACAAGAGTCTCTCTTGATGCATGCCTGCCATGGCTAGAGTTTTGAATATTTTTGCCAGATTATCCAGACCTTGTATTGTAGTTCAAGCAGCAGGTCTGAAGTTGTAAGAGAGTCCAGCACTACAGAATAAGAATGGAAAGTATATTCAGAGAGTAGAATGCAATTTTTGTTATTTGATTTTAGCTGTTTCCTTGACACATTAAGCAGCATCACATGAAGCTGACGGTACAAAACACTGCATGAGAATATAATTCTGATTCACCCTTTGTCTGTTGAGGGCCAGAAACCTCAATTTCAGAAACCTGATCACATAAAATTGTGCAGAAATCAATAAACAGATCCAGAGCAGTTCTGCTATGAGATTTTATCAGAGGCTAAAAATTTTTCATTTACAGCATATTGTCTCAAATTGATCACATAGGAAGGGTCCCAATACCGAAAGACCTTCTATCACAGACATCCTACTACAGCATCCCAAATTGTTCCAGCAGTCACATGCTATAACAGAAACAGTTGTTTCATTATTTGCTACTGATACTGACTAATTTCAGATTTCAGTCTTTGGTTTACCTTTCAGAAAGCTTCTTGTTTAATCTGTTGTGGTTCAAACCACAAAGAGGTTGTATCTTTCCCAGAGTGAAATCCGTAGCTGGGAGTAAAATGCATTAGCTTCCCTACACAATAGACGGGGTAGTCTCTTATCCCAGAATGACACAGACTGCTGGTATGCAGCAGAAGGCTAGTCAGGAAATATCTAGTGCAGACCCACACCTGCATCTATGATAGCTGGGAATTAGTCACATCTGCCTTTTGAGGATCTGTAACCCCACATTTATCAGGAGAGAATCATCCCCCTAAAGGTAAAACTTCAGTGTCTTTTCTGTGGAAGAGCTATGGAGGACTCAGCCTTCTTCTAAAATGAGTGCAAGGGTGGTGATGACTGGCTTTTAAATCAGCTCACTGACAGGGCACCCACATGGAAATCTGAAAACTCAAGTTTAAATCCATCCAGGGAGCAGAGAACAGAGGAAGTTCACATTCACAGCAACATTTTCATCTTTAAAACGTGTCCAACACTGGTATATATGGAGACCTGTATTCCATTTTGTTTTCTCACTCCCTAGCCTCTCAATTCCTGAATTATTTCCTACAGAGTGACACAGTTTTAGAAACTAGGCAAAAAGTGCTTCCTGTCATCAGAAACATCTCAGGAAAGTCTTGTAATTATGGCACTGTTCTAGGAAGTGGATTCACAGTGAACTTCATTCCTGCACTTCCCAGGCAAGTGCACAGCTTAGTAGGAAGTTACACTAACATGAACTGCCCTGCATTTAACATGGAGCCCAGTGCTGGGTTCCTTTCATCCCTCTTTCTTATGGCTCTCACCAGTGGCACCTCTGGGGAACAGACAGGGAGGGGGATCAGCTGTTGAGGTTGTTAGTCAGGCCAAGACATAGGCTAGGCACCATTCACTTGCCTAGAGAAAATCCTGATCTCAGTCCTCAGGAGAGCTTAGAAGCTGAACAGGGAAAGAATCTGTGAAATACAGGCATCTCTGAGCACTACAGCCAGGTGAGAGGAAGGTTTACAAGAATACAGGTTTAGATGTGGAGATCTGAATTCTACATTCATGCTATGTCAGGCATTTTAGTAGCTAGAGACTTTATAGGTTCCAAAATCAAGTCATGCCTTTTCTCCTGGATTACATAGAGGCTGACTTGAGGTGTAGTTTTCTTTCCCATGCTCCTTTCTTGAAGCTGTCTTTGAAATTCAAATTGTGTGAATTTACTGGGGAAAAAAGACCTACACTGTAGTTCCCCTATAAAAAAATACACAACAATAAAATCCTTCGAGGATCCCTGTTAGTAACATCCCTCCAGGTGTTTTGTTGGGGTTTTGTTTGTCTTAGGGTTTTTTATTTCTTTTTTTTAACCTTTTCTTTCCCTTGTATGTACCTTTTTTTTTCCCATCAGAAACAAAGAAACCATGAAGGAATAGATACCACTACCTCTAAAAGTATATAGAAGAACATATCTAGAGTTTTCTAGCTAAAAATCAAATGGAAATTCTTAAATACATCTAGTGATGAGAAATTCATTAAGTGTGTTATGTCCTCTGAAGTATTTAATCATTAACTTTGGTAAGATTTGCTATTTCTACCTCTTTTTTGTGCCATATGCACATAAAATGTGGTGATCCACAAGAGAAGCCAACCCTACTTTTCTACTAATGAATAATTACTAGAATGAATATTAGTAACATTAATGCTTAATGAGTTAAATCATCTTTGCATCATAATCCTCTAGTTTTCCCAGCTTGCTAAATAAAAGTTTATTTTCTTAAATTAAAGGACATTTCTGAAATGAAGTATAATAAAATTGCAAAGAAGAAAAAGTTAATCAAGATAATTAAAATGAAAAATTGTTAGAATCATTCACTTTCACCTGCATTTGCAATATAGTTGGACTAAGTTTCTAATTAAATGAGAAAGTATGTGAAGTGCAGTTCAACTGATTTGCATTTATGGAACTGGAAGAAAATATTACCTTATTAAAGTGAATTTCAGAGGAAATGTCATAGCACAGAGGTTGGCCTGACTTGACTTTCTAGTAGATTATGCAGTCCTTTATAAATATGACTGCTTCACAGAGCCAGCTCCTCTGTGGCTCTAAATCAGCATGGTCTCACTGAAGTTAATGAAGCCACATCAATTTATACCAGCTAAGCATTTGCTCACTAACACTTTGAGTGTATAAATTGCTGCACAGAGAAAAATTCAGTTACATCTACCACTGTGTACACCTGAGAAGGAAGCCAATGAAAGATGGTGTAATGTTGCTGTGCCCAAACAATCAATTAACCAAATTCTGCTGCTTGGACAAGGGTTGTAGCACACTTTCTGCCTCTGAGGATATACTCCTGCAGATACATACATGAGAACAAGCTAGATGATATTTGCTGGCCTTGAGCACCGCTGCTCACAGTGCTGTACACAGCACTTGTTAAAACTACCAATTACTCCAATTCGTGACAGACCTGAATCTGAGCTGACCTCATATGCTCACAGCTGGGAAGGAGAAGGGGATTTCATTGCTACTGCATAGTGTGATGCATGTTCTCCTTCACAGTGAAATCTCTGTGCTTTTCTACCTGCACTCCTGATGGTGAGGTTAACACAACTGTGGTTGCAGTAAAAACAGGGAAACCAAGCTCTCTGTCACTGTCAGGAAGCAACAGATTGTTATTGTTTTAAAAAATTAGGTAGCCTATGGCTAATCCCTTCTGCCTGTGTGCATATTCCTGATGCAATATGATTGAGGGTACTCAAGACATTTCTGATTAGGTTAATGTAGGACAAATCTCATATTTTAAACTTCTGAGGCAGGAGGAAAGATTTCAAGATTTGAATAATGTATTTCATCTCACAGATGGAGCCAAGAAGAACTCTAACTATGAGCATCTGCTACAACATCACAACTACATTTAGATTATAAAAATGTAATACTTGACATCAGCAGAGTACTCACCATATCTGTTTAAGAAACCAGGAGTCAGTCTAATGAAGAAGCAAATGCTATTCCAGCTATTTGCACTTATATTCTCTACAATGCTTCTGCCATCACTTTGCTGGGCAAACCACAGCTGGTTTTATGATGCATTCTGTGGCCAACAATTCAGTTGTCAAAGTTACGTTACATCAGAGACCACAAGCATCTACTGGCAGAGATAACAAGTCAACTCAATAGACTTGACTCAACTATCAATAGAAGAGTTGCTTCGGAGAGAGAAGGCTCATTTCCATCACTGTTTCGTTTGCTGCAGCTCCAGGCCTGAATTAGCCTTGCAAAACTGTCAGGAAAACTTATCAGACCAAGCATAAAATTAATTCTACAACTCACTATTGGTGATGATCCCTAATGGTGATGACAAGAAATATTAATGACATACAGTTCACCCACCAAGTTGATTGCTCAGACCAGATAAACAGTAACAGTTTTGTGGAGCAGTTTCAGCTGGTAAGCCCAAATTACAGCCTCATCACAGCACCATATCAAACAATGCAGTCACTCATTAGAGGCTGTTCAACCCAGTCTCTTTCTCAGCTGCCAGGGGTCAGCAGATATCTTAATGGCTCAGAACACCCTCATTGTTAAACACATGTGTCACCAGGTCAAATTACCTTCTAGTCCTACTTGATTCCAGGTTCATTAATTTGGCTTCCTTTTGTTTGCATTTTAAATTCTTTGAGATTACTATTAACCATGGAATTATATATTTATTTGGAAAATCTGTTTTACAAAAATTACGCTTCTTTAACATTAGGTATGCAAAGCCTATAGTTGATTTCTCTGCTCCTTGCCACAGGAACTCTTTTAAATGCATTGAGCAACCTTGTTAAGATTGAAGATGATATTCAGTGCTACCAAACAGATCAATTACAAATAACATGCAGCAACTATCACAAAAGTTATTTACTAAAGTCAGGAAGGCAAAGAAACTTAGAGGCCGTTTCCCCACAAAAATTGAGGAAGTGGTGCAGGTTCTTTTATCTGGCCAGCTGTGTCACTGCCATGCAGCAAGGGTGTAGAGAAGAGGAAAGTCAAAGAAGGAGAAGCAAGAAAAAGAGGCCAAGGAAGAGACAGCAAGAAGCTTTCTGCCTGGGCTGGGAACACGCATCTTGCCTTCTTCAGTGTCTCATTGTGTTACATGTTACACAGAATTGTGTTACACAGAATATACCAGCACAGAGAAATTGTTACAGGAGGAGATCAGTACAGGACACTTGGAGTTGTACTGGATGTTGGTAGTGAGGTGCCTGGCAGAGCAGGGTGGGGGATACAGCCCGGTGAGCCTGAAGGAGGTGCCACAGGCCACAGCTTGATGGGGACTTGTCACCTTGCCAACAGAGACATGACACATCTGGGGATGCCAGAGGTGCACAACACAAAGACTCCAGACACTGCAATGGGTGCTTGAAGGTGGAGGTCACGTGAAAGATTTGTCCTCAGGCCTAGGGAAACTTTTTATCAAGTGGCAGATTTTTTTTAATCGTGTAGGTTCTCACAGGTGGCCATTAAATCTGTGATTACAATGCTTTGGCAGCATCTTTACATTCGCCCTTAGCATTTATCAAAGCCACGTGAAATGACTGGTATTATCACTGCTAAAAAGAAGAAAATGCATCAAAAAAGCCCCAATTTCCCAAAACTCCAAGAACCTGAGCACCTCAAACTTGTTATTCTTGGAAAACCAACACCATCTTAAAATCAGTTGAAACCTAGAAAGCACACTGGAAATTTCTGTTACTATAAATGTGTATACATACACTGAAATGAAATTATACCCACAGGAAGATGTTGAATGAAGAGTATTCCTACAAGGGGAAAAAAAAAATAGAAGAAAAAATAAGAACATCCTGTACACACAGAAATAGGTACAGCGAGAAAAAAATCCCATGTTTTACCCAAGGTTGAAGTCTCCTCTTTAAAATATAATGTGTTACCTTTCTCTGGTCTCAAAAGACAGGTTAGAAAAAAAGATATCTTGAGACCCTTTGTAGCATCATTCTCTATGAAGCAAAGAGCCATTCTCCAAAAATCTACATAATTTGTGTGCGTTCAGTCTTTGGAGAAGCTGGAAGGTAGTTGGCTTCCTTTGGATGCAAGTTGCTTATGCATGGCCTTGGAGAGTAGGAAGGCATAGGAGTAGGAAGTTTAGCCTGTACTATTTCATCATGCATCCCCTCATTTGTGATCACCTGACAAGAAATGCTTCAACTATTTGATCATATCTAGTTATCCGTCTAGCTGCACCTCTGCTGGTTGTCAACTGGCTTCTCACAGCATCATGATTCTTTAAAACTTGTAGCACATTCCCATGCAGCCTGCTATGAAATGGAGAAGTTGGAAGAGGGAGGAGGTATAAACATTATCTCCTTGGCTTTTCTGTACTTTAATCTATGGTGATTACAAAACATTATAGTAATCTCTAAAAAAAACTTGCTACTAAAAGACCATCATGCTAAAATCGGTGCTATATTCACAGCTGTGAGCTCATGAGAGTTTTGTTGTTTTTTTTTTAAATCTCTTAAAGCATCAAGAAAACAGTACCATAGATCAGATTTAGTGCACTTCTAATTTTTACTGGAAACCGTTATTACGTAGTTTAATCTTAAATGCAAGATTAAGGAAATCTGCAGTGAATTACTTAGTGTCAGGATTACATAAATCAGTGGAATACTGCAGCACTTTAATAACTGCATTTAGTTATGCTCTTGTTTTGTACTTTTCTTACACAGACTCTGCTTTGGTTTCCCAGGGAATGTATCCAAATGTGTATGAACCATGCTTTTTTCCAGAGACATCAGATGTTCATTCTCATTCCTATCCCTTTTCAGTAGTTCAGCATTATGTGCTTGGTCTTTTTATTTTGCTGTTCTAAGTACAATATCAATGAAGGTAAAGTTTGAATTCAAGTAGGAGATACTCTGTGTCTAGTGTCTGATGTTTCAGCGTGATTCCTTTGAATGCACTCTGGTATGTACCTGTCTCTCAAGGAAAAGTTCTGTTGAAAGGGTGGCACTTCTGCTCATTTACGAGCATTATCTGTTGAGGTTGAGTTTCAGCAGGACAAAGAAATAGACTTGATACTATATTTACAAATGCAAGGAATTAGAAAGCAAGAAGATGGAATTAATTACACACACAAAAGAAATGCTATTAAGAGAACTTCTTGGGTGTGTATTAGAAATAGGTTCCTGTTTGAAAGACATATGGATGTAAAATAGAGAGTTGGTTAAAAAAAAAAAATCATTGTAATGGAATGTCTGGATCCAACACTATCCAACGCTGTTTTTTACAGCCTTGCCTGGGATAACAGTGCACTGATCATCAAGGTAGCTAGACATTTCTAGCCTCTCTTTAAAAGGATCTGTACTCTATTTCTACTAAAAGCAACAGAAAAACCTGCAGTAACATCTTCTATGTGTCAGGGAGGCTGACTCTGGAAGGTAGGAGTGGTGGAGAGAAAAACTTATCTGCAAGATAGCACTGACAATCCCAAAGTCCAAGTCTTTGCACTGCAATTCCAACCCCTCCGCTCTGCTGGTGCCACTGTTTATGGGGTCATGCTGGGAATCAGGTTATCTAATCAAATTAGACTGTTCCTGAAGAGGAATGAAAGAAATACTACAGCTTTTCTGCATCATTCTGACTTTCCATTTGCTACGGGACAGGTAGACAGCTGCAGGGCAAAAAATTGCAATGGCAAGATAAAAAAAGCAGCGGGGAAAGATGGAAACTCTGAAAGTTATCACCAAAAGTAGTTACATGAAAAGTAGTGGAAAAGTGGGAGGAGAGGAGGGAGAAAAAATGGGAATGAGATGGATAGACATTTGAAAAGACAAGGACAGAAATATAACTGTAAAAAAAAAAAAAAACATTTAAAAAGAAACATTGAGGAGACAGTAGTGAGTGGATGTGAAGGACATGAATAGATAAAATGCCCATGGACCTAGAATAATGCTGACTAGAGCTGAAGTGAAGCTGCAAAATTAAAATAAAAAGAGATCCTGGAAGTAGTTGGAATAAATTATGTTTTATATATGTGGGCTATTGCACTAGGACATATATTACATGTACCACTATTTATGAAAATGAAAGTGTTAAAAGCCCTTATTCTTCTAACTGATCCCTCTTTCCTCTGAACCTCTCTTTCTCTTTTGATTAGCTCTTTTAAACTATCTGTTCTTTGTCTGCTCCAAGTCTTAGCATTTAATCCCTCTTTTAGCACTAAATCCTCTTTATTTGATGTGGTCATCTGTGAAGTTCTGACTTGTGGTTTAAAAGTTTTGATATCCAGCTATTATGTGAAATACCTATATAGCAAATCTATCAATGCTTCTAGGAAACTGCAAAATTTAATGTTTGTGAATACTGGTGGATAAAGTACTGGCTAGAACTTCACCCTCCGTGTATTTGGTACTACTACTCTCTGGTGGATTTCATCTTTAGGAATGTTCATGGATAAATTATTATAACTATCCAGGCAAATAGAAAATTACATAATACATTGTGTTGGCTGGAGTGCTGCAGCCCGGAAATTCAATCAATACATGGCCTCTTGCTCACCATGAAAACATCATTGTTAATGCAGTAGCAGCAAAACCTAACAGGTTGGAATATGCTCCTACAGACAACTTGTTAAATAACCTTGAATACTAATATCTTCAAACTATAAGCATGTGCATTATTATAAGTTTAAAAAAAAAAAAAACCAAAACCATCTTATTCAGTTAAAGGTTGTATTAGTTGTCTAGCTCATGGAGCTTCCCTTATGCTGTAGAGTTCACAGTGTTACAGATTTAAAAAGATGTTAGAACTTGAAAGATGCTATTTCTTCCTAAGTGTCAAAAAACCATAAAGGGAAGGTGTAGGAAAAACTCAGAAATCTGGTTATAACATGCTAATTACAGGTTGAAGAGAGGTTAATGCTGGAAGTTCTAATTTACTTCATAGCTTTGTTTCCACCTCTGTTCTCAGGAGTACATTGAGTTGAATAAAAATAACTTACAGTGTCCTAAAGGACAACAAGAGTTTAGGTGAGGCTGCCTGATCCTTCCTCAGAGATAAGGAGTGGAATTAGCATGCAGGTACAGTACTCCTGAAAGTTCAGGTCCGTTTGAAAGTGTCAAGAATTAGCACGTGCATCTTGATAGGCTGAAAATTTGCAGGGTAACTTGATGCTGCAAATACCAACTTCTGAGGAAAAGCTCTTTGCAGATCCACATAGGAGGGTGCAGGCAGCTAAGAAACAATCCACAACTTATCTCCCAGATCCCTGCTCTGGTACCTTTCTACAACATTTATTTTGGTTGTAGAAAGAAACCCATCACTTGAAACATAATAAAAACACCTAGAATTAAAAAAACACCTATCCTAAAAATCAGACTATTACTGGCATAGAGTAATAACACAAGTAGGGATGCATTTATGGAAGCTTGACAGTTTGAGCTAGTGATTTACCTGTTTCACCTTTTTTAATAAAAATTTCATCATGTTGAATAAGAACATTTACATTTCACCTAAGCAAACCTACATTGGCTGATCTCCATGTGACAGCAGACCTTACTAAAATAAATATTATCCCTATATGACCTCATAACCTAGTAAATACTGTTGATATCTCCCTTGTCCAAGTGAATTTATTCAGTCTGAAGTTTAATACATATTGAGTGGTTTTATCAACTGAAATTACAGGAAAACATAATTAGTCAGGCTTTTCATGGATGTTTTTTTATTGCTTTTAGAGACAGTGTTTCATTCTATTTATGACTACCATCACAAAATATCTTACATGACTGGCCTGTTTGGTAATTGTCTGAGTAAATTGATTTCTTAGTAGCAGTACTGCTCAAATGACATAGTTCTGAAGGACACTAAATAACAATAAAACAAATCAAGACAGTTATTACACCAGCAGTGTAATTTATTTAGTGTTCTTTCCACTTGCCCAGTAAAAAAACATTCCTTTTGTTACAGACCAGTATGGCTGCAGATGAGTGATTTTATACCCTAATTGAGCAATTCCATTTTTTTCATGCCAATGTAAATAAAGAATAAAAGGTTTTGATATAAATGCAGACTATGAAGAGAATGTGGTTCACAGCATAAAAGAGGTCAGACATCAGAAAAGGTGCCAGATAACTGATGTTTAAGTTCTAGTTTACTAGAACAAGCAAAAAGGGGGTAGCATATTCCACAATAAACAGCAAAAAAAAGTACAATGGCATCTACAAGGGAAAATAAGGTCACACTTTGTGGAGAGGCTTTGCCTATGTTAAAGAGAAATAAGAGGCTTCTCTCACAGGATCTCCTGTTCTGTTATACCAATGTACCCTGTTCTGCTCCCTCAATCAGCCCTGTTATTCCCCTCTGGGTCCCTGTGTCCCTCAGTCACTCTCTCCCAATTTCCCCATTGGCTCACATACCCCAATCCTGCCTTTGTAGCCCGATGCCCCCTGACCATTGATCCCTGATGCTCTCCCAGCCCCCAGCACCCACATGCATGAACCTGGACCCTTCCCATGAGCCTTGCCTTTGACCCTGAACTGTCTGTGTGCATGGCTGGAATAAACATCTCTGTGTTTATTCCAGCCATGGAATAAACATCCAAAGGCCCTCCCTGCTTCTCTTTACCATCACCTTATTAATAGCTGTACTAGTTGCAGCAACACCTGACATGAAGGAACTTGGTTAATTCTATGTTTTTAATACCTAAATAAGCCACTAAGATCTTCAGATTGGTTAATTGAGTTGACTTCACGGTGCCTAAAGCATATAAGCTTGCACACTAACTCTAGTATATGACGCCAGATGTATCTGTGAAATATAGAGAAAAATTCCAAATACCATTTCTGAGAATGAATACATTTCCACACCACTGGGTTGATGGAAATACATTGGGAAGTCTGGACATGGTCTTAAATGTTTCATAATCTGTATTTTTTCTGAAAGAAATAGTTTCTAGGCAGTCATTCAGGGACTTCACAATGTACCATCAGATGAGCCATATAAATCAAGTAAAGTTTAAGATCTAAACCCATGGAAATAAAGTACAGTTTGAGTCATAAAAAGTGGCAGGACATCTTTCAAGTACTGATATGTTGTGTCTCAATTGTACTGAGGGATGATAACACATAATGGTGCAGGAATAACATAATTCATTAGCGTTGATACACACTAGTAGGTAATGAAATTATTCAGAGCTGCAGTGTCATTAATCTCTGCCAAGTGACACAAATGAAACCAAACATCTGAAGACAATATTGCAGGAAAAACCGAAACATCCTTAAGTATATGATCTGCATGATCACCTTGTTGTTAGTCTCCTCAGACAAGTAATATTGTCTGTCATTTTAATCATGGCATAGCATAGGTTTGGAAACCAGTTTTATGAAGAAAAGGCTATAATCCCACTGTAGCTTCCATTAAACTTCTTTCCATTTGAATTCCTCAGGAGGCAGGAAGACACAAGTGTGGTCAGATGAGCAAAGAGGTCCCCATTTCTCAGGTACACAGATGCAATATTTGGAGCTGCAGTGAGTCCTGGGCAGAATTCTGCTTAGGTGGTGTCTGCTGGTGGTGAGCACAGAAGAAGAGCTGGTGGGTGGGGAAGATTTCACCACAGAAAGGTGGATCCATACAGAAGTAGGTTCAGGTGTGAATGGAAAACATCAAAACACGCTGGAAACTGGGAAGTGGCGAGTTGAGGTGGATCCATACTGATTTGCTGTGTGAAAGAGATAGCAGGGGAACAAAAGGAGCAGAAAAACAGCACAAAAAGCAAAAAATAAAAAATGTAATAAGGCATCCAGAGAAAGAAAAGAACAAGCAGAACCTACATTCCGATTATACAGTGTTGGGACCTCAAAGGGTGAATGGGCTTTTATTTCAACATGCCAAAATTTATTCTGCTGGCAGCAAAGAGATTAGCAACACAAAAGATAAATGTTAGACTGTCATTAGACTTTTGGAACTCATTGCACACATTCCTGCTGTCATATTTCAGCATCCCATTAGAAATCATTGGTATTAAAAGCTGTTTCAAAGTGGGACCTTCCTGAAAGTGTTTTAGAGCAGTACTGATCTTTCATGATGACAGGGGAAAAACCTCAATTCACTCAGGAGACTGCTCCTGCTTCAGCTTCTAAATTAATCTGGGACCAAATGCCCAGACAGACACACACTGCTAATGACAGAAGCCTTTTGCTTGTAGGAAACAGCATTTTTTTCTAATTAAAAAGAAATCTTGCACATGATATAAGGGAGCCTGATTACCTAAGAGACTGGTTCAAAAGCTAGAGTTGTTGTTGTAGCAGCCATGGGGCTCCCAAAAGTGGTGCTGTAAAGAACCCCAGTTCAGCATTGATTACTGTACACAGAAACACAGCATACTGACATCCATCCCAGAAAGTATAGCCTTAGTCAGGGAAATCTCAGAAATATGATCGTCACTCTTATTTTTAGTAAAAAGGGTAATGCTGAACCCTGACTATCTGGCTAGCTTCAAATAGAACATTTTGCTTTAACGGGAGTAAAGTGATTAAACACTTGCTGTATTTGGACAAATTATGAACTCAAAAGAGATGGTACAAAATTTGGCTGTCTTGTGCTTTTCTTCAGTGTTTTAGATATTAATAAAATAGACCACCTTTGCTTTGAAAATAGAAGCTATCTTTGACACAGAGTATGATCCAGTGGCTTAAAAGGTCAGGCTGATTGGGTCTTCTGGGCCTCACCATCCAAATTCCTGACCCTTAGATGACTGTAGGTCTGTCTTGTGATGGCATTTATCCCATGCACAAGGATGCATAGCAAAGAAGCTTCTACGCATGAAGCCACATCTGAACCTCAGTATGCTTCTTTGGAGATAATGGATTTGCTGGATTTTGTAGAAATCCAGCAAGCATGGAGCCTGCCAGATAAGAAACATTAGTCATTATTTTGGTTCCATAGTTGTGTTCAGACATTAAAAAGGCGCCTTTTTTTTTTTTTCTTTTTTTTTAGCGTGCTTCCAGTGGAAATACCCTTTAAAACTTTTGTTGTGATAGGGTAATCCCAGTTTCAACCTCTTGTAGTTTCCCAGTGGGGGAAGGGGAAAAATATTGATTATAATAATCATCATCATCATCACTCTTCTGAATATCTAGATTCCCACTACCATGGATGGCCCATTCCCACTACTATGAGTGGAGACCAAGAGACTCTTGCAAAGGTTGATTCGGAACTGAAGGCTGAACTGTGTGACTTTGTCAGTTCTGCTGTCTGTCACCAAACCCTTTAATTCTATTTCTAGGAATCCTGTCACTGCTTACTCCCAGAAGTTTTATGTGCTTCTTTAGGTGCTGCTCTTGCTAGAGATTTCAGTTCCAGTCTCTGCACAGTGCTAGCACAAGCTCATGGACTGCATGAGTTTTACTTTGTAGGCAACCAAGTAGACTTGCTTAAAGTTCACTCTCTGCTACTGACTCTTCTTCCTTCTTGGCAGCAAGAGACTGTTTTCATTATTACATCCACTTTAAACTTTTTAATCTGTTCATTAGGGCATGAGTACAGTTTCTAGGAAAGCACACTGGGTTCAACTTAACATGGAATTCTTCACTGTAGTATTTAACTACATAATCACTCTTGCTTGCTAAAAACTGATGCATTAAATTCTGTTTCTGCTGAAGTACACTACAGTGATTCTCGTGGAGATTATTTAATTGTAATGTCAATAAATCTGTCACTAGGTTCGAAAAAACCAACCAACAACAAATCCCCAACAAAACAATTCATGTGGTCAAGTGTAGGAATCATAATATAGGGATTAAGAAGCACAACAAAAGACCTGGAAGGTAAGGTGTTGAGCCTTGTTTAGTAATGAATGTGTTCCTACCTTCATTTGCTCACCACCAACAAAGCAAGCAAACCTCTCCCACTACCAGTCAAGACATAAATACGTGGGAAGAAGTATTCCAGCCCAGGGAATAACTGCAAGACACAAAACACCAAAGATTTTCAGCTGGTGTAAAACTGGAAGTGACATACACTCCTTTGCAGACTACTACACGTAGGAAAAAGGCAGCCCTTTTCCCCCTGTGGCTTGCTGAGCTGCAGCTACTACATTGATGTATCAGGGTGAAGATGGATGAGACCCAATCTTTGAAAGCAAACAAAATATTTGTGAAGGATGTGGCCCCTTGAATCAGCAAATGGTTAATTATCTGTCGTTGCAGAGCGGAACAAAGTAATCAGACAACTCCAGGCTTTCTTCATAGTACAGAGTTACAAGAAGAGCTTGGACTTGAGGTCAGTATTGAGAGAAAGAACTCAAATTTCCCAAACTTGCATCAAATTGATAATTTTTTTTCTGGAGTATAATGGGAAATCCTAATATTGTAATAATAGTCTATGCCAAAGAAGTGTTGATAAGAGGACAAAGAAGAATTCTGATTAGACCTCTGATCTTACGTCTTCTAATAAGAAAATGAAGGGCAAACACATATGAGCAATCTACCTTGACCACACACTTCTCTGTAGCTTGAAGGAAAAACAAGGTCAAAAAATTTAAAACAAGGAAAAGCCTTTCACAGAACCCAGTTGTTATTCAGTTTCTCTTCAGATGGAAAGTTGCAGCTTTCAATTTAGCAAAGAATAAGCATATTGTTTGTATAAAGGCTTTTAATACGGAGCTACTCCAAAAAAATTATTTGGCTCCCGAGTACGGCCCAGTTTCCATCCACCAAGATCGCAGCAGAGCACTTAAAGCACACGAGGTCAAGCAGAGGACAGAAACTTAAGGATGGAAATGAAAGGCTACACAAAGCCTTCTTTCACCACCCAGCAGATTTTTGTGGTGGGCCACAGATATGAACCAGGCTCACGAAGCGTTGCAAATCACACTGAATGCCCTGCAAGGAAGCGAGCTGACTCAGCTATATTTTGTCTGTTCTAGCGCATCACATCCTCACAGAGTTTTCCAGGTGAAAATTCCACCACAGTGCTTCTCCACTCTGAGTCTGGAGCCCACCTGGAACCACCTTGCAGCATCATTGATGGCATGATCTAGTTGTGATACTACAGCTTCAAGGACACTAAGTCAAGAGGGCAGCCACTCATATAAATTTTCCCACAGCAGCCATCTTGTTATCCTAAGCCAAGTGGAACAATTGTCCGGGGTTCTACAGCAGCATTTCCTATAGTCAGGAACATATGTTGTTCTACAGCAACATTTGCTATTTCAGGTTTGTACTCGTCTGTCAAGAAAGTTTGCTTTGCAAACTTCGCTTTTGCTTAACAGTTATTTTCTTAGCACCCTCGAGACTTCCTGTAGGAAGTCTCAAGGAACAAACCTGTTCCTCTAGGAACAAACTTGTAGCAGATTCCAAAGTCTGGCTCACTCATTTATTTAACACTGTAGTTCTAGTTTCCCTTTCCTGACAAATTCCAGTTGTGTAGTTTCTCCCCCCCAAACATATACAACCAGGTGTATCTACTAACAATTGGCCTTTCTCAGCAAGAGGAATTTCTTCAAGAAGCATCATCTTACTAACAATTTCATGTAGTGGACTCCTGTAGGGATTGCCTTGACCTACAGCTGAAACCTCATCATAAGAAGCAATTCCTGCATAGCCTTTACAATATCTTATCCACCTATTTCCCTTGCAGTAGACAACAAAATTATGTTTTTGACCAAGGGAAATAATAAAACCCCAAGTTGTCTCTCCCAGATATCCATTTAATTATGGAGTACCTAACAGCATGTGGAAAAGTCACTCACAGCACTGCAGGACACTTTGTGCATCTACAGAAACAGTAGTCACCCTGCTTTGCAGTGATATTTGTTGACAGCTGGCTGCTTTTCCTATGTCATCATGATTAACATATTCCCCAGTACTGTCTGTGAATAGCTGATATTCTGCTGGGTACCTTGCTGCAGTGGGGGACTCACTGCAGCATCCATTACATTTACAGCATGGAGCTAGGGGTCCTCTGCCTTGGCTCTGAATCCCTCCTGCTAGGACTGACTGTTGGCCATTTAGAGCTTGATTGTGAGGAAATAAAAGGACTACAGGAGCCTAAGATATACAGGCTACAAGAAACCACACAGTCTGAGAAGGTCTTGCTTGATCAGTACTCTTTGTGCAGTCATCCCAAAGGAAAACAGCAGTTCAGCAATCTGTGGTGACAGACAGTAACAAAGCTTTACAAATTTGCACTGAACTTATGGGGAAATAACTTCTGGTATGACCCCAAATTTCAGTGATCATATTTCTTCAGGTTCAATGTTTGTCTAGCAGTTTGTCCCTCTGATAGGGTGTTGGAACTACCTTTACAGGTGTGTCCATGACATGCCACAAAAGCTCTCCAGATGCTCTCAAAAGCCTGACTGCTGCTTTGCAGACAGTCATATGCATCTCAGAAGCACAGCAGACTATTGCTGTACCCTAGACAAAAACTGTCTGTTAGGGGTGTACTTGTGCTAATTTTGGTTTCAAATGCATCCCTTTTGGTACAAGGGCAACTGCTTTCCATTGCATAAGCAAGCCCTGAAGAGATTTGTCCTCAGGACTTTTTCCCAGCAACAGACAGTATTTTAATGACAAAGCTTGAATAATTTAATGACAATATTTTTATTTAATGCCAGTGACAATATTTTAAAGACAAAGCCTGGCAAAATGAGGCTGGAAATAACTAAATAACCAACACTTGTCTGAAGAAATTTAACATTCAAGAAGAGGTTGAGACCAGTGAAATATCAGGTTGGTTATAACCCAGGAACAGAGGCTTCACACTGTCAGTCCAGTCATTTGTCTACATGACAGAAATGAGTTGGCAGTCCCTATAACTTTGCTGCAATAGCATGCTCTGGATTGAGCTGTTTTTCAGTGCAACTTCCAGTGAGAGGGACAGCAGCACACACAAAGCTGCATTTCACATGGAAATAACATGGAGCAAAAGGTTTGTCTGCCTGAAACTCCTTGTGGAGAAAGAGCCTAAGAGCCTCTGTCAAACTTGATAAGTCTCAAATTCTTCCTAAGGAAGAGTTTGTATAATTATTTAACTACATCCCTAAGTATGACATCAATGAATGTGGAAAAGCCTGATCAGATAATAAGGTACTCCCAAGGCCTATGAGGATGACAAGGAAAATCTCAAGACAACCTTTTCCTCATTTTCATTAAAAAGGGCTTAGATAATTCTTAAGAAGAGAAAAATCTTTTTCTTAACAAGATCTGATAAGCTACGTGTGCTATTAGCCCACAGGAGAAGCCAGGTAATACAGCTCAACTGTACACTCTTCCTTTGCAAGTTAGGCAATAGTAAATAACTCGCATATCCTGGTGGTCAGGAGTGCATATACAGAGAGTTGCAGCCCAGTTATAACTCAGGCTGTACATACCAAATGTTTAGTTAGAGTCCAGATGTCATCTGGTATCTTGAGGTGTTATGGACAGTGTGAGGTGCCCAAGAGCTTTGAAAGTCTCTTGTCATAAAGGGTGCCTCCTTTCCTTAAAACTTGCCCCATCTCCAGGCAGGTAAATTAAACAAAAGACCAAAATAAACAACAAAAAACAAACAACCAAACAACACCAGCTCCAAAAAACCCCAAAACAAAACAACAAGCCAAAACCAAACACCCCCCCCCCAACATTCTGCCTTCAGGAACAGATTTGGTAGCTCACTCAGCATTATAAGCCGTACCTACATCCTTTACAAGCAGAAAGTTTAACTCTCAAGCCAGTTATGCTGATCCATCAGTAATGTCAGCCAACAT
>CM031858.1:48185479-48206868 GCA_018697195.1 Certhia americana
AAAAAAAACCAAAACCTGGGAGCCTTTCTTCAACATTTTTTTTCTTCCTTTCTTGTATGATATTTTTTTTTCTTTTTTTTTTTTTTTTGGCATTAGCTTTAGTTCTAAACTATCTCTAATTTTCTTGTGAAAAAAAATTAGTGTGAAATAAGTATTTCTGTCTTATGAACACTCAAGATAAACATATTATAACAATTCATCATGCTATAGTGTATGTTCTATAAATTCCAGGAAACATCATCATCTTAAATGCATTTTTCATTCAAGATCCCAGCTCATTTCTAACATAGGAATAAAAAAAAAGGTGAAATCATAAGAACTAATAATCAAAGACACTTTTATGAGTCTCAGTGCTCCTGACTCTCCAAGTTCTGTAACAACAATAGAAACTCACTTAGAGAATAATGATGTTCTCAATATTTTTTCCTGTGGCTGCCATTTATACAGTCCTAAGGGTGCTGTCTGAGAAAATAACAAGAGCTACTACAGAACAGCTTGTTGTCAGCATTGAACATCAGCCTAAGTGAAATAGAGATCAACATGAAGTACACTTTAAAAAGTTTATCTTCAGACCTCAGGTATATGCCTAATGGCAGAAATTCTTCAAACAGCTGGAGGCATCCCATCCTTCCTGTTCCCACACCACCCCCTGCTTTCTGCAAACTGAATTGAGGCAGCAACATTTCAAGCAGGTGCTGTATCTGAACCATTAACACTTTCTTTACCTTTCTTTTTGATACATGAAAGATACAGAATTATTTTTAGAGATACCATGGCTAGAAGAATAAGTGGGTAGTAGACATCTCTACCAAGAAACATCCTAGGTGGATGGGGAGATGATTATTTTTTTCTCAGATAAGTCAGACAACTTCATGTTATGCCTGCTGTGTAGAAAGTTGTTTTGTTGGACATACCATGACATAAATATCCCTGAATATTTATTCAGATAAAACAGTTAAGTATAGTAAAATTTCACCACTGTACAACTGTTATCTGGGAGGAGAAACATCTATTTTATGCTGCCATTGACCTGTTAACTGCATGTAGTTAACAGCTATTATCACTATTATTTTGGGATGACCTAACTGCAGCTTTCCAAAATCCTGAAGTGAGCCTACAAGAAAGGGAGCGAGAGACTTCTTACAATAGCATGTAGTACCAGGACAATTGGGAATGGGTTCAAACTGATAGTAGGATTAGGTTAGATATTAGGAAGAAATTCTTTACTGTAAGGGTGGTGAGGCACTGGAACAGGCTGTCCAGAGAATTGTGGATGCTCCATCCCTGGAAATGTTCAAGGCCAGGCTGGATGAGGCTTTGAGCAACCAGTTGAGCAACCTGGTCTACTGGAAGGTGTCCCTGTTCATGGCAGAGGTGTTGGAACTAGATAATATTTAAGTCTCTTCCAACCCAAACCATTATATGGTTCCATGATTATTTTACACATGGTGTGGGGCTTTTTTCTTCCACATTCAACAAATGATGCATTTCCCTGTGATGAGCATAACTCATCAGGTTTCAGACCTACAACTTTTTGGACTGTAAATGGGAGAAGCTGTAGTATTATGTTAAGATGTAGCTTAGTACCACCAAGGGTACATTTTGGAGAACAAGCTGTTCTGCTATTGAGGAAGTGAGGCAAAACCAAAGAAGTCATTCCACTGAATCCCACCCCACAGCTCTCTTTGCACAGAGGCAATAAATTTTTAATTTTTTTTAAATGCCATAGTCATTCTGATACTGCTCTGGCTTAATCGCTTGGGCACTTTCTGAAACTCTACATTAACCTTCAGGGGTCAGTTCATTTAATGAGTTGGATAAACTGTTTCATCAATTTGCTTTCAACTCATGAAAATACAAAAATAATCCCTGTGAATTCATGAGTCCTTCTGTGTTCCTCTTTATAAGCTTTAAACAGATAATTTATGATCCACTTAGAAATTACAGAATTGTTTAGGTACTGGATTGCTACAGCACTAAGAATGGAAGTGGATAAGCATGGAGGAGTGGAAGTGAGTACACAGACATGAAAGACAGTATTTTCCAGGTCGCCTTTTACTGTCAAAACACTGCAATAAGTCAGGCACCAACATTTTTTTTACATTTGTAGGTCCACATCGAAAAGCAATAAATCTGAGCAAAGTCATACACACAACAGTTGGATACTGGATTCAAACCCTCTCAGATTTTATATAAATATTTTTAATGATGGTTTTCTCTCACGGCTGCACCGCAGACCCGAGAATGTTCAATTCTTTTTTCCCCAGCCAGAGACTTTGAATAACTGGTTGTGAGCAGTCTTTTCTGATGTTTTCATTATTTTTCTTATCTCTAACATTCTTTCTCCTGGCCAGAAGAGCTCTGTACTGCAGGTCAGTTTCAGGCACTCTCCCCAGACACACTCCCCACCTTCAGGGCAGTGTGTATCTTTTATATTAAAGCCCACATAAGCAATATTTACAATAATTTTCCAATAAATATTATTTATGCTAGAAAGTCAAACTCTAAGCCAACCATAACTTGCCACCTCCACTGCAGAACATGGAGGAGATGAAGAAGGAAGAAGAAGCCCTAAAGCCATGTGGAGACTCCATGTTGTGTTCTTCTACTTATCAGTCTAAAAACTCTGTAAATCTTAAATTCTCACCCTGTGATACACTCTGCATTATTCTACTAATAAAGACTCTTGAAAACTCTGCTTCATTCCAGAGCCTAAAAAGCCCTTTTCCATGTACAAAGGTTAAAAACACTGTTTGTCAGAGACCTTAAAATCCCTTAAACATGCAATGAAATATTTCTCAGAATTCTCAATTCCCACAAAACCCCATTAACTTGAAGACAACACCATTCCTAGTCAGCATGAACTTCAGGCTCTGCCATGCACCACACCCCTCATCAACACACCTCTTGCAGCTGACTGCTCTGCCCTCAGTCTCCTTGCTCCAGGAGGTGGGCTCCTTCCCTGCATGACTCTGTATCAAACTCCTGTGCAGCCATCTTGCGCCACATAGCATTTACCTGGTTACAATAAGCCTGAGACACAAATGGTACGGTCAGGGTTTAGAGAGCACACACTTTCTGGCAATTAGTCATGTTAAAATGGTGACAGCTGGACATGGCATTTTCAGGCAGTGCATTTTCTTCACAAAGGAAAAAAAAAGATCATGAAAAGATATCATCTATGAAGAGCAATACAGGTAACTCCTACTGGCTTGTCTCCAGGGGAAACAGTACCTCTCTTGACTGCAATATTTACTCCTATAATTTGTGATTTAACTTTTCATCATCCAAGTGGTAGATGTTTTCTTAGAGTAGTAAACAATTTTGCTTTCATCTCATCTCTTCAATTCTGTCTTAAATTGTGATTCTTTCTAGTTAAATAGCTCATCACTCTAAAGTGTACTCTTTGTGTGCCAAAGGTAATCACAGGCATCAGATCAACTAAAACCTTCAAGATGTGTATATATATATGTATAAAATCAACTTCTCTGCCATTTCCACTTGACCAGAGCTAGTTCACATAGTCTTTTCTCCAGCACTCAATTATGATGAAATTGAGAATTTTCCAGGCAATTCTCCTCCTTCATCATTAGCAGTTTGAGTAAATTAAGATAAAACTATCACAGAACCACAGAAAATGCTGAGTTGGAAAGGACCCACAGGGATTCACTGATCCTGTCCAATCCCTCCCCCTGCACAGGGCACCCCAAGAGTCACACCATGTGCCTGAGAACATTGTCCAAACACTTGAGCTCTGTCAGATTGGTTCTGTGACCACTACCCTGGGGAGCCTGTTCCAATGCCCAACCACTCTCTGGATGAAGAAACTTTTTTTGATATCCAGCCTAAGTGTCTCCTGGCACAATTTTAGACCATTCCCTCAGGTCTGTCTTTCCTCCAGGTCTACTATGCTTGACTGTCTCAAGAAGACTGAATAAATTTCAGTTGGGTACTTCCAGTACATGTATTTCATGCTTGTCTCAAAAAATTGGAATGATAAATTCATGCAAAACAATGGAACCCTGGAGTTCACTTGAAATATAATATGAATATTCTCTAAGATACCCCTAAAGAATTTTTCCCATGCAGAATTTGTCACCTCAAACCTGAGGACTACTATGGTATCCCATATTAGAAGAGGAACATGGAGCATGCACTGGTCTCATTTATCTATCTGTATAAAACAGTGTTTAGTGCCGAGCTACTGCCTAACCAGTCATTGGGCTGCATTAACACTCAGTAAAAAGTTTTATTTATTGCCTGACCAGAAGATGGCCCTATACAGCCACGTCTGGAGGACAACAGCACTCTTTTCTTCTTTCAAAATTAAGCAGGGACAAGAAGCACACCTGGGGACAAAAAAGTGCAAGAAAGAAGAAGTTTCCTCACTTCCCTTCTCCTGATGCTTAATTAAATATTGCCTTTATGAATTACGGACTCTGAAAACTCAAAGCCTCTCCAAGGAGAAAACAGCAGACTTCTCCCCAGACACAGTTATTGAAAACATTATCTAAAACAGTATCTGAAGTTTTGCAAGTAACATGGACCAGAGAAATAAGTGAAACTAAAGATAATTTGCAGAACCATTTTGCTATCAAGCCTGCCTTTTTCTCGTTGGTCTCTGTCTGCAGACCTAAGTTTTATCAATTTTGCCTTATAGTAAATTAAATTTGTTCTTCTCTAGAACTATGATGTTGATCCACTAATATGTTGTTACAAAAAAGTTGGTACACCAACCCCAGGACCTGGAGGGAGGTCCCTGTTCCTAGGAAGGGCAGTCCTTACAGAGGCTGAAGTCACCATTCACACGTTTCATGAGCATCAAAAACATGCTGCAGCTCTTTCACTGGACAGTTGCTGACCAGTTTGTCACTGAGATGTCTGAAAATTGGTCTGGGACAATGTTATTATCCAGGCCACTACTGATGGGTATCATTAGAGTCTTTCAAGCAGCTCCTTTGGATTGATGACCCTTTGAAAATCCTGGCTTCAGAAGCTGACTCAGCAAAGACAGGAAGTTCTAAGAGAAGCACATCTGCATTAAGATCTGACTAGATTTTATTTTTTTTCTCTGAAAGCATGCCAGTTACCACTACACACATACAAAGTATTTGGGTGGAGTAAAGCTCTAAGCTGGGGCACACAAACTGGTGCTACACAAACTGAATGGACTGATTCCCTAATTCAATGCAATCTTTGAACAGCTTCTTCCTTTTGGCTTTCTTATACAGCCATGGCCCAAACAAAAGCTTTCTTCTCCCCACCACATTTCCATTTCAGATTAAAGCTTTAAATTTATGACTTTATTTCTCACCTGTTTTCTGGGAGAAGAAAACAGTGAGAAGCATAGTACTTTCATGTGTCTCAAAACAAAGGACAACCAATACACACACAAACCATTTTCCATACAGGCTGAAACGACATTTAACCAACAGGTTTTATGTGCTCTTCCAAAGTGTGGACATCATTAAGGTATTCACTAGCAGTTTATTGGGATGGGGGCAGAAGGGCTTATATTGTGGA
The DNA here is from genome assembly GCA_018697195.1 of Certhia americana. NCBI lineage: Eukaryota > Metazoa > Chordata > Aves > Passeriformes > Certhiidae > Certhia > Certhia americana. The sequence goes on from CM031858.1 coordinate 48,191,003, forward strand.
AACACTTATGTCTACATTTTTTATTAACATAATAACAGTGATGAAACTACAGTCATCAATGGGTTTCTAAACTTTACATTTGCTAGTCCACATGAATGAACCACATCTAAGGACAATCTAACTTCTATTTCCATCATTCTCCCATTCTTTATAGAGTATTCTTTAAGCTTCTTGAAGGGGACTTTTCAGACTTACAGGCAGTTTTGCTTATAACAGTCAGAAGAAGAGAGGAGGCAGGAGAGCTCACATATTTCTTAAAAGATCATAACAAGAGGGAATGAAAAATCCTCCAGCTCCATTAAATACATAGCTTATAAAAAACCCAAACAGCTAAGTTGGAAATGTTTTTTCATTTCCTGCCAATTACATGGCCAAATTAAATACATAGATAATTGGTACAAGATAATTGGTACTAAGTTAAGCTCCCATCTAAAAGATTGTGAAATCACAGATGGGAGAAGTGAAATGAGGAGGAGCTGTAAAGTTAGCCCTGATTACACCTTGTTTGACTTGACCATTTGAACAGCTAATCCTCTGCTAACATATCTGTTCTCAGAAATTGAACTCATTTTTATAAGGCTGAATCAGTTTTTGTCTAATGTCATATTCAGGATGGTTTTGATTTGATCTCAGGTTTGGGAGGTGGTGGCAGGTTGTTTTACCGTGCTTCAGAATAATGAATCTTTAATCACATTGATGGGGAAAAGTTAATAGAAAAATTAATGAAAACACAACATCAATGTCTATGATGTGTAATGAATAATAATAAAGAGAACAACAGATGCAGTCTGGTTGATGGCCCAATTTAAAATACTTCATGCCCAATTACAGACACACTCATTTCCTATAAGGCAGACAGTTGGATAAGAAATAGACTATAATTTTCTGCTTTATGACTGCTGTATAGAATACCTAAGGTCATAACATGGATGATTCACAGAATACAACACTTCTTGTAGGTCAGATATGTGACAGGGAGCTCCAGTTCTCACCAGGCATGCAAAGGTACGTCCAAGAGAACACCAGGGTAGCCTCATGAAAGAAAAAACAGCAAAAGTGAATCTTCTTTTCTAAAAATTACCAAAACCAGAAGAGTTTGTCCTTGAACTGCATCACCCAGACACAGATTTCCTGGCTAAGAAAGAAGATTGGGATACAATCATGTCCTGCACAGCTATAAACTCCACATTTTCCACTCTTCCTTCCTATCCATGTCAACTGCTTGCATCTGTCCCTGCTCCATCTTCACTGCTTTGCTTGCACAGGAAAAACTTATTGCTATAGAAGAGCCAGCAGAATGCCCTTCATTTTGGTGATCTTCTCTGTTTGATGTCTTAGATAGAGATTCCTCTCACCTAGGCAGAAATACAGGTCTCCTTTACTCAGAGAACCCCAAGATCTACATTTTGTCTCTCCTTTACAAACCCTTTCTGATTTAAATTTGAAAATAAAACCCACCCTGAAAAAGGTCTACAACAGTAGCAAAATCAAAAAAGTAATAAAATTAGTAAGGACCAAAAAACCTCAAACACCTCATCATAAAAGGTCCAGACCAAACTGTTCAGTTCAAAACAGCTAAGTACAACATTGTGATTTTAACTTCCTCTATCATAAACCACAATTTGAGAGTTTCAGGCCACATGTATCTGAAGACAAAATTCTAAGTGTATTCCTTACTCCCATTTTCACAAGGCTCTGTTGAGGCTTTGGAAGGATGGTTGTGGTGTTTGTTTTGGGGGTTTTATTGAGCCAACTCAAACTGGGGCTTAGTTCAACCTCTGATTAATTGGTATTTTTGAATGAAAGAACAGTCTGTTGGGAAATTTCTGACTGCATATACTTCATAAAATTATTTCAGTTGGAAAAGGCCTTTAAAAGTCATCAGGTTCAACCATTAATCTCACACTGCCAAGTCCACCACCAAACCACATCCATGCATCTTTTACTTGGGGCCTTTGCAAAGCTGAAGTTTAATATTTCTTTAGGAAGTGGTTTATGACAGGCTGAGTGCTTTCAAACAAGACCAAGAAATGACAAAGTTCCTACATATTAGTTTCATCCAGTACAAACTTGTATAAGGATGACTTCAGATTGCTCCTGGTATATACTGCCTCTGCCTGTTGCGATCAGAGGGTCAAAACACCTCAGAGAAACAAATGTTGGACTTATCAAACCCGTCTGGATAGCACTGAAGTGCAAGATTACTGTTTTAACAGGATCTTCTTTAGTGATCTCTCTTATTGATTTGGGTAAAACGTTAAGAGCAAGGATTGAAGTTAAGAAAAAGGGAATATGAGTTTAAACTAAATTACTTTTGCTTGCTATCCAGGGCAAAAAAACAGTGAGATCTGAAATACGTCAGCTGCTGTCTTAATCAGTCTGGACATATGCAAAGTTATTAACCATCTCTATGCTCATTTTATCTAAACTAAATATTCTATACTCTTGGGGGGATAATTTTCAGACTCATGAACTTGTAAATAAGCATTTTTGAAAGGACCTAGTTAGAAATGGGTTTTCATTCTTTTTTTACTAGCTATCCTACAGACACAGAAGATGACATTAATAAAGTCTCAAAATTATACATTATCAAAAATGGGAACATATCAAGAATATCACCTAGAACAAAGATCTTACTAACAGTTAAACAATAACACGCAGAGACCAAAGGAGAAAATAGGCTGTAGTGAATCAGAGCACAGTCAGTCCAGCACTTGGTTCTCTCTCTGACTGAGTTTCTTTTTGAAGAAACATTTTGGGAAGGGCCTAAGACTGGGAAAACATGTGCTATTTCTTCCCCACAACATTCTTCAAGTCCCTCAGCATGTAAGGCTCAGAGGATTTTTCAAGCCAGAGACAATACCTTTGGGTAAATATTACCAAATTTTTCTTTGAGAATTCTGCCTATAAATTGGGGCCGTCAAGGGGAGTGTGTGGCAAAGAATCCCAGAGTTTAAATTAATATGATTTTAAAAAACCCCAAAATTTTCTGAACCAAATCTGAAATAAACCAAGGAACCTCCAAAAAGTCTTCTCGGACAGGAAGCTGTTTACCATCAACCTCCCACTACATAAAAGAGCTGTAGAATTTTCTGCTGGGTAAAGAAATTACTAATTGCAATATTAGAAAGAAAAGACAATAGTAACAAAAATGTTGCCAAAAGATGTCCTGTTTATGGGTACTTGATACCTTTTACTGGTACTTGCCTGTAAGACACATGTGGAACATGCAGTTCTTTCATAATCAATCCATAGATACATGGCAGCAGAACATGCCATCCCATGCCACAACAGCACATGTGCAAGAAATAAGTGAATACAGATTTGCAGTCTCAATCCTGTAACCCTTCATGAATTCTAATGTACACAGGAAGCAGCCAGCTATCTCAAGCAACGTTACTTCTGCTGCTCCTGGGTGAGATGTCATCTCTGACATTATCTTTGCACTGCTTCACTACAGAAGCTTGTGCCCATCAGAAAAAGCTGAGATTCTTCAAGAGCAAAGGCAGGAGCTAGCAGGGCATAGGTGACACGGAGGCACTTGGTATGCCAAAGAGCACAGATACTGTGAGTTCTTTATCAGTAACAGAAGCAGAGTGGTGATTGATGAAGAACACCCTACTTTCAGGTGTAAGCAAACTCTTATGTCATGGACAACACATGAAATAGAAATGATAGTAACATGTGATAGAAAACAAACCCACGAAGTTTATTTGACCCAGATAAGATTTCTAACATTCTATCAGACAGTCATGGGCAGGTTTTACAACTGGCATGCAGCCACTGTGGCCTTCACTAAGCCATCATAAGCAATAGGGTGAAACTACAACAAGGAAAACTTTCTTACACTTGAAAGAATTGCAGCTTTCCCATGCTGCTCTTAAGGGAAGCAATACTTCCCTAAGCTAACATTACATTTAAGTGATCTTGTTGAAGAAACAATGTGAAAGAAGTATTAATAATCTTTGAGTTGCCAAGTGCCTCAAAGCTGCAGCGTATTTACCCTCTGTACAGATATCATCAACCTTCTGCAGTAGGTTTCTCTGTCAAGCAGCTGGACTGAGGCAATATAAATGAGAGCAAGCATATAGGACGCGTATGAGGCAAGAACTTAAGCTTGTCACAGCTCAAAGCCTTAGAAAAAGGGCTGATCTGAGCATCAGATCCTCTGTATTGAGGTGTCATAAAAGTGTGATAGGAGGACTGTGATAGGAGAAAAAGGCAGGGGAGATGCATAGAGCGCTCTGCAATATGCAGGAACTTTGTACCACTGCTGCTCATGCTTTGGTCACCCCAGCACACATATTACACCCTTCAAAGCATTTTACAATACTTATGAATTGATTTATGCATTTCCCCTGTTCATTACAGTAGGGAATGCATATCTCTGTTTACCAACATGGAAACCAATCCAAAACAATCACCACTTCTCAGATACCAGAACTACATAATGCAGTAACAACTAGAATTGGCACTCACCAGTATTGATTCCCAGCACTTTTCTCTGCCCACCTTTTTTTCCTTCCCAAGAAAGCAATGCAAGCCATCGGGAAGATCAATTACACTCAGCTGACCCAACAACATCACCAATGACTGTAAGTAGGTCACAGCTGCTTTTTAACAAAGCTAGGATTTAGAGAGTATCATGCTCCAGCCCCCCTGAATTAACAGCAAAACCCTTACAGATGTTTGTGGAATATAGACTTTTTCTTTGTTTATTAGGGTTTATATGTGAGGTCCATCTGCACCTAAAAGTTCTAGTTAATGACCAAAAACATGGCAATAGAAAAAGATGTTTGCCTATCTCTTTCTTATTTTGGAGCATTCCTGTAACACTGGACAAACAGTGTGTAGGCACACTGACATATTTGCTGCCAGCTAAGTTTTTGTTCCCTTCCTTCAAACCCTGTAGAAATGTTTGTGGAGCAGAAACCATTCAGAAAGCAAGAGGGTTCTGCATCGAGGTCAGCTTTCAGCTTGGGAAAGGGGTAGTGACTTGTGGAAAAATCAGAAAAAGTGGGTCTGGACAAACAAAAAACACATGAAATACTTACAGGTTCCTGACCCTTTTTCAAGCCTCAAACCTCAAACTTGTCAGCTCAGTTACGTAAAATGGTGTTCTCTAAGTAACTGAAACACCAGCTATGAAACAGAAAACCAAATCTGTATCAATCCCTGTTACTACAGGCGCCCCACCATATGTATAATTCCAGCCCAAGTCTCCTTATACTACAGTCACCTGTGGTAAGCAAATCTTGCCAGATGTTTGGAGAACAGGGGGTCTCACAGCCCTTGATGGATGTGGCTCCAAACCATGCACACAAAGACAGGTGAACAATATTTCTATATAGTTTTACATTCATCCATGAATGAGAGCAACAGGCTGACACAGTGCTTTGGACATGGTTCCTTGACACAGAAGGTCCCTTTTGGGCTGTATTTCCTCTGTTTTCATGCTTAGGTAGGTTTTTACACAAGAAAACATCGATGCATCATGATGCTTAGCTATTCCACCCGCTTAAAATGTCCCACAAGGACATTGACTTTGGTCACAGGCCCCACAGAGACACTGAATGTGTGTGTCCAGGTGGGAGCACCATGGAAAGGTAAGATGAATGAGCAATCGAAGACTGACATTAGCATACAGGAAATCCCAATGAGCCCACTCTCATGCTGTTAAACTACAGCAAACTGAAAATACAATTCTCAAATACAGCTTCCCCAGGAGATTTCATGTGCTTTAGGTTCTTCAAACCTTGCCTTGTTGAGGAAATTTAATTTCACGGTAGTCTGATGCAGACAGGGGTGGGTAGGGAACCTGGAATTTTTTTTCCCTTCTTCAGGAGTCTACATTCATATCACATCCTTGTTGGTCCTTTCTTTACAGAGTGGAGTCCACTACATCTGAACTCACAAGGCACAGACTTATTTTGCTACGTCTTTCAAGAACCTGGCCAAAAATTGTCCCATTTACGGTACACCTATGAAAATCTCCACACACGGTAGAGGTAAAGCAAGAAGCCATGTTTCATTTTCAATCCTGTTAAGTGACTGTCTGCTTTTTCTACACTCCAAAACTTAGGAACCCAGGCAGCAGCTGCTGCTGAGATGAACATTGGGGCATACAGAGAACAAGTTATTGAGTCATGGACTTAGATCCACCAGCTCCCCCCATTCCCCAGGAGCCATACAAGGGGCAGCAAGTCCAGCTTTGGAAATATATCTTAGCACTATATAGTCTCTTGTCCACACGCAACCTTTTCCTTCATCAAGGAAACTCTGGATCTGACCTTACTTCCATCCCACATCTTGCTTTACTCTGCAAGTGACCTTGCTGCAGAGTCTGAGCAATGTTAAACATTTGCGTAGATGTGATACGGCTCACTGGAGTCCGGCTAGCTCGGGGCTCAGATCACTCCGGCGCCACACCAAGAGTGGGGAACTGCCACGGCAGCTTCTGCACCAGTGGTGGAACCTGACGAGCCAAGCGCTCGACAGTGATCAAGGTCTGCCCACTGCGACAGGGTCGAAGCAAAGGAGTAAGGGGTGGACACTCCTCAGTGAGGTTCCAGCAACTTCTTTATTGAAGGTGACACAGCCAAAGGGACACCAGAGGGAGCAACCCCGAGCGCTGCTGTGCGCGGGTCTTTATACGGGGTTACACAGAGGGGAGGGTACAATTGCTTGACCAATGGTAGAAGTACAGGGGAGAAGTAGAGGGATCACCCCAGGGTCCCTGGGCCAATAGGGTAAGGGGGGAGGAGAAGGGAGGTCACATGCCCCAATGGAGCATCGAGTAAAGGGTGACACCCAGGAACGCCCAGGGGGTGGAACACATCCAGGATTGGATGGGGGAAGGATTGGCAGGGAAGCTACTAGAACAAGGGGTAGGGCTAGGAGGATTGACAGGGAAGGTGCTGGAATAAGAGGAGGGGAAATTCCATGTAAGGTACAAACTAGGGAGGATACAATGTTGGGACAAACCAACTTGGGAGAGAAAACAGGGGAACACAGAACGAACCAAATAACAATATAAGTATAAAACATTAAATAACAAATAGAAATAAACACTGGCCGTAACATAGATGGAACAGCTACACTGGTTTTAATGGAGCCATGTGCACACCTAGGCTAGATTAGTTCCTCTGCTAGCATTAGTACCTCTTACCTCACTGCCCAGGGTGTGCTCCTATGCTCCAGCCATACCTGTCCAAAATACCAATCCTGTTGCTCTAAAAATTACCGCCAGCTGGCATGTGATTTAGTTACACTTGCTACAGGGACATCTCTTTCTCTGTCTCTCTTGTGTCTTATGTGAAGGGAAAGGAAGGCAAAAGAGTCTGTAACATGTACCATTCTGCATTTAAGCAGAAGCATAAGCACAAACCCTCAGGAGGAGAGTCCCTTTCCAATGAAAGGCACTCCCATTCTGCTTGCTGCATGTCATGTCTGAACTTAATTGTGCACCTCAAATGTATTTCACAATATCATGAATTCAGAATTCCTGTGATTTCATGGGTGTTAGGAGACCTGAAATTTGCTCCTATCCCTGCCACTGAACCAAAGCCGTAGGTGGTTCATTTTTTGCTCTTTCTTCTCTTCTTTCCACTTCTTTCTGAGATTAAAAACCTTTTGAGGAATGATTTCACAAACCAGCTTATCTGCTGAATGGAGCCGTCATTCTCACTTGCCTTACCCAAAAAATCTGCATAGCTGTGAGCAAACTATGGCTTTGACCTGGGTCAAAAGAATGAGGCTTTTTTCTGGTTTTGGGACTGCTAAGGGATAGTGCTAGGAGCAAGTAAGAGGAAGTGCTGGGAGAAATAACAACAACAAGAGCAGAGGGGAAAAGGCAGAAAGCTTCTCCTGCCCCTTGACTGACAGGAGCTTATGAAAAGACAGCTCACATATATGATCTGTAGAAAGAAGCAGCCTCCTAACCTGCCTGTTCTGAGCTGCTCTCAAACTGGCAACAGCCCTGCACTACATGATTTATACATGATGCACTTGTGGAAAAATTAAGGAGCATACCCTTATGAAAACATACCCTTACCCAGAAATTTCTGGTGCCTTACTAAATACAGTCAGCAGCTGGAGAAGGCTGACAGGCTGTTGAGGTACATAACCCGCTCCCATCCTTCCCATTCACTGAAGCACTGCTGAAGAGGAGGATATTGAACATGCATAGGGCAAACATGCTAAAATTGGACAAAACCAAGACATACTTCAAAGTCTTCATAATACCAGACAGAGGCAGTACAGTTCAGATGTATTTAACATTATGTTACTACTTAGCATTATACTCTAATGAGATGCAGTGTGACATTATTTATTCATTCTAAAATAATTTATTTCTGTAATGGTGAGGCTGAACCATAGATTCAGCAGTCTTATTTTTCTTACCAGCTGTAATGAAGTTAGATTCATAGGAGAACTCTCCCAGTTGTAATGAGCTGCCTGTCTCCTGCCACTACAATCCAGTGAGAGAAATAAGACCAGCTGAGAAATACTTTATACTTTGATCTGTCTCAACAAATCAATTCAAGAGCTCTAAAATAGAAACCCCAGGGAGAGGGAAGGGGAAGAGGAAAAGTTCAAGCAGGGAAGTTTTAAAGCTGTATTTGATTTGTTTCACTAGAGCTGTGGTAGTTAAAAAAAAAACCAAAAAAAATCAGATCTGTCCATTTCTTTTTGAGATTTGCCATCTCTCTCAGGCCATTTACACTACCAACTTTAGACAATTTTATTTCAGTGATAACCAAAAGAATATATATATATATATATATATATATAAAATATATATATATATAAAATATATATATATATAGGTAGATATATAGTTATCTATATAGATATATATAGATAGATAGATATACATATAGATATAGATAAGCTTCTGACACTTTGAAAAGTCAGATTTTATAATTCTATAATCTGCCTGTGTTGGATTTCTCCTATTGAAAATGTATCAGCCACTTGTTATCCACCTCTTAGGAGAAAAAAAATTAATTGAGTGAGAAAGAATGATATGAGAAGGCAGGGGTTGGAACCACAGAGGTTTTACTCCTTGCCTTTGAAGTTAAACTGCTCTGAATGAGCAAGGCATGAATCCTACCTCTGGGACGCATCCTTCACCTTGCTTTGCAACACTGGGGATAAGAATCCATTACAGCCTTGAGCATTACCATGCTGATGTCTCCTAGTTTCAACATCAGCTACATGGAAGAACTTTGTGTTTCTCTTGGTTTCTCTTTGTGTTTTTTGTTTTCTGTTTTTTTTTCCTTTTACTCTGTGGTAACTTTCTTCATGATCTTGGTCAAACCCCTTCACCCAAAGTGAAGGCTTCATCTCCTAAGAAATGATGAGGTTAATCTCCTTACACAGGGAATATACAATAAACCATCTGGGGAAAATTATTATCTAGAGTTTGGTACTATTGGAGAAGGTTTCCTATAGGATCAGCACTTCCCTTGAAAGAGGGTAGAAATCTTAAGGCTTTTAATGCAAGGGAACAGGAAAAAGCATATTTCAGTCAAGAAGCTCCACATTATCACCATCTGAAACTATCCTCATTTTCCTGTATATCATTGCCACTACTGCTATTTCTTTATACCAGCAAGGTTGAATCTGTGCATATGGACAGAGACAGAAGTGCAAACCAGTGCCACCTTAGTGCCTGGCTCTGGCTTACACTCGTACTACCTTGGGTAAAACAGGGAATTGTAAGGACTTTGTAAATCTAGTCCCTGAGATGGCCGTTTTCCCACCCATCTGTGTTTTGTAATGGAGAGCTCCACTGCACACATTCAACCAGAATGTTCTTTTAAAGACATGTGCCAGTTAAAGTCACACTTGGTATCTTGAGTAATTTAGCCAAAAGCTAGCCAGAGTGCCCACAGCAGGTAAGATAATCTATTTTATGGGAAAGCATGTTTTTCAGCATATTGCCTGTTTCTATACTCTTAATACCACATTCTGTTTCCAAGAGCATTTTGTAGCTATGAAGACTGTTAAAGAAAAAAATAAATAAATTAAGTTTGGAAGACTGTGAATCAAAAATATACAAAAGTCAAGAAGAAGGTCAGAGAAGATGTCAATGCTTAAAAAATAAATCCTCCCTTCTCTTCTAATTGATGTGCAATGGTGAGTGGCATTTTGAGAAAAATACACAACTGTGAAAGCACTCAGAAGGAGAAAATAAAAATGAGTGAATGAATAAAAAGCATTCAAGTACACCACTAAATTAGCTAATTAATTACACTTGTCCAAGTTGCTTTCAGTGTCTGCCACTATCTCATGTGGTAGCAGAAACATAACAAAATCAAAACACAGCACAATTTTAATTAGCTATGTTTTCAGAAGGACTTAGTTTGGTATAAACCAACTTCCATATGTGTTCTACCTCGTTCTATAGCGTCATGATGGAAATTACAAGGATAAAAATATTCTGCTACCTCACAGAATAACATCCAGTGTATTAAACTTGAGCGTGTACCAGCACCACTCTTACTCCCCTAACTCACAGTCTGACATTTCTGAGGGGAAATAGTTAGTGTTCTCTGAAAGGTAGAGATGCTTAAGAGCAAAGAGAGGCATGACCAGACTCCAGCAGCATGCCTGTGCAGGAGATTATCAGGCTTGACCCACAACATAAAAATCAGGATGCTGCTGCAGTTTCCAGGAGAGCACACATTTTCAGGGAGAATGCATATACCCTGACTGAGATTGGAAAAATAACACTGGCAAAGTTGGCTGTCCATTCCCTGGTGTCGTCTTCCTGTCCTAAAAGCTGAGCATGTGCAACATTTATACTGGTCATATCTTCTCACTTCAGTGCTGGACTTTGCCCAGCAGTTTTGAGTGCTGTCTGGGAGGAGACAGCACTGCTGCCTTCAGAAGCCCAGCTCCAGATTCCAGTGCCACGGACACAGGGCGCTCTTAATGCCATTTTGGCTGCTGTAAGTAAGCAAGAAACAAATGCAGGATTAAGTGTGGCAGCAGATTACTGAGCCTGTTTTATCGTGACTCTGAGCTTCACAGATACCGGATTTATTTGGTCCACACAAGTGACCAGAAGGTCGCATAGCTGCATGTCTGGGGCCATCGGCATTAGGCACAATTTGCAGGCTAAAAGTGGATGTGAATCGAAGCTGACTGACAGGAATGTGCATCTGTTGAGGCAGTTGAACCAGCAGATGATACTTCTTGTTATCTGAAAGCCACCAACAATGTGGATCTCTGCTGTCAGATTTTTAACTCCTGCAGGACCCAGTTTCTCTTACAAGCTGACAGCCACCATTTCAATCTCAAATGCACCAGCTGAGAAGCTAGACACAGATAAATTACTGTTATGAAGAAATACTGTGGGTAATAGGCTGAGAGACAGAGCAGTTGTGACCCTTGGTTTTATGGGACTCACAGACACAGAGCACTGAATGAAAAGCCCTTGCTCCATTATCTGTCAACAGCAAAGATCACATCTCAGAACTCCTTGGTCTTCCCTCAGCTCAAGATGTTACTATTTCTGAAGAAATAACTATTTCTGTGAGAGAGTATCTCTTACCTTCAGGCCTTTTCTCCAGCTACTACCCATGACACACATTTCACTCATTCATTTTTGAAAGGCTTTGCTCCAGTTGGTGGTGGAAGTGTGTGTTCTAACAACAGGGCATTGGCAATCTAGTTGCCATTGGTGTACCTGGAATTATTTTTGTGACCCGGATATTATTTTTCCCACATCTTGCTGTCTAGAAGTTAGATGTCAAGCTGCATTAATTACCTTGGCTCCCCTAGGGAGAGGAATGGGAACTTGCACAGAGAAATTCATGCCACCCTAGAATATTGCATCCTCACAGATCTCTGTAAAAGATATATCTTTATCACGAAAAATTGAGGATAATAGCTCTTTCTTTAAATGAAAGCAGCATCAGCAAAAGGAATATTCTTTGTTGCTAGCCCAAGTTGAGAATCTCAAATTGTGCCTTATCTGCCTGTGTTTCTCTGTGAGCTCAAAAGATCAGTCCTCTCCCACAGAACCAGTCCTGTAGTGTGGTTATTAGCATTTGTTTCATCTCCCCTCTGGATCTCAAGGGTGCCAGAGCATTAGGCATCCTTTTCCTACTGATATTATACATATTGCTGATGTTAGAAATGCCTTTCCTGGCACCTTGTGTATGGCCACAGCTGGCTTTTTCATGCTTCTTCTGTTCAAAGACCGCAATCCCGCTGTCCATAATATGCAGAGAGAACAGGCAGCGATGGTATGACTTCATTTGCAAGCCACATTGGCATCAGGTCACACACATCTCTCTTGCTGGTGCTGATACCTCCTCACCAACCATGACGAGTGCAGGCTCCTCATCCTGGCCAGCAGCTTCAGAGACTTTGCCATGCTAAGTTCCATGCTATGCCTCAGCTCATATTCCTGAAGCACACAGCAGCATTTTATCTGCTCTGAACCTCCTGAGTGCTCCCAAAAATCAGCTGCCATTACACCTCTCTCACTGAATCTGTTTCAAACAAAATTCATTTGTTTCCTTTGTAAGGTGTTTCAGAGACTACATCCTGCTCCCAGCAGTATGAGCTTATTTACCCGAATAAAACTGGGCAGCAAAAAAAAGGAAAAGGAGAAAAAAGTTCAGTCAAAATTCTGATTTATACAGTGGTACCTGTCTCACAGCATCCAAAAAGCTCATCACACAGAACTGAGTAAAATGGCTCTGCTACTGCAGCTTGCTGTTAGCTATTTCTGATGCTTTTTAATGAAGAAGAAATTATCAGTTCTCAAAAAACAACAACAAAAAAGATTTATTTGCACAAAAATACATTTAAGAACCATTGGTACCTTTGTAGTTAAATGCCACCCCCTCTTTTATAAAAAAACCCATACTTTATAGATGAGAAGAATGTTATACCAGCAGGGTCTGTACTAGATGAGTAGATTTAAAAAATTGCACCTTCCCTTTACATACTTGTACTTGAACAATGCTACCCTGACTAACAGACATTTTTTTGCTAAAGAGATACTTACATCTATTCAGAAAATTTACCATTCCACTACAAAACCAAAACAAAACCCAAAACAAACAAACAAACAAAACCTCCACAAAGACCAAACAAACAAAAAATTGAGCCAAACAACAGGTTTTTCCTTAAGCAAAGAGGGCCAGTTCTTCTAGCCCTGAACCATAGAACATCTGTTGTAGTGGAAGACAGCTTTCTAAAAAATACAGCCCCAGTCCAGGGGAGCACAGAAGCACATGAATAAATAATAGAACAACACTCAGGCCAATTTTTTTTCTGTGCTGTATGAATGCTTCATGTCCAGAGCTCATTCCACTGATGTGTGACAGCTCTGATGTCTGCAAAATCTTTATTCACACATCAGCAGTATGCCAACCACCACATGCCAACTACATATAATCTTCAAGTCCCAGTGGACTGGGAAGATATAAAATGTTCAAGAAATACTTAAAACAGTCTTTTGTTATCCTCCTCTCTGTCTCTCTTCCTTCACACGAAGGATCCAGATTTATCCATGCATCCATATTTACCCAAGTGTTTTCCATATAATTTGGACCCTTTTGTAGTTTCTGAAACATACCCTGATAATTTCAGCCTTGTGAAAGATGACAGCAAGCCCCATGCCATGTGGTTTTCTGATATCCATGCCAATAAAAGAAGCATCAAGCTGTGCATAGCCCATAGCCTTGGGAGTATGCTGCCCAACAGGCTCAGGCACCCAGTAGGAAGCAGAAGTGTGGATGCCTGAAGCAGTTCTGAATTACAGCATGATGTCTGTCTCAGTGTTTCATCTGCAGAGATGAGACAAAATGAAAGGGTGGCCATTAACACACACAGGAGCTTGGTTCAAGTGCCACATGTGAGCTACATACAAATGCAAATCTGCTTGCTTCCCATGAAAGAAACCTTGTCTCAAGCTTGAGTGTAGTCAAGACTTGACCCTTACTGAATATTTGGGCCAGGGAGATTGTGAATGCTTGCTGGCCTCCATTTCACTTAATGTCAATGAGATTAGCTGAGAATGTATGTGCAAATTGCTCTACACTGTTATTTATAGGAAGCTTAGAAATATCCAGCACTTTGCTTCAAGGTCTGAGCTCCTGGCATTTACAATAGACATTGAGATGTTGAAAGCAATTTTTTTTCCCTGTGGAGATATTGTCTAATGTATTTTAGAAGTTTTTATCTCAAAGGCAGATTTTGTCCAGATTTTCCAATTAAGGTTTGATTTCAATGTCAATTGGTTTCCTCCTTGATTCCTAGATACGATAATTTTTTTCCTGCCAGCATCTGCACAAAATGTCACATATCAAAGGACTATACTGTAACCACTCACCTCCTGACATTGTGTCCCATGTCTAAATCATGTCCTCAAAGAATCAATAAGATGTGGCTTGGAAGACAGGGGCACAGTTAATGATTTTTTTTTTTTTTTTTTTTTAAATCTTGTTTCAATTGAAAGGCCTTAGAAAAATCCAAACAATTCATTTTTCATAATCACAAAAATTTTTAGTCACATGCATGTATATGCACAAAATCCCTTTTTCCCTACAGGCTCCACCTGGTAGGAGGAGGTGAGATCACCTATAGGAAGCTGGTGAGATCAAAGTTAATGGGAACTAAGTAGAAAATTTCCACTTGTCTACTATCAATTCACTCGTTCCAATCACACTAAGAAGACACTGCCTAAGGGGAATAAAAGAAATACCAGAGGAGTTCATGTACATCTGTTTTCCATGCAGATAAAAGCAGTTTTTCCTGGTGGCAGAGATGATCTGGCACAAATTTGCAAGCAAAGCCTGGCTATGGCAAGTGTTTTGATTCACACCCATATGATTTATCCTTAGGTTTAAAAAACCATGTAGCCTTGGGATCTGTGAAACCTGCTTTTAATCTGAAGATACACAGTACTCTTTGAGGGGATCTTTTTCAAACATTTCTTTAGGGATATATTTAGTAGAGTTCAATGGGTATACAATGTCGTACATGGTCTTACATTTCCATTTCACAAATGCCTTTTGTAAAACTGTACCCATAGCATAAAAGGCAAATTTTTTTGACCTATTTTCCAAACCTATTTCTTAACAACACAAGGACAAACTGCAATATAGTGCTTCATTAAGTGTAGTTTTGCAGCTGATCTCTGCAAATGAAAACTAGGGAAGAATTTAATACTGCTTTTTGACAAGCTGTCCTTAAGTCTACCCTGAACACCTGTTATTCTTCAGCTTGAAAGCTAATCACAGTTCCTCTCTTCCAGTTTTTTCCTGTAATTCCTACATCAATTAAGCTCTCTTAAGTCAATGAAAAAATACTGTCAAACCCATTCTTAGTAGCAATTACACCTGATGCTCAGAAAAGCCAGGACTTTTGACATGAAATAAGAGATTATATACTAAAAGTCACCTAAAAAAATTTCAATTATTATCAAGTGAAGCAAACCACTCTTAGCACAAAAGCATAGCTTGTGAATAATTAATCCTTACAACAACAATGAACAAGTATATGCAACAAAGAAGAAATGAAAGATGAGGAAAAGATCATGAAGTGGTTCCACTGTAAGCTTTATTTCATTCTCAGTGTAGTAATAAGTCCTGCTCTTAATAGCAAAACAAGCAACTGTGTAAGGCCAGTCATAGTCACTCATGCAGTCAGGGCCATATGACACTAAACAAATTGAATAAAATTAACCCAAGATTAGCCTCACCCCCTCCTTCTGTTCCTTAGTTTTATTACAGGATGGAGTCTTTGGGTGATACAAACGAATAATGATTATTATTATATTGTTATTAGTAATAATAATAATAATAATAATAATAATAATAATAATAATAATAATAATA
>CM031858.1:48206878-48526360 GCA_018697195.1 Certhia americana
TAATAATAATAATAATAATAATAATAATAATAATAATAATAATAATATAACAAATACTGCTTTATGGAACTGCACATTCCATCAGGTCAAAGCTTCATTCCCAGTCCAATACTCATCTCTTATAGTGTCTGGAGAAAGGATTTATAGATGGTGCAATGTTATGGTGGCATTTCTCCAGGTCTTTTTCTGCCTCTGTGAACTAAACACTGGCTGGCTGTATTTCGAAGTTTTCAGTACAACATTATTTTCTGACCATGTTCACCCATCTCTGAAATAGCACCTAGCATCCTGCTGCAAGGAATGCCACAGTTTGCCTAAATATTCTATGGGGGAAAAAAGAGCTCTTCTCATGTTTCCTTTGTTTGGAGAGTGCTGGTTTAATAGGCAAAATTTCTCTTATGTCCCTATGTCCTTATACCAGGAGAGATAATGAGGAGTCATCCCCTTCCACATCTGGTGAGATATACTGAAAAGAGCCAGAAGCCTAGGGGGGTCAATCCCCCCTTCCACTGTGCACTGCAAAGCTGTATTTTCAGGAGTGTGTAATCCAGGGTCTGCAAAACACACAGCAGTATGTTGTATGTGCAGGACTACAGGAATAGTTCGCAATGCTCTTTGAGTGTAGGGCCAACTGTCCTCAGAAACACTCCATGGCATTAAATATTTAACCATCAATCCACTGCCCCAAAGGCTTATTGTAAGAACTTTTCTTAAGAACGAAAGGAACCAGCAGGGAAGACAGTCAATTCCTAAAGCAAACCAGGGGAAGCAATCCAGCTGGAAATGGTCCTCTTTTGCCCCGACTTGGGAGCAGGCATACTCCAAACTGCTGCACCACCCATACTGTGTTAGGTGCAGGCAACATGCATTCAGTGAGGCCTCTTCTCCTCCAGGAGACTCAAGGCATTTCTATATCCTGCTGCAGAGATATGAATCACAGGATCATCAAGGTTGGAAAAGACCTTTAAGATCATTGAGTCCAACCATTAATCTAGCAGCACTGTATTCACCACTAACCCTTACTACTAAGTGCCACATCCATATGCCTTTTGAATGCTTTCAGGCATGGTGATTTCCCCAGGTCCTGGGGCAATCAATTTTAATGTTTGACTACTCTTTCAGTGAAGAAATTTTTCCTAATATCCAGTCTAAACTTTAGTGTAATTTGAGGCTATTTCCTCTTGTCCTGTAGATTGTTACCTTGGAAAAGAGATCAACCCCCACCTTGCTGCAACCTCCTTGAAGCTTGTAGGATTGCTGTTGGAGCAGAAATCTGAGCTTCCCTCAATGTCTGCCCTAAGCTGGCCACTGCCCAAAATGATGGTGATGCCCTACACCAGAAATGTGGTTTTAGACAACATGAGCTAAGCAGGTGTTGAAGCTGTGAGCACTTCTGAAGCACAGCCTCTGGGCTAAGCACGAGTGGGACACTTTTGAAGACTAAGGACTAGTCTCCCTCTCCCTTACCAGTCAAGAGGAGCTCTGAGGGACAACATGCCGAAGACTGAGCATCACCCTCCATCAGAGCCTCTCCACTGAGCATTAAGGGAGAGAACTGGTTTCTCTGCAGTTGGCCCAAAGGGGCAACATGGGCCACAACTAAACAGACTAGTGAACAGAGGGGTTGAAAGAACACTGACCTGTACACATTTCAGGGACACCAAGTGAAACAGTTGTATTAAAGCACTAAGTGGCCATGTCAGGGCAGGTCCTCATGCTACAGAGCAGCTAAGAAGGTAGAGAAAAAGATTATTTCAGTACTCTACATCCCCTCTGCACATTCCCATTCCTTGCTGCTGGGATAATTTGTGCAGACCTCCTTCAGTACAGGAAGCTTTCCACACAGAGTTAAACAGAAACATAAGGGAACAGAGTTTTAGAAGGAAATCATTGACTTCTTGGGCAGCACAAAGAATAGACAATGGCATCTGGCTTCTGCTAGGATGTACAGCCTCTGCAAATTACAGCCCAAATGAATTAGAGCCATCCAAAAGGCTGATCAGTGTCATCTGATGGAGTCATCTTAATTCAGGATATGCCTCTTTGGTTTCTCAGTGCAATACAAATCAGAAAAAAAAGTGGCAAATTAAATATGCATGGGGCCTTGGCAGAACTTTCCATCAGCAATATAATATATAAATGAGGAGAAAGCAATATGCAATTAACAAGGCAAGTATGCAGCAGGCAAAGGGAAAATGCAACAAAGAGTCCCTAGCACCACAACAGGGCTGCCACAGAGCAGCTGCCTGAGTCTGTCAGATTCCAAGGGAAGACTAGAGAAAAACAAGCCCACAGAGACAGAGCATCCCCACAGGAGAAGCACATGTCCTGTAAACAATTTCACTACTGTAAGCTGGACTCTGAACTCATGGTGACCAGTTCCTGAGTTGCTAATCTGGCCATGTGAATCTAACAGCACTCCTTTTACAGAGATTACCTAAAAATATTTCAAAGAACTGAGGAAAAAGCACTGAGCTCCACCTATGCATTTTTGTTATATGTATTTACATCACATCTTTTTTCCTCCTCATTCTCTCCCCTTCTTATAGTGTTGAAACATCTCTTTTTTAATAGCAGAAAGGTGCTAAGCAATCCAGCTTAGAATATTTTTACTAATTAACAAAAATAGGATAAAGACTTGAAAATATAGTATGATTAGAAATTAATGAGATTTTTTTTTTGTTTCACTTGATATAGAAAAATTTCTTAATTGTCTTCAAATAATCTCAGCATAAAGCAAATCCAATTCACTACCATGTGAGATGGCTCCCCCATGTACCTGATACTGTAATAATTAGGGCAAATTAGGGAATAGATTCTGTTTCCTCATATGCCTAAGGAGATTCAAACCCTTTGGAGAGTGAGACAATCAGAGGATGTAGGCTATTTTGGGGTGGGTGGCTGTGACCGCCAACAGAAACTGCTAAATTTTGTACAAAAATTCCATGTCTCCCATCAGCAGGAGGGCACAATAATGCGCAGGTAGCTGCTGCTGCCACAAGGCTGAGAGAAGTCAGTTAGTGGGATCCCTGCTACCACAGCTGAGTAGGTGTTCTCTACTAGCTGGTAATTGTGCAAGCACACAGGTAAATCGTGGGAAAGCATGGCCATGGTCAGGCATGGGACATGATTTTTGACAAGAGGACGTGACCTAGAGTGGCCTAAGGGCATGAGGAAATTCTGTCTACAGAAGCAAGAATCCTAGGCTTTCCTTTTTGATGCCTGTCCTTCCCCATTTCTACTGAGAGAATCTACAGCCCAAGCTTGCCATTTATCTCTGACGCTGAGGGCAGATTTTTTTACCAGGAAATTCATTCATTGTTCCCTGACAAGAGGGAAGATTAATAAGGTAACAGTAGTTCTTCAGAGAAGAAATGGGACTTAAATATAGTGTTGACCAAAGGGTCTCTTCATTCCAGACACTGGGTGTATAGAGATTGCCTCTCCCTCCCCTCTCCTTCAGCCTGGGCACACACAACCTGTCCTGCACAATGTCACCTGCAGGTAGGTTCTTCCTCCTGGACTGTGGAGCCTTGACAGTGAAGGACACCCATTTGTTCAGCTGTCAGTAATGCCACAGCAGCAGCAAACCCAGCATTAAGTACATGCAATTATAGCCATGCTAGGACAGAAACCTCTGTTCTATATGAAACCCTTAAAGGAAATAAAGCATACAATACAGGCAATCTGAAATGAGAGCTCAGGGTCACACACAAAATTCAAATGCAGTATCTTGATTTAAAAAAAAAGGAAAAAAAATCAATCAGCAGGCTCTCCCAAGGCATTTCACCTCTAATTGAAGAGTGAATTGTGTTTACTTAACTGCTCATGCTCTTGACTGTCTCTCAGCAAATGAATCGTAATTACACTGCATAAAATTCAGCGTTTAGCTTTCTTATGAGCCCATAGAACTGGATTCCACACTTTAAGACACATACGTAAAAAAAAAAGGACTGAACTCTGAAAGATATCTGTTCATTGTATAGAAAAGAAAAATTTTCCTTTCAAATACAGATTGTAGCCCATCCTGTTTCCACAGCTGAAGTGGAAACCAAAGGAAAGGCCACATATGCTAAAGTTAAAGCTTTTTCACATTCAGATTAACATTTGTCAAGGGCTATGTAGTCTGCTGTAGTCTTGGGTACCTAAAATCATTTTATATCACATACAGATTTTACACACAGAAGGATTTTGGGTTTTTTTTCGTGATGTGTATGCATCATTCTGGCGTGATCAACTCTAATTATTGCAAAGGTGCTCAAAATTGATCAAAAATGAAGTTAAAGTGTAAAATGACTCAGAATTTTGTCTCAAATGTTTCATCATTGAAGCAAAATAAGGAACTCCACACAGCATTTATGAACCAAGAACAATTTATCAGAACAAGCTGGGAATTTGAGTGAAGATGGACATAATAAAACAAAACACCACAGGAACTGAAAAAAAGTTCTAAAATTTTCTGACAAACCACTGTGTTCTAAAAGCCAACCTCCTAAATATATTGTTCATCCCCAATGAAAATGACAGATCTGATTCTTCGTCATCTTCTTTTGTCAAAACTGCTTTACAGTTGGATATTACCAATTATTACCAATAATTGAGTAGAGCATCTTTATGTAGCAGGATTGCTGTCTACTGTGGTTGCTACATCAGTATTAACTGATCATCCATCCAGTTGATGGAATATCATGGGGCCACTATGTCTTCTCATGTATGACTGCTGTATGGTCTCTTGAAGAGGTGGGACTTAGTAGAGGCTTGCAGCAATGATGAATTCTGTTTATGGCATTCCTGGTCCTAGGGATTTCAAAGTGCAGACTCAGTTTAAGGTGAACTGGTACATCATTCCCTGAATACCTCCTGGGTGGCTATGCTACAATTCCGAAGTTATGGTACTGCATGCTGAGACACAGCCTGGTGCCTTCTCATCAAACTCATCTAAGCCCATTAAGCACCATTCCCCCATTAGCTACACCTGAAAAAAGACAAAACAGAAACTAAAGGAAATTCACTCAGAAACAGAAGAGACCAAGCAAGTGGTAGAAACATGACCTTCCTTCATGAGGTCAAATAGCTTTATTGTGATTAAGCACTACAATACAGTATATATCCATAAAAAACCTCTATTGTGTATATAAATTATTCCTTCCATTCAGTAATTCTCTTTTTGTTTTCTTTTTTTTTTTCATTTCCATTACAGCTTTGGTACAATGTGATTTTATTATATTTTTAAATACTTTTAGCTTCACAAACTCAACACAAAGTACAAAACTAATCCGAATTGGGGATATTACAATCTACACAGTGGTGTTCAGTGGTAGGAAAAAATCTTACCTCAATGAATTCATGTCACTAGCTAAGCTATAAAGGCATACCTAGCAGACATGACAAAAATATGCACCATTAACCAGCAAACATTTTTTTTTTTTCAAAATTTATTTTACTTCTTTTTATTTTTGTACAGGTTTTTCCAGCAGCAAATCACTTGAGCATAGTCAGTACTCATGTCATCAACTGATTATTCTGTTGTGTTCCTCTTCATTTGAAGGCCATGATTTATTTGTCAAATAATGCACCTCTATCCTCATAAATCTAAGCCACAGTGTCAGTACTTGACCTGCCACCCTGCATTGTTGATGCTCGCACAGTTTGTCCTGCAGCTGGCAGAAATAACTGGAACGTTATTGGAGGGGCAGTGTGGGGCAATCAACCGGAGGTTGTTCTGTGGGGCAGGAGGTATGACATTACAGTAGACAGGCATTCCAGTGGCTGTAAGTGTTCCTTGACCTGATTGATTAGGTAGCATGATTGGTTGTTGATATGATTGTTGCGGCAATCCTTGAGAACCCTGGGTCATTGGCACCTAGGCAGGAATATGGAAAGATGTAGGGAAAAAAAGATAGCAATTACTAAGCACGTTAAAGTAGGTTCCCAGTATCCCTACACTCCTTCTAGCTGAATTTGGGTATACTATAGGTTCTGCCAAAATGTGCTATTTTCTGCTGCTCAGAATTGTTCTTATCTTTGATGATTTTTTCGTTACAGAAGTTTTAAAGAGAATTTCCTCTGCTTCTAGGCCTAGAAAGTGTCTCTGTCACGACCTAGTAGAATATGCATTACTGGGATCAGTGCAAACAGAAGACTCAACCCTGGTATATCTAGGCCATCTAAAAGGTCTAAACCTTTAACTTCACCATTAATCTTTAAAACACATTTTCAGTATTGTAATTCTGAAGATGTAAGGGGAGAATTTTACCCACAAGCAATTCCCCCATTTCCATCTGTGTCACTGAAGTGTTTTCAAAGAAGCTGAGGGAAAAGGGGAATGGCTGCTCAATCAGTGCAATCTATTAAAATGAATTAGATGTCATTTAGTTTCTTAACTTTCCAGAGGGACCAGTAGGAAGTGTAAGCACAGGCCACCTCTCACTTGTACTTGGCATAACCCACGGAAACTAGGTATAAAGGTGGGGAAATAAGTCTGGGTAACTTACGGACTTGGTAAAAATCAAGCCACTGCCTTCCCTCTCCCCAGAACCCAATAAACAATAATCCATCTGGCTACAGCTTGTTATAGAAGACATGGTGAGATCCTTGGCAGGAGTCTCCACAGATGAGTAATTTTTAACTGGATCAGGCAAAGCCCTCAACTTCATTACAGGAAACAGTACTGCACTGGCAAAAAAGAGAAGAAATGAACAATGTTCTTATATTTTTTAAAATTAATTTTCTTCACAGGAAGAAGTCTAATTCCTTCGTTCTTTGTGACATTGCCCTCACTGCAGGCTGTAATAAATAGTTCATTTGAATCATTCCAAAATCAGAATGAAAATCAGGATTACTAAGACCATGTAAATAGGAAGCAAAGAAACCAATCTGACTTAGAAGCATATTCCTCAGAAGGCTTCCTGCCACACACTATCCAAATGAAGTTACAAGCGCACTGTGTGATGCAAAAACTTAATTCAATTAAGCATTCTCCAAGAAGAAAAGTCTTTCCTTACAGCTCCTAAATACCTGATAAGACGACATGGCTGGATACTGCACCATCATGCCTTGCACCTGATTTCCCTGTTGATTATTCATCAGGTTCTGGCTTTGGGGCGGCTGCTGCATTCCCATGAGACCCTGGAACCCCTGCTGCTGGTTTGGCAGGACAGGCTGGTAACCTGGAAGAAGAAAGACGTCTTCAAATACCCTGTTGCTTGTAGGGGCAAAATTAACAACAGTTCTAAGGTTCAGCAAATGATCCCATCATTTAGATCTGCTTTAGTCAAGAAGTTATTCGTTCCTGTGGAAATGTTACTGGAAATGAAAACTGAAGTGCAATAAGCAAGTGCCATGAGCTGGCAGCCCCGGCAGGCTGACCTCAGTGGGCAGCATGCTTTCGTTATGCATTTTAACCCTGTGGCAGAGAGCACCTGGAGGAATGTCTGACTGCAGCACAGGGGTGTAAAGCCCTTACAAGGCACAGGCTGCTACTGTCTTTTGGCTATTTCCTCAGAGGCAAAACTCCCAAAAACTTTAAGTACACCAGCATTTGGCCTTCACAGTCTAACCTGACAATTTTTTCAGTTTGCATTTCTCACCTTGCCCTCTTATCTTTTTTGTAATGCAGCTCCCTAGCATATAAAGAGAGAAGCCTTTATTTAATCAAGAACATCATCTCTATATACACTGGCCCTCACTTGCAAGGTTTTTGATTTAATTAGAGCATATTAAGGGTCATAATCGACCGTACTATTTTCATATGTGTCAAAGCAGGAAAATAATAAATTAGGGAGTATCCTCCCCATTGCTTGGTAAGAACACTACTAACACACCACTGCCTGCACAAGGATGAGAAGCTGATGCTTCTGTTTTAACCTGTGACTAACTGTGTTCAAAGTAACCACAATATTGCAGGTTTTCTGCTGGGATGGCTCCTCTAGGACTAACGGAGAAATGGGCAAAGCCTGGATTATCTAGAGAGCCAAGCCACTAATGAGGTGGCAGTGTGGATGGGAAGGCAAGCACAAATAAAAAATTGCTCAGCAGCAATGTGATTTTGCCTGGGAGTGAGCCTAGACAGATGGAACTGGGCTGGCTGGGTGATGCTGATATTTAACAATTAAGAACTTTGCAGAAAAAGCAGGAAAAGCAAAGGAGATACAGAAAGATCCTGCCCTTGAAAAATGTGGCCAGACATAGGTATTATAAATATATGAATAATTTCTCCTTAACACATTCTGTGTTCTTTAGCAGTCATATTTTTAACATGCAGTTATGCAGTGCACTATTAACTCTGTAGTGATGTTTTTACAATAAGCATATTTCAGACAAAGAACTACCAGAAGGAGAAACTCTGTGTCATTTTCCCATGAAAAAATTGTGTCACGTCTGCTCAATTTATATTCATGAATACAGTACCTGGTTCAATATACTTCACAAAGTGAAAAACATCATCTGGACATTTCTTCATTATGTAAGAGAAATAAAGTAACAAATGTCTCCATTTCTGCTGGTCTATTGTCAATTGATAGATTTCCTTCTAAATCTGTTCTTATGTCAGGGAAATATTTAGATTTCTGGTTAAGTATTTGGCATTAAAGATGCCATTCCAGAGATTAATGTCTCCAGTTGACTGGGCAAAATAAAAAAAAAAAAAAAATCCATGAGTGATTAACTTGGTTGGGATATAGCATTAAACATCTCCCAAACTCACCAGATTATTATACATTCAGATTTGCTCTTTTCCTATGCCCTAACACTGTCAGCATATTTTTCAGTCATAAAAATTACCAACATCAGAACTGCTGTAACTGAGTTTACAGAAGGCTTATACAGCAATAATAAAATTGCAAGTCCTCTTCTGCTCCAGTACACCGATTATGGGGGGGGGGGGGGGGGAGGGGATAAAGGACAGAAATCAAACAATTTAGCAGTATTCTTCTGGTATTTGCAGGACTGGAAGTCTAAGCAGAGGAGTGTCAACTGACAGCAGAAGCAGCAAGATGAAATTCATGTCCTGTCACCTTCCAGTTGTTAAAGTTAAGTCCCAGATGTGTAAAGAACCATAGATAGATAGCCAGGGATCAAGTGACACTTTTGGGGAATGTAATGCAACACTGGATTTGGGCTCACAAAAAACTGGGTTGTAATGCACCAGCACAGGGTGGCAGAGTGGTGCTCTGCAGAGACAGACAGAGACCTTACTCTGGGTCCTTCTGTTATCCTCTGAAGCCCTTCTGCTATCTCTAGTAAATATGATTGCATTAACATTACTTTTAAATACACAGCTCTCTCCACCTCAGCTTTGTGTTCCATATTCTCCAAATATGACAGACTTATGACCCAGTGCAGAAATGACTATCAAACTGAAACAAAAAATCATGGAAAAGTTGAAGTAGCTACTCTTATGATGAATGTATAGGCATGATCTCCTGGGGGTATTCCAAAAAAACATGAGTCATAGAATGGGTTTGGTTGAA
This sequence comes from Certhia americana, assembly GCA_018697195.1. Classification (NCBI taxonomy): domain Eukaryota; kingdom Metazoa; phylum Chordata; class Aves; order Passeriformes; family Certhiidae; genus Certhia; species Certhia americana. The sequence goes on from CM031858.1 coordinate 48,216,349, forward strand.
TGGGACCTTAAAGACAATCTAGTCCCAATGACACACACACACACAAACACCCAGCCCTGAAAATCTCCTCTATATTAGCAAGCACTGCTTAGTACATGACATAACCACTCCAGGTTTTAGGTGCAGAAATATGAAAAGGAGACAGGCTGAAGAGCTGAGGTCCCCTGGGCTACGCATTACTATTTTAACAATCTTATTCTAACATTCCTCAAGGAGTTCAGCGATTTCTCCTGACCACAGGACATGCACACTCCTCACCCCTGTCCCAAACTGCAGACTACATGAGTTACATCCCTGAAGTGAGAATAGGACCTTTTTCCTACTCCAGAGACTTTTGCAATGCTCTGACCACACAGAAAAGCCTCAATACAAATACTTCACATGCACTCTAACATACTTCCAGTTTGATTAGATGGAAGCAAATAGCTTGCATCCTGAATCCTCTTACACTTTAAGGGAAAATAAGTCACTTCTTCGTCCAGAAGGAGGTACTCTTGAATATTTAATGCCTTGACTTGTGAGTAGAAATGGGAATGTTTAAGAAATTTACTGGCCTGTGTGTATCTTTACAAAGATGCTGGCTGTCCTCTCTTCCTTACTTAATATTCACGGACTTTTTTTTTATGATCAGTACTCTTAGGAATTAATTGAAGCTATGGATGTCAGACTGTGCTGTAGAACCCAGTACAGCATTTAGTCAAAATCCAACATCTTCTTCAAGGTTCTGCATCTCAATAAAGCCACTTCATTTTACCTGATAGCAAAGCCTGACCCTTTATTATGTTAAATAAATGAAGAAAGATGTACGTTTGTTTATTCCATTGAACCTAAAAACGTGCCAAGGTTCAAAAGTATATTCCAACATTACAGAGAAGGTACAGAATATTAAAAAGTGAACTATCTTTTTTTATTTACAACAAGCTTTATAAGCAAGAAAAAAAAATGCTGTGACCAAAAAAAAAAAAAAAAAAAAAAAAAAGCCAATATCTATTCTGCTAAATGGCTTCTATTTCAGCACAAACAAAAGTAGAAAAATTTGCACTCTAAGTGGCAATCCATTTGGACGAGAAGTTGTTAATATCAGAAACCAGCTGCACTGAATTTCCTGTCATTGCAGCTCAAATTCTCCAGGTAATATTTGAAACAGATCCTCCAGTGTTTACTGGATGTTGATATCCTTGTATGTTTCTGCACTCTGTCCAGGAAAAAGAATGGAGGTGGGAGAACTGAGACTACTATCAACCTTTTAGCACTGTTTGTGAAATTATATCCTTTGTATTTTTTTATTTTTTCCTCAGGCACTGACTATCAGAGAGTGCCATTCCACCAAAATTACTTGATTTGTACACAGACAGCACAGTCTTAAACTATGCCATGCTTTTCACGTGCTATTTACTTTTCAGTGACATGGAAATAATACTGTGTTCTCAAAAATCTTGAAAACTGCAGTCCATGAGAAACCAGGCATTACTGGGCAGAGGTGGATGTTTTGGAGCTACACAGGTGTAAGGAAAGTGAAAACAGGAAGTGGCAACATGCTTATGCAGCAATAGTTTTCTTTGCACTTACTTTTTTGCTCATTAGCTTTCATACTACATGAAGAGCAATCCTTAAAAGCCTCTTTACTGTCCCCTGAGAACATACATACGTGGGTTATTTTCTAATGGCAGTACACATCAGATGAACCATCCTATTACTGCAAGCTCCAGGGCCTCTTTACTGCAATTATATCATCCTGCTCTATGTTATCTCTGCTACAAAGGAGGATTTTTAAAATCAGACCAAACGAGAGACATTGTTAAACAACCAGAGGAACAAATCTTGCACAGAATTTCAATGAATGCCTCAGAGGAAAGATGAGCCTTGGATTCCAGCTGGAAGAGGCCATCATATCATCAAGGTAATTCTCTGAACATTTACAGCCTGCCTCACCATGCTAGAAGTCATCTAACTTAAACATCCCAGGGGAGAAAGACTGCATGAAAGACCCACAAATGTTTCAATTTCATGTGGCTATGCAGCTCAAAAGACAAAATGCAGCAGTTTTACATTTCTGCCAGTAGTGTGACCCAGAGCTGCAATTAAAGCATGTTTGGTGCTCTCCTGGCCTCAGCAAACATCCTTCATGAATGGTGCATTCATGTTGGGAAGGACTGTTTCATCGCTCATTTTAGATTTGAAGCATGTGCTACCAATGTTTGGAATGTGTACCAGCACTGTGGGTAGAGTGTCTGACGAGTGCAGGTGAGAGACCCTGATCTTCAAATCTTACTGTACTCTTTCCATTTGAACAGAGTCCTTGCATCCATGCCCATCCAGTGCAAACACAGTCATAGTGCTTTTGATGTGACATGGTTGGAGAGCTCACCTTCTCCGTTTCTGCTTTGCTCAGTGTAGTGCCACCTAAAATTCAGATATCTTGGCAACATACTGCAATGGCTTAGGCAAGCAAAGTCCAAAAGGAAGTCAAAAGGGAAAACTCAAGCAGGGGTAACTGGGCTGGGTGGAATGCTGCACAGAATCTGGTTATGCTCCTGCCGGCTAGTAGTGCAGTGCCTTTCTGGTGACCTGTGCCACACTCCCTTTCTTTTCCCCTCCCTCACCCAGCACAGACCAGCTCAGCCCCTGCAACTGCCAGGAGCACTGGGAAGAGATTGAATTTGAGCTCACATGGAAAAGCCAAGGAGAACAAGCACCAACTCTTGGTGTGGACCCTGTGAAGCCCTTGAAAATATTTAAACAGCAAATTCTGTACACAGAAGGTACTTACATTTGTAGACGACTCCCAAAAACTGATAAGAGCTGAGAAGCAAGCTAAAATCATGATCCAAAGTCAGGAAGCATACCTCTTTCTGAGAGGCTTAATAAGCTCACTCTGCTCAACTTATTCAAAAGACAAAGAAGTATCTGCAAATACACAGTTGTGCTGGTTTTGGCCAGGGTAGAATTAATTTCCTTTCTAGTAGCTAGTGTGAGATTAAATTTTGGATTGAAACAGTGCTGATATCTCAGGGATGTTTAAATTACTGCTAAGCAGTGCTTACTCAGACTTTCTGCTTCTCACACCACCCCATCAGTGAGGAGGCTAGAGGTGAAAAAAGAATTTGGGAGGAGACACAGGTGAATAAAGGAATATCCCAGACCATATGACAACATGCTCAGTATATAAAGCTGAGGCAAGGAGGGAGTGGGGAATGCTCAGAGTGGGGCATTTTTCTGCCCAAGTAACTCTTAGGTGTGAAGGAGCCCTGCTTTCCTGGGGGTGGCTGAACACCTGTCTGCCCATGGGAAGTGGCAAATGGATTCTTTGTTTTGCTTTGTTTGCACACATGGCTGGCTTTTGGTTTCCCTATTAAACTATCTTTATCTCAACCCATGTGTTTGCTCATTTTCAATTTTCAGATGCTCTTCTCTGTGCAGCTGGGGAGAGCGAGTAAGCAGCTGCATGGGGCTGAGTTGTTGGCTAGGGTTAAACCATAACAATAGTTCTTGAACAGGCCAGATAACAGTATAATAAAATTATACGTCTGGAAGATAAACCTAGAACTTTTCAGATTAGAAATAAAATTCGAAGGTTCAACAGATCCTATAATTAACAAGAAGGCAATTTACTGAGAGTGGAAGGACATTTGTATCACTTAAAACCTCTAAAATGAGAATGGACATCTTGCTAGAAGATATTCATCAGTTTAATAAGTAGTTGTGGTAATAAAAATGACTAGAATGTGCTCTTCGTCCAGTATTAGTCAGACCATTAAATTATATATTCCAGATTCGAAATACTTAGGAAAATGTTAGCCAGTTAACACTTTTCTTCTTTTTTTTTTCTTTTTTTTTCTTCCTAATACTTTTCCTGTCTCACAAGGAAAAGGACTAATCTTTTGCATATGAGACAGCATCCTCTCCCCAGTCTCTCCTCCCTTTAATCACATGCTGGCAATTCCACCCAGTTCGTTCTGCAGGTAGAATTCACCTGTGTACAGTGGCTATTCTAAGGGCTATTTCTGGCCTGTTTTAGTCTACTTTGCCCTTTCTGGAGTAGTGCCCAGTAGACTTTCTAGACTGAAGAATATGGTTGGTATCTATTCCCACAATTTTACTACACTACATTTTCCTTTACTCTTTGCAATAAGCTATAGGCAAAGTATTAAAGTGGATGGATGTAGCTTTTACTTTATAATAATACAAATTTACAATGCCCATGATTAAGTTATAATCAGAGAAGAAAAAATGTCACTGTAGAACTACAATTCACTCATAGACGCATCAATATATTTGGTAAAGTTTTTGACAAATTTCTTTTTTTACCAAAAGCTCTGCGCTGGTCCATCCCAAAGTATTTTCAAACCTGAGAAGGAGGAAAAAAACTGAAGCAAGCTGTTCAGTGAGATTGTACACTGTCTTGGTATCACAGAATGGAATCACAGAATTGAATTATAGAATTGTTTTGGGTGGAAAAGACCTCTAAAATTATCAGGTCCAGCCATTGCTCTAACATTGCTACATCCACCACCAAACCATGCCTCTAAGCATCCCAAAGAACCTTTTGATTTTCAAACAGACCCTAAAGGTTACCTTTAAATAGGAGAAAAGCCAGTCTTACTGGGAAACCTTGCACAGGACAGTTGGCCAGATGGTGGGAGCTACATAATGAGATCCATTCTGAGCACGAGTGAGTCAATTTGAATTTGAGTCAAGTGTTTTTGGCAGCCAGAACAAAGCCCTTCTTATTCCAGAGGTCCATCAGTCCCTCCTGACTTTGCAGGAGATACTCAAGAACTGGACTACAACTGGGTATTTCACCTTCTACATGGACATTGTAACACCATCCCTATGCACTGCTTCCTCTAGAGGAGTGCTGCTCCAAGGCACTGTGCTCTTGCTGGCTTCTCATGTCCAGGTGTGATGTCTTAGAATTGGGTGCCAAATCACCCGGGGAAAAAGTTTTGGGGTTTTTTTTTCCATTTTGCAGTTGACCATTATCTGGGAAGTTTCCCTGTAAGTGATGGACTAAACTTTCATGTAACATAAAATTAATCTATAAATTTAAGATAATTTTGATTTTAGCCTCACCCCAAAAGGTCTGCAGTTAGGAAAACTCACACAGGACACACAATAATTAATGTCTCCTTTGTGGTATTATTTTCTGTGTGAGTCTGAAGATTTAAACTGCATCTTGTGCAGCTGGAATTCAAACCACTTTGTAAACAATTTTGTGATTTAAGCTTGGATCTAAAATCCAAAGCACACTTCAAAACAAATCTGCTGCAATTGATGTGTCCATTCCTACCATCTGCTTTCTCTCTGCAATACACATAAAAATGTCTTGACCTACTAAGACATCTGAGATTTATATTCTACTTGAAGGCATCACAGATAGCTTATGGGTGTGAACTGGATATGATGTGAGCTAGAACAAATACATAATAGCTGAATTCTAGAATTCCATCCCTTTCCCCTCAAAACACAAGACCATGCAATCATTTTATTTAGTTTTCACACACATACAAAGGGGGGAAAAACCAAACAAGAATACCTATGCCTGAAATAAGGAAGTCTTAAGAAGCAACAGAAGAGGTATGAGGTAGCACATAAAACAGTACATGTCAAAAACCACAGCAGCACACAGACTCATTTTGCCCACAGCACTCAGCAAGTTCAAACCCTCCAAAAACAAGAGGAGCCTTTTAACACAAGTGACTCACAGTTTGGCTTCATTCATTTCAGGTAAAAGCACACCCCACTCCAGCATTACAGCTGGCAGGGGAAACCATGAGTAATTATGTTAGATTTGTTTTCAAAATTTTAAACTAATGGCATCAATTCTTTCAAGTTGTGCGAGATCAGAACCATTTTTAGCTAATGGCACTCCAGCTACATTCACTGGAAACACATAACACAGCAAATGTATTCCTAAAGTGATTACAATGACAGTGACTCGAATAATTCTCTGTAGAGCTGAGGTTATAAAACTGCAGGATGTTGAACTTTGAGTCTTGGAACATAATTGCTGCCAGAATTGTAGCTCAGAGTCCCTAAATTGGCCATAGCTTTGCAAAAAACACATTCATGCTTCCCAAACCTTGTAACAGACCAATAGCCATGTTTGTTGTCAGACACACAAAGAACCTTATTCAGCTGCATTAAGAAACTGAATAGATGTATAGGCATCAGAGAAATAATGAGATAAGAGATAGAAAGATATGAGAAAGAACACAAGAGAAAGAACAAAAATCCTGTCTAAGAGAAGTTGGACTGCCTTCCCCACCCCTTTTTCTCTCTCTGGTTTAAAAAGCTACAAATCCCATGAAAGCAATAGTGCAAAAATATCTTCATCCAACTTCAGAAGAAGAAATAAAACTGGGAAATTTCCTGCAATTTTGAATTATTCCAGAGCAACCTATTTGTTGGATTTAGTAAAAACTTCTGATGAAATACTCTAGATTTTTTGGGTTTTTTGTTTTTTTTTTTTTTTTTTTTTGTGGATAACAGCTCTGAAATCACCCCTTTCTCTAGAGTTTGTCTAGAGTGCTAGAACAGGATCTACCCAGGTGAACTGCCCTTCCTTGTCCTCTTGCTTTATTTTTCCTCAAAAAGCTCGATGAAATCTTGGGTTTACTTATTTTGTAACCCTAGTGGCTGGAAGAAGCCCAAAGCACAGAGCATCTGAAACATGGATAGTTTTATGTGCTACTCAAGACAATGCTACCAACTGGGGGCATTTCTCCACTGCTAACAAAAAAAAAAAAAAAAAACCCAACATAATTGTGGGAATAACACTACTTCCCTAGCAAAGCAACCCCCCTGGTCCAAAAGATGTGCAGGATCAGAGCCTCAAAAATATATTTTTTTACTCTACTTTTCCAATATAAACCAAAATAAGGTACTTTTTTACAAAAGCCAAGACAGACTGGTTTTTTTTTGCACAGACTTTTCCTTGAGAACAGTCATTGCATAAAACAAATGAGTTCACCTGGGAGGTAGAAAGCCTCCTGCTGGGGTGATTTAGATCATGGCAATGAGAAATGATGGAAGTAACACCACATATCACAATGTAAGGTTTAGCACTTCTTACATGTCAAAAAAATATCCATTACCTTTTACTCATTCTTTTACTTTTTTTCTATGATGCTAAGCTCCAACCTGGAAATGAGGAATAGCATCATCTTTTAAAAAAACATTTATATGTGTGCTTGCTATCCCATGGGTGAAAAAATGTTTTTACAGAGAGTGCTGAACATTTCTTTAGTGCCTTCTACTTTGTCATCCAAGCAACTACCTTTAGGGCAAACATGCAAAATCCTGGGTAAATTGAATTTATGAATCCATTGCATATCCACTCCTCAGTTACTTTTCCACACCTGAACAGAGTTGGTTTAAAATTTGGTCACTTCACTACTAAGTAAAGCGGCCCAGACAAGTTACAGGTATGATTAAATACTTTCATTATATAACTAATGAAATCACATACTGCAACATCTTCTGAGACTAAAATTTTAATTAAGGCAGGCTGGCATTTTGGCTTTTTTGCCCCCCTTATGTTCCAGGGGAACAGCAGGTAAGGTCAAACAAAAAGCTTATGTGATAAAATTGTGTTGAGCGTGCTCCTGGGAGATCTGGCATTATTAACAAGAACATGAAGAAGGGCACAGTTGAACAGTTCAAAGATAAATGATTGCATTCAGTTTACTTTTTGCTATCAGTTGGAGAACCTGAGAGAGCTGTTATTTCACAAGAAATGTATATAAACAGGCATTAAAACCAGCTTGAATGGATACAAATACAGGAGACTTGAGGCTGGAGAAATGTTTTTCTTCAGTTTAAAATCTGGATCAATTCCTTTACTTCTCTATACAAAAGATTTTCAAATTATAGGGACAGCTTTAAGAAGAACTTGCTACTAGTAAATGGCTTGATGCTGAAAATAAACCTGTTCTTGCTGAACATGAACATGAACTTAAACCCATATAAATATGACACTTCAATCACTTATTTTATTTCCTTTCCAATACACATTTATTTCATGTTTTGAGACCTTTTAGCACTCTTCCTGCTCTTCAAAAACTATGATAAATATTTCTTGCTCTTCTCCTTGAAGATAAATCTAAAGATAAACAGAGGGGCACCTCTTACAGACATGGTATATAACTCAAAGCTTCTGTAAGATTCTGAAAAAAAAAATCTATTTTTAAGACAAATCCTTTTATCTCGCTTCAGAAAAAAAAGTAGAGAGAACAGCCAGCTGCAATCCAAAATAATTGCAACAATAATGCAGGGCTCCATTACAGCAGCCTAATTCCGGTAAAGCAGCTGATCCAGGATCTTGGCACTTGCCCAGGCCCTGGAGCCTGACTTAAATGCATTAACCCAAAGCATGTGCAGCTGCTTTTGTAATCTGAGGCTTCTGCATTTTCCTGGAGACCAAGGGAAAAAAAAACCCCAGAAACAAAACCCTCACCCAGCCAACAAATTCCACAGGTGAAAAATAAAGAGAAGGAAATTATTTTACGCTTTTGAACTAAATTAATCTGTGGAGTCACATGAACAGGCTCACCAGCTTTGGAGAAATGTGCTTCGGACAGCATTTCCCTTTGGCCAGTACCACAAGCAAGGGTTCACACTGGAGTGTTCTAGATGCCCAAAGCCAGCTGAGGTGCCTGCAGGGAGGGCACTACAGGACCTGGGAGGATACTACATTTTTCTGAGAGGGGTGCAGTCTTCTCATCCCAACAGAGCTAAGCCACTGGAGGCACGTATTACAAGCTGGTGCATAGTTCTCACAACAGTGCTAAGAACCATCCAGGAATAATCTTGCTCTCAGCCCCTGCCCACCAATCCCAACAACCTTAAGGAGAGTCAACCAAGACCCATGGGCAGGCAAATAGATAATTTAGGAGAAAATGTAGGATGCTCTTACGGGAGATTTACTGCTTAAAGACCAAAGCAGATGAAAACCTGGTAGTAAGTAGCCTTTACTGTAGCCACAGGCAGTTACAGTGATGAGGTCTGCTGCAATTCCTCCTTAGGAGGCTTTTGAATAGCCAATGTACAACTAAAATGCCATTGAGAGAACCCATTAGTGCTGATAGAAAGAGTCCTGTATCCTTGGCATACAACATGCTTATTAGATGAAGAGCAGCTGCAGTACTCCCCATATGTACCTGTGTCTATGTTTGCATTGTGTTACATAAAACAGTATTTTTGAATAACTGTTATATGCAATATTTATTGATTTTCTTAGTAAATCCCTAAGGAACTGTGCAATGGAACAGCTAACCACCAGAAAAAATTCAGTATGATTCAAAAAAAGCACAAATACAAAACTAGCAGATCAAATTTTCCACACCAGCTGTAAAACCACAGAGTAACTGAATTTCAGCAGACTCATTTCTTCTGGTTTGATTTTCTGGATTGACCTCTAATAAATAATGTCAGGTCTGAGTAAAAAAAATGTTAAGCCCTGTGTATTGATCTACCTATAACATTGCTCTTGATATCAGCTTGTTATCTTGGCAACAGCTCTTGATACTGATGAAATATCTACAAGCACAAGCTCAGTCTGTACCTCCATGCCAGATATTGTGCAAACTTCAAGGAATAGCTGCAGTCCCTACAGTGAAGATGATGCATTCATGAAGAGAAAAGACAACTGCAGGTAGAAAAATAAGCACCCAAGGGAAATAATTTGCCCAGAGAAAAGGGAACTGCACAATACTTTTCTGGAAAGTACACTAAAATATGTGCACTGCATGCTTAGATCCCTCTTCTGAGCAGAGACTGCTCAGGCAGGCTGGAGCTCACCAGCACAGTTGTGGAGATGGACGGTCCCTGGGCTCACAATGCTTCTGCCAGGCCGTTTTTTCCCACACAACTCTAGGTATAGGCTCCTGCTCTGCTGACATCCTCTCTATTGGCAGAAGACTGCAGCATTCTGGCGATACCATGTTCTGCACCATTTTACTGTAGGCAGGCTGGGGTAAATGACTGCTAGCACCATATCACTAACAAATCTTGCTTTTTCACCTTCACAAGCTGGGCTTTGTTTTGTGTCTCTGCCTCAGGAAGAGTTTTCATAAGCACAACATCAACTGCAAATACTGCCTGAAACTTAGACGCAGCTACTGCCTGATGGCACTCTTCCTCCCCACAGCTTCTGGGTACACCCACAGGTACCAAATCACAGAGCAAAAGGCCTTGAGTTTGTTTGTTTACCTATAACATAAGGACACAGCAAGCTGCAGACTGCAGCCCCTAGCTCAATGCAAACAGGTGCAGAGACGATACTGAAGCCAACAGGACTTTGATGGAGCATATGTCTGCCCATATGGGTCCAACTGCAAAAATCTCATCTTTTCCAAGTGCACCCATGCAGAATGCAATCCAAAGGCTACTGGGGCTAGCAATCGACCTTAACCAGCTCTGTACCATATCAGAAGCACTCGCCTGCAACACAGTTATTACTCTGCCCCCCATTCAGCAGAGCCCTTGAGAATTTGCTTAACTTTTAAGCATATTAGGTAATTTCTTGATTTCAGAGCAATGATTTTCAGGCTTGAATACACTTCTGGACCAGGGAACTCAACCTCTTGAAGGAGAGGCTCTCCAGTGAGAAAAATATAGGCACATTTATTCACACTATATTCTTATCATTGCTTTAAAAGGTTACTGAGAAACTAGACCAGGCAGGTAGCAATCAAATTAAAGAAAGAGAGGTCCTGGTCCAATAAAATTCAGTTCTACAATATACAAAACAAATTCATTTCTCAAATCCTTCTGCAACAACCACTGCGTAATCCACAAGATAAAAATGGGGCAAGATGGGACTCAGCCTGCATTTATTCATGGCCCTTGCACTTGTATGTGCCTATATCAAAGAGCCCTTAGACCAAGAAGTGGCTATGTACCAAGAGATACTGGCAAATAATAAGGCAATTGGCAATCAGGGATGAGTCTACCTTGCTTCACTACTGTGGCATAGACATGGATAGCTCCTGATCATGTTTGCCTTGCAATTACCAACCCACTTAGTTTACTGCAGACACTAGTTAACATTTCCTGGTTTTTTTGATTAAAAGCCTTAATGAAATTGGGTTAAGACTTTGTGAGAGTAAGTTTTATCACTGAGACCCTCCCTTCCCTTTAGCCCTCGAACTACAAGACAAAAGACCAGTAAAGTGCCTGTAAGTACTTTGTATCAGTCTCTGTTCTGGGCATCCACTCCACTCCACACCAGAATTGTAAACACCAATTTCAATTCTCACATAGGTACAAAAGCAATACATTCAATTACTGCACTATAACTGGGCTGTATCTTCCAGCTATAGCTTTTTCTTGGAAGGAGGTGAAAGGTGGATTCTACAGGTGTGGTCATACCAGTGCCCAGTTATCTTCCCCTGTGGCCAAAATGTGCATCTTACAAAGAAGGGAATAAATGAGTAAAAGCAAAAAGAAGTCTAAATATGTAAAAACCATTCCCTTTTGACATCCCAAACAGAACACCACCAATTTCCGAAACTTTTTTTGTTTGTTTTTTTTGTGGGTTTTGTTTTGTTTTGTTTTGTTTTATTTAGTATCTATAGGCAATTTTGTTGTATATTTTAGTTTGCCTTGATTGTAGAGGATGTGAGTGGTATGAGTCTCATTTCAGAGGAATTTGAGGTTTTGTTTCAATTGGCCAAGGAATGTAAAAAATAACTTGTTCATACAAATACTTGTTCATACAGTTTTACAAACTTTTTTGATGAATTGGGCAGCTGAATTTACAAAGCCTGCCTATCTCCACATCACAGGCAAATGCATTTTCAGCTCTTGCAGAATAACATAAATATTAAAAAAAAAAGAAAAAAGAAAACAGGGAATGCATCGTGGGTGTAAACTTTCACCTTTGCCTTTTCTAAGAAAGGTTTAGTGCCACTTTTGAAAACAAGAGGATTAACACCTGGAGTCACAAATTCCTTGTGTAATTCACAAAAGAAATTAATAGAAATGACACTCAGCAGCACGCTTTCCTGAACAGCTGTGCCAAAAAATCTTGGCTCAGAGATTGGAAAGAGAGCTGAAGAAAGACAAAAGGAGAGGGAGGATGAAGCTGACTTTAGAAGACATCACTTATTTTCTGCATTGATTCCCAAGTCTCTACCAAGTTGGACACCAAGCTGACAGCAGTGCTTGGGAAAGGGGCAAGCATCAGTCCCTACCTCACTCATGCTAGGGGTAGTCTTTCTGCAGGCTTGAGAAAGCCTGAAAGAATCAGGCCTGTGGACAGCAGATGTCAAAATGTCCAGACAGACCATGGTTCAGTTCAGCTACATGAAAGAAAACCTCCCCACTATGCTCTTGCTCATGCCCAGCTTTCACTGCACAGCACATTAGCTGGAAAAATTCCACTGTACCTGGTCCAGTGTTATTGCTGCAAAAGAAGGATGTTGGTTAACTCAGCTAGTGCAACAGCCTGAGAAGGCTCATCTGCCAAGCATTTTATGCAGACTTGTTCTGCAAAACCCACAGGATCAGTACTGATACACTGACCCCCCTCAAGGTCTCTTCAGCTGTAAATGATGCAAAATTTACCTTCATTAGCAAAAAAACACCCCAAAGCATAGCACAAATTTAAATGTAGGAAAGTCTTCTGAATATTTGTGTTCTGTCTGCTGTAAGTCTCTCCAGGGTGATGTCTGCCCTCAGAAATCACTGGGGCAGACCTGCCACGGTGCATTTGCTGTCATACAGCACACTTAGTATTTTGCAACCCCAGCAAGGCTGTGTTTACAATCTTCATGGCCAAAAGTATTTGCAAAGTCTGAATTCCTGATGGATGCCAGCTAAGCAATCAGAGCAGTGGAAAATGCACAATAAAACCCATAAACATATGCAGTCTTCAAGTCAGCATAAATACTGAAGATCAGCCTGGGTGTGTTGTCAAGGTAGATTTGAGAGCCAGCAACAGAACTTTTTCCTTGCATACATCATAAATTTTGATAGCTTTTGGTTTGCCTGGGACCTAGTACACTCTGAGTGCATTACTACTTCTTTCTGCTTATTAGTTTTCTCATCAGTAAAAAACTATTTTGAGGGGTGGCATCTTCATAAAACGTTTTGAAATCCAGCAGTGCTGAGCAGTTCTATATATTCAGTTGATAACGTCAGTGGAAAAGCATCCAATCTTTAATATAATCTATAGTAAGAAGAGACCTTTAAGTGCTGAATTAGCTAGGAGTCAAACACAGAGCTTTGCAGAATTTTAAGTTATATGAAGAATGCTTCTTTGACCCTCAAAAAAAGATGTCTGTGTTTTTTTTCTGGCAGTGACTGCAAGGGGTAGGGCCACATTGCCAGAGCTCTGTCAATACTAGCAGGAAGGTGAGGGAGAGGGCAGAGTAAGAGTCAGCTGCTAGAGCAAAATCATAACTTACAGGTCTCTGTGAATCAGAAATTTGTCAGCAAAGCAATACAAATGGATGTTTTCAAATTAAACTGGAAGGGTTTTCATAGGCTTTACAATGCTTGCTAAAAGGCATCTGCTGGCTTCCCAGGCTCAGCTGAGGTGGGAGAAATATTTTCTGTGGGAAAAATAGGTTTGTTAGTTTGGGGGTTTTTTTGGTTTTTTTTTTCCCCACATAAATCAGGAGTATCCTCCATCCTTAGTTCCTCTGATACTATGAAGCAATCTATGTATGTGGGAAGAAGTATATATGAATTCATCCATGTGCAATCATTGAATTTAATGCAGTACCATCCTCCAAGTCATCCTTAGGCTAAAATACTTGTTTCTTGCTTACGTGGTCTGGATGGGGTAACTGATTTCATATACCCTTTCTGGAGCTGCTCAAAGTCAAACCACAAAGCAGCTGCCAAAAATGTCTCTTCATGTAAAATTTACAACATGCATTTCTGAAGTGGTAGCTGATGTGCCTAGCCAATCTACTGAAAATGTTTGTGTAGCTAAAATTTTTGAAAAGAGAAAATCACAGGATCTGCAAACACATCTGCAGAACATTCTTTAGCAAGTGCTGCTCATTCTGAGTTCAAATCTTGAGAATAAACACTAACTTCTGTAAAAGGACAAACCTAAGTCATACCTTTAGACTACTGCTCATGTCAAGGAACTTGATCTACACCTTAATGATTTCCATTAGAGACACTGCTCGATTTTAAACAATTAGCATATCTTTTTCACATTGAAAACAGAGAACTACAATCTTTACATTTTAGTAAATATAGCTGCTGCAAATAAATAATTTTCTAATTATAAAACTGACTACTTTATAGACCTTGTTTTCATATTCTGGAATGAGCTATTGCATCAATTTAAAAAACCCCTCACACTATTTTTTTCCCCATCACAGGAGAAGCCATGGCAAATTGGTTCATAAATATTCACTGGTATTTTAGGCATGGCTGTAAAAAAGGAGATATTTTACTGTCTGTTCTGGAAACAGTGCATTTAATGTCAGAGCATCCCTGAGAAAGGAGAGCTGAGGAGAGTCTCTTATCGCAGTGAAGTCCTAAACCAGTCATAGGTCACACTCATAAAGAGATCTACGGCTATGGTAGAATAAGAAAAATGTGACAGATTAGCTTGTGTCTGTGCACTGTTTTCAATGATGTTACCAGGACCCTGCCTGGTGGGGAGGCTGAGCCAGCAGATGGGAACAGCCCCACTCTGTACGCCTGGGACTGGGTGGGCAGGCAGTGTGGGCACAGCTGGTCCTTGCCCAGGTGAGTGGCTCTGGCTGCTGAGGCACAACTGTCCCACTGCTCAGTCTACACCTGAGCCAGGGTACAGCTCAGAGTACTCATGCTGTTCATGTTCCCAGCTGCTTGCTATGATTCAGGGGAAACACTCCCAGATGAAGGCATTAATTATGCCTTAGGCATAAATAACTACTCATGACCTCCCTGCTACACTATCCTTGAGCTCTCAGGTAGGATGGCTCACCTGCGAGCGCTGGATTTCACAAGGCTTTTTATTTTAAATACACACAATTGATTAATTTGGTGGATATTCTGCACAGATAGCAAACAAAATCTATGAGGCAAGGAGGCTCATCCTCCCCATCTCCAATTTCATGGCTCATGGCTGCCATGTAGCTGCTCTTCCTGCTACACCACAGAGTAGGAGAGGAAATGAGGAATAAAAACAAAGCTTTCCCAGCTGCATGAACTTAGAAGAATGAAAATTTAACAAACAGAAAGCAAACTGCAAGTTGTTTTTAGAGCTAATTACTAATAAAAAGTTATAATTACAACTATTAAGCATGTTCCATAAAAATGCTCTTCTTTACAGAGTTTCCATGTAAAAATATAGTAATAATAAAAAAACCCATGGCTGCTCAAATTTGTTTGATAAAGTAAGTTATGATGCATTACAATTTACGCAAATAAAAGTTCAGAACAGTACCAGGACTGTAAAGCATGAGCATAACATATTGTTCTGGCAAGTGATAAAACTGCTCTCAGTGACAGCTGTGATTTATGGAAGCAATTCAAATACACTTTGAAAGTATATTAGCTTCGCCTCTGCCCACAAAGGGCGCATATTAGTGGGGTAGGCCATGGCGGTGATAAATTACATACCAGCAAGAAGTGAAGGCAATTGGCAACATCAGATGCCCCAAGGCCCTGAGTTACTGTGATAATGTGGTTTTCATGATAATACCTCACACGCAATGGCATCTGAGCACCAAAAGAAACACATCAAAGCTGTATTTTCCTTGGCCCTTTGGAAGATACTGTTGCAATGGTGAGAGTCGCTGGGAGTTCCCAACTAAAGCCAACATACAAAACATTTACAAATCGGCTCTGGAACAAAGTTTGGCACAGAAGGTCACAATTTAGACGCTACCTCTTGGGTGGAAGCTGGGAAATAACTGCTTCCTGCTTCCAGGTTGTAGGCACTGAAGCAAGCTGGCTGTGGACCTACAGCACACCTACTGCACGGCTTCAGCTCAGTGGGCAAAGGGATCCAAGGGCTGCTGTGGTTTAGCTCTGCTAACACCCAGAACAGGATGGGGCATTGCAGTCTCCACCTGCAATGCCCCTTCCACAAGGGAATCAAGTTGCTGGGTGCACTTGTTCACTGATCACACCAGTTCAATCTCAGAAAAAGCCACGTTCTTCCCATGGCTCACAGCAGCACTGGAAAAGGAGCACAGAAAAAGCATGGTGACAAAGTCTTAACCTACAGCAGGGTTTTACTAATGCAAAGCATTGAAAAATTATTTTAAGACGCTTTTGGGCTAAATTCTGCCCTCTGATGTACTAGCATAGACGAAGACTGACTTCAGAGTCAACCTGTACTTCAGGGGGTGTCCTTTGAAGAGCACACATCCCTGGGCAGTGCTATGGAGAGCCATGTGCCAGGATTTTCTCATATTACCAGGGCAAGTTTACTAAGTTCTAGCTGTCTCCAATTATTACAGTCCTCCCATTCTGACACACTAGTAAGCACACCTTGTGTCCTGAATTAATGACTAGGCCAAAGCAGTTACATCTTGCCACAGACCAAAAGAAGTTTATCAGCAGCTACATTGTAATGAGCTCGTCTGCAAAAAAAAAGCAGATTTAACAAAGGATTTCTGTCTGGTGGGAACTTTTAACTTTTTTAAAGCAAAACACTCCCTTGGGAAGTGAAAATTAATTTCTATCCTATTTCTCTGATACCCATTACCATGAGGACCTCAGGCATATGGCATACTCACAGAATGTCTCTGTGAGTAACTTTTTAGTGGAAGTTGGCCATTTCTGGAGTTTATGCCAGTAGATGTTTGAGAATAGTGTTTCTGTATTTACAGGCTCTGAATGAAAAATGGCCCAGTGACACCGTAACTGAAATAAAACACCTATACCATATAACTACACCTATACACAGATTGATACTTTAAAATTAAGTGAGCTAAACTCTTTCTCTACAGATGGGGGCCTGGAGAAAATGTAGAAGTGATAAAACTAATTTTCCCAATTTTCTTAAAACATACAGGAACCTGCCTCCTCCCATAGTTCTAATCTAATAGTTAGAAGAAAAAGCATTTTGTCTTGAATTGAAATTTTGAGTAGTACAGATACTACAGCACATTTCACACTTCCATTTATTTACAGCTCTGCAGCACCACGCTCCTTTAGAAACATTTGCAGGAATTGAACTGATTGTGTGTTAAGTCTTAGTCTTAATAGCTTTTTCATTGCTTGCTAATGGAAATATGGATTCAACATTATTTTAAACTTAATGCAGTGTAGAAGAATTAGTTTCCTACAGTGTAATTATGATTTGTTTTTTCTACAGCACTTCATAGAAATACAAGGCATAAATAGATTACTTCAAGCAAGGGAGAGGAATGAGAGCATTTTGGTTTCTTCAACAACTTGGATATGGAAAATGTAACAAGGAACGCATTCCCCCCATTTCTTTTTCTTGTCTATACCTTTCAGATTCAAGTTTTTCACTATAAATAAAGGAATGTTTGCAGAATTCCTCAAATTCTACCTTACCAAAAGATCAAAAATGTTCTGCTAAACTTTACCTCTGAGCAGGGGAGGGATTCTCGCCCACTACTGCAAATTGGGTAGGAGGCAGCAGTCACTGCTATAGCCTGTTGTCTTTTTTTTCAGAAGAAACAGCAATACCCCTCCCTGTCCCATCACCTGCTTGTGATTTGTTGCCCTGAAGCAGTGAAATAACCCTCACAAAATTCCAGCAGTCACAGTAAAAGTGAACAGAAAATGTTTATTTATATTCCTCCCACATACCCTAACCCAGAAATCATTCACTTTACTCCCTGTTCCCCAAAGATTTCACTCTTAAATATGTTCCAAATTGACCTTCTTCCCAAAAACCCATTTCTATATTGCAGTCTTTGAAATGTCTTTCAGGACGCTTCCCTGGATTGATAACTTCTCTGTATGGGCACAGATGTTATTTTGTCTAAAGAGCCAAATTTACTGGAAACCTATTGCTCCACCTCCAATTCCTCTGACAGCTTCCCAGCCTCTCTGGCCACAGCAGCCAGCCAAGCTGGTGCAGCTGCTGTTCATTTTTCTTTCAAAGGGAGAGCAGGAATGGTGTCCTGGGCCTCTGAGATGTCGTTACAGAACAAAACCCACTATCTTTTAACAGCGTGATGGACTTAAAATTTCATTATTCTCTTTCCAAGGAAAGACTCCACAGAAAACACCATCAAAAGGAAAAGTGAGAATGTGGTCTCTGGAACTTGCTGAGGCATATTGTCCCCACCACCCCCTTCACTTTTACTAGGTATTCAATAATATCCTAGCCATGGCTTTACTCGTGGGCTCAGCAACACAAACCACACAAAAAATAGAAATGTTCCATACATGTCAGGTTACTTAGGTCTGTAACTTAGGTCAAGGAAAAGTAGTACCAGGATTCCAAGGCCTAAGCCAGTTCTGGAAAGCTGTCGTAAAAGATACATACAGTATAAAAGCTGAGACTATTTTGCCACATACTTTTACAGCCTAATAACAATAAAGAATCTTTCTGCAGTGTTGTCCTTCAAATGAAAGGAAAATTCCCCACAATATTATGTTCTATTTTTCAGTTTCTGTTATGTCAATATTACAATATTTTGTAACAAGAAGACAAAAGCCTCTTCATCTTCTTGGAATCAATATTACTTCTCAGGCAAGGGCATTTGGCGTCTCTTTGCTAAGGCTCTATTTTAACATACTGCCAAAATACAAATACAATTCTAAATCAATAGATAATAATCTGCTTTTCAAGACCAAAGGTTGAAGTACTCAGGATGAAAAACCTACACATATTTTAGTATGCAGCCATTCTTTCCCAACCCTGCAGGCAAATAAGAGTTCTGATGGTGCAGTGTGGTCTGTGCTGATGCACCTGTCCAAATGTCAGTTCATACCTGCAGAGGTTAAGGTCCAAAGCAAAGAGAAATCTTATACTCCCCAAGATTCCCTTCATGCCAGCCCCACTCTTCCACAATGTGGTCACAGCAGTTTCACTACTGAAGGACACTTCAGCAGAAAATTGCATTATTCCTAAAGCTAGGGATGCATGAACTGTAAGAAAAAGCTTGATAAATATATCTGAAGCAAACCACACACACTGACAGCTGTACAGAGACAAACAGATCCCTAAAATGAAAATCAAGCACTGCAAACTGGAAGAAATTTGTCATTGCTTGGCTATAGCTACATTCTCTTTAGAGGTCATACTTCCAGCTTTCAAAAATGGGAATACAGGTCGATGCATTTGTGTCTGAATTGCCTTGGAGAACACCAGGGAGCAAGGTTAAATCTTCAGAAATCAGAAAAAGAAGGCAATACAAAAGTAGTTCCTACAACCTTAATTCATATGTGACAGGCACATATGAATGAGATACAGTATTTAATTACCTAATAATCATATATACTACAACAGAATTTGCCCTACAAATTGCTGAAGACTTGGAATGAATGTGAAAAATGCCTCAGCAGAATTTTTAATCTTTACATTTCCTACATTGCAAACCACAGGAGGACGTCAAAATGGTTTTCAGCATGACAGCTTATAAAGACTTTACCTCAGCCATTACACAGGTATAGACATTCAAGAGCACAGATGGATTGGTAAACATTGCAATTTTCTCCAGATGGATCCTTTGTGAGCTGTGGGAAAAATCCTGTGAGATGTAGGCTGAGCAGGGAAAGTGAATTTCAAAAGATCAAGCCTTGATGAAATCTGCATCTGCTTTTACTGGTACTCTTCAAGAGGGCAGTCATCTTGTCACAGATTAACCTCCTGCCCTGGGGAGAACTGGTGCTGGAAGCCACAGGTTTTCTTTCCTCCTTATTTAACCACATGGTGTTGAACAGATGTACCTAAGCACATTCTCCTCATACCCAGAAGGCACATATGTAGGGCTTTTGTGAATTATACAAAGAGATTCATCTTTGGAAAGAAACAAATGGACACAAGGCATACTGAAAAAAAGAAAAAAATGGAAAAAAAAACCCTCCACACAAACTTGTCTTAGGGTCATCACAAAGCATTCATATTAAGGTGTTAAAAAATCAGCTGCTGGCCAGTTGATATTCAAGAAGAATTCACTCTTCCTAAGGAAATGAATTACTCAGTTCTGCCTAGGAAGACCCCAACATTCATGCAACAAAGGACAGCTCTTGGGCCCAACACAATTTTTCCCAAGGACACCAGCAGTCCACAGGCTGTGTTTCTAGTAGGACAGATACAGTGAGTTGTAGAAATTACAGGTGTTCAGATAAACCAGGTTTTAAAAAGACAGGTTCAGAGTCTTAGTTCTTTCCTTTTTTAGACACTAGAAAGCAACAAAAAATGCTTGGGATAGCCAATTTTTGAGCAAAGGTAAACATTCAGCTAATATACTGAATCCTGAAACAGTGCTTTTGCTATCTTCATTGTGCATCAAGACTAAGGGAGTTTCATTTTTGGAAAATTAATCCAAAGTTATACCTACTTTCAAAACCACTTGGAAGATATGACACATAACCTTTACCTACGGAATTGAACAACAATTTTGATTATGGCTTTTCCTCCTTTACAGCACAACCCAATTATGAAACTACATGCATGACCTCACCTAACTGTTGGATTTCTGGCATTCATTCCAGCAAGCTAGTTGTTTGGATTTTTGAAAACCAGTCAACTCTTGCAAATTAAGCAGGTAGTTTTCTGAGGGTTGATTCCTGTCATGGACACTCAAACTTCTTCCCTTTTTCACATCCAGAAAGCTTCCACCTTCCTTCCCTGCAGATTCTCTAATCACTAAGCCCTGTGGACCTTACTCTAAATGAAGGACAGCTGTAAGTTCTTTGACTTTTACGTTTTAAAAAGTAACTCTAATTCCCAAACTGATGAACAAGAATATGAATTGACATATTCTTGCATCTACAAAAGGTAAATCAGAAATCAACCACCTGAATCCACCAAGATCCACCCCTGCTGAATGGCAAGCACAGTGTGCAGTGTAAAGTCCTACCTCTTGGTATCATAGATCTCTCACAACACAAAACAGACATAAATCAAGTGAAATCACATTTACAGTTAACAAAACTGAGATTTTCAGATTACTCCAGTAGAGCATAAAAACTAGGCTACCGCTTGTTTCATCTCCAGATCAAACATCTCCAGAATTAAAGCTTTTGAAAGCACTGTGACAAAGCTGCTTTAAAACAGACAATCAACAGAAGTTTTTTGACATTTACTTTTGTGCTTAGTGAGTTCAGCATGATTGGAGCTCACTGAGTAACTACTGATATACTTGCACACCACAACATAATGAAAAGAAGATGAAAGAAAAGGTGTGAGGCCACTTCAGGGGAAATCAGAGAAAGATTTTGGTTTATCAGCCCATTTTCTGGGCC
Source organism: Certhia americana (assembly GCA_018697195.1). Classification (NCBI taxonomy): domain Eukaryota; kingdom Metazoa; phylum Chordata; class Aves; order Passeriformes; family Certhiidae; genus Certhia; species Certhia americana. Next base: position 48,237,706 of record CM031858.1, read on the forward strand.
ATTGTTCACCTTCTTGGCATGCAGCAGCCACCAGAAGTATATTAAAACTTTAAGAAACCTATGAGAAAAAAGAAATTCAGGATTTGTTTTCAAAGCCAATGATGCAATTGCTCAGCAAAGCACACTGATTGGATTGCTTCAAAAAAATAAAACTGCTTTCCTAACTGAAGACTCAGGCTGTTCCACCCTCATTCTCTGAGTTTTGATTTGATGGACGTCCTGAGACTGTTTACCTACAGGACGAAATTCAGGAAAGAGTTCTTGCTGATTAATTATGGCCTACTTGGAATCAACATTTTACTAGCCACCTAGAAATAACTCTCTAAGACAAATTGTTTCTGCATGTGACCACACCTGTTTCTCCATTAAATCCTACCTTTCTAAATATACAACGGGCCACATTATAGCAAAAATGGCAGTCTAACACATTCCAAACACCACTCTAAACTTATGCAATGCAGTAATCAGGACTAAGCAGACAGCAACTGAAATATCCCCCTCCTCCAGGTTTCAAATTGATCAGCAAACTGATTTAAACCCACACATAGTCTGAATAAAAATCTTAATAAAATTTATCTTTGCACTTCTACATTCTTCCTTAAAATGGAATAAATAAATACATCAAAGGGGGAAAAAGGTTTGTGCGTTTGTGTGTGTGTGTGTCAGTCAATGAAAGTACAAACGTTAGTTCCATAACTTCTATTCCATACCTTCTTTAGCTCTACATCTTTTGACATACCACATCAGCCTTTGTAGCCATTTGGTTAGTCTCAAATTTCCATAGAAGAAACAAAGAGTGTATGGGAAATTGCACATCACATTTATTTAAATTTTTATAAAAGAAAGAAATCTTCAGTTTAGTTTGTAAACACTCCACAGCACACTATCAACACCTAGCCAAAATAGGTAAAAGCAGATGAGTTTTTATCATTGTGATGTGTCCACCATGGAAGTATAAATATGGCTCACTGCAGACACACATTATCTCCATGAAATTAGTGTGCAGAGTTAACAACGTCCGGCAAAACTACTGCCATTGCTAGCTGTGTTTCCTAGGAACAAATTTCTTGTTCCTTATATTGCAAGGACAGATTTCTGGGAAACAGAGATAAGCAATTCAAAGCAAAGCAGAAAAATATTTGCTTTATTATATTTAGGAATGCTTTCTTCCTGAACAGAAACTGACATAACAAACTCATGACTTCCCATTTTTATGGCATTAGCCTGGGGCTTAAAGAGCTCCTTCCCATTGCTCTAATGGAGCAGTATGCTGAGGCATGGTTCTGCACTAAAAAAATACAGCTCTTCTCACTTGTGCATTTTTTTTTTTCCTCACATCCTTTGCCTCTCCTTATCAGAATATCCTGTGCACTGCTCCATGATATGAACTGATGACCCATTTATACATGCTTCATTGATCCTTTCACTGACCAGTTTCCACTGAGTTGGCTGAAAAGTCCCAAGGTGAGGCGAGGTTAACAACACTGCTTTGGAATCTACAAGGCATGCATGGGAGCTGTAATGAATGGTAGTGTGCCACTGAAGGGAAAGGCTGAAATCCTGTGAAGCCCTGTGGGCAGGAGAGAAGCTCAAGATGAAGGAGCTCTCAGCTGTGTCCTTAGTCTCCTCAGCAGCATGCCACAGTGGAACAGAAACTTTATATGATGGACATGCTGAAAATTTTGTGGAAGGCAGTACTGACAGTATGGTACCCTTAGTAGAGAGTAGGAAATTATTTGACAGATGTTAACGCACCCATGCACCTTGGACATCACCTTCTCCCTCTGTAAAAGGAGTCCTCTCATCAGAGGCCCTATGTGAGTTATAGCTGAGAGAGCACAAGAGCATTTGCCTATGAAAACATTGCAATATAAATCATCTTGTGATAGTTCGGGTATAAAATCCCCTTTGTAAAACCCAGCTCCACTCTTTTATGCACAAATCACAATCAAATTCATACTTTTCTGGAACAAAGAACATCAGGGAACCTAATTCAAATTTCTTATTCCTGCATTAGATAATAATTCTATTCCACCAAATTACTTTTGCCTTGCGATGTAGCTGCATTTATAATTATTTATTGCCCAGTTCAAGGTTACGTGAAGGAACAGCTTCACTGAGATTCTGTATAAGCCCTTATTTTTCACAATGTGCTACAGAAGATTAATTGCTTTCTATTTCTTCAATTGAGAGAGAATTAAAATTGCCATTTGATACAAACTATTAATCCAGCAATAATTTTGAAGTAGCAGATTGCTTCTTATAATTTAATACATTTCCCCTCTTTTCCTTATTCTATAAAGTAGTACTTGGGAACCTTAAAAATTCAATTTGTGGAGGTTCCTTTGTAGGACCTGTAAAAATCCAGTCTTTTGCACTCCTGCAAAAAGGTAGCTCTCAACAAAGAGAAAGCTGGAAATGCAGCACTGTTGAGCAGATGCTATTGAAGATGTTCTGTTTTACCAGCATGCTACTTGGAAGCCCTGAGGACAGTGCTGAAGCACATAACAAATTGTTTTGATAACACAGACTGACAAAAAGAGCAAGGATACATATATATTTATAGCCTAAATATTTCCTTGCTTAGAAATGGCTGCTTTTTTTTTTCTTTATTTTGTTTTTTCTTAAGCAATGCCACAGGGCTAAGGTCCTTCAGAAAGAGATTATCTGCAACAAGGAAAAGATTGTTATTCACAGGCAAAGTCCACTACTCCTGTCTTATGATGGTTGTGGGTTCTTATTGATTAAGCAAATCTAAGGAACACTGAGAATGGACAATGAGAAATTCAAACAGTTGCAAATCCACAATTTATTCCAAACACATTTAGGAAGACACACTTAGGGATCCTACATGTACAATATCAAAAATATGCTTCCTGTTTTCAGCATTCAGTGGGAGCTTTGGATGCCCAACTTTTTACAGGTGTGAATAAATAAACAGCTGTCACAGTAAAAGCTCTTTATTTCTTTTTCTGATTTACCTAAGCTAAGAAACTTTTTTTAGAGGTGGAAAATAGCCCTGAACTGGATGGCCACCATGGTAGGTGCCTTAACATTATTTTAGCCCTGGATGCAAGCTATCTGCTTGGTCCCAGGAGTAAAAAAGAGAATTTCTTCATATATATACTTAATTCTTAGAAAAAAGGTATCATAGCTGTAGGTCCTTGATATGACTACAGCACAAAAATCATTATTGGCTTCTTTTGGTTTGGTTGGCTTTTTTTCCTTTCCTTGTCCTTAAGCATTTACATGACAGCAATCAAAAGATTATTTGTAATCAAAAGACCACATTTGTAACCAAGACACTAGGATATGGAATTTTAACATATTTAATTTAACTTCATTGAAAATAAAAGTTAAATTAAATATGTACAAATTCAGAATAAAAATCTATGTTGAAGTACTTCTAATCTCAGCTCTTCCCAGAGAAACTGGGGTAAAAGCCTATCTAACTTCCCATTACTCATTGCACTAGGGATTTGAACTTCTAAAAAAGGCACTGTGGAACGAGAAATTGCAGTTCAGCATATTGAGTAGTGTTGCTTATTTGTCTCTCCATGCTGAAAATAACATTCCTGATTGGGTCATAGTCATGTCTTGCCACCAACAAACACATAAACAGAAGCAGAAATAGGAGCACTATTTTTCAATTCTGGGGGGAATTAACATAACATGACTCACATTTACAGCTAAATCTTAAGATTGGCAACCAAGACCAAATAAAGAAACACCTCTTTCCTTCCTCAATCTACATCCTATCAGGCATGAAAGGATCCTCACCAGGGCCTGCAGCAAAAAAACCTGTGTTTATCCTCATCATTCATAATGACAAATGCCAGAGATACCCACTGCAAGTAAAACCTCAACAGGGGCTATGTATTACTAGTAATAACAGAAATAATCAAGTTGTTGTTAGAACCAGACACTCAGACAGCAAATTCAATTTTTTTTTATTTTCTGTTCAATACCAGTGACAGCTACCAGCCATCACGCATTACAATTAGCTCATGCTGCAGGAATGCTTTCTGCTCTGGTGCATAATGAGTGGGCTGCAACAGAGAGCAGGACTTGGGGAAGAGGTGAAGAAGGTGAAATTTGGAGGGGTATCACATATCCTGGCTAGTTGCTAAGGAAACCAGCTGCTTTCTTTGGGAAGATTCAAGGGCTGCTTCTTTCACATACCCGTACTATCAATATTATTTCACTTGCTAACAAACAAAGAAGAACTTTAAACAATTGCTCACTTGCTATATAAATTCATATGTTTTATATAACTACCATTGGTGACTCAAAATAAAAATGTCCATGCAATTGCAGAGGGATGCTGTTCTTGTAGTTTAGGCAAACAATAAGAACATGTGACAAAGGCTGAAGAAAATTCAGGTAAAGACACTGGGACTTTATAATATATCAGGGCTGGTTAGCAGAGCACTGCTTCAGTTACTGTGACACCATTCCCGGGTTCCTCTGCTCTAACACCAAACACAAGCTGTGGGCCCTTCCTCCAGGATACTCACACACGATTCTCTACTGCATCCCAATCTAAATATATCTCCTGTCCTATGGAGTTTTACAACTGCAAAGTGTGCTTCGAATCTTAAATCCTCAATCAATAGTAACTGTGAGGCAAAAGTTCTCCCTGCTCCTCCTTCCCGCAGTGCAGATCTCTGGTGTACCTTCAGAATATTTTTTCCATTATTAGCTGAGACACAAAAGCCCTCCACTTCTGCAACCTGTTGCATGCTTTCATCAGCTGAATAGTTACAGAGAACTGAGTCCCAAAATTTGCAGACCTACTGTGAGCAGTGTGCCTGAAGCAGAGCTGGAGATGGCCTTTGCCCCTCCAGAGAGGCTTTCTAACATTTCTGTCAATGGTGGGGCTCCACTAGTTTTACCAGTGGCATGATGGTATCAGAAAAAAAAAAAAAAATTAAAAAAATTAAATCTGCCTTTGCTCTCAAGGACTACAATATAAACCTCTCAATTATTCTGTGCTGGAAAATTCCACTGCAAGAAGTGGGAGTGCTGCACATTGATCCAACACAGAATTAGCAATAGAGATGATATATGATTCTTTTTGGCAAAGAAAAGACAGAAATACAAAGATTCTTTATAGACATTGTTGAATACCTTAGTGTGTTACCTTCATTTTTGTGTGGCCTCTGTAATTTTTACAGAGGCTATTTTGAAGTTCTATCTACTGTATCACTGTTAGAAATTTTCTCCTCTCTCTGTTGTTCATGTACATTAACTGACATGAGACTAACTCATTCTCTAGAACAAAATTAAAGTTAAAAGATTTCTATTTTACTTTGAAACTCTAGAAATGCTGTCAGAAATGGCTTAAATTCTAATTAGTATTACAGAAGCTGAATACAACTTGTGAAGCCTTGAAACAAAACAAGTGTCTGTCTTAAGACTATTCTAGCTGCTGAACCTACCAGTGTTCTCTTCTCTCAATATTTGCTCTCTCCTGGTGTGAATGCTGAATAATTAAACAAGTCATTTGAAGAAGAACAAAGTTTTTTGACAAAAATTATTTCATCTTTTAATTTTCAGAGTTAGGTATGCTGTAGGAAGTGTGATAATATTAATTCTGCTATGAATTTAAATTACAGATATTCTGTAAAGTTGAATGCTGGTTCAGTATGGACACAGCACTACTGCATAACATCAGAAAGACAGAAGTTTCAGTGGTTTTAAGACTAGAAATTGAAAAAAAAAAAAAAAAATTCAACCCCAGTCCTAACTCTTTCAGGATGCTTCTCAAAAAGTCTGGAATGAACTATTCAGTCACAGCATCCTCCTCAGGCAGTAGGAAGAATGAAATCCAGAGCACAAAACTTCAGGTAGCAGGGGCTGAGACATCCTGTCTAAAAGGAAGCATGCTTGTAGGTTAAGCTCTAAGCTTGGGGACAATTTAAACAAAAACTACTTGAACAGAAACTAATAATATGGGTGTGGATCACTTCAAGATCACAATTTTGAACTTAATCCAAATGAAATTGCTGCGAACTTCTTGATCTGGTCCTACTATTTCACAAATTTTTTTTAAATTTCAAAGCCTGCCATCAATATTAAAGAGCACAGCACTACACTTCAGCATCTAGAACAGTGGGCCTCTGTTCCTCCTATTCCCGTCAAGCCTCTGTGAAAATGAGATGCACCCCCCCCTTGCAATGCTTTTTAGGAGAAGCAGTATCTGCTGAAAAAAAATAGCATTGAACACAGATGGACACCTTCCATACAAATCTGTTTCAATAGCACAGTAGCACAGTAAGCAATTACTGTTAGAGAAATAGTTTCTTCAGATAATTAGATACTTAAAAATTGAAGTTGTTTATGTTTATATAAGCAGTGAAATTATAGACAGAATTATGCAAACAAATCCATCATGAACCATGAGCTCCTGTCAGGTTGCTAATGAAGGCAGAAAGCAGCAATCTTTCTTTATAAGGTTCTCTAATGACCATGATAACAAACCAATTCTTTTTTAGTGCTGCATATTTCCCTTCCCCCATTTTTTTCCCACTAAGTATCAGTTTATAGTGACAAATGTTTTCAGAAGACAAAGAGGATGAAAGAAGCTTGAAGTTAACACTCTTCTATTATGCTGACACTGAAATGATTAAATTGAGCAAAAAAATCCGTATTTCATTGTCTATCTGACTCTGATTCCTACCTAAACAAATTTATGGACTCTGCTCAGGCACATTTTGTCTTCACTTAAAATTTATTTCAGAGACGGATTAAAGAGACAATTACCTCTTCTACTTTACTGGAAGCTGTAAAGGCTTATAATATTGTTCACCATCAGGAACCTTTTCTTCAAGACAAACACTTGCTGTTTACAGATGATCCATGAATACTGATCAAGATAGGATTGTACACCCAGACAGTGTTCAGATATATACTTTCCTCACATAAGGACTTTATTTGCCTACTGTACACAAACAAATAAATTGCCTTTAGGAAAAAAAAAAAAAAAGAGAGAGATTTCCTATGCTCTCTGAGTCTTCTCACTATATCTGGGCCCTGAAAACAGGTTATAATGGCATTATTCACTGATTCTTGAATGTATGAAAAATTCTAAAATCATTACATTAATTACCAGAATTACAGAACAACAAATTATGGCAAATAGCATCTTACTTTGTCTGGAAATATCATAGTGTAAACTTTTGGTAGGAAAACTTACTATCTATTACTATAGATCTTAGCTTTAATCTCCTCAAAAGATCATTTCATTGCTGATGCAAAATGCACTCCACAGACTTCTACCTTACAACTGTGTGATAAATCAAGCTAACAGCCTCTTAGAACTAAGCCCAAGCAAGAAGATAAATATTATTTTATTCATAAAATTTCTGTTGCACTCTGAAATTATGTGAAACATGAGGCAAACATACAACAATGAACCAGAGAAGGAAAAAAAAATCATGTAATTTGTTCCAGCTTGTTCATTTGTGAACAGCAATAAGAACAGTTGCATATCCAAAGAAAATACTCATGTATTTATCCAGCTCATACTTGTGAAGCACTTCAGAGATGAAAAATCCTCAAAGTGCTCAGCATTTGCTAAAATGGAAGAAAATAGAGACACAGATATAAAATAACAGATTGCTGACTTCTTTTATCATGAGCAAATAGAAATAATTACTGATTTATCATCAATACATCTTTATTTTTCCAGTCAGACAGTAACTAGGATTAGTCTATCAAAATAGAGATAATTACTGAAGAATGAAATACTGATGATGTCAGACATGCAATTTACAGTGTACTGCTAGATGCAAATACAGAAATAATATTTTCTTCCATGTGCTTACAAAACTGGGCACTTCACACTATCACCTGTTACAGAGTGCAGAAATGGATAACAGCAACACACCCAAATGGTTTGAAAAATGAGCATACTGATTTTGAGAAGACCTGCCTGAAGACACCTTAAGAATCCACCTATGATGTCCTACGTATGCCATGGTGTGACAGACACTAGCTCAACCCTGGCCCCACTCAATGTCAACACTTTGGAAAACTTCACTGAGCAGCTCTAAACATGAAAATGGTGCAGAAAAAACATCATGAAGAAGAGCAACAATGGCATGAGTGAAACGAAAGTACTTCTGTTTACAGTGATGCCACATTTTGGCTTGGACAGAAACGAACATATTTCAAATGACAGAGGTCTGTACAAAAATCTTCATGCAGGACACTGTACTAGGCTTCTGCCAGAAATGGGTCACTTAGGTTCTCACATAAACCAGCACTTAGGCAAATAAAAATTAAAAAGGTAAATAAACACACATAATGTTTTCAGCCTTCTCTCCAAATGATTAATTGCTGCCAGAACTCTAATTTTAGGTGAGCTCATCCTTTTTTCTGCCCTGGAGCCATTTTAACTCAATATTGCTCTCCTTCCAGAGCCATGAGAGAGTACAGGCTCCCTCAGCCACCACAGATGCTGTGCAGACATTTTACTTTAGCTGTTTGCTGTAAAAATCATCAATACTGCTTCATCCTGAAGAGACCTTTTCTACAAAAATGAAAAAAAATTGCTAATGTTAGATCAAACTTTGACCTCTGCATCCCAAAGCAGGAGAAGTAAGATCTGAATTCCTTGTTGTTGCTTTGAAATCTTCCAAAAGCTCCTCCAGGCAGGCAAACTTTTAATTTTAATAAGACATTTCCTGAGCTGCCAGGCTGGGGTTGCGTCCTTGCTCACCCTGCCTTAGGAGCCAGCCAGCAGGTTCAGGCAGCCAGCTGGGCTCCCGTGGGCCTGCTTGCACCACAGCCGTCCTCTCTCCAAAGCAGCAGCAAGTGATGTGAGGTCTTTGGGGAAACCATTTCAGAAATCATCTTTTCATCTGACTCCTTCCCATCTGTTCACCCTTCCCGTTCTCACCCATACTACACTCTGTTTCACCAACGCTATTTTTTGTCATTTCTTCTTGTGCCGGCCCCTTGTTATCCCTGGCTCCTCATGTGCTGATCTGAAGCTAAGTCTGTGTGGGAAGGAGAATGGAAGTCTGAAACGCTTGCTTGTGGATTGCTATTTTCTGGTCATACACAGCTATTTGTTTCCCAAATATGAAGAGATGCAGAGGAATGTAAATCTGAACGCTGCTTACACCACCTCCAAGACAAGATCTGTAGGGAACTGCGACCTGCTTCCTGTCACACTTACCACATGCTGGGACCATGACTAAGGGAAAGGATGTATCAGAGGACAAAGGGATGAGCCAGTTTGCAAAATTGTTCTCAGATATGTCTCAAGACGTGAGAATAACTAAACACTTAGAATCATTGCCACAGCAGGGAGTCTAAACTGTAGACACAATTTTTTCATTTTTAAACAAGAGATAAAAATAATGCTTCCAACTGAGCCGGCAGCTGAAAAAGTGAATTGCAAGGAAAGACTGATGCACTAGAGATTTTACACAAACTCCTTGACTCATGTTTTCCAACGTGTAAGGAAAACGATGCAGTAAACACTGAAACAAAATTAGCATTTGCATATCTGCATTGTCTGCACTCACACATAACAGCTCCTGTGCTACAATATATCTTTAAATCTAGGATTTTCACACAGCTGGATCTTCTCCAGAACACCACTCTTACTTCAGGCCACCTCTTGTGCACATCACTTACCATAATCTCCACTATGCTATAGATGTAGCATTAAACTGATAAATATGGTTTTATAACAACACAGTAGATCCAGATAATGTCATCTAAGTTGATTTGCACTTTGTTTCAAGGATCCACTATATAGAGATAATAAATATGGTACCACATTGTCAAGCAAGGAGAAGCTAGAAGAGACAGATGACCTTTGTGCAATACTTCACCCTCTTCTCTCTCAGGAATGTATAATATGAAGGTATGAAAGCAGACACAGTCAGTCAACATGACACCGACCAAAATGTCACCAATTTTATTAGAACAAGAACAGCATAAAAAAAGTAATGAATTGCTTAGTTATAGCTGTGTTTGCTGTGTCTTTGTCTCCCTGAGCGCCTGAGAGAGTGGAACAAAATTGCCAGCAGTCACATTATGGAGATAGGTTGACAAGCTGGATGACCCCATAAGTCTTGTTCTCATCTCATGTCTGGGCTCTTGACTTGCATCTAAAGTGACTTTTCTATCAAGGCTTTTGCAGGGAACCTGCTTTGCCATTCTAAAGGGTTTCTGCCAAACTGAGATCGAAAGATGAATGCTTTGTTCTACCTGGCACGTTGGAAAAACAGAACCCACCCCTTCACCTCCTCCCCCTGGGCCTGGAGTTACTGTTTGAGACACCCTACAAGGGAAGGTGCACACTAAAGAAACAGACAAGAAATAAAATAAATTAGAAAGAATCTCCAACACCAGAATTGTTTATTCCCTTGAAATGCGATGACTGCTTGCCAGCCACAATTACTGCTCTCTCCCAGCACACACCAGCCCAGCTCTCCCTCTGTCCCCCTTACTCTGGAGTCATCCAGGGTGACATGACACAGCAGGAAAAGAGACCGGTTCACTGTGAGACCTGCTACTCACTCTCTTACAGTGTAACGGCCCCCCTTCCAGCCGCACGGCGCTGCTCCTGACGGCCACTGACCACACACAGCCTCGCTGCTCCTCCGGCCCCAGCACAGCACGAGCTGGTGCAGCACAGCTGGCCCCTTCTGCATCACTGCAGACCCATTCACCACGCAGGGTGGTACAAATGCTTGTGGAGTTTCCATGATGGAGGACAACCACAATGGTTGGCTTGAATGTGCTGTCTGACTGCTCACACCAGTTCCCTCTCAGCTCTCTCCGTGCCCAGCCACTTGCAGCATGGACACTGAGTACACACACAGCAGGGATGGAGGATGCAACCTCTGCTCTTCCATTGCTTGGGATGTCCAAGCAAACAGTTTCTCAACTCGTAATTTTCACTGTATTTTCAAACAGAACAGCAACCAGCTTTCTCCTCTGCTGTTCAACTAGAGCACAACCTACAGGTTTCACCTGCAAAGGCACTGCGAGCAGCTGAAGAAGTGAGTACCAGATGTACATACCTGCTTGCTGGGCAGTCTGGGGGATCTGTTGACTCCGCTGTGCATTGTACTGAACTGAGGCAATGGGTCTGTACTGCTGAGTTGTTGAGGTAGGGTACTGACCAGATGGGTAATAATACACTGGCATCTGCAGAGAAAGAGAACAGCAAACTCTAGAGATCAAAGGTTCATAAAATAGAACATAACAGGGAGGGGGAGCAAGAGTGTAAGTCAAGTATATTAGTGGTGACGACAATCAAGAGAAGAGGTTTGCCTCCTGTCTCTTCAAGAATTGCTGCTTGCTTTCAGCTGCACCAGGAAAAGGGTTATCACTGCCCACATTTATTTTCAGATACTTTAAGAAATAGGAAAAAAAATAATTTTAATTGAAATAAAAAAAAAACATGTAGGATTCATAAAAAGCTACATGTATATACCAAAGAAAAAAAAAAAATCACAGTAACATTTTGTCACAGTAAAATATCAAAAGCTGCAGAAAAATGGATGCAAACAACACCTTCTGTATCAACATAACACCTACAGACAGCATGTTAAACCAATAAAGGAACCCTGGAAAAAATGGCCCAGTCAAAGCAAGGAATGGCCTGGAGTACAAATATGTAGAAACAAGGCGGAGAAGAAGATGGAGTGTGTGCACCCTTAATACTTGTAAGGAAATTATCAGATTGATGCTTCTGTTTAACAGGTACATCCATCCTTACATGAACATTTCCATCTAAAGCCTTTCTAGCTCTTGGTGTGAAAACAATTACAGTTCAAAAAACAATCACAGCCGTTTTCTTGCAGGAGGGTAGGCATTCAGTAAGTTCTGCTAGATGGGCTTCATTTTTTTTTTCTATTATTATTGTCATTACAGAGAAACCTACTACATCTTATCACACTGGTGAACATGAAAGTTTGAAGGTGACTGGAGTAAAAGATTTTTCCTATACATGCCACACCACTGTTACTGAGACATTTGAGCTAAACAGTTTTCAGCTGACCCTTCACAAGTTCAAAGCACCCAAAATTTCTTATTTTCAGCTGTCAGGGATACTGTAGGCGTCTGATAGAATTTGGCAATGTATGGTATGAACAGACTGCAGAGGGACACAGGCTTGGGAGAACATTGCTTCTCTCACAACTTCTGCCACAGCTGTCAGCATTTCTTAATAAATCATAAATTTTTTTTTCTCACTTTGTGTGTAGCATTTATCCTGTGTAGACATATGCACAAAGTCAGGCCAAATTTTTTCATTTTTTAATGCAAAACCAAGAACTATTTTTGCCACTTTTATTTGCATGGAAGAAATATTCTTGAGATCATTTAACTTGATCATCCATAAAGTTAGCAGAGTAAAGGTAACTACTGCTAGGACATCATAAGAGAGATCAGAAATTTTCCTTGGAAAATTTCCATCTCAGATGAGGAAAAACATGGCACAGACACAAAAGATTAGGTGAGAATAGGCTTTGGATTGCTACTTGGGCAAGTAGAAGCCTACTGAATGGGTAACTGTGGTGGGAGAAGGATTAGGATTAATAACAGTAGACTGGGTAATGTCGGTGAAGATAACCGACAGTCAACAGCATCTGTCAATCAAGAGGCTGAACACCCATTCATTCTTCAAGGTCTATTAATTTTCTTTTCAATCAATTGATTTTTTTCCCCCTCTCTCTCTGCTTATATCAGCCTGCTTTAAACAAGTATGAGAAAAACAGGGTTTTGACTGGAAAATGTTGTAAACTACCCTCCCTCCAGACAATACCAAGTGACACCTAATGGCTACTGCCTGCCCTCAAGCAATTTGTTTTTAGTGACTAATGTAACAAAACCAAAAAGCCTTTGTAGAACGGACACCACTATTATGAATTTTTTTCTCTGCAAAGAAAAGCCACAAGGAATAGGAAAGTGGACACAGACATTTAAGGTGCAAAATCACTCTTTCAGCAGTATAAACTGTGGATCAGGAAATTTAGTGTGATAACCTCATCTTGCGGACAGCTGATTGTTCTCAGCAAGAAATGAGGAGATCCACCCTAAGTCAAGTCAACACAAATAGTTGATCCAGCCTTGGATCAGGGGAACAGAACAGACATTCTTTCAAATAGTTTTTATTTTCTACTAACATACTTTAAAAAATATTGAACCACTGTGAAAATACGCTCACTTATCCTGCCAGCAGCTTGATCTCACTTAAAGGATTTATTTGATCTACCCTCAACTTCCTCATTTTCCAGTGCAGACAAGCCCCTAGGCATTTAAAAATACATGAGCGTTTGACAACAATGAGAATTATCTCTTGGGAAATTATTCTGTAGGTATTGCCCTTAAAACATAACCTGAAGAATCTAAGTTCTGAAGTCAGGTTTATAGTTGAACATGCTGAGCACAAATATATAAACTGAAGCATACACTTACTTATTTTTACCACACACATAAAACCTCAGTGTTAGTCAGAGGGTTGTCTCCCTTGCTCTCATTTCCTCAATTCATTGAAGTACATTTGTTATGCAACCCACTTAAAAGTTTATGAGAGTGCAATCTATCAGCATAAAATAAAATGTTTGTAGTAAAAGGGTAGAAAAAATATTTCACTTATAAAGATTAACGGAAGAATTAGACAGTAGTCATGCACACATGACATGAAAAAGAGGTTTGACTTTTGGTAGGTTTTGTTGTTTTGGTTTTGAGTGTGTTTTGGTTTTGGTTGTTAATTTTTTGTTTGGTGGGGGGGATCACGTTTGGGTTTTTTTTAAAAAAAGCTCACACATTAAAAGAAAGGCTTGGTGTAAAATATAGACATGGTTGAAAACAGGTCTTTTATGCTTGAGGGGCTTGGAAGGATCCATTCTCGTTTATCTTGAGTACATCTCTGTGTCAGTAGCTGAAATGTTATTTCTCCTTTCTGATTCTACTTTGGTGAACAGTGGAATTAGAGGGATCAGAGACAACAAGTATCACTTACATCATCTACTCTGATCCTCTTGAATTTTTCAGTTTCTCATCACATCAGTGTTACTAAAACATTTACTTATGTGCTCTTCAACAAAAAACATTATATTTCTATAGTAGCCAACCATCATGCCAAATTATACTTGAGTTGCATTCCCATGTGAAATGCACAATGCAACCTTCAACCTTTTGCTTGTAGAACATTTTATTTAAAGAATCAGAAGGTTTCCATGGCACCTACAAGTATGCAAATGAAGCTATATGGTTACCCTAAAAAGAAAAAATTTACCCAAAAAATGTGCTTCTAAGACCATATCCTAAATAAATGCCACCTCCTTTAGTCTAAGAGCACAGTTTTTCGATCTTAATCCTTTACACTGTGAAAAATAATTTTTTTGTATGATTTTTAGTAACTACCTAGTTTGTAGGCTGGCATTCCACTGCATTTGTATTTTTTTTTTCCTATACAACACATTAACTTCAATTGTAACAGGACTGGGCATGTCACTTCAGAGACACTCATGAAATGCCACAGTCAGAGATCATGTTTTTTCTCTTTCCAATGTGCTTTGTCCCTAGATGATATGCAGAGACTCAGTGCAGCATTGGTTTTCTGCTTTGTTCTGTCCACATACAATCTGGAACCCATTATGAGGCTGGGCGTCTCTCTGGCTGTTCTCCAGCAGCACCCATGAAATTCACTGGTACATTGTTTATTTCCTCATGGCAGGATCAGGAGCCCACACATACTTCATGATAAAATCAGAATGATTTTACTTAAATGAGAAGTATAGACTGCCTCCCTACTGGCGTACAGCTTGACTCAGCCATGGGACTGGTACTCTACTTTCTCTTAACACAGATGATATCCAGAAAGGTTTGGATTAGCACCTTCATCCAGATGCTGACACCATTGCTAATGCAACTGATACAGGTACATAAATGGGAGTGAAGAAGACAAGAGAAATCCCAGTGATGCACGGACACAAGAAGGTGCCATTTCTTCCCAACATCTAACTGACAGGGATCAGTCATTCTAAAAGGCGTTTTCCTCCCTGCCCCCTCCATAATAATTACAGTAGCAGGTAAGAAAAAAAAATGCCTTGCAAGATGCCCTTCAATATAATTTTCAAAAATCATCAAGAAAAGCCCTGCTCATTTCCAGTGACTCCCCAACCTTCCTCATAACAAGTTTCCTAGAGGAGATATGCTATGAATAAAGACTTTGTCTTAGGGTCATTACAGACTCTCAAGGAGAGGGCTTCTGCAAAGAGACAGATGATTAAAGATGACACAAAATTAATGATGACACAAAATTAATTCAGGTGAAAATCCCTCAACGTGTTAATTACATCTCCAACCTCTCCAAGAATTCATGCCATCTTGCTTTTGTACATCATTTTGCTAGTACACCTTCCATAAAGAATGAGTCAGAGGTGAAAATAACTTTTAAGGGAGACTATCCTTTCCCATTGACATAATATTCGCATTTTTCCACTTCTTCAGTTGCAGAGGCAAAGACAGTCACCATTGATAAAGTACTACAAAGCAGAATATGGACCCCTGTTAAAGTGTTTGGTCCGTAAGTGCTACAGAGAAACTATCAGAAAGGAAAGAAAATTGAAAATAAAGAAAGCAAATATATATATGTTTGATATTCATGATAGAAAGCAAACAGGCATTTGCTGCTAAAAATCCCTTTCAGAAAACCCCAGGTAACGTTTGGGATTTGGGTTGGTTTTCTTGTTTGTTTGTTTTTTTCCTAACTGGCTGAACAATGAGAAATCCATATTTTCAGTTTATTAAATGATGACTTTGTTGTCAAGCTGGAAAATACCCATGAAAAAAGAAGCAAAAAGAAACACAAACGTTTCTTTCACCACTTCTTAGTCATGTCATTTCAAACTCAGTCTGCTTCTGCTTTAGTCCAGACTGAGAGAAAGAATCTTGGAGAGCAGCTTTAGGGCTACATTTAACTGAACTTTAATAGAAAAGCTAGTAATTTAAATGCAGTACCATTTGGTGTGTAGGTTTGAAGCATTTCTTTCTCCTCCTTTCAGCTCCCAAAGGAAATAATCGTACTCACAGGATCTCCACCCAAGTTTTCACTGCTATTTTCCAACAGCATACAGGGTATCACAGACAAGCTTATCAGCAGTGCATTTACAGGAACTAATTAGCCATTAAAGTCATGCCTCTTTTATACTGGTATAAATTCAATAGCAACATTTAAGATATAAAAGTGCTTTTACATTGATTGCATTGCATTGATTAATGCATCACATAAGGTTTTGCTCCCATTAACATCTTTATTGCTTTCTTTTTTTCCCAGAGCCTGCCTCAGACCACCTGCTATGGTGTCTGAGAGCAGCCTTATTATTGCCTCTAAGCCCCGAAAAGTAACAACAGCTGACTCAGACTGACAATAGCCACTGCCACAGTGAAGCTGTGCCACAGGCAGGACAAGGATTTGGGACCTACCTGCCATGTACAGAAAGTTAAGCTCTCAGGGCAGAAAAACTACTATTTCCCAAGGATTCACGCTTATTTTTTATAAGAGGGATCCCCTATTTGCCATACATGTGCTGCATGTAGTATCCAAACCACTTTCTAGGACTGAAGTGAATGAATTAAAACTTGAAATGTGAATCAGAAGCTCCTGTCTGTGCGTGCAGAGGCAGAGAATGGTTGCCCTCTCTCCCTTCTGGCAGACCAAGGCCACTATGCTTTCAAGGGAAAGGGGCATGGGCAGCAGACAGTAAACCTGGCCATGCCCTCTTCCATGGGTATCTGTCAAGGATGTTTTGGAACAGCAACAAGCTGGAGATAGATGTTATCTGCAGAACCAGAGGAAGCTGACAGCACTGAATTTCTCACCTTTCTACACCTCCCCCCCGAGGACAAACCATTCCCCAGTGAAATAACTGAAGTTGATGCAAAGCCAAAAGATATTTTTCTGCTGTCAGTAACTTCCCACTTAGCTAAAATACAGGAGGAAAGCAGCTGGGGTATGGACAGAGACACAGTGACCATTCAACATACCAGTACTGTACTGGTCCTACAGCAGCCTGTACATGAAAAGGCACCTCCTCATGACTAGGCCTGTGAGGGAGTTAATCTGCCTCTCAGCAGCATCAGCACAAGGACTAACAAGGAAAAAAACTTCACCAAGTAATGCTACCCTGTGCTGAGTGAAAACCCTGCACCCTGCTGTGCATGCAGGGGTGAAATCCAAGGCTCCCACTACAAGGCTCAGCCAGGGGCAGGATTAGTGAGCAAACTCCCTCAGAGCACCCTGAGCAACGCCAACCGAGGGTGAGCTGAACATGTGGCCTCACCCGAGGGGGTGTGGAGGTGGTGCAGGATCCCTGCCAGGAGAGGCAGCACCATCCTGCAGCCCACTCAACTCCCACAGCAAACCCTGGCTGGCAGAGCTGGGAAACATCAGTGCCTGCTGCGGTGGCAGCCTGTAAAATGGAAGTGCCCACATTTCCCTGGTTCACTAGAAGTGTCGTGAGGTTGGAGTGAATGGTGCCGGGTAACACTGAGGGCCCCTGGGGGTTGTACATGAGGACTGAAGCCTGGACAGCCTCTACTTAGGAGACACAATCTAGTTGGGAAGATGGACTCATCAGGGAACTTTGCTCCTTAGGTCATTATTTTTCTCCCATATTTTAAAAAACACCAAACCCTGCTATGAAACATTTTCCTAGCAATATTTTTATAGCAATATTATCAACTTATTGTAAAAGAAATCATTTTACATTGAACTTCAGCTCCTTAAAACTTGTTTTTGCCAAGCCTTCTTTCAGAAAAGATAGCTGCACATTTTTTAACCACAGAAATTATGGATTGCACAGTCCTCTATGGGATGTCAGCATCCAGTAGACCTCTGATTTGGTTTATTGTTAATTAGTGATCTAATTAAATAGATTCTTAGCCCACTTAAAACACTGTAACACTAAAAAATTCTTCATTCCTACGTCAATACCAAATTCCATTAATAAACACAAGTGGAGACTTTCAGTGAGAAGCAAAAACCAACCGACCAAAGAACCCCTTCCAATAGGGTTTACAATGAAGTTACATTAAAAGAAATGGTGAAGATTTTACTTTATTTTTACATTTTTTCTTCCAAACGATAAAATGAAAACAAAAGAAATGCTATTAATATCATTTAAAGTAGAATTTAAATGAAGTTATTTATAATTGGATAAAGAAATTTGTCTTTTTAATGTGTACGCCTTGAAAATTGGCCAGAAAGTCATCTGTGCATTTTACTTCTTGACAGTAATCACTTTCAATATTCTGTAAAGGTACCCAGGAGACAAGCAGAGATGTTTGGTAGTGAACAGTAAAACATAATCAGTCTTCAGGAAGACAGTTAAAATTACTGATCTGTGACACCTCACATGTTCAAGTCAATTAAATATGATTAACAACTACCTGGGCTGATGTGCATTTTGCTCTTTCAATACATGCACAGTGAAAAAGGAGTGTGGGCATTTACTCACCCTCCTCCTTCATATTCATGTGCAGATGTGTCACGGAGTATGGACATATGTTCAGAAAGCGTTTTGAGGAGAGGGAAGGAAATGATGAAACCCAGGAAACGACAGAGGCTTTGCAAGTATCCTGCTGCCTAAAGATCTGCTTAACTTTTACCAGGGGAAAAGTTAAAAAAAATCTGGAATGCATATTCCCTTCCTGATGTTACAAAGGGCACCGTGCCAGAATGGCAGCGGAGGTTCTGCCTACCTGAGCAGGTGGTGGTGGCTGTTGCACAAAGCCCTGGGGTGGTGGCGGCTGCAGCACCTGCTGGGACACCGGTGGTCCTGAACCCGTGAAACCTCCTGGGGGAAGCTGCTGGCTCGGGGAGGCCATGATGTAACCTGTCTGCTGGGCAGGCTGCTGCAGGATCGGCGAGGGGAACACGGGGCCTGAAGGCGACTCAGGGTTGTCTCCTGATGATTGACGACTTAAGCTCATCTGGTTAAACTGCGCTGTCATGTCATCTCGCTGCGGGGCAGAAGGCAGGAGAAGGGGATATAAACATGATGCCTGCAGTGGGCACATGAGTTAGCAAAACAAAATAGGTGCAGAGCGTGAGGGGGGAAAGGAATCAGCTCCAACCCATGCCAAACATTGCAAGGATATCTACAAAAATGCAGGCAATTAAAATGAAAATTGCTATAAATGCTTTGACAAAGACTTACAGACTGCAAAGTGAATGGCATCATTTGGAAAAAAACCCAATTATTTTGGCTCTTCCCTTGCTACGCTCACCTTTAATTCCAAAATGACAAGTGAACTTTACAGTGTTCAAAAGAAGACATTTCAAACGTAAAGGGCATGAAAATAACATTATGGATACCTCTATCCTCAAACACAGAATTTGTCAGCCAAACACATGCTGATAATTTCCCCTGTGTTTCAAATTGATCTGCAGAGGAATTCAGTAGGATTCACCTGCAGATCTTTCCCTTTTTGAAAATCCAAGGAAGTAAGCATAGAGAAAGTAAAAAACCAAACTAACCCTAATGTTGCCACTTCAAGACTTTTAAGTGTTGGAAATAAACAAGTTCTATATTTGATTGAAGTGGGAAAGAAAAAAAAAATCTGTGCTAGGATAAACATACCATATAAAGCCAGTAAGTTTCATTACATGCTAGTAATAATACAGGTATTCTGAACTGTATCTGTTTGTTCTTACAAAAAGATTCATACTATTCAATGCGCTCAACTTATTCTGTGAAGGTCAAAGATTTACAAGTGTGGGTGTGATTCTAGGAATCTTCATTTGTGTTCATATCATAAGGCCTTTAATACTCACCATAAAACTCCATTGTGTGCTAATATCATGATTACAGATAGGAAATAAGCACCATAAAAATGCTTTTTCCTCAGAACATCCATACTATTTTTTAAAAGAAGCCTCTTAATATTGTTAGCAGCCCTCTGGTATTCTTTCTCCAAAACCATCCTGTGCAATGCATTTAATGTCCGGAAACTTCAAAATGTGTTAAAAGCGAAACAAAACAAAATAAAAAGTTTGCTTGTGGAAAGCACTGCTGGGACTCACCCTCACATACAGAGACTCACCCTCACAACTGAGAGCAGATGCCATGGATCAAGGTTTAAACACTGCTGAGAGATCATCAGGTGGTATATGGAAGTAATGCTGTTAACATTACCATCATTTTACATTCATATTCAGACACAGGGTTGTCTCTGTGAAGTTTTTCCTTTAGAAAGCTAGGATATTCGTTACCAGAATGGCAAATGACTGCAAACAGATTCTGCAAGAAACTTCACTGAGCCAAGAATGCCTCCAGATTTTCACAAAAGAGAAAAACATCTTCGAACATATATAATCTATATAGTGTTTGTATAATGTAATGTATATTGAATGTATATAATTCAGATTAAGTTTCACTATTAAATTAACCAATAAAAATACTAGCCTTCTGGTGACTGTCACTAGGGCAACCTTGTAGTCCTGCAACAGACTTTTCAAGAGAACTAGCATTGAGATATGCAACTTCGTTCAGCATGGAATATTTATTTTCTTTTAAATGGTTTCACTCACCTACTAGTCATGAATAACATTATTTTATCAGCAAGGATCCATTCAGGTTTTTTTATCCATTCAATAAAAATAATTTGTTTCCATATCTTACTATAACTATGTGACATTAGGAAAAAAAATATCAATCATAAACAAGATTACTAGAGCAAGAGAGAAAAACAACAGAAAAAAACCTCACAGTGCCTCTTTAAAATGTCGGCTTCATTTTAGAACAGTATAATCTTAGCCCTGTAAGCACCAAGCCAGAATCAGACTCCAGAAGAACACTCTATTTATTTTCATTATACACATCCATTGGTGCATTGTCATGATGTACAGCACACCACACCTTCACACCTTCTGCAGCTGGTTCACTACTATTCTCCTTCCCAAGTTTTCTGATATCACCAAGGAATAAATCCAGGCAGTGGATTTAGTATATGGATAAAAAAATACAAAATTTAAAAAAAAAAAAAAAAAAAGGATTACTAGAGGTCTCCTGTCTTTGTGGACATGAAAGAGGGATAACCCAAATCTCAACTATTCAAGTTAGCAATTTAAGGTCACTTGGTATTAAGTGAGGAGACATAAGCTCCTACCAGCAGGCACAACAAAATATTTTTCTGGAGGGTCTGCTAAGCACGTAGAGAGCCCTGCTCTAACATCACCCTTCAGGTAAGGTAACCAGAATCAGCGGGAATGCTTGCATAAAATGCCTGTCAGTACCAAAGCAAAAAGGTGAATAGGTATTTAGACAGGGTTCTCATGTGGGACACCTGTTGCAGTAGTCCCCAGAGGCTCTTGGACACACATACTCACACCTCCAACTTCAAGGAAAGAAAAAGAAGTAAGAAATCTTTTGTACCACAGAAAACTGCTGCGTTGGAGAGACTGGCAGAAGATGCTGGGGAGGATAAGAAACGGCTGGGTATTGGACCGACTGAGAAGATGGCTGCATTGTCTGAACAGGCTGCAAAACAAAGAGAAAGACAATAAATTCCACCAGAGAAAGATAACAAGCACCACCACCACCACCTTTGTTACTGAGAACAAAGATCTCAAACACAGCTCTGAAAATACAGGTGACTCATCACCACCCTGACTACAAGAGGTCAAGTACTATGATTTTAGTTCTCATTTTCGTCTTATACCAAACAGTTATTTATTACTGATATTTCTGCCTCTTTTCATGGATTTGATGGTTGTTAGATTAAATATAGCCACAGCTATTCCTTCTTACTTGTAATGTGAGGCAAAGCCAAATTATAATTCTACATTTAATTTACAGAGATAAAAATGGAAAGCAGCATAGCATAAGTGTATATTTGAATTATGCTGTTAGTGACAGATTTAAGTCCAAGTGTGTCATGGGCAAAGGAATAATGATTGTAAAGATGCTTTGGGAGAACATAAGAGTTTAAAAAATGACTAAGAACAGGCTGTGAATTACCAACAGAAAGGCCATCAGCTTGGAGCAGATGTTTATCTAAGTGAAAAGAACAATTTTTCACAGCACTATTACCTTGGAATAGCTTTAATATTCCTTTCATTTTTACCTCTCATGTAACTTCTTACAGGTTTGGTACTATCTCTATCTTCTAAAACTGTGAAGATCAGGTCAAGAAAAAAGAGCGATAACCATATAATTCCAAACCCAGTAAAATCAAAGCAACTTCACTGAATTCAAACACTGCATTTCTGCATAACTGGGATGAAGGTGTGCCAAATTATAAAGCTATACAAGAACCACAGTAGATCTTGGCTGCTCTGTGACTAAGCAGGATATAGGATACTTGCTTGAGTAGTTCCCTCCACCTGCTCTGCCCTGGGAGAACAGATATGCAATCCACAAAATTAAGATTGAACCAGACCCAAACCCTGCTGCCCATGCTCAGCCACATCTGGCCACATGCCACTACCAGCACAGGGACCAGAGAGCCAACATACTTTACACTGTGTTCAAAAAAAATTGCTCTTCCTGCTGTAGTTCCAGAACTTCCAGCTCAGAGCAGGATCATGGCCAGATTGTTACTGTAGGCAGAAAACCTCCAATTTGGAGGCAAAGGTGCTTGGAGAACACCCACAGACTGGGCCCAATACAATTGGATATGAGAGGGTCCCTGGACAAGAAATGTCCCTGGCTCTTTGGAGAGAATTACAGACTGCACTGGTATGAGAATGAATGCTTCAGCTTCCACTAATGGGTGAATTTTGCAAACTAATTTTATGTAGACATGCACCAACACACTAAACAGCACTTTTGAAAATGAAATTGTCCTTTAGATAAAATTGAAGATGTGATCTTCCCTCTCCATCTGTTTTATCCACGTTGCAAAGAACATCCTGATATTTGGCCTAGCTGCATTACTCCCTTCTTTCATCTAGGTCATTTTTCATATCCCCAAGAGTTCCTTCTTTTTTCCAATGACACCACACCTACCTGTGTGACAAGGTGACCTGCCATTTGCTGCTGTGGCTGTTGAACCTGCTGAGGCTGCTGGGGTGAAGGCTGCTGCTGAGACTGTCCCACCACCTGGCTCCTCATTGTCTGCTGGCCACTGGGAGGATTGTATATTGCCGGCGTGCCATCAGGATTTACAAATGGTTGACCTGAAACAAAACATCCAGCTCTTGCTGGACACTTTTAAGAACATACTGTTTTCTGTGTGAAAGCAAACAATTTTACTTTAATTGATTGCTCTTTGGCTGACCTGCTACAAGAGTAAAGTGTTCATCACTCTCAATATCTCATTACAGTAATTACAGTATCAGACAGCTTTTATTTTTCTTCAGGCAAGACAGCAGATATTTGTTTCAGCAGTATGATTTGCCAAGGAATGGGTGGAACGTTACCATGGCTATAAGATGATTCAGATGCTACGGTTACTTGAAATCTTTCAATGATGAATCCATTAACATTAAAATTGAACTTTGGAGCAAACACTGAAGGTAGAGAATGTTCCCTTACATGTTCCTCTCATACAATAGCAGCCAAATGTACACAACTACTTTTGAAATACAGTTTGTAGGAAAGGGGGAAAACCCCAAATCCATACTTGTTACTAATTTACTTACACATTCTAATAACACAGAGCTGTACTTTTCAGAGTTGTGCCCTATGTACTTGGAGGAGCTAGCACTCCAGTTTTCAAGGAAGCAACACCTAAAGTGTTTTTAAAAATCTCTCCAATCTATATACAAATTCTGTTCAGAGTTCTACTAAGTTATTGAACTCATATTGCTTCAGATAATTAAGTTGGGGGAAATAATCTAAGCTGGGGGAAATAATCTTGCAAAGACAATGTTTGCTTAAAATAAAAAGTTTACCCAAGTAATTGTCTTGAAAACAAAAAAGAAATGGTATTTCTCAGTAGGAAAAATGTTTTCTATGTCCTCAGTTCTCTTTTCACTTCCATCATAAATCTGTAAATCAAAGGAATTATAAATGCTTCCTTGAGAAAAAAAAAAAAAAAAAAAAAGCAATTTTAGCAATGATGTGATAACCTTTAAAGTAGGTAACTGAGTATCTGAGTAAATGAGTATCTGAGATAAAAAGGGAGATCTGGAGGAGTTCAGTGACTTAGAGCAATACTGAAATAATGAACTTCTGATTTGTACCCCAAAAAGCATCTCTACCTGTTCTATCTACTCCTCAGCCTTCTAGCTTCTCCCTCCAATGAATCATGGTCAGAAATGCATGAAGGGCACTGGTTAAAGAACCTTGCCCTCTCTCTTTCTCTTAAGCATCAAGTTTCTGGATGAATTCAATACCACATTCATGCTGAGAAAGGTTATGAGTGAATGGAAAAGAAGCATGGGGCAGTTCTGTCTGCTGACTTCCTGATTCTTGCTGGGAACCCACTTGGTGATCATGGCATGGACTCCCAAGCTTTGGGAATCTCAAGTCCCCTAAGTACTTTAGATGACTGAGTGAGCAGGATAACACGCTTCCAAATCCTGTGTCAGATGCTCAAAAGGAGCTAATAAAGAGCATTTCCTATGTCTTAATGAAAGATGACAGAACTGAAAGTGTAAAGTCCCGGCAACACTTTTATAGATAAAAAAAAGAGAGGACTTCTCATGAAAAAATCTTGAAATCAGAAATGAAAAGGAGAGATCAGCAGGTAACAGGGAAGACATTTGTAAGTTATGAACTGTGGCCCTGATAGAAGGGCGAAGATTGCAATGTCATTTCAAGGAGTATGAATGAACAGTAAATGTTCTTAAATTGTCAGAGGGGTTAAGGAAGAACATGTCAAGAAGAATCCTTTAAAGGGTAAAGCAGGCTGATGAAGTAAGTGAAATGGAGAGCACAGACACATAAATGGTTCTTTGCCAAAGCAAGTAAGAAGCATGACTATCTGGGGAAGAAGAAGGGTATAGCAGAGGAGAGAAAATAAAGGAAAGTGCAGATATGGAAAAGGAAGTGTGGATTCCCAACACCTGGGAAGGGAAGAGTTATAAGCAGAGCAGGAAGAAATTGACAGCATCTCTGGATGCCATTAGAGGCTGCATAGTAGTGACTATGTAGTGAGAAACGAAGGTAAGATCATTAAAGGACACAGTGCTATGATCAAAAGAGAGAAAAAGACTGGAGGTAGACACTCTGCAAGAGAAGAAGAAAGAGCTAAAGAATAGTATTACACAGGGAAAAAAAATCTATTCATTACAGGAAACAAAGATCCTTTTCCCTTTTCTTTCAACTGTCTTCTCTTCATCTCTGTTTCTGACAGCATCCATCACTTTGACAGTCAATCATAGCATCTAGCAATCTAAATCTCCTCCCCATGGAGCTCCTTTTGTAATGTTTCCCTAATAAGATGCAAAGATTCTGAGCCCAAAAAGTGACAATTTTGCAGCATGTATTTTGCTGCATGTGAAAAACACAGTAGATGCCAAAGTACAGTCTGACTTCCAGCACAAGGCACAAGCAGCAGGAAGCTAGGATTGAGAGAAGAATTTTAGGTCTTTAAAGAATGTGCTCTCTCCATTACTTTATTATGCATTTATTTACATGGGAGCTGCAGAAACAAAACACAAGGTTTGAACGAAACACAAAATAATATATACACAAAAATACTTGCTCCTAGATAGAAACATGCATGGGTTTCCCAACGATGCATCTGCAGACAGAGGCACACAGGGAGAGAAGATAAGGTGCTCTGGTCTAGTGACAGTATTGAAAGGCATTATATAGCAGGAAAAAAGGACTCCCTCCATACCAGGCAAAAATCTGAACTAGTTGTAGCAATTTGCTAAATTGACAAAACAGATGTAGGATTTGTTCCTCTTACATGTTCCTCTTCTGGCTCTCAACTGTGGTGAGCTCCAGCCTCTGCCCTTGCCAGGAACAAGCCAAGGAACAAGCCTGGCCAGGAGCAAGCAGTATGTCTAAGTTGTTTGTGGGCTCCAAGCCTTTCATTTGTTTCTCAGACTTGTCACCTGAATTATGGCTGACTCCTTCCTAGACCTGATGAGTTTTGTATGGAAATGGACCATACGGTGGAACACAAAATGTTGTCTTCTGTATTCACCAAGAAATTGCCGTGTTGCAGACAGAACTGTCAACTACCAGAACAGAAATGAGCAGATGAATATAATGATGGCTTTCTTCCTTGCTGACAGTATTAAGCTCTCATGTCAATAATGCAATAGCTTGGAAAAAAGTACACTTAAAGAGTAAAGGCCTTAGAAGGGCAAATTACTAAGTAACCTCTCTGGACAGAACTTATCAACCTATCACATTCGAATCTAAACAAAGAACTCCTCCTTGATTTTAAATATGCTGATACATATTGATCAGCCCCAGACACTACCATCTATAAATATCTGTGGTAAGACTGGCTTAAGACTTTATCAAGGCTGCATTTTTCTTAAATGCTGCAACTTTCTTGACTGAACTATGACCAAAAAAATTATTCTTAGTAGTGGATACACAAGTAAGTTTCAAGCATTTCTACTGAAACAGTGGAACACTGGGATGTAATACACATAAAATACAATTTATAAAAAAAAAAATCCCTGAAGAAAAAGCTCCTGAATATTCTTTGATGGACTTTGAAAGAAAGTATTTTGTAGTTTAAATCTCAGCTCTCAGTATAATAGAAGATACATTTCACTACAGGCTTTCTTGTTTGTTTGTTTTTTTTTTTAAACCCAACATAACTCAGCTAAGGTTGACAGCACAGCCAATCACAGTCACTGGAATAGTCCAAATTACCAAAGAAGCACCAGTCTCAAACTCCCTGAACCTTCCTAACACATACAATAGTACAATGCAGTGGGGAGTAACAGCATAACATGATCCAGACTTCATCCAGACTAAGGAGGTAACAAATTGCCTTAAACTTTCATCAAGCACTCAAGTTCAAACTGAAGAGTTTCTGAAGTGCCCACAGCACTCAGGTGCTTGCAAGTGCCTCGTTTGTGAGCTGCAGTGATGAAAACTATCAGGAATTGAAGAGTTACATCTTTCTCTTATCACAAACTTCACAATTTAAATACAACTGCTAATCATACCGCTCACATAAAATTAATTCTGAAGTGCAAATTCAAATGCAGCCTTTTATGCCTTTTGAAATTCTGCTGTTAAGCACAATCTGTAGGAATGTGACGTTATATTTTGGTTGCACTGTATCTCAGCATGCTTGATATAGAAGAGCATCTGTCCTTATTGATGCTATTGGGATCTTAGAGGATTCACTGAGAGCCAGGGAGCAACAGGACTGCTGAATGATGAATATCCTGTCTGGGATGGAGCAAGAGTGTTTTGTATCACTTCCCACCAGCTATGCCACAACATAGCCTTGGAAACCGAATCTAACTTTGCCCTCACATTTGAAAACAGCAACTTGACAAACATCATTTCAATGTATATTTGCTCATAAAGTACCTCCAGAAAAACATGTTCAGAAACATGAAATTTGCCGATTCACCAGCTGATATCAGAACCACCAAAGGGCAGAATCAGGCAGAAGTGAACTGTACTGACCTGTGTGGGGGTTGAGAAGGATACTGCCAGGCGGTATCCCTGCAGCTTCAAGAGGAAGAATGATATAGCTGGTGTTGCTGGGGGCCACCTGGCCACTCATCCCATTCTCAGGGTAGGACACGCTGCCTGAAGAACTGGCCGTCACCCCAGGGATGAGAGATGCACTTTGGAGAGGCTGATGTATTCGTGACAGTGATCCTGAGGAGCCAGCACTGCTGGAAGACTCTGAGCCTAACAGGGAGACACAATCACAGCAAGAGGGAGGTTACGAGGGACACCAGTCCCTATCAGATAGGGCACATCCACAAGGACAGCTTTCACAGACTGCAAAGGCATGCACCAATTCATGCCCAGCTAGTAGGAGTAGGATTTTCACTCCCTACTGAACCCAGTACTCAGCAGTAACTTTTACAATCCAAAAGCTCACTTACCTCATGCAACATCAGCTTCCCCCCAGACAGCAAACAGATTTACCAAAGAGGAACATAAAATCCTCAGCAAGAATTTATAATGTCAAGGTATCAGTTCATAAGGTATAAAAACTGAACATAGTGTTTATAAATGAAAAAAAAACCCAAACCAAACCAAAACATAACACAAAAAATCAACATTCTCTCTAAGTAAAAAGCAACAGCAACTGAGTTAACAGTCTAGTCACAGAAGGTAGCTGTGCAATATCCAGATTAACTTAAAGCTATCTAAGATGCTACCTAAGAACTTCTCCCACTTTGGTTTTTCAGCACTAAACCTATTAAAATTGATCAATCAAGATAAATCAACTGTGCTAAAGCACATTTGTGCCTGAAAGAATTGGAAGATACATTATTTTAAACCCCAAATATAACTTTCAAACATTTGAGATACTACTCGATTAGATTTTAATTTGCTTCACAGAAAAAAGACAAGAATCTCTGAGAGCATAAGGCTCAGATGATCAGCTTCCTTAAAGCAGATGGTATGGATGCTTGCTCCACAGAGCGAAGTATGTTTTAATTGCAACTTTCTTTTTTCTTGAGTGCACGGTCCATGTATCTAACCTCCACAGTGTTTATCTGCAGGTATAGATTAGAAGCAAGGACAGAATTCAGACTTCAGTTTAGCAAACCTCTTTGAGGCAAATTATATCCTCCCAAGTATGGGATACTGTAGGTGGACACTGTAGCAGACTGCTTAAAGCCTCAAATCCATTTTCTGTCAAATGCATTTGAAATTCATTTATTTTCTCATATTTAGAGAAATTAGAGCAGAAGGTGTTTCTTCTGAAGAAATCACACCAGCATACTGTTACTTAACAGAAGATTTTTCCAGATTACTGCAGGTTGTTGTGTAATGCTTGTTTTTTATCCATCTTCTTCAAACTTTGTATTCATACAGCAATAACTACAGATAGAGTCCTCTCTATGAGCTGTGCACTATTTGCCATCATTAGGAGCCTACCCTCTGCTTCTGCAGTAACTAATCAAGAAAGTAACAGAGAATTCCAAAGAATTTTTGAGTTTCATTAAATACATGTCAAAGCTTTATTAGTTGCTGTATTTTTACTCTCCTTGTAGACTGAAGTTAGAAATTTAGAAATATTATTCCTGAAGAAATAGTTTTATTTGTTAGATAATTTCAGATTCCTATGTTTCTACACATGTAGAATTATTCCTAGAGGTCACCCTCATCAATGCAAGCAGTATGTGGTAGCTTCCCTGCAATTGTAAATGCAACTGCTGGAGTTCAATTTTCCTTCCACATCAGTTACAAAGTCCTTTGCTATAATTCCCTGGCCTTTCTCCATGCACTCCATGTTGTTTCTTTGTGTTCTCACTTTACTTTCTCCTCTTTACCTTTTGAATTCAACAGGTCAGAAAGCCACCTGGAGATGGTAGTGCTGATGAGACTTCTTAAACCTCCCATTATTTCTAAGCATGTGAGTAGTATCTAGCCTGATTTCAGACTCTCCATTTTCTGTGCTATCTCAATGAAATGTTATTGGCACAAAAAAAGATTGCAGCTCTGACATTCAATTGTTTTGGTTTTTCTTTCCTCCCTTTCTGCTGTTTTTATGGCAGAATTATGTATTGATCTACACCAGCTTCTGAATGATAAAAGCCAGAGGACTGCAATGATTTCAGGTGTACTCATCACATGCAAGCAGTGGAAAATACTTTGAGGCTATCACCACACATCGGTGAAGCTGATAGCTTTGAAACATCTGCCTTAAAAGGTCTGAGATCTGCTCTCCCATGTCAGTAGATCAAGTGATTCTGAAATAACACAAATAAGTCACAAAACCATCAAGAATCTTCCGAATTTAAAAAGGAAAAAAACTTCCAGAAATTACTGCTGTACCGATTTTGCCCCCATTTATACTGTATAAGAATGATCTAGATATTATTTAGTTCTGTTATTGTAACTTATTTCCTATCATTTTAAGTCTAGATCTATTAAGCCAAGTAAGTTCCTACACTAATGTTTGGAAATTAACACCAATTAATCTTGTCTTTGTAGCTTTGATTAGCTGTTTTCACACTGCCTAAATTCGGAATGGAAAATCACTTTATAATTAATTCAATACTATAGAAAAGGGGAAAAAAATAAAATAACTGACTTTATTCATATTCATATTCATATTTCTTGCTAAAGACTTCTGAAAGGAACAGGGACTAAATGAGATTTTTGCCCCCATTACACAATCTAACCTCTTTTTTTCAGTATGTAATGATGGACACTTCTTCTAGATTATTCTATAATTTTCTTGCTGCTTCACGGTTGAGATAATAATAACCTTCACATTCTCATCACTTTCCATTAATACTTTTTTTTAAGTTTTCTGAGAGATAGAGAAGTTCAAAGAGTTGTAAAGAAAAAGAGACAGAAAAATCACCAAAAATCCTTAATAGCTTAGAGGGTTTGCAAAGGGAGAGTGTGGAAGCGCCATTAATTTTCCAATATCCTAAGCACTAGGGAGTGATGCAACACGTCCTGCTCTATTTTCCTTGGATCAGGCATTCGGTATCTGATGACTTTGAACATCTCTTCTCATCTCACCTTTCACGTCTGAGGCAAATTTCTTCTTTCTTATCAACTACATTGTCAAGATCTATCCACTACCACTGCTTACTCTAGACCATCATCATTTTTAGGAATAATAGAATGCTGGAAGTGCATTTTTGTCTTGGATATAGGTTCTTGGATTACAAATATGTATTTGCCACTTCTGTCAGTCACTTGCCTTTCTCTATGCAACAACATATTTAGTGATTTTTTAATGAAAACGGCATGTGCTCACGTAAATATGATTATTTCTCTCTAAGCTGCACTTCTAAAAATAAAACTGATGTTTCAGCACAGTCAGTGGGAAGATTATGACTGGAAGCAGTTGGCTTGTGACCTGCTGCCCATACATCAATATTTTGACAGTTTTTGCTGGACTTGTAAGCGTCATCAGGCTATTTCCTGATTCAAGTAAATTATAAAGAAGGAGAAATCCAGTTACAAAACTCACAGAAAAAATGTAATATACAGGACAGTTTATTAAAAAAAACCCCAAAACCTAAACAACAAAACAAACATACAAACCAGCAAAAGAAGGTTAATGTATTGTAACGCCTGCAGTAATGTATTGAAATGCCTTTGCCAACAGAAGTAGCAATGAGCACCTACCAGGAGAGATTAGACTGTGTCTCCGATTACTTGGAGGCCTGCCCAGGAAGCTAATGATCCCTACAGATCTGTATCAACACAGCTAATACCCAATGCAACCAGCTTTTTGCAACTAAGGGGGAAAGAAATACACTCTGACAGATGTGCATTCCACTGAATGGAAAACACATTTCGAGAAGCTAAAGGTGCCATAGTTACAACTTTTAAGCCTCCCAATAATTATTTAACTAGATATGTAGATACACACAGAAGATTACTTTGAAACACATCTTAACCTTCCCTTATGACGTTAAAACCTGTTGCAATGTGGCAGAGACAATAACATGGTAGTTGATATGCTAGATTTTCTCTTTTTGGGTATTGCAAACTAAACATGTACATCATTGTGCCTCTACAGGGACAACTATTTCACTTACCATTCTAATTCAATCCTGGAAAGTTTACTGTATTACTAGAAAGGTAAACAAACCAACATTGTGTATGATGTCCTAAGCAGTAGGAATGCAATCTGATTGAAATTTGTTAAACTATTAATTCCCCATTTGATATTTAATTATAGCTTAGAACATCTCTTTGTACCTACTGAAATACAGAATAACAGAGAAGGAAATTTTATTTGCAGTGTACAAACTGTCCTTTTCAGTAGAACAGGGTTTTCTAAACGATCAACAGGTGCATGAAAACAACCATCAGAACCAATAAAATAACCATGTAATGTGTTTCAAACAGCCCCTTTTGTGAAGTTTGCAAAAATGAAGTAACATAATTCCTTTGCTAAGCTCCAATTCCTGTGCAGCTGAATGCAATAAAGTCTAAGACTAATTGACACCACTGGACTTTACTGCAGAGAACAGCATGTTCTGTGATCACTCTGTGAGCCTAAGGGGAAGCTAACATCTTTCTGTGCTTCAGTTCCTGCTTGTTTGCTATGTACCATTAATTACTGATTTATCACAGGTTAGGGGCAGAACATTTAAATTTGGTGACAATATGAAAAGTGTTCCAGAAAGCCTACGTTAATATCGCATCACTGTATACCCTATTGAAGGCAGCAGTGAGCCTTCTGTAAAAATCCTGAAAATTTTAATACTCCTATGCTCAGGAAGTGTTTAACAATGCTTCTGGATGACTGCCATATTTAGAGAGAATAATTTTCATGTTTAAAGAGACCATAAGTATTTTCCATCATTTAGCCAATGAAGAACATTTTGACCAACTAATGATTTCACACTGATTTCACACAAATTATATGCAAATTATATACAGAAAATATTTTAAATTTATTACTGTGAACCATAAAGTTCTTCAGAGAAAAGTCTTTCTGTAGGAGAACTGGGACAGAATTGGTGTCTAGCAGACTCTGCCATGCTATCAGGGCAGCATAACGTGGGCAGAAACACCTCTGCAATTCCACTTCAACTACTGTTGTGAAGATAAGAAAAAAAAATCAAAATCACACAAAATAAAAACATGATCAACCTTTAAATGTCTACTGAAATGCAGAACACCAGGGTTGCTTATGGCAAGAGTAGAAAGTAATGAAGATAGTATGCAAGACATGCATAATCAAGTGTCACTTGGTACCTAATGCACCTTAGAAAATGCAAATAGTACATGGGGGCTTTGACTACTGGATGAATGCACTTACCATTTTTTGGTGAAGGGAAAACACTTTATCAATATTTTATTTCCCCATTGTTTTTTGAGTTGTTATTCTTTAATGTCATCCAACAGCATTTTAGAGAGAAGGATAGAAATAGTGATAAGGATAGTAGTTGATATGACTTTTTTCAGGCTGACAGTTTGACTTCATGTCCTGGCTCTGAAGGTGTCTGTCTTGACATCCAGTCTTGGTCTTCTTCCCTACCTCTTCCTTTTATATTGTTTCTCTTTTACTTTTTCTGTGCCTTTTCTAACTTTCCAGTTTAAATGCATTCCTTATGAAAAGTCAAAGCATTTAAAAAAGACCACGGAATATTAATATCACTGATGTTTTAAAAATGTATTATAAGAGCTTTCATTTGAAAGCAATTTGGAATTTGGCACGTACAGGGTACAGATGCATTTACAAGTACTGGCATGCTTCACAAGTCTCTTCTTTAGTACATTTCCTAAATGCATCCTTTTTACTATGCTTGATTTTAACACTAAAATGGCTTCTTAAAAATATTGTCCTTGCAATTAGATGTCTCCTCCAAACTGGATTTCCCTGACACCATTTTAAATGCTCTGCACCTCTGCAACACAATGCTGCAGAGAAATACATTTACCTGCAATCTACTTAAGGCAGAATGATACAAAAACAGTATAGTAGGAGCTTGTGCCTCCTCCTTAATTCTTGCATCAAATTGAGCTCTGATGCTATAGAAATATTCATGGAAGGCAAAGAAATCTGGAAGTGAAACAATGGTCTATTCCACACTTCAAGCCTTACTGTATAGCCTATTCAGTTTATATTATTATAAAAAATACATGAGAGAGTAGTTTCAAAACTACTCACACACTGAAACTGCACCTTGCCTTCCCTGGGGCAGATCCCATAGGCAGACAGAAAACATGTTAGGGAAGATTCTGTCATCTCTCCACCTGGCTGAAGATAGGGATGGAAGGGACAGGGAGCAATGGCAACAAGCTCCTGCCCAGCACAGCAGGCAGGTCTCCTGTGTGATTACCTCACTGCCTCAGGTGCCCTGGGATAACAGATGTGACACTCTGCAAGTGGAACCAAACAACAGCAAGGATGGTGGTTCACTTGGCTGGAGATGAATTCAGACTGCTCCCTGCATCAAAACTGCTTCCATAAAGAAAAAAGGATGGGTCATGGTCACAGGAGACTTGCTTCTGAAGGGAACAGAAGGCCCAATATGCTGATTAGACTCACTTCTTGGGGTTGTCTGCTGCCTCCTCAGTGCCTGAGTTAATGATGTGAAAAGAAAACTTTTTACCCTGGTACAGCTCTCAGATCATTATCCATTATTGATTTTTCAGGCAGGCAGCAATGAAGCCCCAACAAGAAGTCCAAGGGCAGTCAAGAGACTTCAAGGTCTTGGGACGATTGGTTAAGGGATCAGGAGAAAAAGTAGTATTCTCCGCCCTTCCAGCTGCAGGGACTGATGAGGGAAGAGCCAACAGATTAAGAACAGACTGAGCCTGGTGTCATTGACAGAATTTTTTGGGTTTTAATCACAGGCTGGTTTATAGAACACCAGGCCTGCTGGTGACAGACAAGGTACACCTGTATCAAAGTGGGAAAAGTATCTTTGCAGAGGAGTTATCAGGTTTTTAAACTAGGTTTGAAAAGCAAAAGGGATGTAATGCACATGCCCATGTTTAAGGGATGGTGAGGTTCTTTGGTCTTACATCCCAGTGGAGGCAGGGCATGGAGATGCATGTGACAGTGAAGACACAAAAAATTACTGATGTGTTAGAAATGGCAGAAGTGCCTGAGAATGATCAATAGGAATTATAGCTTCTTCCCGCAAAAAGGGGACAGGATATATAATTCAATCTAAGGACACCTACACCAATGCAGACAGCATGGGAAACAAAACAGGAGGAGCTGAAAGTAACTGCACATGGTGAGATGACCTGCACAAGTGGAGTGCTGCAGTGGATGGCTGGAAAGGCCTCTGAAGGCACACACAAGGAAGAACAGATGGTGGGATATGCCTTGTATGTTAGAGAGTATTTGATTATCTGGAGCTTGACAATGGTGATGAAAGGATTGTGTGTTTATCAGAGAAAATGCCAACAAAGCAGATGTCACGGTGGGAGTTTGTTATAGACCACCCAAGCAAGATGAAGAAGCAGATGCAATATTCTATAAGCAGAGAGGAGAAGTCCCACAGTCATTGGCCCTTGTTCTTGTACATGACTTCAACTTACCAGATAACTGCTGAAAATAGGACACTGCAGTGAGGAAACAGGCTAAGAGGTTCCTGGAGTGTGGAAGATAACTTCCAGGTACTGTTTTTCGTTAACAGAGAAGGACTTGAGGTTCATGTGATGGCTGGAGGTTTTATTTGGCGCAGTGATCACAAAAAAGACAGTTTTCAACTCTCAGGGAAGCAGGGAGAGGGGTCTGCAGATTGGCTACCTTACACTGTCAGAGGGCGATTTTAGCCTGTTTAGGCAACTGGCTGACAGAGTCTTTGGGAGACAGTCCTGAAGGACAAAGTGGTCCAGGAAGGCTGGGCATTCTGCAAGAAGGAAATCTTAAAGGTATAGGAGCAGGTTGTAGCCATGTGCTAAAAGGCAAGCCAGTATGGAACACAGCGACCCTGGTTCTGGAAAAAGAAGGTTATGCAGAGAGAAAATTAGAAAGGCCAAAGCCCAGCTAGAACTTAATCTGGCTACTGCTGTAAAATACAACAAAAATGTTTTTATAAACACATTGGCAACAACAGGAAAGCTAAATATGATCTCCATCCTTTATCAGTCAGAGATGGAAACACAGTCACAAAGGTTGAGAAAAAGACTGAGGTACTGAATGCCTTCTTTGCCTCAGTCTGTAATATCCAGACCTGTCCTCTGGGTACTCAGTCCCTGGAGCCAGAAGACAGAGACAGGGAGCAGAACGAGGCCCCCATAATCAAAAGACAAAGTTAGTGATGCACTACACCACTTGGACACACACAAGTCTATGAGGTCAGATGGGATCCACCCAAGGCTTCTGAGGGAGAGGGTGGAAGTGCTCACTGAGCCACTTTTCATCATCTATAAGCAGTCCCAGTGTGATATCCCAGTTGAGTGGAACCTTGTCAATGTGATGCCTACCTACAAGAAAAGCTGGAAGGAGGATCTGGGGAACTAAAGGCCCGTCAGTCTGACTTTGGTGTGAGAAAACTTATGGAGCAGATCATCTTCAGTGCCATTATGTGGCATGTTGCAGGACAACTAGGCAAAAGGCCCAGCCAACATGAGTTTATGAAAGGCAGGTCCTACTTAACCAACCCAATCTCCTATGACAAGGTGACCCACTTGGGAAAGAGGGAAAGGCTATGGATGTTGTCTCCCTGGACTTCAGAAAAGATGTTTTTCAACACTGTTTTTCACAGCACTCCTGGAAAATCAACCTGCTCATCACCTGGGTAGGTGTACAGTTCACCCTGGCTGATGGCCAGGTCCAGAGTGGGGGTGAATGGAGTTACACACAGTTGGAAGCTGATCATGAGTGGTGTTCCCTTGGGCCAGTCCTGTTAAATGTCTTTATCCATGATCTGGAAAAGGGGATCAAATGCATCTTCAGGAAGTTTGCAAATGATACCAAGCTGGGAGGGAGTGTTGATCTGCTGGAGGGTAAAAAGGCTTTACAGAGGGATCTGGACAAGCTGGAGCAATGGGCTGAGGCTAATTTTGTCATTCAATGAGACAAAGTGCCAGATCTTGCCCTTGGGTCACAACAACCCCATGTAGTGCTACAGGCTTGGGAAAGAATGGTCAGTGGAAAAGGACCTGAGGGTGTTGGTTATCAGCCAGCTGGATATGAGGCAGCATAGTGGCCAAGAAGGACACAGGCATGCTGACCT
Organism: Certhia americana; assembly: GCA_018697195.1. Taxonomy (NCBI): domain Eukaryota; kingdom Metazoa; phylum Chordata; class Aves; order Passeriformes; family Certhiidae; genus Certhia; species Certhia americana. Next base: position 48,274,427 of record CM031858.1, read on the forward strand.
GTATCAGCAATTGTGTGACCAGCAGCACCAGGGCAGTGATTGTCCCCCTGTACTGGGCACTGGTGAGGCCACATCGCAAATCCTGTGCCCAGTTCTGGGTCCCTCAATACAAGAAAGACATTGGAGCGTGTCCAGAGAAGGGCAATGGAGCTGGGGAAGGGTCTGGAGCACAAAGATGATAAGGAGTGGCTGAGAGAATTAGAGGTTCAGAGTTCTTTTGCTCTCTACAACTAACTTAAAGGAGGTTGTAGAAAGGTGGGGGTCATTCTCTTCCAGGGAACAAGTGACAGGATGAGAGGTAATGGCCTCAAGTTTTACAAGGGGAGGTTTAGATTGGATACCAGGAAAAAAATTCACTGAAAAAATTGTAAAGCATTGTAACAGACTGTCCAGGGAAGTGGCTGAGTCACCATCCCTGGAGGTATTTAAAAAACATGTAAACATGACCCTTGGGAGCATGGTTTAGGGCACACTTGACCATGTTACATTAAGGCTGGACTTGATGACCTTAAAGGTCTTTTCAACTCAAGTGACTTTACGATTATCTAAAATTTTAAACTACATTCAACATCCAGAGATCTAAAATGTAATTACTATGTCAATGGCTTTATTTATTTATTCTGATAACTCCATTCCCCAGCATTCTGAACTACACAAAAGCTTCTGAAAAATTTGGTGGATAGGAGTGAAATCTGACCAACTCAGCTTTGATAAACTGAGTGTAAATTAAGTACCATCCATAAACACTCTCAAGCTGAAAGAGCACTAAGTGCTATGTATTGATTACCATTTGTCCTGTACACTATAGGTATCAAATCAACCAATCTGATGGAATCATCTGATGGCCTCATTATTTATTATGCACTTTCAACCTAAAGTATAATAGAATAGCTTAATGGCATAGCTTGAAATTACTTAGATCCAGACCTTGTGACTCATATGTTAATGTACTCGCAAAGTTAATGCAAATAAATGCAGAATTCCCACCAGATTCATAGTCTCCTTAAAGGATGCTTTTGTTTTATGGGAACTAAACAAGAAAATTGGAGAGATTGTGGGACCTCTGTAAATCCACCATGTCTGCCTGCTTCCACCCCAGCCTAACTGCCACCACCAAGGCAGAGGCTGTACTCCAAAATACAGATGGCAACAAAATGTTCTTGGATTTCTCCTCAAATATCTGACACTTAATTATTCACAACTCAAAAATATTATGATGAATAAAAAGGTAAAATCTGTGCTTTCAGTGAAAGGAGTACCACTTTTTCAGGCTGCTAGTACAGATGGTGCTCAAATAGGGTGTGCACATACTATTCTACAGAGAAAACCTACCCCTCCTATGATTAGCCAACCTCATGCACCACATTTTTCCTTGATTTCTAAAAATTCACAAGCAAGTATCCAGATACCAGCATCCACAGAGGAACATACACATTTCCTGCATACAGGAAACACAACTGTTTATGTATTTTGCCACCTAGTCCAACCATGAGGGTCAGACAACCTGGTCTCTGAAGGTCTCTTCCATCCCAAACCATTCCATGACAGACCATACTCCAACAAGCACCAGCACAGCCACTTATCACCACACTACTAGTTAATACACTACTAGCTACCTGTTTTAGACAGTTTGCCGGTACTTCTATTACTTGATGAGCTATCTCCTCTTGTCAGGACGGTTATCCCGCCAAAACTGGCTGTCTTTGTTATGGCTGGCTTCAAATTTCGATTTGAGCTGTCCGAGTCTGTGCTGCTCCATGGCCTCTGGTGGTCTGTCCACTTCAATTCATTCTCTGTACTGCTTTGTCGACTGCCAGATGTCTTCCCAATGCTGTCTCTGTTACCCCTACAGATAGCATGAAACAAAGACTTATACACAAATAAAACCATGTCAAGGAAGAGTCTATCTTTAGGTACCCTGCAGTGACCCTAATAAAGAAAAAGAAAATACTCTGCCTTTACAAAAGGAAGTCTGAAATGGGATTTGACCCCCATATTTATCTGCCTTCAGCATGTAAACACTGTGATACCCTTTTTACATGCACAGCATTTACCAGCCTCCCCTTTTGGATATCTCAGAGCACTTTACCAGATGGGGCTGACAGCAGTATTATGCAGCACTGATGTGGCATTTCTGTTTCCTGTTGCGTGTTCTCTTCAGCAAGCCCCTCACCACTTCTCTCCTTGCTGTCCATCCCCTGTGATGCTTTTCTCACCAACTTCACCTGCACTCTACCTTTGTCTTCATATCCTTATTTCTACAGCAGCTTGCTCCCAGTCATTTCAGCTTTGTGAGCTCATCCAAACCCTTGCCTAAATAAGTGTCTTCTAAGTGTGAAACCAATTTCTTCAGTGCTAATGCTTGACTTAGAGACCCACAAGCAAGTTTATTTTGTTTCCCTCAGCACAGAATAATCGTACAATTCTCTGGGTAGAGGCTGCCTATCCTTGAACAGTTGCAGATCACTCAGTGTACTTGTACTGTGAATAATAACACAGTAAATTCTGTGATCAGAATTTTTGAGCAGAATTTGGCTTATTTATGGTAAACTACTTACACCATACTGCTAAAATGATAAAACCAAAATGCCTACCACGGCTTAATGCACCATGACTGTTATCCCAAGTGATGCTCATAACACTGTACTTGGGAGGATTTTAAAAGAAATTTTCCACTCCTCTGTCATATATTACAGTATTATAGCTTGCAGGCTTAAATCTCTTTCTACAAATCAAAAGGATGGGACTTGTATCCATTTTTTTTTGTTCCCTTTTTCATTGTAGACTTGGTTCCTGCTTTTATTTGGAGAACCTGCTGAGCTGTGTCACTTAGGACATGGAGGAGGCAGCATGTCAAAGATAGGATCAAGCTGTTGCATTCCTGTTGCCTCTAACAGAGCCTCTCTCAGATGTGATCAGCAGCATAAACCTGTTGACCTTTGCTACACCCACACAGTGGGAAAGCATGAAGAGAAACAGCACAGAAGCAACAACACAAGAAAAAGGAAAAAGATTTTTAAAAGAAATCCTTTAAGATTTAATTGGAAAGAAAAAACCCCAAAGTATATTATTTACAGACTCTTTTGTACTCTTGTGCTTAGAATTCAACAATTCTCTTCTATTTATATTCTCATGAAAAGGAGGGAGAGAAACAGAATGCTATTGTATCCCCGTTTTCTGTGACTCTGGGTTACAAAAAATTTTAGTTCCTCAAACTCAAACAGATATTAGCTATTAAGAGTGTGTGTGTAAGGACTCCTAAGTCCTGCATGTCCAATCCAAGACTCTCAGATCATCAAGGCTAACCCAAAACAAGGAGGTAATTTTTTTTCCTGCTGCCTGTGGTCATGGGGCACAGAAGCAGATGCTCCAGCACTGTTCCTTATCTGGTGCAATCCCTCCATCTCCTCTGTGGCTGCTGTAATGATATGCAGACTCAGCAACCACACATCAAATTTTCTTCTCACACATCCATTTCTCCTCTTAGTGAAAAATTATGTAACAGAAATGATATAGGTTTGAAGTGACATATGCAAACCCCAACACACACAGACATCTAGAGAATAGTTGCTTTGCTGTCCATGTGCCTTAATAGATGAAGGGCACATTTCTTAAAGCATCCACTCCTTCTTCCTCCTCTGCTTAAGACTTGTGGCAACTGATTGACTTTTAAAGCAGCCTGGTTGGTCTGAATTGAATATGTAAGAGCTCATGGTGGGGGAAGACAACCTTTCTAAAACTTTCCAGATTCAGTCTTCCACTGATTCAGTGTGTCAATTGGCAGAACTGCTCTCCATGAAAATAAGGACTGACTCTTACTGATTTCCTGTTGGCCTGGGATGCTCTTTGAGATATGGGATGCATTTGAATGCGCAGAAGGAATTGGAGTTGAGAAGACAAAGTTAACAGAAAAAAGTTTCAAAACTCAGATACTTCAGATAAGGAAACTTCAATCAGTTTTGCCTCAATGTACTTTTACTACAGCTTTTAAGAAACCAACAAAAGAAAAAAAGGTCAGTCTGGGCACTAGTCTGTGAAACGTGCCTGTCATATATGCTCCAAGAAAAACGAGCTACCATCAGTGTCTCCCAAATAGTCAAGTCTGAGCAGCCAGGAATCTGAAAATCTCATGTCGTTCCTTGAGGAAATGAATCAAAGGAAAGGGTCCTGTTGTTACCTCTGAATTCAGAGAACATGGGTAGAGTGGGGTAGTTGTGTTCTCCATGCTCCTTTCCAACCAGCAAATTGACATACCCACACATGTCAAGGAGTGCCTTGGCAAGGACACAAATAGAATCACAAGGGGGATGCACTGGGAAATAAATATTAAATAAAATTCATACAAACCTAAACAGCTGTCTTTTCTTATGCATATCATTGCATATGCTACTGTCTTCCAGGAGCCTACTGAAAAATGAAAAGAAAGATTATGCTAAAAAACATAGTATTCAATTTATCTGATCTGCAAAGTTTTATTTGATTTCTAGATACATCTTTCAATTTGTGCTAGATTCAGTTTAAAGAACCAAGGCTAATATTGCCCCCTCCTCCCTCTCCTATAGCTGTACACAGTCAACTGAACATAAGAAACATCAGCCAGGGAGGCTGAGGTCTACTTAGCATTTCCTGTTACTGAGCAAGGTAATTCTCAGAAGCTAAGGAACCACACATCTACAACCAAAGGAAAATTCATAAAAATATCACCTAATAAGAACATAAAAAAATGCAAGCCAGCAAGATACAGCATATGTAATTTTAAGTACTTGCTATGTTGCTTGGAAGTCTTTGCAGCTCAGAGAAATGCTCAGATCCTCTGACAAAAAAAAGAAAGGCAAAGCACTTAAACACACACCTAACTTTCAATACAGTCCATCAACAGGATTGCTCATGTGCATGGAGCTAAGTACAAGTTTAAGTGCTTCATTTGATCAAAGGCTGTAAGGCATGCAGCAAGAAAAGCAGTGTTCTGCAGAATGAAGCTGAAGTCTCCCTCAGGACAGCAACAGTGCAGGCAGTACAATTTCCAACCTGGCCTTTTACTGGTCCTCCACTTGGGTATGCATCTTCACACCAGGCAGGTCAGTCAGCTCCCAGGTTCAAGGACAGCAAAGCATGTGCAAATAATACCAGAACTGACCACATTTTCCTGCACACAGGAAATGCATAAAGCAGGGGAGGCCTGGCTTTGGAGTTCATGGTTTATCCCACAGAGGTACCCACCTACCCTTGGGAGTGCAGTCTCTGAGTGTTTTCCATGCTGACTTGGAAATGTGAACAACTGTGTCACCTTTGTTGTCCCTATCTCGCCTTAGAGGGAAAAGAAGGTTTATGGGAGCATCTGCTTTTTGCTTTACAGGTTCCTCTGTTGGAATTTTGATTTACTTTGATAAAACATATCTCCATAGTCACAACACAGACGCAGCAGCTGAGGAAACACCCTTGGCCCTCAGGATATGAGGTGGTTAGCAGCCATGATCTCCTGAGGACCTTCCCTCATTCCACTTACAGAAGTGTCCATTGGAAAAGCTGGTTTGTACCATTACTGTGGAGGCATTTTCTATGGGAATGGCTTCACCCATAAGTGCATCTGACAGATGTAAGAATGGACACAGAACAAAACACTGTGAGAGAGAGCCTCTCCTTATTCAAGGGGGTGATAAACAGTTTTTAAACCTGAGCAGGACAGACTTGGGTCAGCACTTCTCAAACACTCACCAATTAAATTCCCACTTTTGGTTAGAATCCTTATCTGCCATAAAGATGTACAATTTTTAAGATTTTCAACAGCTAAGCTACTTTACAGCTGTTATGGAACCAACACTTCATATTTTGTAGATTGCAAACACAGTTTCCTCTTCCCTTTTGCTTTGCATGGATTTAACATAACAAAAATAACAGTCACAAGAACTATCATGCAGTAATGCAAAGTAACAGACAGCTCAAATATTACCATCTCATTACTACACTGCAGCAGTAAAGCAGGAACTTGTGTGGAACCTGTGAGCCTTCACAAGCAACAAGTGATGCCAATGCTGCTGCTCAGTCCCACAGGAGAGCAGGTTAAACAACAGACACCCAAGTCTGGTGTTTCATAAATACCATCATCTAGCCACTGTTAGAGTGCTTTTTAAAGATTGTTAAGTTACATTCTAAAGGCACTCCAGAGACAGAATGGTCACTTGAAATGAAAGCATACGTGGCTCCCCCTCTCTCCCACAATCTTCTTTTCAAACTGAAATGCAAAAGCCTCAGGAAAGCAGCAATAGTACTTTGTCTGCTCAAATATCATATTGCAAGGCAAGCTCTATCACCCACTCTTAAAGCACAAAACCACTGCAGATAATATGGACTTCAAATTTTCTCAACTGTCTTCACATTAGGATAAATGACTATAGAACTACAGATAGACAAAAAAGAAATAAAATAAGAGATAAAGCTAAGTTTAACACACACACACAAAATAAAGCTATTTTTTACCTGTTTTCCACAAAAAGGTTTTCCTGGGAGCAAACTGACTGAAAAATAAAAAAGGCATTGTATCAGACGTTCTAGATATGCTCTGCTGTTCCAATTTCTTCCTTGATTTTAGAATTTACCTCCCCTGCTCAGGCTTAAGGGGATTTCAATTCATGCATCATTTGCATTTGCAGAAGACAAGAGGGGAAAAAAGGTCAAGAATAAGGTCAGGCCAGTAAAATAAATTACATGCATTACAACACATTTCCAATAAGGTGTCTCAGTTTGGGAACAAACTGAAACTTCTCGGCTGAGAGGTTTGAAGAAGGCACTATGTGTAAAATATACTGGCAATTTGAAAGGGGGAAATGTTTTTCCTGCATAATATAAGGTTCCACTGGTCTGGCCTACAACTTCAAAATAAAACTGCAGGATAGCACAGAGCTGAAGGTAGGAAGGACAAACAGAAGGAAAGCATGCAGAATTGACAAAGTTCCTCAAAGGGAGAGAAGATACTGCAGTACTTAGAAACAGTGTGTGACTTCACATTTTATAGTTGGAGAGAGAACATTGAGATATAAAATGATAATAATCTTCTTAATAATAATATTAACAACAATCATAGCAAGAAGGCTCTCTGCTGGAGGACTTAAATGCCAAAAAAGGTGAAGGGCTCAGAAGAAATAAATCCTATGGGCAAGTATATAATTCTTTCAGAATTACTTAATTTTTTATGCAGAGAAATGAAGCTGTGCTCAATTTCCCATGAATAATTCTCCCTCTTTGATTTTTTCATTTCCCTCCTATTTCATGTTCGCTACACAAAATGCCTCATAGCTGTCACTGGATTATATCTCGATGAGGTACAGAAGAAAGAATAGTCAGCACTTGCACTGAATTTAAACAAAAGGCAGGCAAAGGGAGGAGGGCACCAGAGATCATGCCCATTACTTCTGCAACAATAGGACTCAGCCCAAAGAATAATAAAATGCCATCATTAACTGTGTCAAATTTTAACAGTATGGGATAGGCACAAATTCTGAATGTTTCTCTTTTGAAAAGGGTAAGCTAATGACCCACTCAAGAGAATGCTGTCCAACACCAGAAGGAACACCCTGCTCATTCTTAATGCTCCAGCTGATGCCTGGACAAAGTTTTCCCTTGGCACCCCATCAATCTACAAAAGGAAGAAAATTTATCCCTGAGATGGCAATACGATTTCTCATTAGAGTATAATTCACCCACTCAGAATCCACATTAGGGAACATCTGACAGCTCTGTGGGCTTCCCAGGAGAGCTCCCGCCCTGCACTCCTGCTAAATTTGCAAGGCACTGGGCTGCATCAGGGGCAAGTATGTTTCTCCTTAGCATGAAGCCTCATGAAATCAGGAGCAAGGTCTCCATTGCCAGGAACCAAATTCCCACCAGCCACAGCAGACCTAGGGCTTCATCCCAGGCTGAGAGAAGATACAAACTGTTCCACCTAAAATCATTGGGATCCTTTGTACAACTACAACACTGAGTCTTCTCTCATTTTATGTACCTTACTCAGGTTTTGTTAACAAATGTGCAGACTTCAGCATAGTCTAACTGTGCTGAAGCAAAGAGCCTCAGAAAAGCATACTGAAATCACCTGACGGGCTTGTACAACCTCAGCTGTGGGGTCATGTCTTCATTTCAAGCTTCATGATGGACATCTGTGCATTGACTGCTGTGTAGTCACATTCCAAAGCACAGGATTACAGCTGCTCTTACAGAAAAAAACTTTGCTTGGACCAGAGTACTGGGCTTTGTACCCCAAAGTTACAAAAGCAAAGGGGCCTATTATGCACCTGTCTATATTTATTTTATTAAAGTTTTTAAAGAGACTGGGGCATAAAGCAGAATAAATACCTGGAATTTATATTTTATCAAGCAAGCAGAAAGGTCTGCTTCCTTCTCAGTGTCTTGATGGGAACCCCTATCTATATATAGACTTTAAACTGAATCCATAGCAACTCCATTTGTCTTCTTGGTTGATGACATTGGCACAGTGCCACACAATCCCTGGAACTTATTCTTCAGTACAGGTGTGAGGCTGAGAGGCAGAGAAGACAGGCTCTTTTTTTATTATTTATTCTTACTGTTAAAAATCAAATGGCTAAGCAGCTCTGGATAGAAATGTAGCTACTGCAAGGCCAGGACTCACTTTCCTGATGTACAGTATCAACAGTGCCCAATTTAAAGCACTAGGAAACTTAAACAGTCAGCACAGCTATTGTCAAAAAAATCCTTAAAACATTTGAATCTTGTTTACCCTTTAAGCATACTGGCAACAAATCTACTAGATCAAAAAACAATGTAAGATTACCTACAAGTTAGTGTTCTTGGAGATCTCTGTGTGCAAGATTTCCGATAGGGTGTTCTGTATGACTAATTGTTATTTATGAAATGAGTATTTTACTTTTCCAATTTCTAAGAACCTTTTAAAGTCTGAACTGGAAAACGTGCATCAGTTCTGCCAGTGCACTAGATATACTGGGAGTTGCTGCTCTTGTTTTTAATTACATTAGCAAACACAAGTAACTATTAACATGCAGCAATATCCTTCCGTGGATACCATCAGGTAATAATTTTCATGTCATTTAAGAAGATGTGATATATCTTAGGCTTCCAACTAATGCTTCTTATTTGACCTGAAGCCACAAAGAAAGTCTCTGCACACCAGCACAGGAGTTTTAGTATCTACAGGTTTATGATACCCAGCACGAGCTGTGCCTTTGATTTTTTTGAATTAATTTTAAGCCCTCTTCTTCCTAATCTTTGCACACTAGAGGGATAGAACAAGCTGAAGCTATGCTACAGATATTTCTTTTGTTTCTCCCTTTAATCAGAGAATAATAAAGGTTCCCTGAGTTTTCTTAACTAGAGGAATGGTAACTTACTGTACCTAAAGGATCTGGCTATTCAGAATACACTCCTTGGTGAAAAATAACCACTACAGTTGACAACAGAAAAATAAACAGCATGGTGTACTTTCTTTAATAAGTTCCATGTGTAATAAGTTCCATGGGCAATTCTAGCATTTCTGTAAGAAAACATCTACATTTTTCAGTGAATACAGAATGATTTGCAGAGAATGCATTTATGAACACTGAATGGTCCTAGCATGACTCTGGCTCATGAGGTCATACATTGCACTAACCTTGAATAATGAAATTTCCCCCACGTAATTTGATTGCCAGTTTTTACAATCAATCTTCTGCATGCTTAAAAGCCAAACATCATGTATCATTTATGCACTCATTTGGGATTCTCTGTTAAATCTACACACAAGGAAATAACTTTTTTTATTCCTATATGTTGTTCTTTGTCTTTCTTGGAAAACAACTTTTCAACTTTCCAAAAGCAACTAAAGCAGTTCAGAAAAGGAACTTCTCTGCAAGACCCCGATAGTGCAGGTCTTCTGCTCCAGAGTACTTGGCTGTAAAATTGACGAATTGTTTTAAAACTAAGTTTCCAATAAAAACATGTTTTAAAAAGGAAGGTTTTAAGTTTTGCAGTTAAAAAAAACCCCTTGAAAATAGTTTTAAGCATAACAGAGTTCAGTCTGAACTTTTTTTACTGTTAGTAGCCTGAAAAATTTGAGGTGCCCTTTGCAGCTCTTATTTCAGTGAGCTGGAATAATCATGTTTATTAACTATTTATTTCTTCACCAGTCCTTTTATTAAAATATCAAACTAACATGTTTCTTAATCCCTGCCACTTGCTGAGACAGGAGTCATTAAAACTTCCAGCTCTCCTTGTCAAAATTTGTGATAGCCAACACAGCAGATGGAAAACTTGCCAGAAAGTACAATTTAAACTGACTAATACCAGACTAATCATCATAAGGACTATCATAATGATGGCATTACTCATGAACATACTTATTTTGTGAAAACCTTCCCACTTGGAAACGAAGAGATCTGGTGCACTAGAGTACTGCAAGACCAAAGGAAGGACAGGCAAGCTTTATTGTTGTGTGGGGTCCAGGTTAAGACATTTTTCACGGCACTCAAAACGTGCATGGAATTTTTCACCCCTGCAACCAGACTGCCTTTTCCTCATAAATTTTGTTTCAAGTTCTGACTCTTGGTCTTTTATCCATAGGGTTTTGGGTACCGCAAATATGTTGGGGGGTGGGGGGTGCTGTTGCTGGATGCAACAAGTTTCAGCATACTCTTGATCTTCATGGCTGCCCTCTGAAGACCTCCCATGCAAGCCCTCTTCAGGCATAAGCTAATTAGAAGTGATGTATCTATGATCCCTTGGCTAAGACTCGTAAGCAAGACACTGATAAAGGCTTGACAATAGTAGAGTAAACAGAATAGAGGCAATAAAAATACCACATGATTAATCCATCCTTGACTCTCTTTCTATATCTGTAATTTGCAGAGTAACAAGGCTCAGGTACCTACCTCACACAAGCCTGGGGAGAATTGGATTAATTAATGACTGCAGAGGGCCTTAAAAGTTCACAGTCTTACATGCAGTAAGTGACTATCTATAACAGGAAGCCATTTCTCTCTTTCCTAAAATTGAAAAAAATACATTGTCCACCACCACAACCACTGGCATTACCCTAAAAACATCTTGTATCTGGCAAGAGGTGCTCCACCCAAAAAAGCTCAGCTAAAACATAGACTGCTGTTAACATTAAACATACAGCTTGCAGAAATTCACTGCTCTATGATGCTCACTAACACCTGCAATACCAGAGAGAGAGAGAGCAAAAGAGTGGATATGAGAGAGAGAGGGAGAGATATCTAACATTGCTGCTCTTTAAAAATGCTCCCTCCCAATTCTATTTAAAATGTCTGCCACAAAGCACACTTTTACTTAGGTCCTGCCACTCAAAAATGCTAACCCAATGAACCACAACAGGCTCCTGCTGTGGGCACTTCAAATGTTCACCACTTCCCTGTTCTCAGAACTCAATACCTAAAGGTAACAGCAGCAATACACTATGAAGCCACTTTGAACACATTTTCCAGCCATCTATGTTTCCCAGCCTGGCATTTCTAGCTCCAGCTTGTGATAGAAACTGGACTATTTTGGTAATAACTTTCCATTTGGTAATTTTTAGCATGTTGCCTCATCTGAATTCTGCTTCAAAACCCAAAGATGTTTTGGTTTTGCACACGCTCTTTTGTAATGTGCCAAAACCTATTATATTTCATAAAAGAAATTTGTTGCAGAGAGGCTTTTGCAGCTCTCGAACAACTTGGCAATTCCACTCTGTATAGTCTGTGACAGTATTTACATCAGACCAGCATGCTGAAAGCAAAACAGAAACTGAAGGGCCTCTGTTTTTACTGGAATCATCTCAGCCAAGAAAGAAGTGAGACTAAAAACATTCAGATGTAGCTAACTATTTACTAAGAAGCAAGTGGAACAACACACACCTTACAACTATACAGTGTATTCTGACGAAAAAACCAACTTGGACATGTGCAATTCCTAAACCAGATAATAATACTATTAGCCCTGCAATATACGAACAGTTTTAATTTAAAAGGACACTGCCCAATATGATTTGCAAAAATAGTTTTAATTTGATTTATTCCCATATTCGTCCTAAATGGCAGAACTCCACTGAGATGAGACAAGACATTAAAATGCTGACTTTTTTTTTTTTTTTTTAATTATCTCATCATTACAGTTTTATAGCAAATTGTGACTGCCTTCTTTTTTTTCTTCAGGAACATCAGGTATTGCTCACAGATGTTTCAGATTTCAGTACTTTCCTTAGCAATATACCCTGTTGTGCAAGTTTTGATTTTTTTGGTAAGGGAAAGAATTTTAAAGTCGGCTTCATTTTATTCCTTTCAGAATACAATCATCAACAGCATGATTGACTCTTCACGATGGTAGAAGTACTGTTCTTTAATCAGTCAATTCAAAAAAATGATGCAACTCCTTGTTTAACCTCTTTCTTTGTTCTCAGTGTCTTGATGCTACAGCATGGGCCCCAAAAAACAAAAGCCATGAGGCATCGCCACAGAAGGACACCTATAAAGATTTGATCCACCTTGAAAGAAATAAAATAACACAGCTATTTGAAATTATTGAGAGTGTCCATTTAAATCACTGCTCTTTAGCTAGCAAAAGAGAAGGAAAAAGGAAGTAAACCTAGGCCATGTGAACATGAACATTCAAAGAAACAGGACAGGCACTCCCCAGACAACATGCTGGGCCTGATCTCTCCTCTACTCTTCTCCCTGCAATTCTCATCACCTCACTCTCCAGAAGCCAACCTCCACACCTCTAAAGCTCCTCTGAGACCCTCTGCACCAATCTGCTTTCCCTGTCACCTCCAGCTCCACAGGGCAAGTCCAGCTGCAGTGTTTTTGTAGGAAGGGGGCAAAACTGTCTGACTACCGGCAAAGGTATGGCACTAAAGAGGCAATTAAAATAACTACTCACATCTTGTGCAAATATTCTCTCCCTCACTCTCTGATACTCCTCTTCTCTCTCTTCAATTGATTTACTTCGTCTGTCATCTCTAAATGGAAGAATTCTGTTTTGCTGAGCAGAAAGAAAACCAGGAGGATTATATAAGTTGAGCTGTTAAAAACTGCCATTAAGAAACTGTCAGCTGAGAATAATAAATGTTCACTTAAACAAATGAAGCACGGAAATGACAGCTGTTGTTCCTGTACAAAGAACCCTGCAAGACTGGGTGCTTGAGGACTTCTAGTTAGATATTGCACATGGGTTCATAGAGCAGGTGGCCAGAAGGAGGCTTTCTGCACAGCTTTTGTGGACCCGTCATCCTAAAATTGGGTGTTCTCACCCCAGGTCTAAGTGCCATTTTTCTCAACTGCTAGCATTTCTTGGTTCTCCTACCAGCTGTGAGGAGCAGGAGGACACGCAGTGGTGGGCTACCTAAGAAATCAAGGAAGAAGAAGGGTAACTAGGTTGCAAGAGCTAAACTGTAAACCCTAGAAGAAACCCATAAAGTCTATATGAGCAAGGAGAAGTCCCAGATATTTGGCACAATAGTTTTAACCATTTTCACACCGTATGGAACTCTCTACTGAAGTTTTGCTGGGAAAAGAAGGGCCATTTTTGCCTCTTGTGGGAGGCAAATGTGTGGGAAATTGCTGCACCATGGCAAGTAGGAGAGGAGACAAGCCCCATCAGGAAATGCTTGATTGACAAGTGGGTTTCAAGGACTGGTCCTTCTCCCCCTGCACCCCAGCACTGGGTGAGAGAGGTCATGCTGCTTTCCTTTGATTGATCACCATGGTCACCACACCCTGAAATTGCTTGGGGTTTGTTTTCAAAGCCAGCTCGGATGCAGCACAGCTGCAAGGCTGCCATGTACAACTGAAAGTCAAGGAAAAAAGGGTGAAATAAGGAAAGAAAAAAATCATTTTTTTTCTGAAGGGAAGTGGCAACAAGAGACTCACTGGTTGGTTCCTCTACAAATAAAACCCTGCAAAGAAAGCATATGCTGTCCTCTTACCTGTGAGAATTTTCTCATAAAAGCAAATCACATCAGAACCATTTCAGATTTTTTTTTTTGGTTAATCTATTCCAGATACACAGCTTGCACTGGATTGAAACAGCACAACACCCGTTTTAAAGGCAGCACAAATACACACATTTCCCTGGTGCTCCCCTACTCATCAAGCTCACCTAAGTTAAGGTAGTGTTACGGCACAGGCAACACAGGGGGGAACGTCTGCCACAGTACATGCACAAGCAAGTAAGTTACACAGACAGTAAAAGGTGGTGAGGGCACAGGAGGAGGAAGGGAAGTAACAGATGAACCTCATTTATTTTTGTTCAAAATGCAATTGAGGATGATTTAAAAAAATAAAAAATCAACCTGGCTTCACCATCTCTGGGGCTTATTTTTTTTTTTTAACTTTATTTTCCCCTCTCTCCTTTTTGGGCTACATCAGTTCATCACTGGTCCATACTGAAACCCAACCCTGAACGGAAGAAGGAAGCTACAGGGAGTGTAACAACTGCCATAGTTAGGCAAGACATTGAGGAATGCGACTGACACAGCCTTCCACGCAGCCCAGAGCCACCGGCATTCCCCCTCCCCTGGGCATGCAGCAAATCCTGCGCCAAGCAAACCACCCATGCAAACCCACACACTGCCACGGCTGAAGCGGCCACGCTGGGGCTTGGTGCCACCCACGGTGGAACATGTGCCAAAGGAGGCGGGGAGGGGCAAGAGGGCAGGGGAGGAGACCAACAACAAAAGAACAACAATAACATCAGTCAGCCCACCTTCAAAAAGAGAACAAATTTCAGCAACTCTCGAACCGAGAACCAACCTGATTGTCTTCTTTATCAATACTAGAGTTATCTCGCTTCAAGATAAATCGCTTCTGGGATTCTTCACCTTTTTCATCTTTTAAATGTTCAGAAAACCTTTGCTCTGGTCTGCCAGCAAAGTAAAACATAGCAATAAAAAAATCTTTCTTTTGGTTTTGCTTTGATCTTTATTTCTCAGTGCTCTTTGTTTTCACAGAGGCATTCAGTGCAAAAGCAGTTAACAGTTGTGAGATGCTGCCTATAGCTGTCTGAGGCTGCTTTATCGCTGCTAACTGTTATTGCTATAAATAGCTTTTGTTGTTGTTGTGTAGCGAGGAATGGGATTCCAAAGTCTCAGTCACTGAAATATTTAGACTCTCCTCACTGTGACTGAAGGACAGGGAAAACAAATTACCATACTGTATGTTAATTTGCTTCCTTCAGTAGCTAGGATCTCGGACAACACTGCCGCTTAGTGAAGCTTATCCATCTTGAAAAGCCAAGAAAAACTGGTAGAAATCTTAAAAAACACAACCGCAAAACCAGGTACCCAGGAGTATCCTCATTCCTAGTAAACAAAACCAGTGAAAGGAGGGACTGCTGATGTTTTGCTTCAACAAAATTTTCTCTCATCACCACTAAATGGGAAAAATACTCCAGGAACAATCACAGAACATCAATTAGTTCACTGATTTAAACTCATACATTTATTTATTTATTTTTAAAGCCAACCCCCAGGGTTTTGGGTCAACACTTTCAGGTTTGTAAGCTGTTCTGATGCCGTTCCATGTTCTCACCTCATGTAAAAGGCAGCATCTTATATCGCCTCACCTTGTGCAAAAAGAGAACTTTAATAAGCAACTTTGGTGGCCAAGAGGGTCACTGCCAATGCCTCGTAGCTGTCATCAAGTAATGCTCCAGCCTGCACCACTCCCAGAGTGGTACTGTTTTAAGTCTGCAGGTTTAAAACTGCAGTGCCTTAAGCCCAACCACATCAACAGAATGACCAATGGCCTCAAGAACCGAGCTCACATTCACATGCTGCTATGACCTGACTGAGAGGCTATTACTGCACAAACTGTGTTATAAAAGCAGCAATACAACATGAGATTTGGCAGGGAACACAAGCCTTGTGCTCAGTGCTGAAAGAGCTGCCAACAGCAGTGGTGGTAGGAGATGCTCGTGTCTAGATACCTACACAAACAAGACACGAAGCTTCCACTGACATCAACAGAAGCAATGGTGAAGCAATAAAAAGGCAGAATTTAAAGAAGTCAGTGCTTTTGCAAATAAGAGTCCTCTACAAACTTTAAAAACCCCTCTCAGCTTCATCTCATTTCACAATAGAAAATTAAACCAGATGCATAAATCAGCAACCATTTTGTTGTTACAGCATTATGGATTTCAAATCAAAATACAGCACATATTCACACCATAATTGCAGTCCATAACAATTCATTGTCAGATATACAGGAAACATTTGTAATAAACTGTAAGAAATTCAATAGTATGGCACACCAGCTATCCTGCCTGTCATTCTGTATGAATTTTGAGCACTTGCACTTCTGCTCAATTTGCATTTTTGTGACAAAGCAACAAAACACACTATCCCAATTTCCACAGATTTTGACAAGTCAAGAAATCTCTGACCACCATCCATTGCTATAGAGCCCAAGGCACTAGATTCTCTGGATATCCTACTAGCCTTCTTTAGGAAAAGCTCAGAGGACCATGGCTCTCCGCATAGCAGTTTCATAATCTAATGGGTCATTCATTATGTTTCCTCATAAACAGAAGGACTACAAAGCCCCATTAATGGGTTACTAGGTGGGTTGTTCTCCCTTTATTCCCATTAATGAATGCTATGCCTGGTGCAGCCAGAAATGAAGATTCATTCACTTAAATAGTGTGATTTCACAGGACTATCTGAGCATTGTTCTTTTTCTGGTTTTACGTCCTAAAGCACAACCAAAATTTCTGCAGTTGTACCATCAGTGTAAAATTTAGAGCTGTAAACTATCTACTGAGCATCTAATAAACTATATGCAAAGAAAAATAAATTAATTAGATTTTTAAATTCAGGAAAAAAGTCAGAGAGAAAAACTTAGAGAGGAAAAAACTTGAAAAAAATATGAAAAAATATCTCCTCCAGTTACTAACTTATTTAAACAATAACATGATTTTCATACTTCATAGCTTTATTTTAAATTTTAAATCCAATTTTCACTTCATTTACTATTTATAAAATGTTTCTATTTTTCCATAAGAGAAAAGGAAAAGTATAAGATCAAACCACAAGTCAAACTTAGTGATTCATTATGTGCCTGTTAATAAAATTAATCGGCACATAAATCAAACACTGAAAATCATCTGTAGAAAGAAAATACTAGACTAACTATTTTAAAGAAGATATTCACATATGTGCTTGTGTTTTTCTCTTTAATGCTATCTACCGCATTTTCTTTTTTAACATCTATTGCAAAAATGAATTATTAGTAGGATACAGATGGCAAACAATGCTTAAAACCAGTAAGTGAAACCAAATGTTCTGAACGACTTGGATAGAGAACAGGTTGACTCTGAAAAGGTTTGGGTCTTTTCCACTGATGGAAGCCAGTGTAAACTCCACATTCCCAGCTTTAAAGTTCCCCGTAACAGCATTTGCTGAAAGGAACCAGAGACATTGTGATTATTCTGAGGAAATCTGTTACATTAGTTTATTAATCTGCAGATGAATCAACTGCTTAAAAATGAAGAAAAAATTTCACAATTTTGTTGTGTAAGATGTAGTGTAGTGTCAATATGCTAGGAGTATATAATTAAAATAATACAGCTGATTCAGTGAATTAATCTCATGTGAGTCCTAAATTAGTAACACATTTACTCTCTGAGCTTTTTTAGCTGATACTGCCACTAGTAGTCAGCACAATATATCAGGTTGTGTTCATGCATGTAAGAGAGTGAATTTATCAAGATTATTTTTAGTACGGCATGAATTAAGTTCTCACTGACGTTATAGCAAGGTTTACAACTATTATTATTAATACAAACCCATTAAAAAATAAGGAACTTCTTCACTATTACCTAAATTATGCCCATTCATTATTTCTTTTACCCTTCATGGAATTGGTGCATCACTTGAGAATCGCAAAGCCAGAAAAAAGAAGGAAAAGAAGTTTAAGGACAAAATACCTTTTAAATCAATAGGCTTTTTGTAATTTGAGGACTCCAAAAAGTATGACCCAGTTATACCTTAAAGGCTCAGAAACCAACACAAAGGGAGGGGGAAAAGCACACAGGCTAAAAAGATGTAAAGTCTGGTGGGTTTTTTATTTTGCTTTGGTTTTATCTAATATAACCTTTTGATCATTCAAGTTTTTATTGTTTGATCATATGGGTGGAAGCAAAACATCTGTGCCCTGAAAATGCAACTTCACAACTGCATATGAATTAATTTCATATCTCCTAACAGTTGTCAGATAGCTTAGTCATCTTTCTGGCAATGTGGTTCTGAACAAAATGCAGAACCTATTTCTTCCTTCCCTACGAAGCTTTTGATCAGGCACTGCAAATATTAAACAGAGATTGGACCTGAAAGTAACTTAGTGCATCCTCAAACACTCCTCACTCCCAGATCTTCCAGAAAGCACAGGCCCTTTGAACAGCCAAGACAGCCTCTCTTCTCCATCCTGCCCTGAAAGGTAGCACTGTAACATTCAGACAGGTGCCAACAAGTTATCTCCGGGTTGCCAGCTTCAGTAGGTGTTCTGCAGCACCCAAACATTTGACATTAAAAGCTCCCCAAAACTCTGAGCATCTACAAACTTCTGCAAAGTCTGCTTCCATCACTTTAAACAGTTTCCTAATATCTTTTTTTTTATTCCCCCCCTCAATAAAACTTGAGTCAAATCTACAAACTTGTGTGTAATATCAGGTTCAGCCTTGGGGAGGGTACCAAGGTAAAATCTCAGTGCAATACTGTGTTCCCCTTTCTTGTGTCTGCTCCTTCCCAGGCAGCCAATGATCATGTCAGATCTTTCAGCCTTATTTCTGTGTTGGTGAAATACTGTAACGGTCACTTCAAGATATGGATAAGATTTCTTATTTCCATGCTTGGAATTATTTTGTTGTGAGGGTGATCAAACACTGTCACAGGCTGCCCAGACAGGTGGTGGAGTCTCCATCCTAAGGATGGTCCTGGACATGGTCTTGGGCAACTGGGTCCCGATGGTGCTGCTTGACCAGGAATTGGACAAGATGACTTCCAGAATCCTTCCATCCTTAACCATGCTGCCATTCTGTGGAACACTGGATCAGTTATATAATAACAAATCCATAGCAGAACAAACCTCCATCAGCACCTTTTACATGGTTTTTGTGTCTGTTCTTTCTTTGATAAGTTGGCCATTTTCCTTTCTGATGTTATAATTCCTTAAAAGAAACTTATGGGCAGTCCTTACTTAAGCAAGGCCCCAAAGGCACTTTTCTGGACTCATCCTTACAATTAAGTTTGTATTTTGGAAATGGTAATGCTGGAGTAAGCAGCAAAGTATTTCTGTGTGTCAGGACGGGGAAAAAAAAGCAGCTTTTTGATGGCATTAGATGATTTTTCCTCTTCTATCATTATGGTGATTTTAATGTGAGTTACTTCCATTCACTTCAGTAGAGTTCCTCTCAATTTATCTCTGGATGACAGAAAACAGAATTCATCCTTCAGGCAATTTTTTTACATGGATTCTTTCAGGAGAATTCCCCATTACATGCTCATTTAATGCTTTTGATTCTGAGTCAGCCCTTGTAAGTGGTAATGAAAAAACCCCAAGCTCCAACTACCTTAACCAGGTATTCACTGTTTAATCAAATTACAGATTTTAAAAACATATTGCAAAATGGTAATAGCTATTATAATATACAGGCTAAGGAAGGAACATGGAATTTCCTTGAGTCTGCTAAGCAAACTAATGCAGTTTCATAGACCTCTATTTGCACAGGAGATAAGAGATGAAATACTGGGGGAAAAAAAACCCGCACTCATTTAAAATAAGTTAATTACCTCTGAAATAACTGTGTAAGAGTCAGGAAGCACGGACTCCACACCAAAAGGACAAATGGAAAGAGACAAGCATGAGCTTTGAATGCTACAATTCTGAAGACTTAGTCACTGCATCAACACAGCTCACAAACAGTCTGGTACTGTCAGGGCTGACTTCTATACAGCACATAAATCTTTATTATGTTGCATATGTTTCTGACAGCCCCACAACACACAGGCTGTTGGAAGATGCCTTTCAAAAGAAGCAGCAGTCTCACCATGTGTGGAAAAGATGGGTTTGCCATTACAGTGCCTGATGCAGTTAAAAAATCTAGCAAGCACTTAGTGTATGTCATCTGCCAAAGCCTCACAGGTAATAGCCAAGCAGCTGTCTGAAAAAACTTCACACAGGAATGCAAGTTCAAAAGGGGAGATCACTGGAACGTGTAGGAACCTAAAATACTGAAATTTGCATTTGCAATGCAATGTTCATTTAATAGCTATAACATGGGACAGCACGTTAATATTCTTCTCCTGAATGGATGGCAACAAGAAACAAAAAATAAGTGGGGTAATGGGGCTAGGAATGGGAATAACAACACCCGGGGTACTCAGAATCACCATCTGGCCAACAAAATTATTAACTGACAAAAAGGGCCTTTCAGAAGGATGCCATGAGGAGAGCCACAGAGTAGCAAGAGCTGGAGAGAGCTGCTGCTGCAGACAGGATTCAAAGAAGTTGTGAAGATTTGGTGCACTCTTATGCAGGTGCACAAATGATTCAACAATGTTTTCTTGTTATTTACACTTGTTTTTAATTAAAGTGATTGCTCAGTCCAGCATCATGTTGGCCTCTATTTTGAAGGCATACTGTGACACAGTATGGTGGCCTTTCCTGCTGTGATAGTTTGTGACTATCTACTCTATCTCCCTGCTGTGTGTTTTTTGGTTTTCGGCTAAGGTCTCCCCAAGGATACTGCATTACTACCCTAGGAAAACCATGCAAGCATTACTGTCTCTTTGCTCTACACCTTGAGGGATGAAAACAATTATCTGCAGTACAAATGTGTGTTTTGATCATGGAGACAGAGGAATCTGTTCTGAGAGTTAAGAGAATTTACAATACTTGGAAGGAAATATCGTCACTGTCAAAACGTTCATCTCCCAACTTAGTGAAAAAGGCAGAATTCCAGCCCATCAGTTTAAATTAGTGGATTAAATTCTATTAGAAAAACATTTTTCAGGAATGAGGGCCCGAAATTACACTCTTCGCATATGTTTCATGTATTTAGGGGCTGATGGATGCTGAAACATGGTTTCAAAAAGCTAGAATGGGAATTTAAATATAGATAATTGTTAAAGTACAGTGCAGTTATATTATCACAACTTAATACTTAAAACCACTCAAGATGGCACTGCAAGCATTTGAAGGTAAATGCCTCATTAACAGATTGCTGCTTTTATCATATGAGTCACTAAGAACTTCTGTTATGATGGTAAAAGCACATTAAAAGCTATAAAAGAAAAATCAATCCTGTACAAGACTGTTCTTCAAGGTGCTGCCTTCTCTGTAGCAAAGGGGGAAAAGATCTGCAAAAACCAAATGCTGTATTTTCCCCAGTATAAGACCATATATTCTGTATTTTTTTTTCCAGAATGGCAGCTGGCCTCTAAACATGTTCAGCAATTATTAAACAGGGATGTGGAAAATCACAAGTTATTTTCACAGGCATTCTTCCCCTCTAATTGGGATTGCAAATAAGTCTGGCAGGACTGAAAAAAATGAGGCAGGAATGCCTCATGGAAGCATTTTTCCTTCAGTGACTATAAGGTTTTATTATGTCACTTTTGCCTATCCATCAAGATGCTACAGGAATCTTTTTCATGCCAAATTATGCTCTGTGTGGACCAAGCAGAGGTACAGATCCTGAGGGATTTCAAAGATACAGTACTTAAAAACCCTGATCTAATGCTGGGGTATCATTGCATAACTCATGACCCTCACAAGCTTTCCTAAAACTTACTTCCAGAAAATCATTCTGTTTTAAGATATGTATGCAAAAACAGTACTTCTTGACTCTCTGAGCATCTGCTTGAGTACAAACTTCAATATTTTGCCCAGTACCCTTGGGCCAGAACACAGGCTTTGAACACAGAGGAGAAGCCTGTAGGCCAAGGGCACATCTAAACACCAGCTCTTCTGATAGATGGGGCAGAAGCACGACGTCCTCCCTCTCAGGCAGGGACTGTTTTAGGAGCTTCAAAATGCTCTGTTGTCCTTCTGTGATCAAACTAAGATTATTCCTTTACTGAGGGACCTGCTTCTGCTGCTCTCTCCCCAGTTGGATTTAATTCTTGATATTCAGGGTGTCTATTGAGACTGAACATCTTGCACAGTGCCAATTTATTTCCAGCTAATAGAGGCTCAAAAGTGGTAGCATAGTTTATTATGGAATTCATTAATATCTGATTTTAAGGATGTGGCATATTCTGTAAGTGGCTGAAAATTACAGTGTTGCATAACTGCTGTGATCTATTTAAAATTACACTTTTCTATTTCAGAAGTTAAAAAAATTAACATGTAAGAGAGAGAGAAAAAGGAAGCAAATTCAAGATTTGAAGACTACTGAAGATGGTTCTCAAAAAACCAGCAGGCTAACAAAGAAACTCAGTCCTCATGAAATGCCTCACGTATACACATTAAAACTGTAACAAATTCTTGTTCTGACTTGTGCATCATGCCACAAACATTTCTGCCATCTCTAGCAGGAAGACTCATGGATCAGAAGGCACACTCTGAACAATCACTGGCCCAAAGAAGAGGGCCTGTTTTTAATAAACTGTCAGAGACAGCCTCACAAGGCTACCCTGGAAGCAGCAAGCTGAAACAATGGACAAAGACTTCTCAAAACTCATAATGCTTCTTACATTTACAGAAGAGCAAAAGGCAATTATATAACCAATCTAAACCACCTCGGAAAAAAAAATTTACTTGCTCAAATTTCAACACCTTATTTCTGAAATGCTCAGATATAAAGCCATGACTTTACTTACTACTGATGTACTGTTACTTCTAAGGAAAGCACAGGGACCAGCTCAGATTTCCAGATCTCTCCCCAGTGATATGAAAATATAAGTGACCAAATGGCATCTTGATTAATGAGCACTTTCTTACTACAGCTTGAACGAGCACAGAGATTAATTACTCATGCAAGAAAGAGCTTCCTTCAACCAAATTACCTACTTGCTATTCCATAGCACTCTCTTCCTGGGCAACCTTCCATCCACCCACACAGAGCAGGTGACAGTAACCTTCTAGGTTTAATAAAACTTATACTCTTAAGTGGTGTGGATTAAAAAGATTAAAAAGAAAAAAAAATAGAAGAACAAATACCATAGATATCTTCTGATTAACATTTAACTAGTGTCTCATCACAGTATAGAACAGCTGTAAAAAGCACATGTCCACCTTCATTATAAACAATATAGTTTTAATAAATTACATTATATGAAAATTTAATAGGGAAGCTATTAGAACTGGTTCATTAACCCTAACATCTCATTTACAGAATAAGTAATTTCTTATAGGTCCAGTATACAGCTTACACTGAATGAAGAATGAAGTCATATTTAAGGGTTAAATTTAACTCAACTTCAAGTGTACTAGGTATCTATGTTTTTTCATCTGTATCTTTCATGCAAAAGAGAATTATAACTAAAATGACAGAATGCTTCCTGAAAATAAAAGGCTTTCCTAATTCAACTATCATTAACAAAATAAACATTATTTTTTTCTAATCATGTTCCTAATTGAATCCCTGTCTGAAGTAAACAGATTATTTTTGTATGAAAAAAATCTATGAAAACCATTGTAATCTGTTACTTAATGCCACACATTACAATGCAGCAACATGACCTCAAAGGTTGTTTTTCTATGTTATTCTTTTACCGATGTTCTCATTAAATTATTAGTTGCATATCATATTAGTTCATCTTAAAACAAAACATGTCAGCCAATTATAGTGTTACTTCTCAGCTACACAGTTTCTCCATTTTAGTTGCATACATCTATCTACTATGCACCCTTTCTACACGTTTGTAGAAGAAAATGTTGTAATACCAACTGAGCAACAGCAACTGTAAACCTGAGGGGACATCTGGACATCTCCAGTTTGTGTTTATTTATTAGTAGCCAAGGAGTAACTGTTCTGTAGTGAAGATGGAAAAGAGATAACTACAACAGCAAACAGAACTCCTCTGACTCCACAGTCCCTTTAAGAAAAATATAAAATGTCAGACTCCAGTGAAAATAATAATGTGTTCATGTATGTTTTCATGCATCATGTGGCTCATAAAAGCAATTCTGCACTCATGAGATCATTCCTCTCAGTACATATATGATAATTAAGAATAGCATAAATTGCTTAAATGCAGATGGAATGACACCATGAAGCAAACCATTTGCAAGATAACTATTCTGGTTTACAACAGGGAGATAACAAAACTGTTCTTCAAATGCTCAGGCAAACATTAAATTGCTTTGACAGATTTTACAAAAACGGTATTCACATTCAGGTACACATTTGTCACTACTCCCATATCACTTAAATGTCCCATCCAAACAACGGCTTAAAGAAATTAAAGTCATTTACATTGAATACCTTATTCAGCGAAGGGGAAAGGCATGCTTTTCTGCATGTTCCAAAGGCTGTAACACTTGGTATCTCAAGGAAGTCTTCTTGTCACTTCAGCCTTGGATAAAAGAAATTCTAGAATCTATTCATCATTGAAATTGCCATGTTCAGTGAATGCCACTTTACTGACATGCCTGTAAGATCCTGTACAAAAGTTCAGACTCTAAAGATGGTGAAATTGTCACAGTGAACCTCTACTAATATAGATGTTATCTACAGCAAGATCACTCAGTGAATACACAATAGAAACCCAATGAGAACTTTTCTTCTTTGCTTTTGATTCAAACCACTCTTACACAGAGGAGGGAGAATAACAGATTGTATGCCAAACTATAAAAGCCTTGCAGGTTATTCAAAGTACGAATTGAACATTACGTAGCCTTCTGGTGATACAGTTCAATTCTAGATTATAAGGAATCCCTGTAATGCACGTAATAGCTTAATATTGCCTCAAGTTTTTGAAGCATCTCAAAGGCACCAAAACACCTTCCAACTGAGCCAGCGTAATATTAACCGAGTAGGAAAAAACCCATGCATCACAAGCATCATAACTCACAATGCTCCTGAAAAAAAAATAGTCAAAACTGAGGATGTGAGAATTGGTATGAAGTTCATAATAGCTATGCTACACCCTCAGAATATATGAAAATGTCTAAACACAGCATTTTATATCATAAGCATCCCACCTTCTAGGCTCTGATGAGCCCTGCCACTCACATTTAAATACAAAAAGTACATGAATGCATGTGTGGGCTGTGGTACAGACATGCTTGTCACATGGCTGATGATCTCAATCAAATGAAACCCCTTTCAATTTACCAAGCACGCCAAACATGTTTCCCCTACATTTCTCCACCTAGCTACAGATAATCAAATCAATGAATCTGATTGAACTGATACATCTCACAATATGAACAGTTCTGCAAAAAACCCTGAAGTACTTCCTGTTGTTTGATAGGAATTATGAGGAATATGCAGAACAGAAGGTGGGATATACACATTTTTTTGCTCCAAAAGGGATGCCCTGTCTAACATACTGCCTCAAATCCAAACTTCACTTTATATCATATTTCACTGTCTTAAGTTCCCCATACATTTCTGTGTATCTTTAGATAGATGACAGGCAGACACAGATGACAGACAAATATACATTAGAATGGTGGTGCAAGAGCAGTTTCATAATGAGCAAGGCAGACTTAGCATTTTAAGTAGTACTTGAGTTCTTTGACTATAGAAACAAAATAACGACAAAATCCTCCTTCATTTCCTAATCAATTTTTCTCCTGCATACTGCTGAGAATAAGTTCTCAAAAATTGAATGATTTAGTTAGGCAGGATTTTGTAAGGACTTTTAGTTTCAAAAATCATATGAAAAGAGAATTTGTTTTTAAAATCCACTATTCTCTAATGAGAGCTAGAATACACATATAACTTTATTAAGGTCAACATACACTTAGGTGGCTGAGGTTCTCATTGTCTTTTAAAATTGCATTTCTTAAAAAAATCCTTGAAAACAGCAGGCATCATTCATATTCCAGTAAAATTAAAGAAATAAAAAATGCATCTTAGATTCTTAGAGCAATGTCTACATTATAAATACTCTTCAGCCTGAAAAATTGCCATTATAATCTGACTGTATTTTTAAGAGAGACTTCACTGAGAGTTCATGAAAGCTGCAGGATTGCAATCTCAGAGATTCAGATCCTAATGAATTCTTTACCACCTTTTTTCCCCTCTGTGTAAAGCAGCCAGATGAAGAGAGGAGTCATAGCCCTCCTCCTTCCAGCTACAACTTCTTTAATAAACACTTGCTCATATTCCAAACCTCCATAAAGTAGCTACTTTACAGGCACAGGTATCTAAAAATGGATCCACATTGCCCTAAGGTAGCCAAATGCCCCGATCTGCTCCATCCTGACTGACACACACTAGGACCTTTCCAAGGCACCCGTAAGGAATGTTGATACCAGAGTTTTCCAACCAGCCCTTTCATCTCAAAACCGTTAACTCTTTTGACACTCGTACCTCCAAGCACCTGCAGGCAGGGAGGTCTCTGCTGAACAGGATAAATGCACCTCACTGCCTGGAACTAGGGAAAAACTCATTGCCTGCAAGTTGGAGCAGAGAGGTGACATGAACCCTCACTCAGACAAAGAAATAAACACAAGGTGCTTATTCAAGCCCACAGGGCGACACTGCAGGGTCATATGCTCTTCTCAAACAAGCACACGTACACAGAAGTCACAGCCAGTGTAGAATTTATGAATTCCTGAGTATGCAAGAATATTCTTCTCTCTTCACAGTAGTAGTTAAAGTAGTTTGGAAACAACATGCCATAAAAAACAAAATGTAAATCTTCAGAACATCTGTCTGTAGGGCCTTTCCATAAATTCACATAAAGCTATCAAGGCTCAGGATTACAGCACAACATAACCATGTTGAACAGCATTTCAGATGCTCTTCATATTCTCCGGTATTCTGGACACTGTCCAAGTAGTAATTAATAGAGTCAACACATTCCCAGTACTTGGTGTTGATTTGAAACTGCACAAAACTGTCTCCTCTGAGAGCAGTGAAATGCAGAACATATGAAATCACATTGGACATTTTCAGATGTGGAACTTACACATATTTGCTGAGGATAATAAAATCTCATCAGCCCTTATTCATGCTGGATAATAACAAACTATTTTCTGTCAGAGCCAGGGACATTTTAAAAAAACATGCCATCTCCTCCAGTTATGAAAAGAAATAACCACTTTACAAAAGCTTTATTTTATGGTAATATTGAAATAATGTACATAACACACTAGAAGAACCACAAGGCAACATGAGCTTCATATAATCCAGTTACCCATCACCAAATCACTGAAGAGGGAAGAAATCAGCAGCCTGCGGTTTGTGTGGTGCTAATAGAACAGCTGTACTTACAGTAAACAGAGGGGCAAAGCCCTGCATTTATTTCTGGAATATCTAGACAGGAATGGTGTCAGCACCAGTTTTTAATGGCCTCACCTCCTTTCTGCAAGGCCACAGTTGAAAAGACAATTCAATCTGTTAGGTCCCTACAACATCCTGCCTGCTGAGCTTGCAAGAAGGGCAGTTCATACCCAGTAAATAGCCTTGCTTGCTCACTCCCACCAAGCATGAAGCTATAGTTTCACCTGAGCACTCAGATAAAGCTTCAACTGCTGAAGAAGGCTTCAGTGTCATTTCCAGAAGCACTATGTAAGCATTTCCAACAGTGCTTCCACTGCTACCCATCTCTGAGATGAAAGCCACACATCAGAGCAAGGCATTTACAGATATCAATGCATTAGTATTATTATATTATCAAGTCAACCAGAAGAAGGTAATGCTGTGAGGAAAGATCTGTAGCAGTTGGTGCACTACACCAGTGAGACAGATGTGAAGGGAAAAGGGAGGACTGTAAAAGAGAGAGGAATGCTTAAAGAGCATTCAAATATGATTAGTTGTGTTTTGTTATAGAGGGGACTTATTTTCAGCTCAAAACTGAACACCAGATGGCTGCATACCAAGCTTTTTCTTATTCAAACCCTAAGATAGCCCTTGCAGGGGGCAGGTATTATCAGACCCTGAGGCTAAGCCTTTGCAGCCTGAGTGTTTTATTGAGCTACTGTAATTCTCTTGACTTCTGATAATCAAACTGTTAGTGCATGCTTTACTCAAACCTTTAAAAACATTAATGCCCAAGTGCTGTTTCACAGATGTCCAAGTATCTCAAGGACAGCCCAAGAAAAGGATCTAAACCAAATTGCCCATTCTCTTAAATTTATTACATTCACATGGAAGACTTTTAGGGCTCAGTGAAATATAAAATACCACTGTGTATTGATCTTGCAAAATTATGTAGTCACAGAATAAGCTGAGTTGGAAGAGACTCATGAAGATCACTGAGTCCAACTCCCAGCCCTGCACAGCACCATTCCCAAGTCCTTCCACCCTTCCACAGGAGAAGCTGATACTATTAAAAAAATGTTCTCTGCTACTGGATATAAATATATCACCTAGTTACTGGATATATAAATGAAACAAATGTTTAGATTTCTCCTACTAATTGAATACAGGAAGTACACAATTTTCAAATGGGGCTTTCCTGTTCCAATACCACAACTTCATTACTTTACATTTACATTACAGTTGTAATTACTTCCTTTTCATTATACAGTTTATAGGTAGAGAGGGAGAGGAAGGCTATGTTTAATACACATGGCACTTGGCAAGAAAAGTGATGGTGATTAGGCAAGGACAGATTACCGCAGCTCATATCAAGTTTTGGTTAGCTTTATACAGTTTTAGCTTACACAGCTTTAACCAGCTCATGGAGAAGCACAGAACTTATGCCAGCACAGGTTTAACCTGCCAGGAATTTTGCCATGCATTTGAACCATCAGAAGGAATTGGTATTTCACAGAAACACTGTAGTCAAACAGTGACATTTGAAGGGAAAATAAGGTAGAACCAAGATGGGAGGAGAAGAAAAGGGAATGAATGGTGGCAGGCAGTGGAGGGAAACCAAATCCTAAATAATCAGGCTGGACAGAAAATGACTGTTGAAGCAGGCAGAACCAAAAAAAGGAAAGAGACAATCATCCAAATATGTTTGGGCTATTTAGGGTGTAGCTGTATGGTTATCAGGTCACTTGCAAAGCAAAGAACTCACTTCTGTAGAAAAGTGGTGGCACTAAGGAATCAGGAAAAGTAACATTCAAGATACCTTGCTTTCTTGCAAGAGACAAATTAGGCTTATTTCTCCTTATCTATTTTTATAACCTCACCATGAGAGCCCTGTCCTCCCTTCCCAACCTAGAAAACAATAAGCAGCACTCACTGCTGCTACAAAAACAAATAAAAAATTTTATATATATAAAAATTACACCACTCAGTCATGGTACAAACCAGCTCCTGTCTTGCGAAAGGGAACAAGGGAAAACACAGCAGTGTTGTTACTTACATTCTTGTATTGCTGGTCTTGTTGATAATTACAGATTTTCCAGTCTGATCCACATTGTGATCCATTCCAAAATAAGCTGCCACTCTGTGCACTAGCATCCTCTGATACGACGACATCTGAGGGAACTTTTTATAGTGATTACTAGAAACAAAGGAAACAAATAGCATTGATAATTACATTTCCCTCTAAGCTATAAATAAATGAAAACAGCAATAAATTTGACAATTCACTGGACAGAAATCTCACTGAAAACTTTGCAATTATGCATTTACATATAAATGTTTGCTACAGAAAGGCTGGAAGAAAAAAAAAAAAGGAACTAATTTTAGAATTTCTAATAAGCACATTTCCATGTGCAACATTGGGACAAACAAAGCTCACGCTTCACAATACCTAGTCAGTTTTCTGTGTGTTGGGAAGAACTCATACCTCAATCCCCCCCACACACTCACACTCCCTGCACAACCAATCCTCCAGATCTGCTGAGACACTGGCAACGGCTTTCTGCCTTTTTCCCAAAGGTCAGATGCAGGGCAATTCTGGAAAGATCTAGTTTGGCAAACACTCCTTTTTTCCTTTATTACTAACAAAATGGTTATTTCCCTTCAGCATAATTTTTTTCCTCTGCTGTTTTCTGACTCTCTATTTTTAAACCTGTAGGAATATTTTATTATAATGACCACATAGTAGCAAGAACCCCCCACCTAAGTTCAATTTTATTTTCTTATGCATTAGAATAACATAGCACAAAGGAAAAGCCATGAGCTAACATATTTGATTATCCTCTACACTAAAAGCTTTAATTACATTTTTGGATCTAAATGAGCAGAGCCAGTGCAATTACAGCACAATAAAAAGCAAAAGGTTTTCATTTACATCTACTTTATTTTAAGCAGTTCAACCACGTGGCAGGAAATAGAAGCCTGCTCTTGTAGTGTGCCAGTAACAGCCCACAGGAGGACTGTGGTCCATATGAGCATATCCCTCACACAACTCACGCTGCAACACTCGCACATGACTTAATAAACCAAGTGTGGAACTCAACTTACTTGTTGTCACTAATAAAATCAATAATTTCCTGTTCCATTTTCAAGAGTATCATTCTGTCCCTGTCAAAAAGAAATGCAAGGATTGCACCATCAACTA
Organism: Certhia americana; assembly: GCA_018697195.1. NCBI lineage: Eukaryota > Metazoa > Chordata > Aves > Passeriformes > Certhiidae > Certhia > Certhia americana. Next base: position 48,305,028 of record CM031858.1, read on the forward strand.
TGAACACACATTTTAGGCGAAAATACTCATATAACAGTTTGTAAGGCTATTTTGCAAGCGTTGTCAATCATCTTGATTAAAAATGAAACGTGCTTTTTTTTTTCCCCTGGATCATCTAAAAAAGACTAAAGCCTGCTTTTCTGTACCTTCACTCTCATACAGATTCCCCTGTTCTATGAGCTCAGCTGTGGTCTGAGAGTGCTTCCAGCCACAACAGGCTGCAGTCAATGAGTTGCATTGAAAGGCTCTCACTGCTATGGAGAGCTTTGGTCTTTTTTCGCCCTTTTTTTGATGGAAAATGAGATTTCCACCTAAAGCTAGCTCCTTCACAAGAAGAGCTGCTACCCACAGAAATTTTTGAAATTTTTCCAGCGACATTATCTTCCACAAGGCATTGATTAACCGCAAGAAAGCTGGACACATCCAATCTAGTTAGAGAGCACAATGGAGAGCACCACCTTTAAACCATGGCTCCTGGGAGGCAACACCATAGTATTTCTAAGGCAAAATGATCTGGTTTTCACTGGATGGTATCAGATGTTCCTTTTCCCTCACCTCCCCTTGTCAAAAACATTCATAAGTTTCCCCAGCATATTTCCACACATTTCTAAGACTGGACAGAGCATTCCTTAGTTCTCTTGAACTTTCTCATTTTGCACAGATAAAGCTACTGAAGGACCTTCCATCATCTGTACAAGGGGTTATACAAACTATTAGGTACCCAATTATTCCCAGTTCTCCTGGAATAATTGCAGAATTACATGGTACCTACTTAACACATCCAGTTGAAAGGAACATTGAAAATAACAATGCATAAAAGTACTACAGATCTTTCCTTGGGTGTTTAGAGGCAAATTTAACGATGAGATAGCTTGTAGCTCTAAATGAAAACTATGGGAATACTGAGAGCAGAATTTGGCACTGAGCACAGGTTTTTAACTGTGTGCAGCATTGCTAGAAAAAAGCTAGTTTATATTCATATACAAATCTCCAATCACAATAGTCATAATATATTATTGCAATCACCATGTAGAGCTGGATAGAAGAAGATAAGGACAAAGACCAGATGTTACTGAAAGTGAAATTAAGCAATGGGTGATTGGACGGGGCAGTAGAAGTTGATGACTTTCTTACAGCATTTTTCTCAGTTAACAGCCTACCTCCTTTACATTTTTTCCTCATAACCATCTCCAGAACAAATAAAACACAGTGTACAGTTATGAGAAGTCGAAGAGTGCCAACTATAATTTCAGGAATTTCAGCTCTAACACAGGAAATACCTACCTGGGGTTATTCTTTAATGTGTTAATAAGAAACTCATGCAAATCTATGCCTGTTGAGTCTGTATACTCTTGACTGCAATCTGAAAAATAAAATCAGTCTCCACTCATTTATTTCATTTCAACAGTTCCAATTAACTATGCTATAAATAAAAATCCATCTTCCAGTAACAATCTGAAAGAATATGCTCTGAAAGAAAATAGTCATTTGGAGTTCAGCCAAGAAAGATATACATTCTGAAGCATCAGGTGGACATTCATTGCTCCTCTGTACAACTCCAATGAGAACACAGCATCAAAACTAAACATTGATAGAAACTGCTGGTCATTTAAAAACACAGAAAACCTTCAATGCCATTCAAGGCCCTGCCAAGTTCTTCCTCTAAACTATTAAAAAAACATTTCAAAATGAGGAAGGAGAAGTTTTATTCATCAATGTCTCTTTGCGTCACTTAATAAATGCTGTACACTCAACAAATGAGAAATCATGCCAGTGGGAACTCTATATGCATTAAAAGGCTGAAATCCAATGACACCTGGGAGTAGGCAGGTAATAGGGATGCGTGACAGTAGCCAGAATTAATTTTTCAGCATTATCTCCTGACTCAAATGTACATACAGATCCTCAAGTTGGCGTGAACTGTGAGAGCTCCACTGAAGCCAAATGACAATTCACACCAGCTGCAGATCCATACCCAGGTAGGCAATGTTCATTTTTGGGAGATTACAATGCAACTATACCATGGACTAATAAAAATATTTTTAAAAGCAATACCAAATTTAGAAAAAACATCTTTCCTGAAAAAAGCCTTGGTAGGTGATAATATAAGATTACAATGCAGGTTAAATGTCATGGATAAATTTCCTTACAGCACTTAAGATAAACTCTCCATGAGAGAGACGTAGTAGTGAAGAGGATTACTCTCTACTGCCTACACTGCACAAGTTACATATCAATAAAATTATCATTAATCTAGATAAAAGACTACTAAAGTCTTTTGCACTATATATACTTACTATGCAATCACACATATATATTTATGTGTTTATACCAACACAGTTAAGCATTCAAAAGATTGGTTTTATATTAAATGAAACAAAATTTAATAAAAGACCTCCATTTGGAAGGCTTCTTCACTTTAAAGCCCGATGTTTGTATGAAAAACATTCTTCTGCATGTACATTTTAGGTTCTGAATTTTTTAGTGTATGAAAACACTTCTAACTGTGTATATATACACAAAAAAAGAAATACAACCCTGTAAAAATGTACAATCCTTTCTGCAATAGCAATTATAATAATTTAAATATTTTAATTTCACCTTTTGATAACATTCTGATCTTGCTTTTTTCATTGTTTTTATCTTTATTTTTATCCTTCTCTTTTTCTTTCTCGGAGTCATCTTTACTAGATTTATCTTCTTCTTGCAAGCTAGGAAAACTTGAAAGCTGTAGTTGAACTGATTCCTGTTGGGGAAAAAAGATAGATAAATTATGGGCCAGATTTAGTACACTTCGCATGGCTTCCAACCTGCATATATTGGCATTAAACGATGTGCAGATAGAAAAGTTGAAGCCAGATACATTTCTTTCCTATTTGAAACATGGCATTTTTTAGCCAGGTGAATGATAACATCTTAGAGGCCAAATTCTAGCGGTACATAGGGATTTCTTCTCTCATATTTTGAATATAATAAAAGTTAGGCAACCTCTATTAAGGGGACTATATTTTTTAACACTTCAGTAGTTCTCCCTTAAGAATTTTCAAAATAATGAAATACATTTCATATGGCCTTCCTTAATTACTTCTATAATTTAATGCCACATATGTTCAGTGATGATCAGTGGATAGAGATCTGAAAAATAAAACTTTTTTCCCTTCACTAGGAAGTCTGCAGGTTGATACGAATTGTTTTGCACATGTAAGTGCAGTATCAGGTAGATGGGAGTTTTCTGGCTCTAACACTAGAAGACTGCCAGCAAATTTTACACTCCATTTTATACAAGAGGGCTAATTTATCAGGTAATTCATATTCAAAGGCATATGCAGATATGTCTTTTGCAAAAGGGGGGAAATGTGCCCTGTGATTTTTCAAGGACATTTTAGTAAGTGAACTTCTTTAAGGCATCACAAGTTTTACCCCCAAAAATTCAGTATTTAGGAGACTATGAGTCCCTTTGAAACATGCTTCAGCTTTAAAAAGTTAGCAAAATCTAAGAATTCAAGATGGTTTGTATTTTTCTAATTTTCTTTAAAGAACTTTCTTTCCCTGCTCACATTACTTTGCACTGGCTTTGTGTTAAGAAAATCCAAATTGTTTTCTTTTTAAATTACCTTGGCATAATTCAGGTATTTCAAAAAATCCTAATCTGATTGGACAAAATTGAAGGAAGCATACTTCTGTGTTTTATTCTTTTAAAGAAAAAAAAAACCACCCCAGAAAACTATATGCTTAAGTTGTGTAAAAAAGCACATTTGAATAATGCTGTCTCAAAACTCCCCTGGTAAAGCAGTTTTCTTTGATAGAAGAGAGTCCTGCATGCTTGATAATTCTTTGACATCATGTTAATGAAAATCTAATTCACCACTACTTGAGAATTTTGGAGTTACTTGAATGCTAGTAAGAATTCCCTTCCTTCACTATTTTTCAAAGAATATTAGATACCAAAAGATCAATAGAAAACTTTAAAGGGTGTGCTTTTAAGCAACCATTATGAATTCAAAAGATGTTTCCAGTAATTATTACAAATTTTAGGTTTCTGAATTCTTTAAAGAACTACGAATCAGCCGTCACAAGACACGTAAGACAAGATCCTAACAAAACAAGGCATTAGCATAAACATGCCACAGTAAGACAGAAATTGGTAACTTCTCAGCTTAATCATTACTGAATTTTTTTTGTGAAATTTGAGTGTGGCACAAAAGACTTGAGATGAAAAGCACTGTAAAAGAGAAACAAAGACCTGGACCCAAAATTTAATCTGACCTACCACCCTTAATCCCTACTTCTGTTAGTTTTGGCTGACAGTCTTACCCAAAATCCGAGCCTACAGAGGGAAAGAGTGTGAATTCCTGGTCATTTGAGGTAAGAATACATTGAGAAATGTTTCCTAAATTGCTCAGTTGTGCTCAGAGAACTAATGCTGTGCCTCCTTTCTTTCACTTCAAATGGCAGTTTGATTTCTCATTCAAACAACAAACTTTGGATCAACCACTGCCAATGATCCCAAAGGATAACCTGATTCCCTGCCCTGCCCAGAGCAGAGTGACTGTGCTGCTGGCTTTTCAACAGGAGAAAAATGTAACTGGCCACGTTGTTCCCAGGATCTTAGTCCTAAACTTCACAGTGGTTCTTAAAAATGCACTTATGAAAATGACAGACTTTACAGAAAAGCACATATATGAACATACAGTAAATACTGTTTTACATGTAACATAATACTGATGTATTTGCACTAGAAAAAAACACACAAAAGGGCTGTAGAGTCGTGAAAGCAAGCTACTGTATATTTTCTTAGATTTTTATTGATTTTTCTCAATAATAAAATACAATGTTAATAAATACATTGATACAAGTATAGTGAACAACAAAATAGATTTTCAAATTGCAATAATACACTTCTTGGTCTATAGTATAACATTAAAGGCAACATTTCTTTTAAGTAAGGACATAGTGAACCATTGGATAAGCACTCAAGATCAAGTAATACAGGTAAACAAGTTTTTTCCTTATACAGGAAAATGAAGGCAAGTATTCAAATGTAAGTACAAACATCAAGTCTGCAGTACAATCCATACTCAGTAGTTCTGGCAAGGTACCGTACATTCTCTGATAATTAATTCCCTGTGGTTTATAAGCCATTGAGATAAAATAAAAATTAACAAAAAATAATTCCAAACCAAAAATAAGCTACGTCTCCTCTAAAGTGAAAGCAAAGCAATTTGATTGGCACAAAACTTTCTGTATCCTTCAGCCAGCCCAGGGAGGAGCCTGCAAGTCCAGCTTTCCATGGCAAAGTTGAGCCACATGCATTGATAAAAGGTCAGCAAGAACAAAAGGGCAATTTCTATCAAATTAATTACACCAAGCCAATTGTTCCCATAGAAAACATGCTGGGGTCAAGGGAGATATGTCATCTCCCATAAATATTTTAAGATGGTCAAAGAAATCTTAACTGAGGCTATTCAGTCAGGTAAGGCCAAAGGCTGGGTGAAACTGGAACTCCTCCTCTGCCTGGTGTAAGGATAGGGACTTTGCCTCAACACCTGCCAGTCTCTCTGTAGTTTAGTACAGGCCCTGTGCAGTACATTATAAACTACCAGTGATGCTTAATACAATCTCTTTATACTGTTCTCCTTTTCATTCTCCATTAAACAATAGAAAATACAAACAAAATTGGAACAAAAGCCACGCATTTTGAGTAATGCAAGTCAAGCAGAAAGCGTCTACCTACAACAGAACAACTGATAAAACAACCTGCCCATCTACTGCATAAGCATCATTGTAGAGCAGTAGAACATGCAAATGTCCTGCTACTAAACAACTTGGTTTTTGGTCTTTCAATAAAATTAAAAAAATAGAAAAACCTCTCCATACTTATGAGATAAGAGGAGAGACAGATCTGTTTCATTTCAAGTCAATAGAGGAAACAGTGAGAAAGTACACTTAAAATGTCATTTTTTATTTTTGTGCTAAGCTCACAAGAAGCCACTTACTCAAGCTCTCTCGATGGCTGATTTCAGTTGCACATAAACATCTCATAAATTATAGGCAGTGTTCATCATATTTTAGGTTTTAGTTAGCTGGGGGTCTTTAAGCCTTGTTCTCACTAGGCAAGCAAAGAGGAGTAATTGAGGCTTAACTTTTGCTTTTTTGGAGTACTTTTTGAAGTTAGTCTACAAAGACTGCCACCATTATCCGAGGTGTGGAGTGCAGAGAACAGAACTCTACCAGCTGCTGGGAATACAACACTACCGGTACAGATAAACTCAAATACACGCTTTTTGATATAGTTTAATTTACACCAAGAGTTTAAAAAATGAATGCCACTCAGTAGGAGGCATCCTTGGCTGTACCAAGGTATTTTAGAGAGCAAAGAACCTTTGAATTTTACGTGAAGGGGGACACTGATATGAACTGAAGTCTTAGAGGAACCACAAATCAGAGCATATTCGTAACTGTATTTTGTGCAGCCTCGAAAGAGATAGCCTTAGAGAAAAGAACATATTAATATTCTTTTTGATTGTTACTATTTTTTAAAATTTTAAAATCTGAATTCTTTTGAATTCTTTTCCATTTGCTGAAATTTTCAGGGGGTCTGGAAAAAAAAGCAAACAACACCCTGTGATATAGTATAAAACTAGTATTTCAAATTAAAGTTCACGCTAAACCAGTAACTCCATAAAAACATGTTCATTGTTGGATGTAATTTTTCCCCCAAGAAAGACATTGTTAAATGCCCGATTAAGTAACAAAATCATGCAACTGAAGATGGAGGTCAACCATGCAGCTAACAGCAATGATTGCAAGTGTACCTGGTTGTCATGAAGATTTTCTGCTCCTGGGCGAGGGGATGACTCTTCACACACAGCAAGACTCCGCACGAGTTTTCCCTTAGCTCCTGACTGAATAAGAGAGAAAGAGAACAAAATAGAAAACACTACTACTGACCCCAAGTCACGTAAGCTGCCCACATCAGCTGTTCCCAAATATCCCAGATGACTATTACCCACCAAGTCCAAAAAAATGTATTTGCCTTGGACATGGATAAAAAAGGATTCTAAGCAGTAAGACATTTGCAACACAGGGCAGGTGATAGGTTTTCTTTTGCTTGTGTCATTTCAGCTACTGTTTACTCACTTCCACCAAAAATGGTACCAGCAAAGAACAGATAGTCCGATACTGAAAGTAATTTAACATAAACTCAGTAATTTAACATAAACTCAAGTGTTCCTTTTGTCATTTGGTTTGGGGATTTTTTTTTGTTTGTTCCAGGAGTCCCTCCCCTTCTTCTAGCAGTATTACATCCAAGAAACATGGACAATAAAATGTTCATGTATTACGGATCTGTACTTGAAAAATTAAAGGAAGTGTTTTAGGCTTTTATTTGTTTCTAGAAGCTTGTTCCCACACCTGCCCCCACCCATTTCCCCCCTTAGGGAGCTAGTCAGTCTCTGTTTCTTTATGTCAAGATTATTCCATTAAAATAAAATTCCAACAGAAACATTAATTACCACAGCAAAAGGAGTGAACATTTTCCTACTCCAGTGGTGCATAGAAGCACACATGCTGTCTAACACAAGGACACAGCAAGACCAGCAGCAAAAAAATTATGATGGACAAAGTGAAGCCTGACACACTATATCTGGAGGCAGTTCTCTGCCTTTGTCCAAAAGGACTATGGGGTAGGGGGCAAGAAAAAGAAAAGGAACACAAACAAAATCTCAAGCAGACAAGTGACGAAAGAATGCAGTTTTGATTGTAGACAGACATGTAACTGAAATTCTTCATCCTATTGTGGCATGCAACTCCAGAGATGGACTCTTACCTTGGATCTCTTTTTCTGCTGATTTGCACCTCGTTTCTGGGTACAGCAAAAGAAGAGAAGCAGTTATCACTTCAGTGAACAGTGGGCATGATTAAAGTATTTCCAATAAACAGACCAAATCACTTCTAACTGATGTTTTAAATCAGTTGCTGACTGCAAAAGCAACTTCCCCAAACCCAGTCTGGAAAGCAGGGAAAACCAAGAATCATCTCTGCTCATTTTAATTCATTTTACAAACAGGTATAAACAGGAAAAAACACTACACAGTGTTCTGTAATTTTGCATATAATAAAAATGTAAGAAAAGGTATACTTAAGTAAATGCTCCCCCTCTCCAAATTCCTCTTAAATTGTGGTCTCCCCCTTTATTTTTTTATTCGATTGAGCAAAAAGGATTAAAACCCCCTCATCCGATAAAGTCTTCTTATCAAATTACCTTCTTAGGCTTTGCATAACAACTTTTTGTTGGCAGTAACACCTACAAACCAAACCACACATTAAGTAATTATTCATTAGTATTACCTGTAAAATCATGAGATCAAGGTAGTTTTCTAAATCCCCAAAGAGGGAAAACAGTCAAATATCTCACCAAGCTTTAAAACAGATGTCTAGAAATTAACTTCTCAGAAAAAGTAATAACATGGACAGCAGCCTAAAGAGCTTGAAAGGTATAACAACAGCATTTATTTTATAGTGAAATAAAAGAACCAAATAAATAAATAAATAAAAATTTTAAAAAGGAAAAAACAGAACCAGTCTCAAAATCATAAGAAGAAATAGGGGAAGTGTAGGCAATGAAAGAACTCACAGAAATGGAAAAGCAATGGTAACACATTGATATTTAACACACCCATTCACTAGTCCTATCTTACCTGCAGCTCTGTCTTGGAATCACTGAGCTTCTCCTCCTCTACTTCTGAGCTTTCAGATTTATTAAGAACACAGTTGTCCGGGTTCGCTTCAGAGATGGCAGTCTCCTGCTCTTTTGCAGCTTCCTCTGCTGTCTCCTCGTTCAATTTACCTTTCTCAGACATTCTTCCAGACAGAAATTAAAATAACAAGATTTGGTGACCTGAAAGGTCAAGATACCACAACACAAACACACACACACACACACAAAAAAAAAAATTGGGGGTGAATTTTTTTTTTTTCCTTTTAATTCCCAGTTTCAGTTCCTTTGATAACAAAACCAAAACATGCAGCTCAGGAGTAGAAAACTTTGTATGTCCCAGCTGAAGAGATGTACTGAATCAACAATATTGGGTCAGGTTAAGCAAGGAGATCTGAACAGTATTTGTGGAGAGCAGATTTAAGGTAAAGTGCTGTGACTCTCCAGCCTAGCCCCAGGACTGCTAAGGTTCAGGGACAGTGAAGGACTCTACCACAAAGCTCAATGGTACCAGGCAAAAGGACCCATTCTAGGTCTTTGGAATCTCGATGTTCTGCCCTTCTAATTTTCTTTTTTTTCCTTTTAATAAAATAAATAGCCAAACAAACAGAAATACAAACCAAGCATAAGCAACAACACTGTTTTTAGTATTCAGCTGTGGGTTTTATACATAGTAGAAGCCATGGTCCTCACTACCACTATAAATATATATTTTTTTTTTTTTTTAAGACTTAATAATTCAAGATAGGTATAAACTCTAAATTTGGCAATAAAGCTCTCAGGGTCAACATTTTCAGGGATCAAACCAACAGCTCCATTATTAAAACCTTAAGCCTCTTCCTAAAACCTATGTCACTCTTTAGTATTAGGAAAATTGTACAGAAAGCCCTTACAGGTACTTCTAATGAAGAAATTCAACTGAACTGCATTTACTCTAAGCTTACAATGGGGTTGTTGTACAGAAGCTTTAAAGGCTTTTCAGACTTAAAGCCTATTATTATTTTCTCTCTCTTTCTCTGCCCCCAGCTCCCTCCTGATGACTCCCCCACTGATCAATTGTCAAAGACGACTCATGAATAATTTAACTTTTCTTTCCCCATCCATTTGGCTTAAGAAGCATCTTCAAGAAAAATAACTGTATTTGAAACATGAAGTTATTTCAGGAAGAGTCTTTTGCAACACATTGCCACTTCTCAACAGTGAAACAGCAGCTATGAAGCAAAAATCACACTTTGCCATCTTTCTTTATACAGATTGAAATTAAACGTTCAACAGATCCAGTAGAACTTACCTTTACTTTTTTTAAGCCATGTTTTAAGTGAAAAAGTTTAAAGCATACTGAGTTATGAACACTTACTTCTTCCAGTTTTTGCTTTTGTTTTCACACTGTAAGCAAATAAAATTTCCTATATAATCTTCCTGTTTGAGAAGGACTGTGAATTTCACAAGAAATCAAGCTATTCGGTTCATAAACAAACTGAATGGAATATGAAACCAACCTGAAGCTTGACTTGCTTTACTGTGAGCTAATTTGTGATTCTCCTTTCTCCCACCGCTCTCCCCAAGAAGGCCGATGATTTTGGCTATTCTGCAGTTACAACTGAAACTTGAACCACTTTGATGAAAATTGAGAACATGATGAGTGGCAATACCTTTAACCAGTCTGTTAAATAACGCTTAATTTGATAAGGATTTTCATCAAGAAATGCACATGCATGCACAAGCTGCTCATGAGCAGATCATCCTGCAGCTCATCTACACACTTACACAGTGCTCACAAAAACAATTACACTGGGATCAGCTGCACCAAAGAAGCCATTTACCTGAAAAAGTGCTATAATTCCAACTGCCTTTCTAGTGTCTTCTGTTGGTCTTTGCTGGTTAAGTCCACACAAATGATCAACAGCAACGTGAGTCCCATGTCCCCATTAACAGTTCAGAGTGCCAATCTCCATGCTGGTCCTTCGGAGAGCTTGACGCATCATAGTCAACCTGGAAAAGACGAAAAATAAATAACACCGGCAATGATCACAGCACAAGGGAGGGATGCAATGGGTAGAACCAGATTTCTAACACTAATGACCAGTTTCCAGCAAGTCACTTTCACAGCTTCATCCAGCTCCACCTGTCTCAAAACTGCCTGCTTCTTCTCTAATGAAGGCTAGAGCCGGCTGTTCAAGTCATAACAGCTCCTACGCAAGGAGCTAAAATTAACAATTGCATTATGCACTGAAGATTACTCATTTCAATTTTAACCTTTTTTAGCGAATTCCAGCACTTTTCATTAAAAAAAAAAAAAAGGCATATATACATATTTATATATAAGCTCATCTGTTTGCTTCAACAGAAATCAATGAGGGTATGAGGAAAAAAGATTTGCCTGCTTTTTTAACTATGGTTCCTGCTCGAATTAAAACTTCAATAGTCAAATGCTACTGAAAGAATAGCTAGGTGGATGCTTTATAAAGTGACCCGTTTTAACAGGATAGTGAATTGAGATGTTCATTTAATAAGCTGAACAAAAGTTGAAATGATCCAGAATGGGAGGAAGAAGAGGAGGAGAAAGAAGAAATCCTCCTCCCTGAACAACATGCACCAAAAAAAATTCTTCTGAAGCATTTTGTGAGGAGAAAAAAAGAGATTTTCCAGGTTATGATTTGAGAAATAAACCTAAAGAGAGAGTTGCCTCAGCAATGCACTTTTTATTGTTCATTAGGATTGTGTTTGCCAGCTGAATAGCTGATTTAACAGAAAATGAGCATTTTAGGATGAGTCTGACTGATTTATAGGCCATGGACATGTGCTGAACTGTCTTGATACAACAGGCAGCTCTTCTCAAGACTTGCATGTGAGTCATGCTGAAGCAGTTAGTGCAGACACAAAAAACCAGCAAACAGAAAGCACATCTCATTCTACTGGGGAGGCGGGAGGAAGCCAAGCAACAATAACGGGAGATGATTTTCTGGTTTCTGATTTTATTGAACTCCTAGTTTCTGCAGTGTGTCTTACATTGTGCATGGCTGCAACTGCCGTACAGCACGTGTCAGCACACTGGAACTTGCCATGTGAAAAGAGCTGAATTTGCTGCACCAGAAGTGGAGTTTAGCCTTTCACGTTACTCCAGTCCTGCTCTCTCCAGGAGCTCTGGTACACAGAGGAGACCAGCAGGCAGTTCTGTACACTAAGTTCTGTAAACTATCACTGCCATTCTGTAGATTTATAAACACAACTCTTTCTTCTCCTCATACCATCTAATGATTTGTAGAGAATAATAGAAAATAAGTCTTACCACTAGTTTTTTGGTATTTCTTGCAGGATATTTTTTGAAATTCTAACTCATTACAAACATAGGCTCACAAGGGGAATGGAACACCATGGAAAAGAATGACCTTCTTTTCCGAAAGAATCACCAGGGAAAAGAACACCATGGAAAACTATGCCAAGTAACTCAAGCACAAGCAAAAGTATCTCATGGAGCCAATACTCAGCAAATAAAGAGTGAAAAAACCACTGGCTCAAAATCCCTTCCTCGTAACTATCTACCGTTAGCTGTTTCCCTCAAACTTCCAAAAATGAGATGGGGGGAGGGGTTAGGAGAGGGAATCAACCAAAATCAATCACAAACCAAAAATCCCAAGGAAATATAGTGCATGAAGGTTTCACCTGGAAAACAACATCCAGGAAGTACACTGTTGTAATCAAAACCCTTCAAAACTAACAGAGACACAGATACCTGTACCAAAATCAGAACACACACAAAATTTATTTCAGAACTCTCCAGTGTGACCACTTGTTGTAAATTAGCTATTCATAAGACAAACAAACAGAGCAAAACAAAAACCAGACAACAAACCAACCAACCAACAGGCATCATATGCAGCAAGTGATGAGATCTGTCAAGGCTTGGTCTTGTGCACAGATGCTCAACATCCTCTTATCATGCTTTACCCAAGGCAAATTTCATTATAAAATGAGTTCCCCATATTGTTCCACTTAAGACTTCTGAAGACATCATTTTTTCACTGGCAATGGACAAGAAGACCACAGAATATTAAATAAAACCAAAAAAAATCCATAAATTTCCCCAAGAAAACACAAGCAAGCTGAAAAGAATCTTACAATGTACAGTTACAATTCTCAAACCCAGAACATAATGTCTGTTAGGATAACTTTTTTTAAAGAAATCCTTCATTATTATCTTCTGGGGAACAAAAAGAAGACAAGAAGAAGTGAGACATATAGCAATCAAATCGATCTCTTCACCTTCCCTTAATATAGATTTCTTCCTCCTTTATTAAGCAATTTACAAGTGATGACTAATCATTACATACTACAATACGTAAAATACACTTCTGGTTGTTTGGGTGGGTACTCAGAGGGACTCAGAAAAAAAAAATATTTATATAAAATATTTCAGGGAGAGTAAAAATAGCAAAAAGGAATCAGTCAGAAAATAGCCATTAAAAGTGAGACATTTTTGTTGGAAATATGTCTCTGTTTCCTGTATGTTTCCAGGATATCTCGTTATTCAGTGATGAATGTACTTTTTACTATTGTCAGTGCTGCAATGACAGCAATGCTATGGAAAAACATACTGGATTATTCTCTTTCTTGCGCATCAACAGAAATGTCAGGGATGATTTGACTGTCAAAACCTTCAGTATCGAAGTGACGCAAAAGGCTGAACAAATGCACTTCTGTTTTTGATCTTCAGGTAGAAACCACAAAGCTTGTTGCTAGGCAAAACCCACCTTCTTGATATGCAAGTGAGCAAAATTTCATAGGGTGTTGGGATCTTAGCAGTCTACAGGAGCTAAATTTCATCCCTTAATTCCTTAAAGCAACTTGAGTATTGCACACAGCAATAAAACTGAAAACACAGGGACACACCAAGTCACTTGTAGATCCACTTTAATGGAAATATAATCTGTTTGTAGAGAGTTTATATGCACCAGCTGCTCAGCACACACTGTGGGATGGGAATGCTGAGAGTTTTTTTTCTTAAATTCTTTTCCTTTTAACAGGATTTTCTTTTTAGAAGCTGAAGGCACTATTGAGCTTGAACAACTACAGTCAGAGCTTGAAGAGAAAGGGATGGAAGAAGGCGTGGATGGTCACATACATTCATACAACACATACCACGCAAATTCCAAGAAAAGTCTGTGGGAAGGAATACAATTAATTTAATGCAGGAGTTTAAAAACTATACCCAGAAGAAGAACTGTCAAAAAAAAAAAAAAAAAAAAAAAAAAAAAAAAAATCAGAACAGAAAAGCAAGCAAAGATGTTAGAAAGCCCCATGAAATGAGCACCTGAGAGCTTACCATCAAATGAAATTCAAGAGACATCTGACAAAACCCTCCAAGGCCACTACAGGTGAGCAAGCCCCCTCCTGTACAATGTATGAGGTGTTTTTATGGCCTCATAGGTACACATGGTGAAGCAGGCATTTCAGGACCATTATGCTTCCAGTATCACACATGTCCTCTCTCAGAGAGGAGAAGAGCAGGCTTTAAGGCCAAAGAGCACACTCCTTAACCATGAGCAGGCAAGCAGTAAGCAGGACAGAACTCTGACACAGTGAAATCCAAGGGCTTTTCTTCAAACAAATCTGCCAAGCACAGAGGTGAAAGTCATTCCAAAGCCTGAATAGATCCTGCTACTAAAAACTTGCTGATACTGGCCATATCCATAAGCCAGGATCCTTCTCATCCCATCATGATTCACCACTCTCATGAATGGTTTGTAGGCATGACTCCATGAGCTGGAAGCAGAGTTGTCAGTCAAATTTCCACTATGTGATATAAACCTCATCCATATGTATCAAGAGAGGTTTGGCTCATTATTGCTAACTCACTCATCAGATGCCAGGAAACCACTGGAAATGGAGTCCAGCATTATCTTATCAGTGGACACAACCCTCAATTTTGCCAGATTCTCATGTCTTAAATCATAAAATTCCTGTTATTGGACATTTACTTAAATATTCTCATTTCTACCATTAAGAAAATAAAAGAAAATCTCAGGTTTCATAATGAAAACAAAAGTTTCAACTCTTTGGGGTCTTCAAAGAAAACATTCATGCTATGAAAGGTATTATTCAAAAAACAAAAACAAACAAAAAAACCCCAACAATGAAACCAACAAAAAGCCCCAAACAACACCATTACCAAACACAAAAAGAAATTAAATAAAAATTAAGTAAAAAAAAGAAATTAAGTAAAAAATTAAGTAAAAAAAGAAAGTAAAATAAATCCTACAGTTTTAGATCAAACACACTACTACTCAGTTGTTCACCTTCCACTCTTTAGGACTAGTCCTAGTCTTTACACCATTAGACTGTGTGCTCCTTTTCATTGTTTTCCCACATTTCACCAAAGAAATACACAAATGGACTTGGAAGCCAAGCTTGCTGCAGTGTATTAGCATAGCAGGATAATAATCCATACCAGTTCTCATATGAAAATACTTTAGTATGAAAAACAAAACAACCTTAAGGCTGTGAGAAATGCACAGAATCCTACAAGTTCATTGGTTACAAGACTGAAGACTAAACCTTAGCGAAACAGTACAAAAATATTTTTAATTGAAGTATTTGATGTTTTATTTCCCACCTCCTCCTCCTCACATTGCCCCCTCTTCATCATCACTAAAAAACCAAATAGTGTGACTGACTACATTTTCTGCTCATACGTGCCATAGACCTTTGCAAATAAAAGGTTATTTAGACTCATTTACTGATGGCATTTTACCAGAGTCTGCCAACAGACACTATTTTTTTCCCATGAGTTAAAAAAACAAGCATCTGCATACAAGCAACAGTGCAGAGGCCCCTGACCCAGGAAATCAACCATCAGTGGCAGTGGCAGCCAAATTTGATGAAAACAGGGCAGATTGAAACACACTGAACTAGATTTCAAATCCTATACAAAAAAAACTTAAAAGAGGCAATGAGATGATACAGAGCAGCCTCCTGGCTGAAACGTCTATCTTGGAATGGCACTGGCTTTCATCCCAATCTGCATGTGAAACCCAGTATTTACAAATAACAGCAAGGATTCTCAAGAACAGTTTAACAACCAAAGAAAAATCCCAGAAAAATAACCAATTTTTTGTGATTTACACCTGATTCTTTTTTTCAAAGAGATCCTCTTGTACCTAACAGATTGCCACCAATATTTTTCCACTTTAATCCTCTGCCAGACAACCTCATGTCAATGTCATCATCTTCAGCCAAGTAAAAATGATGTTCCCTCCAGCTTGTTATATTTCAGCAAAGCTAGAAGCTTTACCCAGAAAAATAAATATATATGGCCTATAGGGAAAGTCTGCTTTGTTTTAATACTTAAGAAAAGACTTGGGAAAAAATGCTCTTTTATCTGTCACAATGATCATTTGAAGTCTTCCAGGATCAGCATGAAAAGATATGAGGCTGAGTGATCTGGCTAATAAATGTCAATCACACAACTTTAGTACGAACTGAGTAACACCCAAACTTTTAACAAGCTAATCAGATGTACAAATCAGCACTCCTGGAATGAGTTGTTTGCTTTAGAACAGCCTTCAACACCGCCTCATGCATTTCAAACACATACGCCAAATTTTCTCTCATTCCCCAACAAAACCTGACAAATTTCCCTAAAATCAAAGTCATTAAATTAACTGGCCTCACTCTTATGTGGTGGAAAACAGCACAACACTCATGAGTCCAAAGAGTGAGACAGAGAGGTTCCTAGCCGTATTCCGTGCACACGTCTCCTTGAAATACATGAAAGTCATTTTCCTTAAATTCCGTAATGAAAATAACAGCCAGCATGGGCAAATACACAATACAAATGGAAAGAGGGACTGAAACTCCTCTTCCCAGATAATCAAGTCTATTTCTCAGCTGCTAAAGCGAATTATATCACAAAGTCCTCTTTAGAGACCAATAGCTTTATTTCATGACTAGAGGATGTCTAGGGAGGAAAATTACTTTAGTAATTTTGCTGTAAGGATGTTCAAGAACCTCACTGCTTTGCCAGGACATCATCTCCATTACCCTACTGTACACATCAAATACTTCATAGATTTTTCTTACTGTACCAAAAATTGCCCTCCAGTTTAATTAGCTTTCTTGATTTCACAATGGTTTTGTCTTCCTGTGGGAAATAAATGTATATCACCTCGTCATTTGTTGTTAAGTTTAAAGAAGCCCATGCCTTTTAGTGGCCAGTTAAACAGGTCTTCATTATTTCCATTACTATCCACCTCTAGTCTGTATTTTTTTTGCCCATCAACAGTCTGCTTCATCATTTCCTCACTTCTCACCAAGACTACACTCCGGACACAGATGTTCCTCCTCCCATCAACACACAGTGATGAATGCACTAGAGGAGCTCCATTTCCACAAAATCTAAAACCAGTTTAAAGACAGTATGAGGATATCCCAAAAGGAATACCATCATTTCAATATGAAACCCTGATCACCAGCACAACATAAATGAACCTGGGCTCCCCACAGAGGGGTCTCAGCAGCACTGAGGGCAAATCAGAGCTACTGCAGAGAGCCAGAGTGTGCGAGCCACCGTGGACTGATGAGGCTAGATACCCAGCACAAGCTCAGCGAGATAATTAAAGCTGCTGGTGTGATGTTATGATACATTTCTGTGCATAATGAAATCTGGTAGAACATACAGTCTACACTAATTTCAATTTTTATAGAATATATGCACATAATTGAGTTTAATGAAGAAGTTCTTAAAACATTTCTTGTATCTCTAAGTCAAGCCACCCCTACTCTTTCTTCCTACAATGCTTTCTCTGCCATTTCACCCAGGTAGCTACAAATTACATCCATTTTGCTTTACACACAGGAGTACAAGACCAACTTAACTTCTTTAGTAATTTCTTCCTAAAGCTTAAGGACTTGACTAGAATGCCCAAGCACTGTGCATCTGCATTTTGAGCATATATGCCTTTGAATAATTCAGTCTAAGACGACTGCAGGTAATAAATGAGCAGCCAGCTATGCCATCCTTCATCATTCACTAATAACCAAACACAAAGCAATTGAGTCCAATGGGGGGGGAAAAGTCCACAACATCCCTAAACAAAAGAAACAAAACAATTTTGTACACTACTAGCACAGCATTTTAAAATACATAACACTCAGAAAATAGATGGCCCATAACTTATGAGCAATTGCTTTACACTTCTTGCAACATCACGAGGGGATGGAGGCTTAAACAGATGAAAATACATCAGGAACTGACCAAGTATCACTGAGTTTCACGTGTGCTTGTCCTGATCTTTTTCTTTCCCAATTTCTATAATAGCCTCTATATTTCATCCTGCCATTTCTTGACAAATTAGGTGCATTTTCACTAGCACTAGCTTAATTGGCAAATCCTGAAAGAAAATAATTGCTAAGAGCAAAGCAGCATTACACTGATGAAACAGACCTGAGCTTAACAACTAGAATTGCCTTAACAGACAAACACTGCCTGCAAAACAGCAAAACGCTTTCATATAATAATTGACAGAAAAAAACCTTTATTTTCCTCCAAAAGTCTCTTCTGATTACCAGAATTAAACATAACAGCTATTCCTGCTTTCCTAAGGCTATTTTCTGAAACAAAACCAGACTGCAGCTGAAGTAAAAATCTTCATTCCAGAAAAAACAAACAAAACCAAAAGCAATAAAGATTAAAAAACAAAAGCAAAAAAGCAAAATCAAAAAATATACATACCCCCATATACTGCGCTGCTCAGCAAGTGCAATTATACTTTCCAAATTCAAAAGCAATTCATAACAAGCTTATTTTAATGCTAAGTTTTCTAAGCTCATATTCCAGCCAAGTCTCCTCTATCAAAATCCACAAAAGCTAGACAGATCCTTTGAGAGCTCCCAGTACTAGATGGTTTTATACTTTTTAATATATAATTTTATTATATCCATCAACAATGGAACATTTCTAAAATTTTTTTGATTGTGTTTATCAGAAAATATACTGGAATACAAATGCTTTGTTGATGACTTTTGTGCATTAGTAGACTTCAGAGAGCAACATTGACTGAGAATAGTTTACATAGACTAAGTCTTACCAAGTACACTCACTCTACTGTAAAGTGCTCTTCTGTCTAAAATCTTGCAAGAAGTATGGACAAGATTTTCACAGCTTTCAATGAAGTCTGGAGATGGCCTGTTTTTAACTCTGACTCTCTAAAGAATGGCTATTTTTCCACGTCAGATCCACAATCCTTGTTCTCATTATTGGAAGCCCTTCTGAAGAAAATTAAGGCAGAGGCATTATCTTTCTGCCCTAATACTACAGAGAAACTATAAACACATATCATAGACATAAATAGCTATATGAAAATATACTTTTATGTATTTCATCTATATATAGTTACATTTGAATATAGGCATATTTTTACTTTATGAAAATACATTAATCCCATTCTCTTTGTTGCAATTTTTTCTGGTCTGAGGCAACACACTTAAGTAATAAATGAAAAACATTACAAAAAAAAGCCTTAATTACGTTATGGATTGTATTCATACTCTATGTTGACATGGCTTCAAAAGGAAATTAAGAAAAATGCCAATTTTAAGTATAAATCAGAAGTCAAAAGGCCTAACGATTAAATGCATGTTATAAAAGCCAATGGAACTATCACATATTTTTTCACAAAGCTCCAAGCATTGGAGTGCCAAATAACTCAACTTTTCCTCACTTGTAGAAATAACAAGCAAATCAAGCTTTATAACTTTTGTCACTTCCCTTGTCACATGAAAAAGAGATTACAAATCATCCCCTAAAATATGTACTGATATACACCACATTTCCTCCTTAGCAGGAACAGGACAATGCATTACACATTGCAATCAGCTGCTAGAGAAACAAAGACATTCAACAAGGAAATACCAGTCAGGTATTAACAATGTCACCCTTATGGCCAGCAAGAGAAAGAAATCCTCTTCAGAAACAGCTACAATAGTCAAAACAGAAAAAAGGCAGAAGCTCAGGTTCACAGAACAGGCAATGCCAGTTCACAGATCTGCAGCTTTGGCTTCTGAAAAGATCTTTCCAGAAACCCCTGTGGTGTCTACATTATGTTTGCCTTTCCCAGTGGGCAATTCACAGGCTCCTCCCTGTGATATCCTGAACAAAAGAAAAGGCAGAGAAAGCGTTTCAATTTCTGACTGTTTTTCAGGAAAGAAATTATGACATATTTATGAGAGAGATAAGCAGTTTTGTTAAAAGTATAATTGGCTACCCCACATACACCCAGCCAGAAAGCTGCATGACACATGAACTAATAAAAGAGCAATGAATACACAGAAGAAATCAAATATTCAAGCCAATGTCTCCAAGGAATATGTTCTATTAAATTTAAACTAGAAAAAAAAAATATATTTAATCCAAAAGGACATTCAAAAAACAATCAGGAAAACAGTGAGCTTTTCCAATACTTTAAATCTTGTTATACAGATTGAAGTCTCCAGAAGTTCAAATATGATTTTAAAAAAAACCCCATAATATCAAAAATTATGTTTACCTGCAGTGAAACAATCTGTCTTACTTGGCACTAGAAACCACTAACTACATCAATGATCTAAAAATACTGAGATTTAAATTACAGGGAGAGGTGTGGGACCAAAACTCTACAGCCTGCAATACATTTGATTTCCACTGCAGAATGGCCATATCATCACATTTTTTCATTGCTGTACTCTGTAACAGGGAAAACAAAAATATGATTATCAAGCACAACACCAAAATCGCAGAGGAGAATATATTGCATGAAATTTAAAGAAGAAAAGTGTAGGTGGTAGGAATTTACTATGATATGTATCAGAGACAGCTCAATGCTAAAAATTCTTAAAAGTAAACATGTATTTCCAGGTATGAGTTCCAGTCGGGCCCTTAAATGAGACTGATAAATGGGACTTTCATTTAAAAGTTTTGGGAAAAAAAAGTTCATAATAATATAAGAAGGTATCTCTAAGATTTCAGAATTTAATGAGTACTTTGGAAACTTCAATTGCCCTACACTATTTAGCTAAAATTTTATATTGGCTGTTTATGTATATTTTGGTGTCATTCAACTATGCAATCCGGTGACTCTCTTTCTTCTCTCTCTAAACATTTTATAAAATTCACCTGTGAATCAAGGTTTTTTCAGCTGTGTACTCATATTTAGAGTCTAGGCTGACAATGCCCTTCCAAGAACTGAAACCATCCTCTTACCTAAAACACAAAGTCTGTTGGGTTAATTAGTTCTTCGTATGTAATGCTATGTTATTTGAGCCTCAGGATTCATTTTGATACCTTAAAGATTTTCAAAGGCTGATGAAACATGACACAACTATGAGAAAGGGCAAGTCAATAACCACTTCTGTCACTGTAAACCCAGTAACCCAGTTCTCCTCACAGCTGTGATCCTTCTTGCAAATCACACTTCCTAAAGGGAAAAAAAAAAAAAAAAACCAAAAAAAAAACCAAAAAACCCTTATCCTTTATTGTAACATGTCAAAGTGCAATGGCAAGAATTTATACCTTTTTCTTCTGATGTTAAAATTTCTGCGCCTGGGATCTTTATGCAAAAGACAGTATAAGTAATCTACCATATGCTTTGCTGAATTTATGACCCACTCTCTACCGCAAAACAAATTTCCTGATCAAATACTGATTAAAAACCATTATTTGCTGTACAATTTGGGACACTGAGAAGAGGGAAAGATAATTTCAGTGTCATACAGAAAAATAAAACAAATAAATTATTCCACAAACAGTGTAAGTGCTACGATATCGCAAAATCACACAATCATGACTCCCAGTTTATAAATATTATTTTTGATAAATTATAAATAAATAGAAGGTCAAACACACCCTCCCCTTCCCCCTCCATCCCAAATCCATAGTAAATATGCTTTGTTTCAAA
Organism: Certhia americana; assembly: GCA_018697195.1. Lineage (NCBI taxonomy): Eukaryota > Metazoa > Chordata > Aves > Passeriformes > Certhiidae > Certhia > Certhia americana. Next base: position 48,326,673 of record CM031858.1, read on the forward strand.
ATCGGGTTAAAACACCCAGAGGCTTTTTATTTATAGGTGCTGACTATAAGCAAGCTCACCAATATTCCAAATTTTAGCAGATATCATCAGAAGCAAGTGTAAATAACCACACACTAGCAACTCTACTAAGGAATCACTGAACTTTCAATAATGAATGACTTTTTAAAAAAATCCATATGATTGAGTGAAAATTTTCACTCCATTACTCCGTTAGGTGGGGAAAAAATATCAAAACATTTATTACCATAAGATATATTTCTCTATAATATCTGAGTAACCACCTGAGACTATAAATTATGGCCATATTGTAAAAGAACTTGAAAAACTAATTTTACAACAAAATATATTTAACTTTAGCTGCTAGGTATTTTAGCTATCTTACAAAATTATTCAATTAAAATAGTTGTATCTCTAAACAACCTCTTTTCTCCCTAAAACCTCATACTTCAATTGTCAGTTGATTTTCTGTATGCTGATCAGAATTAACTGGGATGAAGATTTTTCCTTTTGCTATTGCCTAGGCTTTTATGCTGCATAGGTGATTACAGATAAGCATTGGCTTTTATATTTGTGTACTATATACACATAATAAGCTGCCAAGTTTCATTTTCATCCCCTAGAAATCCCACTGAAAAGAAATTTAATAAAACTGTTGCATACCTTAAAAAAAGAAGAAGCAAAAAAAAAAAAAAAAAGTATCTAGCAATAAGTTCAGTTCTGGAATTTACTTTTAATTAGATCTATAGCTGTCTCCAGTCAAGAGAACTTGTGGGCTGTCCTTTAAACAGCAACGTAACATCTTCAGACAATGTCCAGTATTTAGGAGGGACCAAGCACAGGTCCATCCTCAATTCCTGCAACTGCACCACACAGTCCAATCTGTTAAAGGCTCAACAGCAGCCAAAAAGCTAGGTTTGATTCAAGCTGAGAACTGGGCCACAAAAGCCCTGATCCTCAGAGGCTCCTGCATGCATGGAGACTTGAACCAACCTCAAGCCTGTGATCTCACTGTTATATCTAAGGGATACTTTCATCAGAGAAAAACCAAAGGGATAAAATCCCAAAAAACAGTAATATTTCTCTCTTCTTTCGACCCCTCTTCTGAATCTTGGTTCTCCTAAAAGAGCTTCTGAGTTAGACACCCAGCTCATGGACAAAAAATTTACAAATTAGTACCTCCATGCTAGTACAGGACCATAAAAACCGTGGGGTTTACTAAGAGTAAGTCCCATCCTGACCTTACTCCTAAACAAGGAGTCTTGAAGATGTGGCAGTCAGAGCTACTCACACAGTACATCTTCCAACACCAGTCCAAGATTGTCAGCAGCTGCAAAACTAACACCTGTGAAGCCATATAAAGCTGTAACTGTTTTTAAAGTGCTTCAGGTAGCACTGTGTTTTTAAAGTCTAATTTGTTATTTTAACAAGAATTATCAAATTAAATAGTCTGCATCCTGTTTGATGAGGGAAATACTTTTTAAACCGTGTTTATCCAGAATCCTCCACATTTTGACAGGAGCTGCTTGGAGCTACCATAATATGGGAAGCACATCTACCAAAATGAGACAAGATTGTGGTAACGGTGTTTAGGGAGAAAGCCAAATCTCAACTAAAAATAAACCACCGTGATTCTGTTAATCAGAATATAGAATAAAGAATAACAATACATATAAAGAGAGTTAAACACTCATAAACCTCCAAGGATAGCTGGACACCAAAATATCAGAGACCCTTACAAAAATTCCAATTTCTTATAATAGGATAAAACTAAACAGAATTTCTGCACTTGAACTCCAATTATAGCAAGTTAAACAAAATCATTGTAAATGCAACACCCTGCTGTTGATTATAAATGATCCTGCTGCTCCATACAAACTCCTCTTGATTTAAATGGGAGTCATAAGAGGAGGAGGAGGAGAGTAGAAAACTTGAACAATGAAAGTAATGTTGACACTGAAATTGAAGCTATCTTCTTGAACTAAACCAAAGTAATCAGACTCTCACATAGCCAGTGGCTGATCAATCTTCCTGGTCCTGCGAGTTACATATGAAACCTTCATTGTCTGACACCTAAAAAAATTCAAACATTAGAACCAAATCAAACAGATTAAAAGAAGGATGAGACTTAAAGCAGACTAAAAGGAGATGACCACAGCTCAGGAGTTCTAAAACTGGACTGGTGAACAGAGCAAGACTTGCTGTGCTGCCATAGCAGCTTGCAGAGCTTAGCTTCAGCAATAACTGTGAGTTCACTTCTACTCAGGTCAGGGCTTTAGTACCATTCCTGATATCTGCATGGTGCAGCATTGGCACAGGAACTGTTAATTGTATGGCAGTACAAACACCAAAGGCTTGTGAGATCGCAAAATGGTGAGATACTTACAAGTCAGCAGAATACAAAAGCAATTTAAGTATTCTTTCTGTTGTCTGTAAGCCACGGAAGTAATATTTCAACCTGTTTTTCTAAAACATTTATCCAAGATCATTTAAAAGAATGTACTGAGATGCAAGATGGCTGTAATGGAGCCCACTGTTTAGCCTTCTCATTTCACTGCATACTGTAATTTATTTCTTCTTGTAACAGCTTTCATTAAATAAAGGAGAAGGACTGGTTGCTATGCATTTTTCACAGGGATATCAGGATGGCATTCATGACCTGATTTTTATCACCAGTGGGCACAGAAAAAATTTTCATGCAAAAGAAAAAAAAAAACAACATTAATGTTACATTTCAAAAGATATTTCAAAAATATGGAAGTCAAGATTTTCAAAGTGATGGCTCCCACAGCATACATAATGTGTCATAAGAAATATTCCGTATTTCTACATTCTATGTTTTATGCAATTTATCCTAGTTATTATGGTTATGGGAACCATAAGTAGCCATCCTAACAATTTCATGCTCAAATTCAACGTTGCACTAATGGAGTTTTGGTACTTCATTTCCCTGTTTGTTTCAAAAATGACAGAGAAAAAGAGAGAGAGGAAAAGGTACAAGGAAATAGCACGAGAAAAAGGAGGAAGAATATTGTCATTTCTTTGTGTTCTAATTAGTTAAGTCCGTGGTGAATTTGATATTTAAAAAGAGCTGAGAGCAAGGAGTATTAGGAAAACCAGTGCTTTCACTAATCCTCTTTTAATACACCATGCAGGCAAATCTGTTATCCCTGGAAATGTATTACCCTGCTATGAGCAGTAACACACCACCATTAGATCCCCTTTTTGCATCCCCTGTTACAAATGCAGCCAGCCAAGAAAAGGCCTATGTCTCTTGGACAACTAAAAGACCCTTCATTTTCCATTAACAGTAGCCAGATCTTCTCTAATCAGAAGGAAATTCTTCAGTCTACAATAATATGACTCGCAAAAAAATAGCAAGTGACTAATGGGTCTGAAGATAGACAAGTCCTGAGCACAGCCAGGAGTTGGGCTCAATGATCCTTGTAGGTCCCTTCTAACTCAGCTTATTCTGTGAATCTGTGAAATTCAATACAAAGGGAAGCAATGCTCCCTCTTTCTTTATCCCCAAGAGATAAGAGGTCTATGGCCTAACCCACCTTCATAAAACATACAAAACCACGTTATCTTGTAATTCTTGCATTTGCGGATGTGTGTTGTTTTTTTTTCACTTTGCGTATTTATTACTTTCCCATTCCATCTTCTCAATATAGACAAAGCCTGAGAAACTACACAACAATTAAGCTAGTAGGACAAGACCAACCCTTTAAGTACTACTACAACTCTAAATACCAATCATTATAACTTCTAGCTTTGGAGATCATTATCATAAAAAAACCCCAAGAAAATCCTCCAAACCCACCTCCCCTCAACCACTTTTTGTTCAAAGAGCTTTGTATTTACATCTTTAATTTTATCCCCCAATCCTGAGTTTCCCACCCATTTAGAGACAGAGCAATTACTAAAGAGCAAAAAATCCCTGCCCCTGGACAAGTCTTTCTTTGCCTATTTTCTCCTGTAAAAGTATCCAAACACATATTGTTTCTGAAAATTCATATTTCAAAGCCACAAGAGGATAAAAAAAATCCTGATTTTCTTTTAGAAGTGTATTTGAAGAACAAGCAATAGAGAGGGAGTTTACTGCTCTTTCATTTTTTTTTCTTAATCTGGCTTTTTTCAATCCTTATCTGAACCATTACAATAAAAGTGAGACAAATTTTAGCCTGCTTCTAGTCTGACAAGATATATAGGAATAAAAAAACTGAGGCTGTTTACATTTGTATATGACTGTAGCCAAAGACAGGTGCAAATGCTGCCAACCATAATTGCTCTCGTATTACCTTATGCTTAATACTGATTTTTTTTGTTATTTAACCAAAGGTTAGAATTCTAAAGATTAATGGTCTCCTAAAAGGTATTATCTATTAGAACTGCCCAAATTTCAACTGCTAGGTTCAAAAGGGTCTTTCTTGTTTCTTAGAAATCTCCGTTCTGGGAAACATTAAGACTTCACAAAATCAAAAATACCAAGGCACTGACAGAATAGAAAAATAGTGAGATAAATAAGCAGCATGCATACTGGTGGATTGGCAACTCAGAATGGAACAATGAGCCAGGACTTGTTTGAGTGCCAGCTGAGTGAAACCTGCTCCAGTCATCCTACTCTACCAAAAACACCATCTCCCTGAAACATACTTTGACTAATAAAACCTCTACTTCTATAAAAGCAACATGTCCCAAGATATTTCTAAACAAAAATATTTACAGAATCAAGCTTCATTCACTGCAAGAGACTTGTCACCAATTCAATAAAATCAAAGAAAGAATTGCTGCAGCAGAATAAAGTCAATGATGGCTCTTTTTAACAATGGCATTAAAACCAACAGTGAAGAAGACCAACACTTGTAAATATTCTGTCTGCTATGTGCAATTCTGCTCCACACTCCTTCAAGTTGAGACAAGAAGGTCACAGTGAAAATTTCCATACATCACCAGGACTGACCTGATTCTTGGCTATCTTGTCTACTCAAAAATCTTTCATCTCTCATATTCTGGCTACAATCACAGCATGACAAGAATATTACTGTTTTGAAGGTTCTGGCATATAGGTATTTTCATACTTAGGACAGCCTAAGAAATGATGTTGACATTCAAGTACATTGCACATACATAAAAAGGACACATTAATTTGCTATTTACATGGCTGCCTAAAAGCACTCATGATACAGAGAACTAAGAGTATTGGCAAGAATACTGGGTAGTATTGAAAACACAAACCAGGAAAGAAAACACAAAGCAAAGCAGGCATTTGAAAGGTATTCCTAATCCTATAACTTTCCAAAAACCAATGAACTATGTTTAGGTTTATCAATATCATAACAAAGGTGTTGATATCCTAATAACCGTATCAAAATGAAGGGGGAAACGCTTTCTAACTCACTGCTAGGAAGAATGTGACTTACATTCTTGAAATAATAAAACCCTGGCGATACAAAGACATGTCTCCCATGCTCTGTCTGGCTGCATGAATGTGGATCTCTGCCTCTATTTCCTAATTTGCCTCCCACCTATGCCTGTTCAATGTAAAAGACCCTTTTCTCAGTGTGTGGTGTCATCTTGGTGTGAAAAAGTCTCATCTTGGTGTGAACTCTAAGCACAACTGCAAAATACAACTCTTCAGGTTATTTCATAAGGGAGGCTATAATCAATATTTTAAGAAAATTTGTAACACTTGTTTTCTTCCTCAAGAGGCTTTACAGCATAAAAAACTTTTGAAGCATGAAGTCAAAGAACAGGGATAATTAAGAGTCAGCTCCCCTGTTTTTGGCAAGTACCACCACTAGCATCATAACAACTAATAGGCTAATCCCTGGAAAATGACAATACATTTGGCTATCCAAGCATCATTCATAGAGCACTGCAAAATAACCTGCATGCCACTGGTATGCTAGAAGCTGCTACAAGATCTCCTCTAGAGGATGTTCTTTCTCTTCCATTCATTATCAACATGCCTCACTATTATCCTCTGAGCTGTAAAAACGATATCCCAAGTGTTTAACTTCTGGACAGTCACTTTTTTGGGGGGATTGCCAAGGGTTCAAATGCAATAGGAGAAACCTGTTTCCATTTCAGTGGAAGTAATTTCCTCCGTATGTGAACATTTAGCATCTTGCGACAATTGACTCAAATATCAGACTGCACTGACTCCTTGCCACAGCAGAGTTAACAGTATTCCAGCTGAAGCTGTGATTGGCAAAGCTACCCTCCCACTACACAATCCTGTGCGGCTGCGGGTTGTAATTCCACCCAGGTATTACACACATTTTATTAGAGGCCTCAAGATCAGCTTACCTCCTTCTATTCAGAAAATACTCTGCGCCTTCTTGTGCTGAAATCAAAGATCTTCTCATTTAAATACAAACATCGAAGGTTTTGCATGAGTGACTTGATAAAACTAACCAAAATATGACAAAGCATTTTAACAACTTTTTTGAATTCTCTTGAAGCAAAAATGTCTGCATAATTGTCCTTTACATCCACTTCTTCAGTTTTTATAATCCCTTATGAAAAAGGCCTGTTGACTTCATATGGTAAATAGTTGTATCAGTCCAAGCACGTGAACCAGTATAAGAACAAATTTCATACACGTAGTTGGATCTCTGGCAATTCACAATAGGAAAAAAAAAAAAAAAAAGAAAAGAATTACATAGTAATACAGACCTTGAGGTCTGAAAGGATAATTTAAATACATGAAATTTATTTCTGTTTCAAGAGACACAACATAAAACTTCTTTCAATCATCTTTAGTTCTTTTGCCAAGCACTTCTCTAAGCATGTTCCAAACTCAAAATTACCTCCCAGGAGAGTATTTCAGGTTGGAGCTTTCTTTCATTGTTTTTGGGTTTGCTCCTATATTATAGATTATAGGTTCCAGATGTGAACTGGGAATGGTAAAAAACCTTACAACCATCACATTTTTGTTTTCTTGGTCCTTTAGGAGATTCTACAGAAACCAAAGGGAGTCAATTAGTTTTTCATCTATACAATGTCTCTTGGGTAAGCCCGATCAGAAGGATGTACCATAAAACTTACAGATCTCTTTCTCTCCCAAAATGTGGACACTTCTAACTCTACCAGCTTTGTAAAATCACTAAATGTTTACAAAAGAACCTGATGGGGCATTTCCTTTTTAAAGGAAAAGTGGTATTTCAACACTCATTTTTTTTTGTTTTGTTTTTTTTTTTTTCTTTTTGGTAAACACAAATATTACATGTGTGCGACTGGTGCATACACTAATTTTTTAAGAATTAGAAATGCTATTAGTTTACTTGGTTAAATTTAACCTAATAATTTTTTTGGTTTCCTTCTCTCTTCACTCTATTTGATTACCCAAAGAATACAAAAACTTAATTGCAGAAAAGTACAGCTAAGCTTACTTGTGTAAACATAATTGAGTATCCACTCAAGAAACCTGGGTACAAGTAAAACAAGGTAAAACAACTTTTTATTTTTGCTTAGACTGCAGTTGCATCTATTTTCACATGGTTTTGTGGAAGCTAAGGTCAGCTGCTTATCATCCTACTAAGGCAAATGGGTAGTGACATTCTCTAAGCACTGAGAAACATGTAATTTAACACTTAAACATTCACAACTGTTTCAACAAAATATTTTTGCAGCATGAAGTCCCAAATAAACACTTGTGCTGACTGAGAGTGACACACATGAACGACTGTTTGTGCTTCTAACACATTCTATGTATAAATGTACTGAATGCCCACCTACATTTAATTGCTCAGACAATGGATACATGTTCTTGTCAATCAGAAATCCAACACAACAGTCTGTAGCTTCACCATAGTAAAAAAACCTGCCTTTCATCTCTTCTGGCTGACATAATAGGTTTTATCAGGAATTCTTACCTCTCAAAGAGAAAACTAATGCTAAATACACTAATGTTTTACTGCTGCCACAGACTTATTTCATTAACAAATCTAGCTTTAAAATTTATGCCTCTAGCCAAACTGTTTTTTCAAAATTTGAAATGCATTGCACATTTCTGAAAACATAAGAAGCTACTTAAGACGTGAACAAAGAGCTCCGTATAACCAGAAAGCTGCTCTTGTGCTGTCAGGGAAGACAAAACAGGGATAGGGATGCTCCCTGGTTCACAAAGGTATGAGAAATGTGTAATCTCATGATATCAAAAATATCAGAAAATTCAAAAGGACTCAGGAACAGAGAAACAGGGCATTACTGAAAACAAGAAAAACTGGCTGGAGCTAGCTGCTGCTAGAAGAAAGTTTCCAGTAGTATGAGAAAATCTGGAGATCAGAGAACCATAATGCTCCAGGGCAACTGGAAAAGAAAAAGGACAACTGCTGTTTTAAATTAAACCCTTCCTTTATGCTAAGCACAAAATTGGAAAAACAATTAACACTCTTGTCCCAGCCATTCATCCATGGCTGGTACCTCCTTGGAGAGGAAGGGAAACAGGATGCAAACTCTGGCACAAAGGAGAGTACCTGTTGTACAAGTACACCTCAAAATGAACACAGAGCAGCACTGAGAAAGATTGTAAAAAAGCCTGAAACTTATGGCATAGAGCAGTTATAGAAAAAACTAGTTAAAGCAGTTATAGAAAATCTTTAGTAAGGAGAAAGCAAAATCAAATTTCTATCTAAAAGCAAAAGATTTTAAGCAAAAGCCACATGTACAAGTCAGTAGCATGAAAACTGGTTGTCTCAGTCACAAACTTCAGTGATGTCCAGGCAACATCCAAGAGTCAAATTGTAATACCATGAGGAGGAAGCCAGTGGAAGGTTTAAAGGCAAAAGCCAGGACCTCTCACATATACAGAGCCCAGCAGACCAGACAACACCTGGTTTTAAGTCACTTCTGTATTCTGCAAAATATACACTTCCATATATGCAAAGTAGTAGTCTCCAAAATTACGAAGTCCACACACAGATGCAGAAGGCAATTAAATTCTTATATGTGGCTACAAAATCATTACAATATACATTTTCATGATATTCTGAAAAAGCTGCCACAAAAAATATTTACATTCCAAAAATAAAAGAGATAAAAAAAACCCTCCAATTTCAATACTGATTATTTTAGAATCACAGCTGTATCAGAAGAGCTAGTGGTTTTTAAAGATTGAATGGAATTTAGCATAGGGGATTATAAATTATTATTGCTTACTAAAAGGAGATGACCCTTTATACAATCTACATAAGAAAAAATAAAGGCAGTGGAGGGGGATTCAGGTGCCTAGAACAAAACAGGTCCTGTCTACTTTGTAACTTTTTCAAAAACTTCTCCCTCAGAATGTTTTGTCTATTGAACTTTCACCTGCAAAATAAAAAGCTGCCTACAGAAGTGACAGCTGTCTGCAATACTTAAATCTGATGGTTTTGTATGTGTTCCAATTATTTTTACTTATAATCAGGTTCAAACAATGGTGGATGTTGTTTGTTCTGGTTTTATTTTAAATCTATCCTGGCTAGAGCTAGCACTGAATATACCTATATGCAAGCACATGTTTCTAGACTTGAAATATAAAATAAACCAGCTGAAAGAAATCTATTAATTCTTTCAAGCTCTGTCTCAAGTACTAAAACTCTTAAATTTTCACATGGTTGGGACTTTATTTTTCAAATTATATTTATTTGTACCTGTTTAAATTCTTTGACATTATCACCTGCTGAAACAGAAACTTGCTATCACATTATTTGTGGAAAAGAACCAGTAAGTAAAGTCTGTACCACTCAACAGTGACAGCAGACAGTAACTGCAGCCAAAGGAAATTGAGGGTTTTCAAATTTTCTGCAGATTGCAGGACTGCACACAAACAACTGTGACTGAGCTAACTTGTGAAGGTATCATAACTTGAACATATATGCTGATATAAGGCCAAGAGAGGCAAAGAAAATATTCCTGTTGTGCCTTCTTATAATAACAGGCTCTAAAATCACATCATCTCTAATTAATGGGGAGAAGAAAACAACATTCAAGGGAATGTAAGCACAAAAAGTGCCTATTTCCTTCCAGGTGAGGTCACTGAAGAATATAGAGGTTAAATCAGCAATGAAGTTGGTCAAACCAAGAGCTAGGTGGGTAAACAGCACCCCCTTTCCCAGATACATGGCCATCAATCTCCAGTGCCCCGTTTGTAACAGACACTTCTGTGGCAGGCAGTGAATGCTTGTGCATCAAAGTGAGCCACTAACAAAACTGAAGGATATTTTTTTAAATTATTTTGCCTATATATATAAAGATGCAGGGCACATAATAAGAAACCTTGAGCATCAGCATTTTTAACAAGAATACTAACAACCAAGAAAAACTTTCCACGCTTCTTTCGTATGACCTCATGAAGCATATTAGAATTAACTGCAGCCTCTAGGTGAAATTGTTTCAGAAACCACTACTACAAGACAGTAGGTAGGAAAGTGAAAGATGCTTTTATTTATGCAAAACTACAGGATCCATTTTGTTATAAATCTAACTAGACTGAAACGGCACTTAGAAGCCATTTATCACAATGGCTCAGCTTCACTACCTCCTAAGAGAAATGAACTAAGGAATAAGCAGCTTGCAAGCCTGCATCATAAAACTGACCATTAAAGATGGGGAAAAACAGGTAACCATATCAGCATCTAAATAGTAAAGCAATGGCATTTTAGTATTTACAAAACCTGCTATTTTTCACATTTCTTTTACCAGCCTGATTAGCAGTGGCTACACTCCTCAAAACACCTCTTCATGTCTCACTTACACGGAAGAGCATTTCTCTGGGTTATCTCGGGGCTCGAGTGCCTCACCCACACCCCCACTGCAGGACCTTATGGAGTATCAATGCAAGCTGAACACAGCAATCAGGAAGGGCAAGCAGCTCCATTTCACATCAAGTCTGCTTTCATTACCCAACTTAGAATTTGCTCTCAGTGCTTTCCAAAGCCTTGAGGAGACTATTCATTTATACCATGGGGTTTATCTTCACTGCCTACCACATCATAAAGCTGCCAACACGCTGTACAGACGTATTTTGGGTTATCACAGTTAAAAGTTGGATAGCTTAGTTTTCATTGAGCAGTGCAAATGATGAAAAAAGTGTATCCTTTGTTTAAAAGCAGTTCCTTTGGTATTGTTTTCTTTCTCTATTCAGTCTCCAAATTAACCTTTCTTACAAAGTTTCACAGTGATGAGAGATGGCCAGCTGCCTATTCTCCTTCTAGCGGGACATCCATGTTTTTTAAAGCTGAATGTGAGGAAGAGATATTCAATACTGGATTGCTGAATTAAGTTTGGAAGAAAGCAAAAACAAAACCAAACAAAAAAAAAAAAAAAAAAAAAAAAAAAAAACACAACCGACAACCAAATTTAAAAAATCTTGAACAATGTGAATTTTCATTTTTCTCATATCTTTCTCCAACTTAATGTCTCATGGCAGACCATTCTCCTCTTGGAAAAGCTTCTCACTTGGAAATGCTACTCACTCACAAAACCCTCATTTATCTGCTTTTCCTATTGGAAAACGTATTTTTGGCAAAAGCTGCTGGTTTTTTGTGAAGACATGAATATGCCATACAACTTGTCAACTTATATTATCTGTAGCACTTGAATTTGTAGCTATCCCCACTATCAGAAAAACTCCTTTTAAAGACTAAGATTATCAAAAGCCTTCACTGAAAAAGAATAACCCTAAATTATCCAAATACCTCAGACAGGCATTTTGGAACTACTGAAAATCTGCCCCTTCCTTGAAATAAAACCCAACAAAACCCCACCAAACATGTCATAGTATTTCACTGACACTACCACAAAATACTTCAAAAGGCAGCAGCCCTTTTTTTCCACTTGGGATTCAGTGAACACATCCTCTCCTGGCAGACTAGTGAGCCAGTTTATTAAAGAGTCTCCTTTTGCTTCTTGAAATAAACAGGCATTTTATGGCCATCACACTTATCACCTATAGTTCATGCAAGGGCTGGGAGGAACAGGTCTCCAATGGCCCATAACCACTCCCAGCCCATTTCCACACGCACACACTTCACAGCCAGGCATCAGCAGTAGCCCAGGACCATCCTCCTCATCTTAAGCTTGAGAATTTACCTCAATTTGGTTTTTTAAATTTTTCAATTTACCTCATGTTGGTTTTTCCCATTTCTTGCTTTTACAGAAATGCCAGCAAAAAAAGAAAAAAAAAAAAGTTTTCAACAATTAAGTTCTGCTTCATTGACACTACTGAACACAAGAGTGAGGGTGATCAAGACTGCATGTTGCATCTAGAGTCATTCTACTGGGCTAAGGAACACGAACTTTTAACACAATTATCATTACTTTTACTGCAACATGTATCAGGAGTTCACCCATTTCAATGCCTGAATTTATCAGAAAGATGGGAACAAGTGTTATGCCTGTCTTCCAAATGCAATCCTGTTGTTTCCTATCCACTGCACTGGAAAGGCAGTTGAGCAGCAGACTGATAATGCAGCCATTTGAGGAAAATTCCAACTTCATTTGCTCAAAACCACAAATGCTAGATATTGAACTCATGGGCTCATAAAATACGTGGATGCACATTTTGGAAGGATCTTATGCCACACTAGCTTCCTGCTACAGAAACAGGAACCTGCTCTACATTTTTCCAAGTTGCAGCAATATATGGGCTAATATTTTCATGCCTTTATTTACAAGGATTAAGATTAGAGAATCAAGTCAATAAAAACAAGAGTCAGTCAACTTAAACCTAGGCTGTGTGAAAAAAAAAAAAAAAAAGTCCCTCTCACTGGATTCCAGTCCATGGTACTACAGGCATTTGCACTCGTGCTTTTAAAAATCACAAATCTCCTCGGCAAACAACTGAATTCAAGAATTAAATTACCACCAAGGACACTGGGTAAAGCATAGGCTCCGTTATTTGTGGAATAAACAGCTCATTAACATGACATCCCTCTAAAAAATGGAATGACTCCACACAACAGAATTTTGTGTTTAAATGGTAGGAGATTTTTTCAATTCATGCTACCTGAGAGATAACTGAGCTGACTGACCACCATTCTTGAAATTAACCCATTAAAAGAAACAGAAAATCAGTTCATAACTACTATACATCATCTGTTCAGACCGCTGCCATCATTTCTTTATTAGGTTTCAGTTCAGAATATTACTTTCATAATAAACTGACAGAGTACAGTGAGCAATTAGCGAACTAGGCACTAATGGCAATCAGATTACTGAAAAACAAATAACTGAATCAAATCCATAATTGGCAGCTGAATACAGGCAATTCCAATACATCTCAGTAGCAAGGGAAAAAAAAAAGTATGGGAGAAAATAAATTTCAGCTTTCAGATGATGGCAGAAAACCATGTTCCTTCAAACAACAGAAATTTCAGTTCCTTTCTTCTGTCTTTAGAAGGAGCTACGATCTATGCATTTCACAAAAATATATATGGATGTAGACAGCTAGTTGCCTCAGTTGGTAACAATCTTTACAATCAGTTTCTTCCAGTTTTGACCAGGATCTGTGGCCATGCCATCATGATAATCAGAGGTACATATATAACCTTCAGCTTTTGGTGCAGTTTCCAAGCTTATTCAACAAGTGTACAGCCATGAAATACAAAATAATTCTCCATATTTAAGGACTCCAGTCATTTTCCCCTTCTTTCATTGTACACTCCAGTCACACAGTAAACTGCACCCAACATAATGTTTTAGGTGTTATGGTGCTAACATAGACAAAAGTCCATCTGAAAGGTCAGAGAGCCAACACATAAGTCTTTGACAACAAAAAAACTCTCAAAGGTATTTAGTCTGGGTCATTTCCATTATACTTTATTTTCCAGGCAACAGCCAAAAAATTATTGAAAATACTACTAATCCCAGAAAATCAAAATAATCTAAATAAATGGATGGATGGAGAGTACAGAACACATTTTCCAGGAGCATGAAACACACACACACAATTCTATGGAGCTTACTGATTTTGGATGGAGGCCCCAGAGGGACCCAGATATACCAACAGAAGCTCTGTACATGAAGTTCAAAAGCAGAGAGTCTTCTAGCTTTCACCACAAAACTTTTTGTTTCATAAATGCAATTAGACCTGTTGGCACTCTCTCCTTAAGAGATACCAGAACAAAGTCAAGAAAAACTGGGAACTGGTATATTCTGAGTAATGATAGTATGCTTTATGTAACATGTTTATTATAAACTAAGTGCCCAAAAATCTACCAAGAAAGGCTGTTTTAAAATTGCAGTATGATATAACTAATAAATCAAAGGTTTCAACTCTCTCAAACAGAGGCAAGTAACTGACATAGAAAAAGGCAAGAAATAAAAAAGCTGGAAAATGTGAGAAAATGATGAAAACCCAAGAAATGCTAGAAAGATCAGTTTAACAAAGTGAAGTTTACATAAGGGGGCACAACTTATAAAAAAGCAAAGGCTCAGTATGAAGAATGGCCAGAGAATATACAGAGCAGAATAGAGACAACTGATGAAAGTGTCAAAACAGCCAAAAAAGAGGCAGACATCCACACCAGTGACTGCTTAAAATTCATGTATCAAGAAGCAGAACTAGAAAAGAGTTTATATTGAGACTGTGATAAATTCCTCCAATATTTATCTTCCTGCACAATCAGTAAGCCTCAAATCAAGACTACAGACTGATTTTTAGGAAAATCCTTTGTTTATGTTACACGTAGGGATGTAGTAAGTCTCCCAAATTCAGTAAGCTTTACTTCACACACTCAGCTTTGACAAAAGAATCTAACATTAGCTCCCTCCATATTTTTATGTTCTCTGCTGAGGTGGCAACGCTACTTAAAATTATCTCCATTTTTCCAATTTTATAATACAATAGTACGTCAAGTTACTGGTCCCCAAATAAACCATCTTAGGTCAAGAATGGAGCTTCTGAGTTCCTTTTATTAAAATCATCTGTCTGGCAGTGAATAGACATTGAAATTGTTTGTACATGCAGCTGATGTTCTGAGGATCACTGGTATGTTACATCATATGCCAGGCTCATTCCAGCTACTAAGTATGGGTAATAAATGACAGATTCCAGGAGAATATCCAACTACGCACCAGAAATACGTGGGTCACTTATGCTCCTCTTCTGTTATGATCTCAGTCTATGCAAACCTAGCAAACACATTCCACTGCCATAGAATTTTCTCATAATATACCACTAAACTGCTCAGTCTGCTGTCATTTTATAGGCAAGCCAAAGACTCAGGGCTTACTGGAGTTGCTCTCAAGGTCCTGAAGTCATTAGAACCAATTTCATTTTTCCACATATTGAAATTGTGCTGTTTAATCGATAAAAAAGTTTTAAGTACCAATATTTTACTATCACACTTTCTGACATGCTCTTCTATTTATGCAGTTTTATTACATATGGCTTTGACGTGCCTGATGACATTAATAAAGACATGACACAAGTGTATGTTATTACAAACAAACACAAACAGGAATGGGTGCCAAAAGAATCTACATGTCAGCACTCGTTGCCTGGACATTGAGCATAACTGTAGCGCAGAAAACAGCAGCAGTTCTTTGAACACACAGCTCTCTAAGAAATGATTTGTAGAGGAAAAATTGTAATTAGCCTTCATGAGTATGAATTATGCTTTCCGGTCTACTTCCTGAAAAAAACCCTAAACCCTGAGGAGTAACAAACACATCAAAGAAATACGTGGGCTTTGAAAGAGGTAGGTGCCTGCCGCATCTTCCTCCCGCATTGCGGAAACCATCATGACAAAAGAATGAGTGGACAGGGTGTCTTTGGAACCACAGCCCCGGGACCATGCCTACAGGGTTACCGGCAGCAGAACCACAGGCAGCTAAAATGCTGCATCCAGATTTGTGTCTTAATTTGCTCTTTCCTCCCAATTCTTCCCCATTAACAGAAAGCCCTTTATGGAAAGGTAGAGATTCATATAGTCACAATTCAGGTAGTTACACTATTCCAGCAAATACCTGACTAACTTATGAGGTAGTGCCATGCCAAGAGAAGAGGTACCAATGATGAAAACCAATTTATTTTCATAGAAGAACTGGCTACATACCAGAGAATCCAAAATCTTGTATGTCTTCCCCAAGAACTCACCCACCAGTTTTTTACACTGATATTAAGCCAAGCTAAAAACTCCAATTTTAGCCCACACTGCTGTGGAGCTGCCCTCAGACCTTGGCAACAATTTTGTTATCTTCCTTTCTCTACTGCTAGATAGGTGGCAGAGAGGAGCAATTCTGCAACAGCAAAAATCAGGAGACAGGGATCATTTACGACCCCTGTAACCTCAGATTTAGTGAGATGAGGTGTGATTGCAGAGGAGTAATCATTTTGTCCTGGTCCTCCATGCAAAGACAGGCATCAAAACACATGCATAAGGAATTTTTTTTTTTTTTAATCAGAAGACAAATGATACTGAAAAGAGGCTACACATCTATATATTTTCTCTACATTATCCAAAATTCCAGTTACTTAATATTCAGAGAACATCTCCTGAACGTTCTACTTCCCTTTGCTGTCCTCCTACTTCAGATGCCCCCTAACCTGATTTCATATCACAAGCAGTACTACTAGCACTAATCCTCCACTATGCCCTTAACTCACCTGCCAATTTTGAGGGCTACGTTTAAGAAGCAGGTCATTCAAGGACTTCTTTCAAATCCAGACATTTTCAACAGTACATAGATTAAAAAAAAAGTTGCATTAATTCTCAGTAATAATTCATTGTCTTCTGTATCAGGATTCTTAGGCT
Organism: Certhia americana; assembly: GCA_018697195.1. Classification (NCBI taxonomy): domain Eukaryota; kingdom Metazoa; phylum Chordata; class Aves; order Passeriformes; family Certhiidae; genus Certhia; species Certhia americana. The sequence goes on from CM031858.1 coordinate 48,343,415, forward strand.
GCTTGCCATAGCTCTTGTCACTACAGTTCACTCCATTTTGCTGCTCAGTTGCAGAACAGACTGTTACACCATAGTGGAAAAGCATATCAAGACATACAAAGCTTTGTAATTGCGTTATGTTTTCCAATTTACGCTCATTTTTGATGAGGTAAAGCTTCCTCAAAAATCATACCTGGATCAAACATAGTGTCGTTAGCATTTCCAGAAGCTAAAAGTAGTATGCACTATGAAATATGTCACTTAAGTCACCTTAAGCTCTAAGTCACCCATTAGGCTTTCATTACAGATCAATGTTCAGAATTTCCCTTTTTTTTGTTTGCTTTATTTTGTAGAAGAAAGCTCTGCATTTTTCCTAAAGGAACAAAACCTGAAAGCATGAAAGTCAGACCTTCTCACTTCAGATTTCATGGTTTAAAGAATACACAAATTATAAAGCTATCAGACATTTCCCGGGCTTACATTAAGATCTGTAGTGAGCCTTTAGAATGGACCAATTTATTTGATGTGTTTCCCTTAAAGCTTTTACGACACCATAAACATTTCTGACTCCATGACAAATACATTATAATGCATTAAGCAGCCTCATTTAAACTGTTCTAAATGTTATGCCAATGGCAATGTATTTAGAAACAGAATAGTCACTTGAAAATGGAAAAACCTCAAGGTATAGTTTGAACCACTGCAATTTATGATTTACTTTCAGGCACTTCAATAAAGTTCAATGGCACAAACACCCAAAAAGCACGAAGCAAGCATATTCTTCAGAAGAACATCATGCTGTACCTATTTCATGTGAGAGCATCAACACCACTGAAGTTTGCTGCCCAGTCAAACCTTCAATTGAATCAAATATATAGCTGAACACTTCATGCTAATTAATAATAATTTATTGTATTTATAAAATGCTTCTAATCACTGCAGTTTATCTTCATTGGCTTCATTCTACTGAGAAGCCTTGCCACCCCTCTTTATGCAGGAACAAATTGTGATAACTTTCTTCACAGTAAAAAAGGCATTACACCATGAGAAGCTCTGCAGGTCGCCAAACCCAAGATTCATGCATTCCCTGTGAAGAAAAGCAGCACAGTCTGACTGATATTTAATAATGAAAATTTATAAAATGTTTTCTGTATTGAAGGAACAGGAAGACTTCAACTCATGAGGCAATAAAATACAAACACTGCAAGAGGATTCATAACTCACAAAATTATTAGCTGTTCAGGCATGCTTTTGATGACAGAATTCAAATCCTAGAACATAAAACTGGCTCTGATGATTTTTATGAAACCACTAAAAACCACTGCCGCATGACTGTAAAAATTGGGATAAACAGAAGCTTGAAAGGAGGCAATTTGTATATATTTGTTTTTTATGTTTTAGCATAGATTGCAAACAGAAATAAAAAAAACTTTGAGAAATCAAAACCCAGAGCATTTAATTGTGGGGGAGGGGTTGCAGGAGTATTTGTTGGGGTTTTTTTTAATCGCCTTTTTTTTTTTTTTTTTTTTTTTCACCATCCTGACAACTATTTAAGCTTTCCTTTCACTTGAAGGCATCCAATTTTGGAAAAAGGCAGTTTTATCAGCTGGAAGTTGTTACTAAGCTTCTAGAATTTTAGCACAGGTGCTGTATAAACAGCTTATAAATAAATCACAGTATTGTCCAAGACTAAATTATGAATATAGCAGAAAGCATTAAATTACAAAAACACTTTTATAATACTTTGCTTTCTCATGGTACTACTCTTTGTGAGTCTTGGCCTTGGCCTCAAAAGATCAAGATCAGACATCTGACCTGATCCGTAAGTGTCCCAATTTCCCTGTGAAAATTTTCTTCCACTTATAAAAATGCACTTCTCACCTTACATACTTCAGCATATGCTATGTGAATGTCTGCCCTAAAAACAGCCTTACACGCTTACTGCCTCCATACACTGCCAGTAACCAGAAAGTACTCTAAACCCCCTGCTTCATAAAGCCACTGGATATCCAAACCATAAATTTCAAATTCCCAGCTGTCACTGCCTAACTATGCCTTCTGCATTTCAGATTAGTCATGATATATGACATTATGGCTCTCTCACACTTAGCATCTTCCTTCAGCAATAACCAAACAACTTATTTCTCTTGACCATGTTTACCACAGCTGCAATTAGTTCATCTGAATAGTCATCATGAACTCACTCTTGTAAAAACCAATTTCGTTTACTTTTTGTTTATGTATTTCTCTCTGTATTTAATCTGCTTTTTCTTCTCAATAACAGGAAATTTACATGTAACAGCCAGGGAAAAAAGGACAAAAAAAAGAGATGTATCGTTTTCATATAACAGCTCATTACCTATTTAGGACTTTAGAATGATGGAATGGAGTTTAAAGACCCCACCATGTGACTAAATAATTGTACATTTGAATGAAAGGAGACTTTTTCCACGATGACTTTTTCCAAGGAACCGAAAAGAATCATGCTAATGGTGGATTACCTAAAAGCCTGGAAACTACAACAGTGAAAAAGGAAGAAGCAGCAAATACTGGCAACATTACCACCAAGCAGAAGAGGGCAGCTGTGGCAGGACATTATGGTTTGCTTGAGGTATTTTCCCTAAAGGTGACAGAGAGCTCCAGTGCTCTTCCCCTGGAATCAATTCAATTCATAACTTTGGACTTTCTATGTCACACATTAGGCATTTATACAGATTATTTACGTGCTCTCATAAACTAAGGAAATTCAATTTACCCATCAGCCAGCTTGTCTACTGTAAAACCAACATATAAGAAAACATGAAGCCTAAAACTAGTCACTTTAAACATCTAAACAGCTGTAAACTCCTACAACTAAGCACTCTGCACCTTCAGTGACAAATGACTTGGCAAGAATCCATTGTAGATGTTATTTACTAAAAAAATACCTTCAACTAAAACTGAAAGTATTGTAGTTTTATGGTGTGATGTCTTTTTTATTTCTCTGATAAACTGTGTGTCTCTGTGTGCGAGAACACCAGCAGACTCATACAAGCCATAGTGGCTGTTGCTCTGATTTGGGTTTAAGCAAGACCCCAAGAAAAATACATTCTGTCCACAAAGCATAAGCAGTATGTGTACATGAACTTATACGCAGGTTTAATTTATTAAAAAAAAAAAAAAACAAACCAAAGATTAGTCAATTTGCACTTCTTCTGAAGTTACTTCCTTGTTAAAAGGGCTTACCATTAAATTACTACATAAAAATAAAATACTTCAATAGTTAAAAACAAACATGTAAACTTACTTAAATCTACATGTTTCTGAAAGTCAACATTTCACGTATCAAGCGGAAAAATTAGAAAACAAAACAAACACCAGCAATTAATCAGGGAAACTTATAATCCAGGGGTGACCCAGTTACAAGCCGGGAGACCAGAATAGGTCTCACTTGATGACTGTCAAAAACTAGATGCATGACCTCACATGGTTTGCATAATTTATCTGCAATTCAATTTACCCAGCCTTAATTAGGGAAAATCTAACTTACCTGGATTGCAGTTTGTCATCAAAATAGAATGTGTCCTAGAAATGCATGTTACCACACACATATTCATACACAGTATTTTATATCTTCAGAACCAAGTGCTCTCCATTGGAACGTACAGAGTCTTTGCCATGTATTACTTGTTTGATGAATGTTTCAATCTTCTAGAAGAAAAAGGGACCCATCTGCTTGACTTACTACCTGCTAAGAACATTAATACAGAACTTCAAATCTAATAAATGAATAAGCAGGGGACAAATGGATTTTGCAAGTTTATTGCATGGTAGTTACATTACTTCTCAACTGGCCAATCTTTAATGATATTTTTGAAAAGAGATTACTTACACAAATAGCATTTCCTTTAAATAATCACGTAGTTTACAAACTGTCTTTAAAACTTATCATGGAAATTAAGCTAGGAGCACGCTGGATCAAGCCACTGATTCGTGAGTAGTCCCTATAAACAAGGATTTGCCAGTCTGCCAAGGTAATTTTCCTACTCTGAAATTAATGCCTTCGAAATTGGTAATAGCATTCAATACAAGTTACAGATCTTGTATGTTATGACAGAGAGGTTTTTATCATCAGCTGGTATAAGTCTACACTGTTCTTAAGACCAATGAAATTGCTGCTGATCAATTTACAGCTGCTGAAAATTTGTCCCGCTGTCTGTCTTTAGCACTGATTAAACGATGGAGCCAATTTTAAAGCTCACATTGACTGCAGCAAGACCACTGCCCACAGGACGCTAGACAAACTGTAAGTAAACCATCCTAGAAATAGTACACTTTTCTTCCCCCTATTCATTACAAGTTTAAAGTTATTCAAAAGGATAATCTGGGAGGAAGTCAAGAGCACAGCAGATTACAAAACTTCTTAGGTTTCTTTTATGTATTCCCTGAAATTCTGTTTAGTAACAGTGATTTCTCAGGCCAAATCCAGTTACTGTAATCATGCAAATAACTCCAGTATAGCCCACAGGAAAAGCAGCACCATCAGGAAAACATGATTTGGCCCACTGTTTTACTCCAACAGAATGAAGTTTCAAAGTTACTTTTGCACTGCTTTCTCCCTCTTTAGAACTATAATTACACCTGTGTTAAAAATCTCTGTGCATTTCATCTATCACCATTATGTAATTTTTCCTTCATGGGTATGATGTGGTGCAACACTCGTCTGAGCAATCATCACTTGCACACTTAGCCCTGGGGCAGTCAAAATGACTAGCACATAGCAGAAAGAAACAACTGCTTGAAAAAGGATTTTGCAGGAGGGGTACTCAGCTGTTTCTTAGACTACCATCCTGTAAAACTGCAGACAACAGAGAAAAAATACAATTGTTTTACAGAAGACATCTTTAATCAAGGCGAGTTTCTCTACATGATTCTAAGTGTGTGGATTATTTCAAACAGCTAATAAACACATTTCTGACTACAAGTACACTGAATGTAACAGGGCAGTGTTCAAAAGTCTCTCGATCCATCTTGCCAAGTGGCATACACTGTAGTTATCTATAGGTATTTTCCTTTACACTTCACAAGAGATTTACAACCGCTTGCATTCTGTGAGCATTGCATGAAACAATCATTTTTAGTATCAACTGAATTAACTTTTAACTGCAAGGAATAAAACCTCAAAACTCCTGCTTCAGGAAGCTACCAATAAGCAAATAAAGCTAATCATTTAAATTCATTATCACAATAAAAAAGTAAACACTTAGGATGTTCCATAGTGCTACTCCACTGTAAGATACTTCACTATTTAAAAGAAATAATTAAAATAGCATATTCTTCAACTTAGCATGCCCACATACAATAGGATTTACCAATAGCACAAAATAATCTACCTAGTTTGCTCCATGCAACTTTGTAAAAGAACTTAAAAAAAAAAAAGCATCCTAGACACCACAAAACTCTTCAGCTTAAAATGAGCTAATCAATCACCTTTCTGCACAGCTGCATTTTCTTTCATTAAAGTAATAGAAATATTTGAGGGATTTCCATTTTTACCTTTGCATTTTTCCTTTTCCAGTATCCATAACCAATCATCGCTCTGCTCTTCCATTATGCTTGGTATATTGCAGAGTGAGAAGCATCTTCATTAAATAGTATTAAAAATAGAACACACCCGATCTCCCCACCGGAGCATGCTCTGACAGTGCTGATACCACAGCTCTCAAGGTAACCATGCCCAGCTGGGAACTGAGAGGCAAAGTCAGTGCGAGATTAGCAATTTGCAAGCCCAATTGTGCACACAAACTTGCCTCGATCCGTGACGAAGACTGCTAAAACAAAATCAGCGTGCAGTTAAATTATGCGACTGAAAAGTTGCAGATCAGTTTACAGTACGGTTTTGGTTTGGTTGTTTTTTCTTACCCCCTCCCCATCGCCCTCAGCTTCAATTGCTTTGTACTTGCCTAAAATATGCATATGCCGCTCAGAAGAACGCGCACCGGGCATGCATCTGGCTCAGCATTGCAATGGCAGAGAAGTCAAACAGGTGATGCACAGACACTTGTGTCGCTCTCTAATGCTTTTGTTTCCCCTCCCGGCACATTTACAGCGATGTCACACGGCGGCGGGATGAGTTTTAAGCAAAACCGCACACACCTGGAAGCGCAGAGACACACCTAGCGCGTAAAAATGCACCCGGAATTTCAGCGTGTTCCCCCCGCTGGCTGACACGGTAAATGAACCAAAATAAACAGCAGCAATTAAACAAGGCTGCGCAATGGCTGCGCTGGATGAGCACGTCGGGGTTAGATTTACAAGAGATATCGTTTGAGACGCACAGACAAGTAGGCAGAATACACCAAGCGGAGTAACATGAACTGCTTTTTGTGAAAACAGGACACCTAACAATACGGCTGTAACTCCTGGACTGTGATCCTCCTCCACTGCATGCAAAAAGAGATGCTAAGGAAGCATCAAGTAAATCTGTTGCCCTCATATCGCCACCCTTAAGAACAATGCCAGTCCAAGCAGCCCAGGCTTGCCCTCCAGCAAACACGGCTTTGAAAGCGGATCCTGCGATGCTGTTCACAAATCAACGAGTAAAAGTTGAGATTTTCTTAAGAGTTGGATCCATTTTAGCTAAAACGACGGTCAGGAGGGGGGCGATCTCCCCCCGCAGACCCCCTCCCTGGCGCTCGTCTCCCCCGCCCCAGCCCGGCTCCCGGCCACCTCACCTCCGCGCCCGACCCCGACCCGCCTCTGCTCCCGCCAGCAGCGCCTCTGGCGATGACCGGCGGGCGGCCGAAACTTTGGGAAGCCGCCGCCCTCGGCGGGGCAGGCGGCCCCGCGACCGCGCCGAGCCCTTCCCGCCCTACCTGGCTGTCACCACCGCTACGCCGCCGCTCCGCAGTCCCGTGCGAGGCGCCGGCTCCCGCACCGATAGCATCCTGCCCCGTCGCACTACGAGCGACACCCTTTTTGCCTTTTCTTTTCCCTCCCCCTCTAGTAAATACCACATCTTAGAGCCGGAATCCTGCAGCCGCTATTAATAATTGCCCATCGCACGCAATAAAGGCAACCCCCGGTTCCATACACAGCTCCTGTTTCTCTCCGCTCCACATGCTCCAGCCGCCCTGACCTCAAAAATTAAAAGATCACGGGGAGGGGTGAGGGGGATGGGGCGAATGACTCCAACGAAATGACAGAAAACACATGCTGGAACAAAAAAAATAATAGACAAGAAAAAAAATCGCGACAACAAAGAACATCACGCCACACAAATGTCGACAGATTCTGCTTTGGCTTCCTTGGGTTTTGTTTTTGGTTTTTTTCGTTCCTTTTTTTTTTTTTTTTTTTTTTTTTTTTTTTTTTTTTTTTTTTTTACCTTGCCTGCAAACGGGATCTGCCCCCAGCGTCTTGGCGGCTCGGGCTATTTTTGTTTGTTTGGTATTTTTGGTTGGCCGGTTTGTTTATTTTGCTGCGGATACGCTGCTGTTACAGTACAGTGACTGTCTTCCTGAAAGACATGGTCTCTTCCTCCGCCTCCGCCGCGGGAGGAGATCCGCCGCCGCGCCGCGGTGCTGGCCGGGCGCGGTGGCCGCGGCGGCACCGCCCGACCCGCCGGCCGCCTCCTGTCCCGGCCCGGTCCGCCGCTCCGCCCGCCTCTGCCTGTCCGCTCTCGGCGCCTGCCTGGGATCCCCTTCTGGCTCGCTCCTCTCTCCCTGTCCTCCGTCCTTTATCTGCCGCGCTCCCGGGCTGTACTGTCTGCCTGCGAGTCTCTCTCTCTGCCTTTCTCTCTCTCCCCGCCCACGCAGCGTGGTGCGCCCCGGACCGCAGGCAGCGCCGCGCTCCGGCTCCGCCGCTCTCCGGCTCCGCGCTCGCTGCGCTCAGCGCCGCCGCTCCGGCTGCCGCTCCCCCGGCTGCCGCACAGGACCCGCTGGCCCCGGCGCCATTGCGCTGCCCGCCCTCACCCCACCCAGCTCCGCGCACGGCCCGGAGATGCCCGGCGGGGCTGATGTCCGTCTGTGTGTGGGGTGGCTCTGTCTGTCTGTCTGTCTATCCACCCGCCCGTATGCCTGTGGCTTCCCACACGCCGGCCCTTCCCGTCGCATTGTCCCCCCCCTCCTCTCTCAAGCCCTCCCCGTCAGCCCATCCTCAGCCAGGAGCAGAGACAAAGCACCCGAGCGGGGCTAATAAGAAGAAAGCTTGTTAATCCCCTCCGATTCCTTGTTTTTTGCTCCCACCCTGTCGCCCTCGACACACGACCCCCAAGAAAAATAAACAGGGAAGGAAATGGGCCTTGACTCCAGAGGACTTTAAGTGAAAGGTCTAGGGAGGGTGGTTTTAATTACAATTTTTGCTGGTGAAACCTGACAGCCTCCAGGCTGATCAGCCGAGATGCTGAAAGGGGTAAGGAAAAAAAAAAAAAAACAAAACTGCAGCAGATTTTGGGTAGTAGCAGATTAGCCACTAAAAATGGGGCACATGATCCCCTTCCCCCTCCCCTGCCCAGCATGTCTCTATCTAGGATCTGGCTTGATATTTCCCTCGGAGCCTTGCTGCACACCATCAAGGCAGAGGGAAACAGGCAATTCACCAGCACACACGTTTCTGATACAAAAAGCCGCTGCTATGCATTTAAAATCCAGGCCTCATTTTACCCAATTGAATACATCCAGGCATTCATTCTGCACCCAGCTGAGAAAAGGGCATTTACCTCTTTGCTAGGTGGCTATTAATATGCAGTAAAATTATAGCTGTACAACGCCAAATGTAATTGCCATAGATCATTTAGAGCAGATCCAGCAATTCAGCTGCGGGAAATGCATGTCTGTGAATAACCATGCATCTGGTACAATGCCCTCTACTACAATAACCTGAAAGGAGACAGAACTGTCTGGTCCTAGCTGCAATTAGTAATCCTATGGATGAAAAATAAACAGTCAATAAGTACAAAGCAGCAAGGTCCTATGAAATACAGAGATCATTTCTGTCTACGGTGATACAAATAACCCAACTCCCACAGACAGACAATTCTTATTTAAAATACACAGTTAAAAATGCACTGCTTTCATGATGTGCTTTCAGAGAGCCCTAGTTAGAGAAGACAGTTTGCCATGGTTAATGAATGTAGCAGAACTTGCGTACCAGTAAATATGGACAAATATGCAGAAAGCAGGGGGAGAGTTGCAGGGAAATGTTTGCTATAGTAGGTATTATCCTTGCGCCTCTGGGACCCTTCTTTCCCCTCAGAAGCAAACTCCTGCTTTTCCTGGGGTTTGCTGAATGGAATCAGACTGCAAGAATACAGTGAGTGATGAGCCACAATAGGGTGTGCGTTAGCTGCTCTTGGTGCACGCTTCACGTAATCAGAGGCATTCAGCCAGGCACACCAAAACCTGTTCTGCTAATGCACCTCCTGATGTGGTTTCCACCTAGGATGGTCATGTGTGGCTCCATCTACTTTTAATTTCATTCGTTACATATTCCCACACTGTGCTACAGGTTCCATCTGAAAGCAAAAAGACTGGCAGAGAGGCTATAAATGACATTTGTGTGCTACACCTGCTGACAGGGCAAGGAATGGTTCTTTGCTTTTCACCATTTGATGTTGCAGCCATCTCAACAATGGACCAAAGTTAATTTCCAACATGGTTATCACTATTCTGAGCATGCAGTGAAATGGAGAGGGCCTCACCTGGCTGCTGCCCATCATTCCTTTCCTCCCAAGCAGGGTACCCAGAGAAGGGAGAGAATGCACACTGCACCAGGACACAAAAGCAGCACTCACTTACGCCTTACTAAATGCCTTGCAACTCACCTCCAGAAGAGAAGGGAATGAGAGTAGTGAATGTTTTGGAACCGTGCTCCAGTTACTAGACACAATGCACATGTAAAACAGCCACGTGTCCACAGCTTGTCTCCCACCGTTGAGCTACTGGAGTGTCTTCAGAGTGGGAAGAGCCAAAACTATATGTCAGATCTGTAAGAAGACAAAAAATTAATCCAAGCTGTAGTCTGGCAGTTCATTCCACCCTCTCCTATGAGGCTGGATGTGACTGGAGCAAGTTACCAAATGCTAAAAGATGCCAGCTACAGCAACACCAGTGGAAATAATCAGGAAAAAAACCACCAGTATCGCTCCAGTATCACGTAATGTAGTTTTTCAACTCAGAATGTTGAGTAGCATCAAACACAGCATGTGCAAATAAGTGAAATTGCCTTCCTTTGTTAAGAAGTCACCTCAGACCTTCTCAGTCAGATACTAATCTGACAGAATATGCTGCCTACATCCCTTTCTTCATGACTTTTCTTTGTAGAAAGAAAAATCACAATCATTGCCTGGTCATAATATTGAAGAGGCAGCAAACCACGGCAATGACTTGCTGCTGCCTGTCCTGATCTGTAAACATGGACAGAAATAATTGTCCATTTAATCTTCATGAAAGTCAGCAGAAGCTGTGTTTTTAAGCAGAAGCAGAACTTGATCAACTCTTCACCTTTTTCTGTCTGTTACGTGACCAAATTTCGAGGGTAATGGAAAAAAAAATACTCAAGACCTATTTCACCAAGTACTTTCTTGAGCAATTGTCTAAATAATTAACCAGCAGCACATGCTTTCTGGGACTCTGGTATTGCCAAGTGCCCTTGTGCAATAGAGCCAACATATGGAAGTGAACCACATGTGAATTATATGTACACAAAATTCCTACAGATGACACCAAATGCCTCAGCTCAAGGTATTTCCAAAGCATGACAACACATAATATTACTTGTTTACTGCAAGCATACTTTCTAGCTATCATATCTCAATTGCACTTAGAAATCAAGTAAACCTTACTGTGCTCTCAAAACCCAGTATCAGACTGGAAGTATGAGATGTCAAAAAAATATACAGAGATCCTTGCAGTTCTGCAATCACAGATTCCTGTGAGAGAAGGCACGTAGTGTTACTAAATACATTAATAAAATCTTGCTCAACTGGTGGCACATTTTTCCTGCTTCCAGTCATTTTCAGTGAAAAAAAACCCCTCTAATATATAAATTCTGTTGTGTTTTGGAGTCATGGAATGATGCAGTTTGAGGCACAGCAGTATAATAAGCTAACTGTTGATATATTTTATTATAATCTTATGTGAAAGTTTTAGGGGTTTTTATTTGTTTTCAAACTTCTTTCCACTTTTATGTCCTATATGTTACAAACAAATTAATCATGCATAATTTGCAGATGGACTTAAAAGTACCGTGCGTCTATTTAAAATGGCACTTTACAATATGTAAATATAGCAAAATTGCTACAGTTTTAAATAATTCTCTGAAAGAGCTTAAATATTTTTCCAGCTACAACATCTCAAGTAAAGGAAAATTGCCCAAGCAATTTGTGTAAAGCAGGTACTGGTAGTTCAGATTTGCCAAAAAATTGAACCTTTATGCTCTTCCCAATGAACTCAGTAAGAATTTTGCAATGGATTTCATTAGGATTAAGATCAGGTACCTAAATCTCAGATTCTTTCTTTGGAGAAAGATCAATGAACAACCCTTTAAAAATATAATCTGTTGCTAGAGGGGCTGAGGCAGCTTTTTTTTCCCCACTGAAAGCAAAGAATCATTTCTTTGTATTTGACATTTCAAATCCCCTCTTAGTTTCTTTTAGAAATCCCAACGTGTTTGATGTGCCATATCTGTGTATCTTGAAAAGGATATTACAGTGTGGAGTTCCTCACCCCCCACAAAAAAAAAATTGCCTGATCCCTCCTAAGACCAGAAACTGTAGCTCCTGCAGCACTGCTCAGCTGTGACTTTCAGAAGAAGACGAGCAGGACTTTGGCTTTGACAGCTAGCATTTGTGCACGTTGTCTCTCGTGTTGTAGCCTTTTCTTCAATTTATGTTTGCAGGCAGGAGGACTAGTGAACTTTCAGGTCACAGTGTAGGAGGGGCAGTGGCCTGTTTCGTGGGCTGATGAGTGGCTGGCAGCTCAAAAAAAGGATGTTCTAAAGCAATCCAGCAACCACAGAAAGGGCTCATGCTGGTATCTTGACTCAGTCACATTGCTAACAGCATTGAGAGAGCTGTGACAGCATGAGATATTCAGGTGGTGGGCAGCTCTCAGTTGCACTGGACAGAAACACATCTCTGATATAGAAACCTAGCGTAGTAGTACTTTTTATAATATGTATGTGTGGCATGCACAACAGGACAAAGCTACAAAACACGCAGTGGTGAGTAAGAGAAAGAGTAGTGAGAAGAGAATCAGCTAGAGTTTTGTGAATTGTGGTGTTAGAATGGGCCAGAGAGAAAATGGTGAGGAAAAGAGGAGGAGGGAGAGTCCCAGGCAGAGAATGCAGTGAGTTGGTTATCTTGAGATCTGTGATTCATTGTAGACAATGTGCACTACCTGCACACATTAGAGTACTGTAGGGAAGAAATCAGGCTAAGGAAATTCCAAACTCTTTCAATAGGATTTATGATCTTTCATAATCCAATGGCTCAGGGTCACCTAAGAGCCCAGGAGCTGCTTGGCTCACAAATATGAGTGGCTCTAAGGAGACATATGACAAACACAGAATCTGCTGGAGAGCAGTTGCAGCTGTTGCTGTAGGAGCCACAAAAGTCACAAACAACTTCAACTGGCACAAAGCAGCTTCCCATCAAAATCTTACCAAAAAGTCTTTATTCCTGCTCTTTGTCTAAAGCAAAGTATAAAAGCATAGGTTACCTCCCAGCAAACCTGGCCAGCAGACAAGCTTCGGTGACAATTTTCAGCTACCTCAGTAAGATGTGGGTAATACAGGCTTTCAACACAGGTTCATGGTGTCTTCTCTCACTACAAAAACATTACAGACCTACATCTGCCCTTAAGGTGTCCTGGAAGAAGGGAAGCTGAGGGACCAGAGAACTTAATGGGCAAGCAAGTAGATCCAGTAATAACAGAGAGCAGGAAAGAAGAGAAAAACAATTTTGACAGGAATCCCCACTTACCTTACATAACTCCTGACAGAGCAATATTAAGAATAGCAGTAAAACATACTTGTGAGTTGTAGGCTTGGTTTAACTCTCAAAACCATATATATTTTAGAGAAGACCATCACCCCAGCTGTAGATTGGATACCATATGAAAACCTAGAGAATGAAGTTGGCAAATGATTTGGAGGTGAAATAAAGAAGGTTTGCTGTAACAATCAGCTCATGTAACTCTGAGTACTCACTAACACCAACTTCTCCATTTGAAATTCCTCTGAACATGGTGCCCTCTTAACCTTTGCTTCTAGAAGATCTAGTCTTCTATGAAATGCATATTTAAATGTAAGTGTTTAACAGAAGGCTCCCAGTTTATATGAGGCCTGGACCTACCCTGCAGGTATTTTCCAAGTAACTTGATACTACACTATTATGTTGACACTCTTTAACCAGATATCATTTTTCAGTTTTGCTTAAAATTTTTTAAGAATAGTATTTATCTTCTCACATCAGAATCTCTAGAAAGAATCCTGGCCACAGTGTCTGGGTAACCTGGATGTGTGTTTTTCCTGCTGCCACAGCATCTGTGTATCCTGGATGTGTTGGTTTCCTTCCCACCCTACCTCACTGCAGTGTATGCTCTGAGGCTCACACTGGCCAGCTTTATTACTTTGTCAGTGAGAGAAGCAGCAAACAAACATTGGCCATCAACCTTTTCCAAGAGGAGGTGAGGGTGCCCTCCAGAAGAGAGAGAGTCAGGAGAGTAACAGAATTTTCTGGCAGATCAGTTCCCCTCACAATGAATGAAGTACTTGCCCTGTTTAAGGCTATGTTGTGCTTTACATGCAAAACTGTGTGCAGATGTGCCAAAGAACAAGAGCAACCAGAAAAAACAACTAAATTAAATGAATCAAACTAAATGAAAAAGCGTTAAACCAGTGCTAAATCACACTTTTCAAAAACAGCCCTTTACAAACTACTGGAGGCAACCTCTTTTCACAGCTTATGTATCATCACACTGGTTGTGTTCATCCTCAGTGGAAATGACCAGAAAAGGCAGACATGTAACCACAGCTTGGTACAGTCAGTGTGACTCTACTTTGAACCATCCTACTGAAAGATCCCAAAAGTAGGAGCAGTCCTACTGTAAGCAGAGAATAATTCTTGCTATGTCATTTAAAAAACCTTCAAGTTCTGTCAGTGATGAAAAACGTGGCCTTTGTCATACAGCTGGAAGTCTTAGAGGTTTTTCAAAGAGCTATGAGTTAAAATCCTTCTGAGGTAATCACCCTCACCTCTCCACTTTCAGTCATTTGGACCAGTGTTTCTATTCTTAAAACCAAATATGAGATCAATTAGCATTAATTTAGCAATTTTAACTGCTTCATCTTCAACATTTGGTATCAACTTTGGTGTTGGCTACTGGGCTGCAGAAAAGAGACAGTAAAGAATGAATGACTGCTTATATAAAAATTAGATCCTTTTGACACAAAGTGATGGGGGCAGTAGGAAATCCCACAACACTGTACTTCATGGACAAAACACAAAGACAGATGCTTAAGCCTCCAGCATTTTGAGGTCTTGGGCCTTTCGGGTCTTGGAGTCTTGAGCATAGTTATTTCTAAGTCACTGCCCTTAAAATAATACTGTTCCCTCAAATTTTCTCCAGCTGCCTTCTTTTTGTTTCGCCGTGCCTTATCCACTAGACATATTTAAATTTTCCTTTGTTTGGAATCTACATTTTTTCACTCCCTAAAATTATAGCCTTTGCAATGTGCAATAACTATAGAAAGTCCCTTCTTTGAAAGAGCAGTACATGGTACAATTTTAGCATCATATAATTTCCTGCATAATTGTTAAATCATTTTCTTCCTTTTCTCCCTCCCCCTCTCTTTTTCTTTTTCCTCTTCTTTTTTTTTTTTTTTTTTAATATAAAGTAGAGAAAGATTCAAAGTGCATATCCAGAGAGACAGACAGAAAACTTCACTGCCATATAATAATGTGCCACACTGCAACTCACCTTTATTGCAACAACAGTCTTACATCAGTGACAAGACTTTCCCTATATATTGCTTCAGCATTGGACTCTGTACTCCAAGGCACTATTGGTTCACAAATGTAAACTTCCTTGTGTGTTTGTGACATTGTATCCCCAAATATCACATCATAAGAATATTAAAACAAAACTGTTCATAACATTTTCCTGTGCACCATCTGGGCCTTGCAAGAAAGCTGACATTATCTGTCAAACTAAAGATAACCACATTTTCTCTCTTTTGTATCATTAATGTTTGTCATCACAAATTTCACTTTAATGCTCCAATTACATTATGACATTCTTAGAAACTGAATGGCACTAATGACTTTCATTATTATTTACACACTTCCTTAATTATAAGGCTCTCCCTCTCATTCACAACATGTTCTCCCTCATAACACTCGCTCTGATATAAAGCTAATGAATTTTAAACTTTCTATTACATAAAAGCCCATGATTAATTACCCAGCTTCCCAATCTCTTTATGATGCACAATACAGAGCTCTCCTGCAGTGTTGCAGGAAGGGAGGGGGCAAGTGTGGAACTTTTATTCCCTCCTTAGTGGAAGCAAATAGAGAGATAAATAAAGTATCTTTCTCTTTAAAATGGCATATGCAAATTTAATTGAAAACAAATATACATCAAACCATTTCTCAGGAGAAAGCTAAATAGCTCTACATCAGCTGCATGTAGTAAACAGGATAATAATGGCTATTCTTATCATCTTTAATTTTTCATGACGAGAATTTTTTTAATATAGTTCAAGTAAATGAGAGGGTAGAAGTAAAAATATATGGTTTTTAACATAAGACATTTAGTGTGGTATGCTGTATCACCAAGATCAACTATTTATGTGGTTTTAATTATTCACAATATTGGACTTCCTCAATAAAAAAAAAAAAAAAGAAAAAAAAAAAAAAAGCAAGACAAAAAAGCCCAAGGTTGTACCAGCACCACACCAGTTGAAGGGCAGTTGCGACAAATATAAATTACTGCACTTTGGACTGCCGAAGGTAATACAATAAACCAGAGCCTAGAAGACTTTGAAAGACATTGTGGGGGCACTGAACAGTCTAGCAATGAAATTCAGTGCTCACTAAGTACTGATACAGGCTACAGTCTGCACAAGCTGTACATGTCTCAATGCCTATGCTGCCAACAGAAATCGGATTCCAGCAGCCAAAGGTAAATTTACTGACAGTCATGTGAGAAAGAATGGGTTAGTTAAAAATTGTGGCAACTCTTACTCCATTTGCTGGCTAGTAAACCTGACCTTAAGACTAGGGAGAACCTGTACATATAGAAAATTTATTTCCTGCCATTCCAAGGAAGTTCCCTTTTATGCCTCTCCCAAGTTATTAAAGCAGGAATCAGTATTGATGCAAATACATACAAGGAATATAGTTCCTAATGGGACAAAAGCTCATTCCTATCATAAATGAATCGATGGGTATCCAACTATGAGTGACATATTCATCTATTCTTCACCTAGAATGATGAAGAATAACTTGTCAGAGACATTTATCTATGCGTTGTCTTTATATAAACTCCTACTGCTGATCTGCTGCAGATAAGAAAATTTACTTTGTTGTGAGAAAAGCCTTTTCCAAATTTGGTTTGTTTTCTTTTTAATACCATATACTTTAAATGTCTAATTGGTTTCCAGTGTCATGAAAAACTCAGGAAGCATATTGCATTAAATAAGTCCATGGAAGTTCAATACAATACAACCATACAGTGTAACTTCAGCCTTGTGAAAACCCTGAGGGATGGTAACTATACTTCGGTCTCTATGGTCCTACGTAACAAATAACTTTACATTTTTTCAAGGCCTGATCCAAGGTCCACAGAGTAAGCTACATGTTCATCCTACTATCTTCATTTAAGACTGCTATCTCATTTCAAGACTGCTATTCATCAACAATTTGAACCGTGAAACAGCAGAGAACATTCTGTAGTTCAAAAGCAAAAACCAAACTCAGATTAATTGAAAATCAGTCCTTCCATTCTCTTTAATGTTGTTTTTCATGCTGTGTATGTTACAAAAAAAATATTAGGAGTATATTATGAAGCAGAAAGTATTAAACACTTCTATTATTTCTTTAAATCGATAACTAGAAGCCGAGCTTTAGAGGGCAGGCAGGCTCCTGGCAGAAATTTAGCAAGTATCAGATGTGGAGGAAGAGACACAGATGCAGAAAGAGAGTAGGTCTCAGAATAAAATTAGTTTTCTGATTCTAATAAAGTTACTTTGTTTAGCAATCAGGGAAAAAAGGCAACTAGTCCAGCTTTAATCAACATGTGATTCAGGGATTTGCCATTTTTCCTCAGATATTGTACAGCTGCTCTGTGTAAATAGATAGAGTCCTCCTGAAATCTGTTTTCCTCAAGACTTGTCTGCTTTCTATGCCTATTGCAGTTAATTCTTTTGCTGACTCTGGGATCAAGAGCCCTGGACTAAGATATCTATAGGATATGTCTTTTATATTCAAAGACTCCTGATATTTTGGGCAGAGAATGTGAGGCTGTCACAAAGGGCCAGATTATGATCCTGTCACCTTTACGTGCCCATAAAGAAATTTCAGAATGCATTCAAAAAGTTATTGATTGGCATAAGAGATGTCCTATGTGCTCTTGAAAAATTGGACCGTAACCTTAAGTTCTATTTGTTGGTGTTTTATATTGCAGAAAATTTTCCTTATATTTTAGTGATTTAGGAGCCACAGTAGCTGCTAATCTTGATGACTGTTTCCATGTAAAATAGTTTTCATGTTAGACACCTTCATAGTTTTCCAGTGTTACGTGGGAATAATTGTACTCTCAATAAAAGAGTGTAGTCCTTGGACTCCTTCATGTACTATTAGTAATTTCAATAACACAAAAGAAATAAAACATCATAGAGTAAGACACAAACATAATAAAACAGATAGGCTACTCTTTATACAAAGATATTAAAACAACTGCATAATGTTCATAATAATGTCAGAATAGGTGAAATTAATCACAACTGTGACTAATGGGACACCTAATTTTACCTATTAAGTGGCACGAGGATTTGCAGTTACAATCTTATGATCCATTCTTAATGCAGACCAGACTTGTGACAAATTTACAACCCACAGGATCTACCAATTAATATGACAATTAAGATAAATATATTTTAATGGCATATGGCATTATCCTTATGCTGTGTAACTTTCAACAGTATTTTTGTTGTAATATTTGTGTCATGAAATTCTAGCTGTTTAAGATAATTAAGTGTGTTTATATCACCATATTCCCCCAAAGATGAATTAGACATAGGTCCTCAAGACTTCTTATGAAGAAAAGAAGATTTGTTAAATAATTTGAAAGTAAGACAGGCATGGCAAACAGAACTCTTTTTTTAAAATCTGTAACTCTGTTACCTGGCCCTGTGATGCTTATATGAGCATGTGAAGCATGAATCCTTCTTCCCTTTTGCCTTTTCTGTCTAAGTCAGGAGAGCTTCACAGAAGTAAGTGACAGAGAGCAAAGTGCTTCAGATGACTGGGGACAGGGCAGAGAGAAAGGTAAGATGCCATTATGAAAGTTTATTAGTGGTGGTGGGGGAGTAATCTGCTGAAGCTTGTTCTTACAATTGATTCTGTTGGTTGCATGCTGTATAAGATCTCTCTCTGTGAGCCCACAAAATATGAACTGTACATCACCTGGGAAAGCTGCATGTGAAGTAACAATGTTAGGCAGAAACCAGATCTTGACTTAAAATATCAGGGCTCTGATCCTGATTCTACCTTTTACTGAATTGGTCATTTTGAGAAATTCAAACTGTTTCCTGGTGTCTTTGTTCTTCACAGCTGCTTCTTCTGATCTTTCTTCTGGCTATTGTAATCCTGGGGAAAGTACTGTCTGTCTTGATGAACTTCTGTCATGGCAGTCTGCAAAAGTGTAACCTCCTACATCCTAGTCTGAAAACAATCTTATTGAAGATGATGGTAGTTTTACATTGATCTTGGCAGCAATCTTGTTTGCCAATAATATTATCTGTATGTATTCTTTTGAAATATTTTCTATTGATTAACAGAGTTTTTAAAAGCACAGACAATAAATTATTCGTTTTGCTTTAAAAAGTAGTTATAGTACGTATTTATCACAGGGAAAGTATTTTCATACAAATCAGAATACTTAGAAAATAAGTCAAAAAACCCCCAACAAATCAGCATTTCCTTGTACTATAAATGTAATCTCTTTTCTATAAACATAAACAAAACTAGGAAGCTCTTTCCTGAAATGCCTCAGAAAAGAGATTAGCCCAGCAAGCCAGCAAAGCCAGTGAACGTCATAAAAGACAGTGCCTTTATGGAGAACATGTTACTACCAGCTCCCAGCACTGAAGGCACAAGCACCTCTGACTGTTCATTGTATGAGTATATTGAAAAAATTGTACTAAACCTGCAGCAGTAAAATTAAAAAGCTCACCAATTTTTGATAGGATTGTACATCACTCAAGGACCTAGATGAATTTGATACAGGACTAAACCAAGACAGACGCAATCATTTGGAAATACTGTAAATCATGCCCTGCTATGGAGAATAGCACACATAAGGGACATGAATTAAAAAAAAAAAAAAAAAAAAAGAAAAAGTACTGCAGTAAAATCTTAGCTGCACTTAGGTGCATTTCTCATTGTTTGTACAATAGTTTGTACAGCAAACTGTATTTTCTGTGTAGGGCCTTCCTCCTACTAGGAGCTGGCAGCTTTTAAGCTTGACTGCAAGGATGGGGCAGGTATTCAGCCTTGCATACCTGAGTATCACAGCCAAAAAGTGGTGTGCTAATTTCCAAAGCAGCAGCAGGGGAGTCATAACAGGGCAACCAATAAAAGCATCACAAACTCCTAAATAGCAGAGATCTTTCCTTTTAATTGCATTGCCTAGCAATTTTTTCAATGGTGAACGTTTGTCCAGTGTTCCCTGTAGACCTTTTGTCAGCTTCTGTGCACTGTTTATTTTGCTGATGCTCCTTAGCACACATGTTGGTAGTTGGAAAAGCCATATGTATCTACACATCCATTGGAGAAAACGTGCAGAATTAAAAGCAGACAGGGTTTCAATGCCAGTCTTTTCCATGACTTTTAGTGATCACCTGTAAGGCAGATAGCCAACAGCTGCCTCGTGTCAAGAGCAAGATGCCATGCCAGGAGTGTAAGAAAAATTATATTTTACAGGGATACAGGACTTCACTCACAAAGTATGATTCCTTGTGGGTCCCCAAGACCCATGATTTATGCCATTTCCCTCTTCTCCATTACCCTTTACCTCTAAAACTATTTCAGACTTCCTTTGCCCTTCTATTTCTCCATGTTACTGTTCTGTGTCCCATGCACTCTCTCATTTTCCTTTTCCTCTCTCCATATTCATGCTGGAGGGTATATCATGATGAGGTTGGTTCTCTAATCAATCGTCTGACTCATTGCCTTATGGCAGAATATTGCCATGGCTAATGACTAATATGACTGCAGGATTTCCAAATGTCATCTTACAAGATCTTACAGTCTGCCTATTAACTATTGTTTAGCCTTGCCAGGATTAGCTGTGTAGCAAAATAAAACAGAATGATTTAGCATAGTAAACTCATTTCTCCGAAGCTGGTTTCTATTTATAAGTATAGCCTAAATAAAACAGTACAGGACAAAGTATTTCTAAACTGAGAAATGATCCATTTATGAACAGCTTTTCCTGTGATATTCAAAGTATTTATTTGCACAGTGAGTGACCAAAAATAGTAGCTGAAACTTTCTACTTTTTGGAAGATTGCAATTGATATTTACATTCATGTTATGATTCGTTATAAAAGAAGAAATGTGTGAAACTTCCAAGACAAATAGTTCGATGCACTGTGTTGATTTTTATTTATGCATACAAAATACTTTTCTCTCCACATTACAATTTTCTGATGCACTAAGGAATGGAACAGTGCATTTTCTCTCTGTAAATCCCATATCCCTGAAAATGAAGCTAATATTTGTCCTTTGAGTTAAACACAGTTATTCTATAATAGCAGATTAATTTTATTTTAGATTGACATGAAAACAGCACTCTTACTTTCAATAAGAAACTGATAGAATTACCACAAAAAACAGTAAGACTGTAGGATGTACAAGCAGAATTGTATATGATTTTAAAGTCTGACAAGATACAGAGGATGCTTTGCTGCAAGCCTAATGATGCCATTCCAGTATTATTTAGAGACACATATGTTAGTTCAATTTTTCTCTTCTTGCCATGCTCATGGAACTACAAACATCCCAACCCGTTTGCTTTTTTTTTTTTCCCAATTCCTGCACTGACATGAACAAAGAACTAGCTAATCATAGGATTTTGATACTTCCTCTAGGCAATCAATTATTATACTCCCATGGTTTGACCATTCCTAAAAAGGCAATAGTATTTGACCATCTCTCTTGCACAAAACTAATTTCAGCATTGACAAATTTCCCAAATATCCACTTATAAATACTTACTGACACCTTCTTGATCAACTCATCTGGTCACCTCGCCACTGATGGTAAAACGACATCGATGTGACACAAACATCCTCAGCAATGCTGTGAGAAGGGTGAAGTGCTGGGGAGTGATAATTCTTTGCTGGTGATTGTCAATGAATTAGCAAGCATTATCTTGGGTATAAAAGAACAGAGTCTATAGCTAGAGAAGGAGATAGAACATCAAATTGGGAAGTGTACTGTAAAGATTGGTGTTAGAAAACTAATGAATAACATCACAAGACTTTAAGCTAGCTATTCTCATTGAGACAGCTTGTTAGATCCTCAGATTGCCTAGATGAGAAACCTGCTCCCATTACTTGTGTGTTTGTGGTGTCAAACCCAATTAGTATTTCTCCAGATGAATTTTCATTCATTAGAGTTGGAGAGCCAAGTAGGAAAAAAACACAGTGGAAGTGAATTTGTTTCCCCTTCACAAGCAGAGTTTTCTCTGCGCGTAGGTGTCGCAAGTTTGAGAAGCACGCACTGAGATTGGCTCTAGTGACTGTCACAGCTCTGTCCCTTCCCCACAGCCCCGCAAGCTTTGCTTTCTCTAACATCTGGCCTCCAGCACAGAAACACTAAGGAGTGCCACCATACTAACCTAAAAATCCAACACAGCAGGAAAAACTCCACCTGTCTACTCAACCAACGCTAATTTGCTGACAGCCCTTATGTCAGCCAAAACAGGGTATGTCCTCCATCAGTCTGCCTATGTTTCTTATTCATTCTGTGTATGTGGCTTTTTTCCCCCTCAAACCTCAATATGCAAACATATTGATGGATGGATGGAGGCTGCTGACTCCATCCTGTGGTTTCACTTTAGCATGTTCACATTATGTTACCCTATCTTACAGCACAAGAAGAGTCCCTTCACTACTAATATTTACTCTAAGCCCAGGATCTGGTTGAAGGAAGAAGAATTTGGCAGCAGGGATGAAATCAATGCTCTGCTGAATTCATGCCACTGATTTCACCTGAGCCTAATTTTTACAACTCATCTTTAAATACAGGTTATACAACAGTGGCTAAGTTTTAAAATTGCTTATTTCCTATTATGTACTGTCTTAACCTCATGCTGTATACCTAATACACTAGAAAACTGATGAAATATTAAGGCTAAGTGGTTGCATCAGCTTTTAAGGGAAAATATTGCAGGTTTTTCTTTTTTTCTTTTAATCAAGTGCAAAACTTTCTAGGTGTTGAATATGTAGTGACATTTGCAATATTTCTGAATCATTATAAGGGGAATCTGTGAATTTTAAGTAGAGATGATCAATAAGGTTTGAGAAGTATTATACTAAAATTTATATCTCAAGCTCATGATCCTGACAGAGCTGACACTTAGTATGTACTCAGTCATCATAATTTTTATCATTTTCCTATTCTGTGAAAACACTACTGCTCTTGTTTTGACTGTCAACTACACAAGCAAACTATTAAACTCATCATTTAATAAGATAGTAATTTTATAATGGGATTTAAAACTCTAGGTGCAATGCAGTCAGCATCAAACACTGGCTTAAGTCTCTTGCACTAGAATTCATATTTGTCATCAGAAGGGGGTAAAAGGTTTTTTTCATTTTTAAAGCGTCTGTGGCTCATGATAGCAAAGGTTGTATATTCAGGAACATGCTTTAAATTAACTTGGTGCTGTTAAAGAAACCTACTCCCTGCAGCTGAACTGAAATTAGGTTGCTTTCTTTAGGTTTTTTAACGGACAGATAATCTGAATATTCAGTTTTGAATCTATTATACGATTGCTCCTTAATCCTGAGTCATTTGGTAACCTCCAAAAATAGTTCACTCTTCTTGAATTAGCTGCACAGTGTTGTAGATCATGTAGACAGAAAAGCCCATCTCCTTGCTCCTGCACAGCCAGTGTGCTACAGGGCTCCCATATCAGCTGAGTCGTTGCAGTGTATCTTAACTCTAACAGATGTTTCTGCCAGCCTCTCTCAGAGCCGGAAGGGAAAATAAAAGAAAGAGAAGCAATGGATCACAGGCCAAAACAATTGCTCAGTTCCAGCAATAAAGCACTATGTCCATGGAGGTGGACTGGGAGAAAATCAAAATGTTTATTCTTTCAGATCAGTACCCAACCACTAGAATAGCAGATTATATAATTTTTGCAATAGAGGAGCTGTCTGTTTTGCACACAAACCCCAGTTTTTGATGGAGTCAGAAACTTTGAGTCCCAGCTGTCCCTGTGATGTCCTGCAAATAGGGGTCCAGGAATGAAGAAATTTTTGGTTTTTTCTAAAGTACTATTATATTATTCAGTACCCAGTAGTAGGCATTCTTCCAGGATTATTTGCTCAGGTGATTTAGATTCTCTTTTGTTTTGCTTTTTGTGAAAGGTGTTGAGAGAATTAATTTCCAATAAAAAATAGTCTCAACTGGCTGGTGAGACAAGAATGGCAGTTGGAAAAATTAAGGAAGTCCAAATGAAAGTAGATTTTTAAATATAATTTAATCTAAGAAAAGAAAAATTGATCATGAAATTAGAAACGACCTTCAGGTGAATGACAAGTTACTGTTGTCAATCTAAGCTTCGCTGAGAAAAAAAAAATTGAGAGCAAAAAAGAACAATGTGTTGGAATTTCATGTATATCATATAAGCACTCCATGCAATCAATTGTAACAAAGATTTAAAATATCATACTTTTTATTGCAACTTGTGGAAAATCCTAGCATTTTCCAAGTAATTCTGCAGAAAAAAGAAACGTACACGTCTCACATTCTTCTTCCTAATGTTCTAAGAGGGTCACAATATTAATGGGATATAATACTCTACATTTTTTGTTAAGAAGAAATGCAGGTTATTTTCCTCATGTGTCTTGGGCCTTCCCGAAAGTATTTGTTGCTATTGTTTGATATCAGTTGCCATAAGAAAGCTTTCCCCTAGCTGTTCATTTTTGCAAGGGCCCTGCCACAAACTTTCATCTCCTTTTTCTTTCTTTTTTTTTTTTTTTCTATTTATCCGTCCAAAGGAACTGGGAAATAGGAGGAATCATACTTCACTTCCATCAGTAAGACCAGGAAGCCCTTTTCTGCTGGGCTGGAAGCAAGGATGGCTTTTTGCTGGAGTGAATTAACTGCTTCCCTCCAGGACAGAGCTCAGCTAAGTGTTCCCTGAGAGGCTTCTTCACCCACTAGATAAAAGCCTACAAAAATAAGGTGTGTCCTGAGGCTTACTGTGCATGGGTTGAAGGGTGAGGTGATGGAATTTTTTTATTTCATTTCACTGCATTTAAATTTCCTGTAAAGGTGTGGCCATTTGAGAAATGTGCACACATACACATATGTTAGAAGTTAGTGGAGTGAATCGGATTCTACCAAAAGCCCACTTCTGATCCTGATGTGCACTAAATAAATACTGAAATAATTTTTTATAAACTCTTTCATAGCACTAAACTTGAGATAATTTTCTTCATCCATACAAAGATTCAAGTGTATGAATTTTGCAAACAATACCCCATAGAATTTTGATGCCATGGTGAGGAGTATTCATTTTCTAGTGTTAAATAAACATCCCCATTTGAATTCCACCAGCATTGCAATGGAGGCTGAACTGTTTGCCACCACTCAGTGCTTTTTGTACTTTTATGTCAACTCTGAGTCTTCTTATTTCTAAGGTAATCACTTTTTACTTCATATGAGAGCTTTCCTATGCTTTTATTCATTGTCATCAGTCTTTCCTGAAATACCCTCTAAACCCATAGAATCCTCTCTAAAATGAAGTCAACGACAGTTCTATACAGGTCACTTCAGGTGAAATAATATTTGTGAGTCACATAACAACATGTCAACACTTGTCTTTACTGTTCACAAACACCTAATGATTCCTAATTCATGACATGGCTAATTAATATTTTTAGCCACAAATGCACCTTATCTGCATAATAATAATAAACCTGCATACTGATGTCTCTTTTGCCATCTTACTGGTATTAATGCAGAAATCCTCTAAGGTCTGTCTAGGAAGCAAGAGACATTTTTTTAAAGAATGCCAAGATTTCAATGTTCTACTTCAAAACAAGGTTCTCAAATATTTAAAGAAAAAGGAAAAACAGACATGAGAGAAAGTGTGCACAAGCCACACAAAAAAAGCTTGACTGCTCTCCCTGGGCTCTTCACAGTCGCCCAGTGACAAGCAGCTCACTTGTGAAGGATCATAGCCTGAATCTAGCAAAGCCCTGATTTCCTCTCCCTCCCTCTTCTGTGATAAAGACTAGCAGATGATCAAGATACAATTTTCTTTATCAAGAACAGTTGAACTCCTTTTGCAGACCTTCTACTATTTTATTATGAGGCATATATAACGTAATTTCAACACAAACATTTGAAACAAATGTTTTCTTTGTCTATATAACCATGTATATACATTCATATCAAACATGGAAAGTCCATTATGCAGTATGATTTGAGTTTAACCTTCATACAAAACACAATTTTAAGTGAAAAAGCCAATATGGCCTTTTCTTGAAATTTTTTTTAATATTTAGAAATCAGTGACATTCTTAACCTGAAGTCAATACCCTTTCCTGTAATCTGGCTGTATGCTCTGTTCTTCACTTTGTAACTTTTTCACATTACACTTTACTATATATTTCAATTTTTTTGTTTCATTCTGTAAAGCGAAAGATGGAAGGTTTAAAAAAAGCCTCATGTCAAGGACTGAGCTCTAGTGAAGCAGTTCATTGTCTCTGGAGAGTGTTAGTGAGAAAGCTCTGCTAGCTTTCAGTTGTTTTGTGGAAACTAATCACTGCTAAATGACACTTTTAAATCTTGCATGTGCAGTCGTATATATTAAGTAACCTTCATTAAAGACTGGAGGAACATGTGAAACAGAGTAGGAGAAAAACTTGGCATGGATTGGTACTCATTTATATGATCAATTTTATGATTTACTGTAACATAAATTGAAGACAGCTAACGCAGTTTGTAATACAAGTAGGAACTCAGTGAAGCTCTTAGAGATATGTAGAAATGTTGACACCTCCTAAAAGGATGCTCAGATCACCAGAATGAGAGCATTTCAAACAACCTCATCATGTTTTAGATAAAGGAATGCCTCTTGATTTACTTCCTGACTTTCACCCTTTTTTGCACAGGAGCACATTGAAAGGCTTATAAATATATATGCAAGTGTGCATACGTACCTGCAAACACAGACACAAACATGAGTTAAAAGCTTCCCCTCCTTATCTTGCTTAATCATATCATTCCAGGCATCACGTAAACCTCCGGCAGCACAGCACAGCACAGCACAGCACAGCACAGCACAGCACATAATACAGGAATGATGTTATCTTTTCCATGCAGAAAGAAGCCCTGACTCTGTGGATCCCAGAACACAGTAAGCACAGAAGCGAGACTCCTGTTCATGGCTGGAGCTTCCAACACACAGCTGTGCAGTGTCTCTGAGACACAAAGCACACTGTACTGAGGGGTGCTAACAGGCAGGCAGCAGTCTTCCTAAACTCTCCATAAATCTCTCTAACACTGTCAGCTGGACATCTTGTCATGCTTGTCGCGAAATCTGGTCCTCTATCTCCCGCCTAAACATCTTATTTCCTTTTTCAATGGAAAGTAATCCACAGGCTTATGGAGGGTAGCACATGTTGATGTATCAGACACAGAATGAGATTTAGGAGCATGAGTCATGCTGATGGGAAGTATTTCTGGGCCTGCTTTTTGATAGCCTCCTCTTTTATTATTTATCTTTTAAAGAAAAAAGTCACCATTTGTGAAACTTTTCATAAAATGTCCAACACATCAGAAATGTTAGATAATGACAACAGTTGTTCATGTCTTTCAAATTAGCTTCTTTGTCTTTAAATGGTCTTAAGTCAAAAAACATGTCCTGTACTTTCCAGGATTAAAATATGTTCAGATTTCTGAAATAAAAATATGCAATCTGACTTGAAGAGATTTTTTTTATTTTTTGCATATGTCCAATGCAGCTATAGTAGATATAGTAGAGAGCCGTGTTCATGTATTTTCAGTTAAATTCCAGCTATTTTTTTAAAACAATTGTGAAAATCTGAAAAATTTATTTCATACCCAAACCTGCCACAAAAAAGCAGCAGAGCCAAAAATGGATAAGTTTATGAGATATTCTGTATTTTAGCTTGATAACACATTTTTCTGGGTTATTTCCTGAAAAATGCAGAAAAGCTCTCTGAAACTGTGCATATCACCTGGGTTTTTCCCCCCTTCCATTTTGCTTTGTGAAAGCAAAACAATATAAAGAAGTTATATTCAAGGATACTGCTGAGTTATTGAACTATCAGTTAACTTTTGTAACACGTAACCTTAGAAAATAAAACTATCAATATTTTGGCCTGCAGTAGTCAGTATGTAAGGCAGAAGTACATCCAGCATTGTATCATAATGACTGATTGATGATTTCTTTAACAACAAAAGTGTAGACATCAGTAAACAGTTGGCCACAGACATACACAAAGAATAGACTTCTACAAAGAATGCTACTGTGTTCTTCAATTTCTGCTTCTCACTTAAAAATTATATCAAATAAAAGCTTAATTTAAAACAGAATATAATACTGGACACCTGTCCTAATAATTTCCATTGCCTTACAGATAACATATTAAAATGTATAATTGCTGCTAATATCAGGATTTCTCTTCAGACATTTTATTTACTACTTATTATGTCCAGGATTTAGTTTTATTATTTACCTAAGCCTCCCTGGAAAGTTAGCTACTTTCTTTTCTTTTTTCCCAGTAGGACAAGTTTCCTTCCAAGTCTTTACTATCCATTTTTTCAACTGCTCATTGTTACTGATGTCTTCTTAGTCACAGCTTTTTTTTTCAGTTTATGCCAAATTCGTTTTATTTGCCTAAGTGGGCTTATTACACATGCTAAAATACCAACACCCTCAATTAGGAACACCTAATCATATTTTTTTAATGTAGGAAATCACTATCCTGGCATAATGAAAAGCAAGCTTAGCTCTCAAAAACACACAATGCACCAAAAGGGATGCATACAAATAAATGTGGTGACATGGTAACAGTACATTGAAGGGTAATCAGGTATTTTAAATATTCCATGGTACATTGCCATCACAGATATGCCTCTTCATCTGTTCACAGCCTTTTTAGAAAATAGATACTGCATCTAGAGGAGACCTGTGAAGCAAGACACCAGTAAGAAGGCAGCAGCTGTGTGGGCCCAGCTGTTATGTAGGTGCCACACGTTGAGGGGAGGCACTGGAAAGAGAAATCACAGCTCAGAGGGGCTTAGGTTGTCATCCATGGCTGTGCTGTTGGGATACAGTAGAGCAACGCATGAGGGACACCAGCAATGAACAAAGCTGTAAGGATCTGTCTGAGGGAGGCTTCACTGCGCATCCTAAACTTCCAGTGCTGAAGGAGAAGCCCCACTGTGTGTCTGTGGAGTTAGGGGGAGAGGGACAGGCAACTTTTCTTGGCATCCTCCATGCATTTAAAGTGGAGGAGGGACAGCTTGATTGCCAGAGACACAGAGAAGCGATTAACAACAGAAGGAGAGAGCAAGATGCACGTACACCTCGTATTTTTCCTTAACATTTTTAGTGCTAGGCTTTTGCCAAAACACCCAAACTCTTAATTTGATAGTAAAAACATGTTTTTCACCTTTCTATTGTACAATGTAAGTAAAATATTACTCTTCAGAACATGACCGCTTTTTATTTATCTCTATCTTTTTGTGGTGAAATGACACCTCCCACACACATACACACAGTCTCTTGCTTTAGATAGAGCGTGCCCTAAAATGTTAATTAATACTGCAAAACTGGTTCACCTCCCTAGGCAACTAAAAAGCATCCTAAGCTGTGATAGGCTCTTTTTCTTACTTTCTTGTTCTTACTTTTAAGCCTGTCTTTTAATTTGTAACTAACTTAAGCTTGCAACTCCATTGCATGACCTTTCCAGTTCCAGTTAAACTCCTAATTGATGGAGGTGGCTCTCAAAGCATTATACACAGGAAAAATGAAGCAGAGAGAACACTGAGAGAACTACTGAATGGCAGTAGTAGCATACAATTGAGACGCAGAGAAGCGATTAACAACTAAGTATATCCATGTATTTTTACTTCTCATCATGGCCTCTCAATTGCCAGTGTAATTTATTTTTTAATTTACTGATCAGTACTACATGTCATATTGTAGCAGAATGACAATGAGAAATTGCACTTGCTCCATGAATTATGTATGCTGGATTCAAAACCCCAATGAAACAGATAGAAACACCAAAAATGCACCTTGAGTGGTGATCTAAAGGTTACTTGATGCAGCTTACCAGTCTTAGCAAGAAAAGTGAGCCCCACGGGAAAGGACTATTGATACTAGTGGACAGAAAGCACTAAAGACGCTCTGAACAGAAGGGCCTCCCTAAATGATGTTCCAGCAGAAAAGAGGGGTGAAAAGATCTTGTTACATATGAATAGCACTGCCAAGCTCCAGAGGGTGTCCAAAAAAGTTACAAATTATCTGAATTGTGAAAAAATAAAGAGTGAAAGGTGGTTTCACATAAATTGTTGCTATAAACTGGCTCAGTGCTTTTCTGAACTGACTGCCCTTGACTGCCTAAATACAATCAGCAATTGACAAGCAAGGCCTACAAAAACTAACAGATAGATCATAATTGCTCACTGTCTTACGCTACTACTTTGGGAAGCTGTCTTCTGTACAGGCTAGATTTTCCAATGGACTTCCCAAGTAATGCCAAACAGAAACCTAATCTGGGGCTAACAGAGAAGGGTGGGACAACTCTAAACGAGTAGGAATGAGCCAGATTTTGTGCTCTGATATTGATATCCTCTATGGCTGTGAAATCAGAGAAGTGAGAGATCCTAGGCTATCCTGAGATTGTAATAAGGAGTCATTGGTAAAGGCCAGTTTTTAAAGACATTTAACAGAAAATCCAAATCCTATTAAATCCTTTGCAGTATGGGATTCCTGCTGTTTAAAAAGCATTTCTTCCAGTCACACGTGGAGTCTCTCACAGAAGTGCTGAGAGACCACATTTCAAACCAGGCTTGGTTGTGAAAGTGACCCCCTGATGTGAGATGCTAGATCCTGTTATGATGGTAAACAATTCAGTTTCACTGAAACTAGGACTTGTTGCCCAATTACTCAGAGATTCAACTGGAATGGAAAAGTAACTGGTTGTTTGTTTTCCTGTTTTTACTTTACTGTATTAGTATAATTAAGATATAAAAATATGCTAAAAACAACAAGAAGGGTTTCTTATAAATTGGTCACTTTCAGTCTTTTGCATGCATTTTCCCTTAGTTCCAAAATAAATGAGTACTACAGAGTTCAAGGAGCATCTGGATGTTGCTCTTTTTCATATGGTTTAGTTTTAGAAAGTCTTTTAAGGAGAAGGGAGTTTGACTCAATGATCCTTGTGTGGCCTTTCCAACTCAAGGTAGTCTATGATCACACGGTGATTGCAATAACTAATAACATAACTAATGAAAAAAATAGAACATTTTAACATTAACATTTTAAACATAACTAATGAAAAAATGTACCATGAGCAATACCAAACCACCAGAGAGAGTGTAAGATACCTGAATCTTCTACACTACCTGGTCTTTTGCAAAGAAATAATTTCTCAGAAAAGGTGCTAATTGAAAGTAAACTGACTTAGTTTTAATGAGAACTTTTTTTTATATATACTCCTTGTGAAACTCTTTTTTTCCCTTAAGTGTTTTCAGTTGCCAAAAAAATTTGTTGCAAGACCTTGACTCTGCCTTTTTTTTGGCTTGGCTTCTCAAACATTCTTCATATGACCAAAGATGGATTTCTGTATCATGAGAAAAGACAGTTATTGCAGAGGGGGAGAAACCTCCTAGAGGCAGCTTTGGCTTACCAGTGATACCCATATAGGTCCTGCTGTTTCTTGTTGACTGGTTTGTTTTTCCCTGTTATCACTAGACCCAGTGGCAGAAAATACTCAAGTGGTCTTGGCTGGGAATTAAATCAAACTTATATCTCACTTGCAGGACAATAAGCCTCAAGGCTCTTTCACAGAAAGGGATGGGCTGACACATCAACCCCTGCTTTCCTTGACTCCTCAGATCACAACCAAACTTGGAACGCTACCAGCCTTTTTATTAAGTTCAGACACATTTCCACAAATGAAAGTAGAGAGGATTCAGGAACTTCATGTAAAAATGCTGGATAACTTTGCTGATTTTTATTGTGTTTGGATGTACTGTTTGCTAGAAAAAAACAAAAACTTTAGATTACTCAATGTCTTGAGTAATCTAGACACATCTGGTTATACGAACTCAGCATTCTGAGTACCAATATGCTTTCTGTTGTTTAATAAAAGTAAAGGGCCCTTCAGAGTTCAAAGGGGCTAAACAAGATTTTGAGCTTATACTGGGAGACAAGCTGTCATGGTTTCACCTCAGCCAACAACCCAGCCCCACATAGCCCCTCACACACTCCCCTTCCCACCCACAGGATCAGGGAGAGGATCAGAAGAGTAAAAGCTAGAAAATTCATGGATTAAAATAAAGAAATTTTAACAGAGAAAGAAAAAGCTGCACACACAAGCAAAGCAAACCAAGGGATTAATTCAGTACTTCCCCTGGGCAGGCAGGTGTTCAGCCATCTCCAAGACAGCAGGGCCCCATCACATACAGCAGTGACTCGGGAAGACAAACATCATCTCTCCAAACATCCCACTCTTCCTCCTTCTTTCCCCCATGTTATATACTGAGCATGATGTCACATGGTCTGGAATGTCCCTTTGGTCAGTTTGGGTCACAATCTTGGCTGTGCCTCCTCCCAGTCTTCCATTCACCCCCAGCTTCCTGGTCAGTGTGGCCGTCTAAAAAGTAGAAAAGGGCTTGGCTCCGTATGAGCCCTGCCCAGCAATAACAAAATCTCTCTATATTATAATAAAAAATAATAACAAAATATCTCTATATTACCAACCCTGTGTTCAGCACAGATCCAAAACACAGATACACACCAGCCACTGTGAAAAATTTGTTCTACCTCAGCTTGGACATTTTATAAATTTATCAATTTATCTGGCTACTCTCAAGCCAGTAGCAGACCCTCCAAGACTGTCTCTTTAACTCTGACTTGCCACAGGAGGTAAGGGAGAACCTCCACTTTTTTTTTTCACATCTGCTCCATTTTATACTTTTTATTTTACATCATGAATTTTTCCTTCCCCCACATACCACATGTTCCTTTGTGTCACCCCCCAAACTGAACTCCAAAATCAAATGAACAAACCCACAGCCTAGATAAATTTCTTAACTATTTCTAATGAGTACCAGCTAATCAGCATATCCAAGTGACTAAATGAAAGTACGTATGGTGCTTTTGCCAAAAGTGTGGTTCAGGGAAAGACAAAGTCAGGGAAAGATAGAGGCAGAGGTATCAGTGCAGCATGATTATGCACTTTTATCACGGACAGAAAGACTACTTGTAATTAAAACACTTTATTACAAAACTGCCTCCAGCAGAGATGGAACAGGTTCTAGTCTTCGTGTTTAGAAGAAAGGTAAATTTGTACTATTCCTCTTCCAAATATAACAGTAAATTTCATTTAGAAAAACATGAGTGATGCTGAGAAGAAACACATTAAAAACTCTCCATGAGGAGCCCCTATTAACAAAAACCAATAAACAAGACAAATTGTGGTCATTCTTATAAGAAAGGAAACTTTTTCTTATGGAAAACTCTTCTGCAATTACAGAAAATTCTTCATGATGACAGCCATGCGATAAACATCAGCGTCTTGTATATAGCATGCTCAGCTCCACCCTATTGCTCATTTCACTCTCAAGGCTACTCCTAAGTGCCTGCTTTCTTGGCCTGTGCAGCTGTAATTTACTCCCCTGATGAGGATGCATTAGCAAGGAGTTTTTAAGCACATGGTCTGCTTTGCAGATTCCTTGAACCATGTAGCACCAGGGGTGGATGGCACCCATGCTACAAGAAGCTGCTCATTTCTCATCAGTGCTAATAGTTTGGCTTCACACTTTACACATTGCTCTGAACATAACAATTTACTCACAATTTTTCTACATATCACTAAAGCATTCAAGCAGTTGTCAAAATACTACTTTTTCTTTTCAAACATCTGTGGGGTTAAAAAGAGATACTAACTTCATTTTAAATTACAGGAATTGAGGCTCAGATTTGAAAAAAGCATAGGTTATAGAGACACTCTACTTGCTTGGAGACTTTATATGTACCTAGTATTCAATGGCATCATTTATGTCCAAAGTACATCTCTCACAGGTTTCATTTGATGCTGAGTCCTTCAAATGCTCACAAAGATCAGATCCTCAAATTTCTGTTGAAATGAACATTTCACTTCCAGTTGAAAGAATGGTTTCAGGTGCTACTGCAGTTGAATTTGATGGTCTTCCTGCCTCCCCCCTCCCAGTTGCCACAGCTTACATGGAAGTTACTGTGCCTTCAGGTGAGACAAAGTAAGTGACCACGTGAGTATTATGGCTCCTGTTCAATACAAGGTGGAAAAGGCTCTTTGAATCCACTACAGAAGCAACCAGGATCATAGTACTGTAACAGTAACTTTCACATGGTCAGAGACTGAATCTCTGTTAAGGGGACATTTAGTGCAACATTTTGTGGAACTGTTCAGGTGGGACTTGTAAAAGCTCTGCTGTCTTTCTCTAGTTTTAATATTGCAAAAATACAACATGGCATGAGTAAGGAAAAAACCCTTCAGGAAAACATTTCACTAGGATAATTTTCTACCTCTATTTCTACCTTTCCAATTCCCCTGTACAGCCCCTCATCTCCCAACTGTTGAGGCAGGGCATCAGTAGATACAGCATCCTTAACTGCATAGTTTGTATTTGTTGCTGTATCAGAACTCTTCTTTGCAATGAACAAAGCATGAGTCCAGAGGGAAAAATTTCATCATGGTTTTAAAGTCTGTTTTGAAAAGAATAAATTATTTATGTGCAGAGCAGGGAGAGGCTAATTAAAGTGACAAAGGCAAAACTAATTCTGTCACTTGCTAGTGGAGGTCTTGTAGGTTACTATTATTAAGGTGCAACAACGCTAAAAGGGATTAAATACATGCTTGGCTGGGATGGGAGGAACTTCACAGAAGTTTCCAAAAAGCAAAGCTTGTATCCAAGAGGCTTGAAGAGCCTCTTCAGGTTTTGGAAACAGTGCATGAGCATGAATTCAAGTGTCATGCTTTGTTGAAAGCTTGTGATTGTGACCTTGACTTCCTTCTCATCCAGTTGGACTCCTTGTTCCATGATCATTCTCCCTGAACAGCTAATCACAGCCTCCAAACCTGAGTATCACAGATCCATTGCTCTTCCTTAGTATCCTAATGTTCATCAAAACCCAAGTGTAGCAAGCTTATCCTGACAATCCTTAAGGTGCACACACCAATATCATTATCAGTTATTTCTGGCCTTTTCCTGTTTTCTCTACATCTCTTTTCAGGTTTGCCTGCAGACTGATTCCTCATCATTGAGGCTGTTTCCTCACTGTCTCCCCTTTGTCACTACTAGTTATTCACAGAATCCCACTCAGCTCCCCTCACACCTTTATAGGATGGGACTGAAACCCACCTTCCTCATCAGTGCCTGCAGAAGCAGAACTCTAGTTAGGATAGAGGCCTGTATATATCAAACATTTTCTGCTGAGCAAAAACCAGAATAAATGGCTTTTTCTTTGTTAGATGGAACAAAGAAAATTGGTCAAGCAAAGTACTAACAGAACTAAACACAGCTGCTTGCTTGTCAGTGACTTGACTGACCAACCATTTCAATGAAATTAAGACCAACTGCAAATCTCTGCAGATAATTAAATATGTTATAGGCAGCACAACATGCTAAAGAGCTTATAAAACACACATATCATGTTCTTGAGAAACCTGTGACCTGTAAAAGGTCCTCATGAGAAATGAGGCACATAAGATCTATGCATGTTAGATATTAACATTGTGAGCCAAAACCTCTGTGCAGCATATTATGACATTAAAAAACTCAGACTGCAAGGGGCAGAAAATCAATAGTCCATTGGTATTTCCTAAACAGATCCACAACACAGCCAAGACTGGTTGCTTGAACTCACTGTACAGCTGCAGCTTCAGACACCTAAATTTTTTAAAGAATTTTAAAACTATTATGAAAACATGAGGAAAACTAGGAAAAAACCCTACTAAAATTAAAAGAAATCTCTTCGCACATGTCTGAACAGTAGTTACAAATAATAGAGGCTATTAATAGAGGCTCATGGGAAGACTAAAAATACACATCTCTAAAACAATGGCTATTTTCAAAGATCTGATTCAGGTCTTCAGGGAAATGAAGCTTTCAAGGAAAGTCTGTCAGATTGGTTCTTCTACTGGCTTGGTCCTAGCAAGAAAAAGCCAGACATTGCTTTTGCCTAGGTTTGTTCTTAGAAACAGCTGGATGGCACTGAATGAAATTTCAATGAAATTTAGGCCAAAGCATACACTTTGGAAAATCTCTATCAAGAGAATGACAGAGGTTTAAGTAGAACTATAAATAACTGAAATAAGAGAGGGTTTTATTTATGGTTGCTGTTGTTTATTAAAGGGTAGTGTCTGGCTGTGCTACCTGCTCCACCTACAGCAGTATCTGACTAGATACCAGTGGCCATGCAACAGCTTTAGGGACTGTCTTCCTCATGGTGCAAGATATGTAGATTCCACAGAAATGCTGTGACCATTTTAGACCGGTGCTTCAAGGGCGGTATTAGAGAAGGTGTTGCAGATACTAAAAGTTTAATTTTTTTTCTAACTTTTTCCGTTTGTTATCAGATGAAGGTGATGCAAACATAAACATGTTCACCCCTTATATTGCATGAATTTGTGTATAGACAGCAATCTAGTGCAGGAATATAGAAGTCTTTCTACTAGCCTTGCTTCGATCCTGCCATATTCTTCATCTCAAGCACTGTCTAAAGATATTTTTTTTTTCAAAAAGGCAGTGAGATCCAAAACCTCATATTCTGCAAACTTCCAGAATTCACTGAATTAGAAAGCAATTGCACCTGAATGCTTAATATGATATTTGAAACTTAATGATTTAGCATTGTTCTTCAGCCTTGAGGGTTGGAAACAGGTGCTTTTAATCTTAACAGAATGAAGAAACATCAGCAGCCCCGGCACTGATTGCACACTCCTCCCTCTTCCCCAGGCTGGACAGTGATGCTGTTGGTCAGTGTGCCGTGGTGGCATACTGGGTCCAGTCCCATTAGCTGTTTTTCTCCCCAGAACAGTTAATGGAGCAAGGTTTTCCCCTGCAGCTTTGCTGTCTGACTGAACTACAGAACTGTAATCTAGGTTCATTTGAGAAGTCAGCCTGAACATCAAATATTTTTGAAAATTTTGCTCGCAGGATATTAGCATTGTAAAATGCCAACACTGGATATTTACAGTGCTCTTAAAACCCTCATTTTTGTTCCTGTTTGAAGTAATGATTGTAAAGCATACAAGATCTGCACATATTAATGAATAAATATTGTAAAATAGCTGTGCATACCTATCAGGAAACTTCATTTAACTTCAGAAGCCATAACAATGCCAGGTTAGCACTTTACCTTGAATCGTGCAGTGATAGCATAAAACTTTCCTAACCAGTTATCTAGGGTCAGCCTTAATGGTACCATAAAATTCCTTCAACACAAGGCAATTTTTTGTTTCCTGAGGGCTTTGTGAGTTTGCTGTAAGTGCATTTATACATCTGAGTACCTAATGAAAATAAATTAGTTAGAAATACATACTTGCCCAAATGTAATGCAAAGCCTTAAATTACGTACTAGTCTAATAAAACTCTTAATTCAAAGAAACATTTTAGAATAGAGGAATGAATGCATAAAATACCAGAAAAGGCACTAGTACATATTCAGCAAATAAATATTTATATGTATAGATTATGTGTATGTCCCCTTGATAGGTTTGAACTGGTTTTTGCTCCTCCAGCCAGATTTTACTACATTGCCATGGGAGAAGGACAACACTTGACCTATTATT
Source organism: Certhia americana (assembly GCA_018697195.1). NCBI lineage: Eukaryota > Metazoa > Chordata > Aves > Passeriformes > Certhiidae > Certhia > Certhia americana. The sequence goes on from CM031858.1 coordinate 48,380,933, forward strand.
GTTCATGCACTTACACTTTCAAAACATAATCGGTACTTCCATGTGTTTACAAGTAAATTTGTTAATTAGTTTCTAAATGAATATAACCCTTGAAATGGATCTTTCAGACAACTTAGCATCACACAACTGCCTATTGCCTTGTTCCAAGTGATTTTGATAATATAACAATGGACAGGCTTTATATTTCCTACATAATTAATACTCAGATGCCTTCTGCTGTGTCTACCTGGCCAGTATGCAATGGTCATTTTCTTTCCATTAGTCTCCATTTCTAAGGGTTTATTTTTCACCATGAGACTACTAAAAGGCGCACGAACAGTAATTTCAGTCTCTCTAGATTGACACAGAAAGCAATGGTCATTTTGTAATGGGTATCTTAATAAAGGATAATGATAGCATGTTAGCTGAGGACAATCTGGTTAAGAACAATGGTAGGAATATACTATGGTGAAAACAGGAGCTTCTCTCAAGCTTCCGGAGGGGAGAAAACCAAACAAATAACAAAGCATCAGTCTCTGCAGGAAGATAGATACTTAGTTATGTATGGAAAATATTTTTATATATTTTATTGTTAAGTCTTTGTTATAAAAATAAAACTGCTGATGACAAGATTTTATAATTTTGTAGAAAATATATACAAGAACACCCTTACACTGTACTGCAGTCTAGTGTCTGTGAATATAGGAGTCTTTAACTTCTTCATCTGTCTCCCTTTCAGCATATCCTTAAATGAATATGTATTTCATCAAATGCATAGATGGTGCAATGAATCTGTGACTTGAGCTCTGCTTTGATACAATTGCTGGCAGTCACAATTTAAAAAATTACTAGTGCATCAAGTGATCTTAAAAACCTGTACATTTTTTTTCTCTGTAGAACAGCATCCTTTGCTACCTATACAAAGTTCTCAGTAGGAGGAGTGGTAGGCTTTCACTTTCAAGAAAACAGACTGAAGACCAATTTAAATGATCCCTCTATCAGTTGTCTGTAAACAAATGCACATTAAGTTCATTATATCATAATGGCTGAACACTGAGGAGATGAGAATATCACATGCAGTAAAAGGGAATGGGTGTCTTCCCAACAGAAGGTAGCTTTTATTTCTGTTACCAATACTGGTGTTTCAGCCACCACAGTTCTTATTGGAGATATGGCCTCACTTTAATCTCCATAATGCTGGGACATGGATGTAGCAAAAGCAGAATTACTATTATCTTAGGAATATATGGTTGAAGATGTCTTTGTATTTATACTGACAACACAGGAGATGCTCTCAAGGTGAAGCATGAAGGATTTTCTAGATATTTGACTATTAGCTCTGTCTCTTTCTTTCATAAAAAAAAGTTAGGAGTAATTAAATTTTAAATTCCTCTTTTCTCTTTTGAAAGCAAAATTATTAAATTAAACACTAATTCCCATCACTCGTGAGAAAAAAAAGAAGGTTAAGAGGAACAGAAGTAGAGTTACAAGCTTACATGAACTGTTAGAACTTGTGGGCTTTCCAGCTGACATATAATCCACCTAAATACCCTCAAATACTAAGTAGCTTCAGAGGAGTCAGGCTTGAGCTGAGAGCTCACAATATTTAAGCCACAAAGCCATCTCTGGGACCACAGGTCCACTTGATGCTCTCCAGCACACTGCAAATTCCATCAAATGAAGTTTCCAACTAGAATTTCTGAGGTTGGATGCAGATAATTCAGAGAGGCCAAGTTCACCATTCTGTGGAAGCTCTTTGTATCTCTAATCCCTTCAAACCAATCTGAGCTCATTTTCAATTTCATGGATCCAACTGGCTCATGCAGCTGAGCTTTAGGGAAGTCTGTGAAGTTGAAAATTGCCATTCTGCTGAATGCCTGCAAATATAATGATATATGTATATTACTACCTTTCTGCAGAGATGTTACTCACACATACTCTTTGCATATTGACCTGTAAACCATAAACAATGATTTTTTTTGTTCCAAAGAAATTCATGATTCTGGTTTTGTGTGGGTTTTTTTAATTTTCTTTCTCATATTTAGATATAAGTCCAACATTAGGTTCCCCAATAAACAGAAGCGAAGATTCAGTAAGCATAAAATCAAATATGAGGCTGAAACAAAAACAATATAATTAATTTTTTTATTGCTTATTCATATATATCTATCCCTCTGTTATTCCATCAGTAACTTCTCTAATCAGTTGATAAGTCTCCAAATAAAAGTTTAATTCTTCTTTTATTCATATAAAAGCCCACTGGCAATGATATTTCCCTCTGTTTAGCATTTAGATAGTGCTATAAACATTCTGTTATATATGACATTAACAAATTTAAAATAGCTTCTTTTCAAACTGAAGGCCAAACTTCTCTTTCAGCATACTTGTGAGACCAGCTTGATAAAGTGGGGGTACTGCCTGCACGCTGCCTAGTGACATTCCCTTTCTTCTCTTTACTCCCAACATAACTGAGAAATTCCTCCTGGCCACTGGGACAGAGCTCTCATGAGGACTTTTAGGTTCCTACAAATTTTATAGACAAGGGTAGGAATCAGATCCCAAAACACTGCTTTTATTGAGGTAAACACAGGTAAAAGTTGTCTGTTGCCAGTTCTTAACTAAGTTCTTTCTTAGTAGCCAAGCAGCCAAGCTATGTGTGCAAGCTCTCAGCTAGCTCCAAACACATCTTTCTTTCATGCTGGGAGAGGACAGAGGGAGGACAGAGCAGGCATTTTGGGCAAGCACACAGGGCAAGCAAACAGAGGATCAAAGAAATCCAGAGCAAAGACATTCTGCTCTTCAGAGGCTAAGGAATTTGCTGTGATACGGAACACTTTAGGCTCAACCTTTCTATTTTGACTTGACCCCTTGTACATCTGTCATGTACAGCCCACACCCCTCCTGGCTTTCTCTGTGTGCATCCTTTAGTCTGCAGCAGACTGTCCTTAGCATTTTCCACACCTCGTCTTGCTCACACCCCATCTCCTGACACCACCAGGGTGCAGGACTCAGAGTTTCTCAGGCTAATCTTTCCATGATGATAGATCAGAAGAGTATGGATCATAGGCTTAACAAAGAGTCCCTCAGTCACATCTCAGTCCCGAAGCCACCAGTTATAGACAACTGGAAAGTATATAATCTGTCTTCAGGTATAGATTATTGCATCAGGTACACATATATTGCATCTGTGCCTCTTCCTCCTTTGTCATAGCCCAGGCAAGCCTGCAGTAGTTACTCCAGTGATCTGAGTCTCAGCCTAGTCTTCAAACTACTAGTTTTTGACATAATACCTTCTACAAATATGCCAGGATTTCTTTATTATTTATTATGTGATATTCTTATTTTAATTTTAAAATTAGTTTGCCTGCAGACAGGCAATATGCAATTCGGTGCCAACAAGTTGCATCTATTTATCTACACATTTATTGAAGAATAACTTATCCTGGGAAATAAACTTCCCTACTTTTTGTTTTGCTTGACAGCTCCCAGTTTAAGCTAAGTATTCTGGTTAGCTTACAATTCATGAGCAAGGATACAACAATTCAAATTCGGTCAAAACTTAGAAGCTTAAAATTTAGTTGCAAGTAAATATCTTTAAAAATTAGTCTTACTACAAGCAAAGCAGAAAACAGCATTTTTTTTTAAGGAAATAAAGGCCCAACTAACAAAGGCAATAGAGAGAAGTCAAATAATTTTAATACTCTTCTTGAATTTCAAAGGGATCCTTTCCAAATTAGGTGAGAACAGGAGAGAAGGCCAATGGCTAATATTTTTAGTAAATCATTATGAATTAGGCTATTATAATTGCTTTTTAAAAGAATCTTTTCACTCTGACAGACAAGGTAAAACTTGAAGGGAAGCCAATAACTTTGACACCTGCTTATCATAAGGATATCTCTCATATCACACTGTAAATATTATTATTTTATACAAACTGTCATAGAAGTGGAAGAAGAAGGTCATATGAGAAAAGAATATGAATTGAAATATTAAAGAATAAATTCCAGTAGTTGTGAAATGTTTGAGTAAAAAAATGCTGAGGGGAATCTTCCATGTGATGATAGGAAAATCAAATTTCCTAAGAGGTAAATATAGCTTCCTTCTAGTCAAAATGTGTAACAGCCTTGCACCTACTCCCCATGGATTATTCTGTATTTTCAAGTTTACACACAGTTTGCAGACAAGCAGAACACAACTGGTCAACACTCAGACTCCTTTGTTCATAAGAAATTCCCAATGTCTTTGTTTCAGCCTTCTTAAGAGAAAGAGTTTTTGCGTCAAAAGAAAAATTCTAGAGAATAGAAGCTTGACTCTTGTAATTTAATTTTTGAAATTAGGAATTTGTTATTAGTTCACATGGGTTTATTCAAAAATTGATTCTAGTTATTACTATGTTGTAATATTACACTGTGAGATAACAGATTTTTTTTTCTATTTTTGTATCTTTAAAGCCAGTGCTTAGTGCTAATCATAACACTTTATATTTTTTTTCTGTTTCAAAATGTTTTCAGTCTGTTTAGTAATGAAACATGTAAATCTACAACAAGGCAACCAACATGGAACTGCAAGGTAAGTGTCTGGAATTTCTTAAAGAGAACTTAACCATGTCATCAGGCCTGGACATATCATTAAAAAAAACATTATCACAGTGAAATGAAAACCAAAAATTTTATAAAATGGTATTTGTAATAACGGTATTTGGATGGATAGAGTTCACAAAAAATCAAAGGGTGTGGTAATAATCTACAAATTTCCATAGTTGCTGCTGTCTGTATTTTCAAGAGTAGTTAGGCAGTGATTAATTGATCATAGATTTACTGTCCACACATCAGCCACTTTCCTGTGGGAGCCCCAAGTTTGCTGCTTGTAAGGAGAGGTGTTCAGGACAATACTTTTCAGTCAGGATGGGCAAACCTGCCTGTATGAGGCAGTTGGTAGGAGCAGATTGGGCACGCAGCTCTGTGCCGGGTCTGCCATGGACTTGGCAGTGCAGCAAGGCAAAAACCAAACTTACCAAACAGTGCCAGTGGAGCTTCCTGCATGTCACGGGACTGCTGTTTTGTGTCTCTTTCAGAGTGGTTTGACAAATGTTTTTCCTCTGTGACAATTGTCTCCTTGCAACTTAGAGGCATGCTGTTCTCTCCTAATTCCCTGCTGACAGTGGGAACCTGAGGTGCTCCCCTCGTAAACTACCTAGTCACAGCAATTCATTAACAGCTGACCAGATCACCTCTTCCTGTGCTCCACCTCTAAAACATAAACTCTCTTGATGGATTTTATTACACGTTATAAACTTGACCAATTTTCATTTTTCCCCTGTGCTCAGTGTTCTGCAGCATTTTACCTTTCTGGGGGAGGGAAGAACAGGGAGCACAGTCTAATGTGGTTTGATTTAAATTATTACCCTGGTGCACACTTTCTTTGAGATGCTATTTTCCCTGCCTGTTCTAACTGCTGAGCACAATCACAAGAGCTCAATTATTAAAGAGATTCTAAAAATAGTGCCATGCAAAGATGTCTACAAAGAAAAATCATTCAAACACAGAAAGATACATATCCTGGGCAGTGAGTTTTCACTGTTGTTAGCTTCTTAATTATGTTTTTTTTTATTTTTCCCTCACATCTTTTGCTCTTGTCCCTCTTCCTTTCCATTCTTTCCTTCAGCAATGATAAGGAAGAGGGAACTTTCAGGACATTCTCTCCACTACCCTAGAAAACTGCATTAGCTCATGCACACATGGGCATAAGAAAACATTTCCTTTTTAGTAAATGCCAGCATTCTCCAACTTCCCTTTCAAGAAGATCGTGAACTTGTGTTAATGGGAATATAACCAAAATAAAATAAATAAATAAATGTAAGTCCTAGTCTTTCTAGCTGTGAGTCTTTTCATGCACTCTTTAGTGGAGTTGAAAACAAGGGCATGGTTAACCATCTGGAAGCCTCAGAACTAACGTTTCCCTGCCAGGGATTTTCACAAGTCTCTGATTCACTTGATTCCTGTTTGCAAAAGCATTTAAGGCTATGGTTAAATCTCTAATTAAGCACAGGTAAGCTCTCTCCTCAATTAAAGTCTCTCTTATTTTGAAACACAAGTTAGGAGGGGAGCTAGGAGGAAAGGTGACTAGGGTATCTGAGAAGATTCACTTTATAGTCAGTTTGGGCATCCTAAATCCTGGCTACCCTTTCTAAAAGATATCTTTAAGGATAAATAAGGAAAATAAGGCTGTGGCAAGATAGCAATATGCTAAGCTTCTTTTTTTCCTTAAGTTTCCCAAATGATTTCAAAACAAACAATAGCAATTACATCTAGACCTGGAGCCACAGGAGGGAAGAAAGATACAAGAGGAGGGAGAAACAAGAGGGAAAAAGCTGAAGTCTTTTTGCCCTCACTGCAAAGCCTGGATAAATACACAAGTGTATGTGTTCCTCTCTCCAAGGCAGAGGTCACATCACTGTTTCTTCCAGCCCCAGCAGGAGCCTTTTAAGCAGGAGACCAATTTCACCTGGCTACAGAAAGCTCTGTTTGGAAAGAAAATATCTTTCTCTCCCTCCCCTTGTACATCAGTTCCACATCCATTAACATTTAGACAAAATCTGCAGTTACAATCCCTTGATCAGGCTACATCTTGCATGAGCAGCTCCACCACTGAAGCTGTAAGGACTGAAAAAGTGTCAAGGGACTTTGCCTAAAAATTAAAATCAGGGGGCTATCAGCTTAGAGGTTGCACAGACATAATAGCAAGCAATGAATATAAATCTTGTAGTACTGACAGCTCTGAATGGTTTTACTCTGCTTTTCACAGTGAGCTTAGGTGATCGAACACCTCTTTCACATGGCCCATCATATACAAGAAAGGTGTTAACTGCTAATGCCAGCAGTGAGAAGCTGTTCAGGAATTTTTCTGCCAGCTTTTGCGACACAGCAACCTATTTAAGGAGCGTAGAGTCCTGGAGACTGTGCCTCTTGATGTCCCTAAGAAACACACAAACTGATGTATGGTCCTAAACATCTTGTAGGAAATTAATGTCCATGGTCATTCTCAGCTACACACTTACAACTGGATGCATACGTCTCCAAAGCAAAATACAGAAAATTACAAGCCCTTTGAAAGCTGCTCAGATATCGTCCCTCGGTCTTTACTAGGTTTTAATACCAATTTCAGCTATCCAGACTAAGATAAAAACCACATAAAGAACAACCATATACTAGAACAAAATATATTTCACAGTCAAACTGGCCATTTGGGATATACAGCTTGCCGACATGAAGAATGTCTGAGTTCACCATATAGCTAAATTTTAGAAATAAAAAGAACAACAGAAGAGGTTTTTTCCCTATGGGCAATGATACAAGTTTTTTTTATCTAAATACTGCACAATGATGCCTAACCACTCAGTTAATAGAAATGATCATTAATGTGAAGAGAAGAAGCTGGGTAGTAAACTAAGTTACTCAATTACCTATATGTTAAGTTCATCAGGTGACTTACACCACAGAAGAAGGAAAGAATTGAAACTAAAGCACAAGAGCTTAAATTTACATTCTCTGAAGAGTGTTTGGAGTAACTTGTACAACACTGACACAAACGCCAGTATGATATGAACAGAGTCTCCCTCTCAGGCTGACTGTGTCTTAAAACCTGATGAAAATATTTCCCTCAATTGGTGCACCTGGAAGTGGGAAAAAAGTATGCAAAAGAGTGGTATGAACAATTAAAAATATAACATCTTTGAAGTACTGCTGATGAATAAAAATAATAAAAGTCAGCTATAAAGTACAGCATCCCTTTGTTAATTATAGATTGCTCTCTTTAATTAAAACACCATAGCTAATTATTGGCACTTCCTTTAAAAAGGCAGAGTTTGCCAGAGGCACAATAAATACTAATAATTCACTCTACAGTTACTAATAATTCCTTTCTATGGAGCTTTTCACCCATCTAATCCATGCAAAAATGGAAACAAACGTTGGGAGTGCCATTTGATATTTGCTGCAAGCAGAGATAGAGAGCTGATTTTACCAAGATTGCAAGGAAAGATGGTGGCAGGATGGGGAGGGGGCGGAGGCAGGCAGGGCAGTCAAGGATGGGTTAGTCCTAGTCACCAAGAGTGAGAAGACATTGATGTTGGTTGTACTGCAGATACACAGAGGACCAAACACATTTTCAGCCTGAATTCAGTGACATCAGGGAGGAGGAAAATGCTCCACAAAGAGGGAGTGGAGTGGGTAGCACAACGTGCAGCATCCACAGGAGTCTGCTCCAAGCACTTGCTGCCAACCTCCTCAGAGATGCTGAAGCTCCCCGGCATTTGAAAGGCTCAGGGCAGGCAGCAGAACTGGGATCAAGACATTGTCCCTGTATTTACATAGATAATACATCGCTGAATACCACCAGCTTCCCTCTTCTTGCCTGCCATTCAAGACTGGCCATTAGGTGCTGAATGAAGAGCTGCTAATCTGCAGTACTTTCCACATGCCATAATTTAGTATGATCTATGGGAAGTGGCCTTTTTTGACAGCCTCATTTACTGTAGAGCTGTAATGCCTTTCAAATATTTATTGTGAGTGATGGAGCCACGCAGGACGATCAGCCTTCGCTGATTTTATTATTGCACTGCTGGAGGAACACAGATGTATCCTTCAGGTTTTATAAAACTCACAATGTTTTTCACAGTGTAAGGATGAAAGACCTAAACCAGTGACACACCACCTGAGCACTTTATATGTGTTCTGTTCCATTTCTCATACATTTTTTGGAGACTAACTTTGAAAATAAAACAGACCTGGGAATCACTCAGAGGGAAAATCTGTCATGGTAAAAAAACATATATACACAACATAGATCATGATCTTCTTCTTCATAGATCTTCTTCCCCCATCCCAGTCCACAACCATGACAAACTCCACCCCAAATTCACAGTGATGGTCAGGGATGGTTTTTTGGGGGGCATTTTCTATATTTGTTTTGGGTTTTTTTACAATGGTCATTAATTCTAAAAGAAAATGAGCTGTGAAAATGGACAGCATTTTTTTTAATGACACTACTTTTTGACAGCTGCTGCAGGCTGCTCCAGGGAAGGTGGAACATGAGGAGACAAACATGAAGTTTGTTGCCTGCACCTGGAAACAGTTTAGCCACAGAGAACTGGATTCTTTTTCTGACCAAGTGTGATACACCTGCACGAGACTCCTGATGGAGGAAAGAAGTTATGCAAGAAACTTTAGGCTGCCAGGAGTCACACTTCACCTGCCAAACTTTTGAGCGAGTTGTGCCTGCTTCCCAGGCAGCGCATAGGCTGGAGCATCATTCTCCACGCCTGCCCTGCCTGCACTCCACTGCAGTTCACAGCATGCTTCCTATACAGGCTGAGTAGTGCAGCTTTACTCCCTTCAAAAATGATACAGAGAAAGACACCCCCAGAATATTTCTTTTTTTCAATAGCTCATCTTCCAATTTACAGCCTTATAGTTCATTCCCACAATATGGTTAGCAGAGGAATTTCAAATTGTAGGTTCACCAGATAAGTAAGTACAACCCTCCCTCCCCCAAAACAAACTGAAAAAATGCCCCTCAAACTTGTCACCATTAGCTAATGGCTGTAGTGTTTCAGGCTGAATGAACTATGTTGGCTACTCATGAGTGCAATGCTGCTGAAATTACTTGACAGTAATGAGGGCACTGGGGGCACTTTAGGCAAAAAAATAGCCATAGCATCAATGCTTTGAATATCTAATGTAACATGACTGAGAACATGGTTGGTCTTTGTCAAACCAGGGAATTAAAGATTTCTGTATAGATCTTGGTATAAATTCATCCTGGCTGCAATATCAGGAAATAATTATACTGGATTTTGCACATATTTGGTAAACTGGAACACCAAAGTCCCTATTTGCATTTAATATAATACGCATGTTCTCAGTTTCCTAGGCTGTTTATTTTAAAATTTTAAAATAAAATTTAAAAGTTTAAAAGCATACAAACACCTTAAAGTGTGAATTTGCCTCTCTTTCACCCTCTCCTTTCTTTTTTCAATAGATAATATCTAGTTTAAAACATCCAGTCCAAAACTGTGATCAGCAAATACAATTAAACTCTGACTCAGACAGGCTCGTGCCAGATGGCAGACTGCCCCATAAAAAAGTACTTTTGGTCTCTTTCTATTTATCTCCCTTCGCCTTGAAGTATTCAGTATTACAGAGAAGAGAGATTTTGGGACAGCTGGGTAGCATGCTGGGAAAAAGGAGCAAAAGGACCATTTCATTTTCTTGGCATCTCCTAGTTACAAACAGGTTTCCTACAACAGACAAACAAATGAGCAACTTTAGAAGAAAAGGGTCAGCTAAAGTCTTATATAATGGACTATTTATGTCTGAAAAAACTTCAAACTAATGTAAAAACATCATCTGAAATAAAAAAGTGAGGGAAATTTAAGACAAAAAAAAATGATTTCCCGATGTTAATACTTATCATGTCACTCAGAGCAACTTGTTTTCTGGTACTATTTTACTGCAATATTCCAAGCTATGGAAAAACTGATGTTTCATTATAATGATGATTGCTGATTCTTTTCTTTATAGCACTACACCTGCCAGCTGAGTGCTGGGTAAGCTCAGGTTAGGACTCTAAGCTTACAAAACAAAATAAGCTTTTTACCAGAAGATCTTTACCCATGAGGTAGAGACACCTTTATACCTTCTGGCCTTGGGGACCTGGGTGATCTCACCACTGATGTCCTTTCCTCCAAACTCCAGAGATTACTTCTGACTTCAGTGGTTGTTGCTTGCTCTGACATACAGGCATGGGCTGAATTGCAGAGTGAGAGGTTACCAGAGCATTACTTGCCTAAGGGAAATGGGGTTTATCACCACTGGGTCATCTGATGCTTCTTTTTTACTGTAGCTGGCATTCCTTCACATGGGGCTCTCTCCCCCATGCATGTTCTCACTCATGCCCTCTTGAGTCAGGACAAATGATGGAGACCACTATAAATCTTCAGTTGCTTTTGCCACAATATCATTTGCAGTTCTGGAAACCATGGCTTTTGCAGAAATCCAGCCTCCTGCTGCAGTGGGGACTGATGCTTTTAACCATGGAGCTTTAGTGACTATGGTGACAGCTCATGACCACAGTCCTGCAAGCTTCAGTGCCTCCTGCAGGGCTCTAAGCACCACATTCGCTACAGTCTCATAAACCCCATATGGCTCTTTTTCAAACCATGTGTCTATCAATGCCTAGAAATGTCTCTCTTAGGCTGAGATGGATCTCAACAGTTGGCCTCTTTCCTTCTCTGTCAGAGAGGTTTTGGGTTTTATGCTGAGTGTAGTCCTATTTCTACCCAGCAGTGAAAGTACTCTTGCCCTTCAGCTGTGATAATCTCCAAATAATCCAAACTATCCTGTTGTTTTATCATCTGTCTGCATATGCCCATTTGCCTCCAAGTGATTCTCTTGAACATTACAAGTATCTTGTAGCTCTTCCACATTACCCAGAGCTGCTCCAGGCAATGCTTGGTTTGCCCATCAGTCACGCTTCCCCCTTTCCTTGGGATTGCACCTGCCAGCCCAAAATACCATGCCTCATGTACCCCACAATCAAATACAGCATGAGAGACTCAACATCTCTCAAGTCTCAGGAAGAAAAGGCTCCCTAAGGTCTCTAAACTGCAGGTTACATTGTGCCCAAATGGTTTCCCAGAGCCTTCTTCAAACGAGATCCTTCTACCAAGATCCACATATGCTATGTTCACTTCCCAGCTGGAAAAGTGGGTTTTTTTGGAATCTGTCATGTTCTTAACACTTTTCCAGTCTCCAGACTGGCAGATGCCCATGATCACAGATTAATGAAGGAGGAACAGGGACCTGGAGGCTGGAAGGTAGTTCTTGGATTTCATTTGACTGTGCTTTGTAGCTAATCATGAAAATATGTCACAAGGATGCTGGAAAAACACATTTTTCCTTGCATAACATATGTTACTTAGATAAAATAAATAGATAACAACCCCCATGTTTCTGCACACCAACAACTCCCATTATATGAACGTGACTCAGGGAGCCAAATGTTTAAAGCTAATATGCCAGTAAAGAGCATCAATCTGGGCTCAAGGGAAGCTGCTGGCTGGATGATAAAACCAGGCACGACCCATTTGTTCAAACTCAGCGTAGCCCTTGAGTGTTGCAGTGAAATCTTTGCCTTCAGATGATGAAATCCTGAGCCTGGGTGGGCAGGGAGGGGGGAAGGGATCAGGAGGAACTGCAGTGCCTTGGAGTACTGCTAAAGACATTAAAGGGCCATCAGCAGCTCACCAGCAGCACCCTGCATTTATTACAGCATAGAAAATTTTCAGAGATGAGCTCCTTTCATTTAGGTCTGCAGCTGCTTCTGACATCTCCCAGCTGAAAAGGGCTGAGCATTCTCACAATATTAAAAACTCAGCTTCTTTTCCTCTTGAAACTTAGAAAGGAAGAGCAATAAAAAAAATGAAATAAAATAAATAGTCTGCTGTATCCTGCCTGTTTACTTTCAGGCATAGGAGGACAGTATTAAATTTAACATGACTGAAAAACTGTAGCCAAAAGACATGTTTTTCAGAACCTGTGCTCTAGATGAGTGTATGTAAGCCGTATAAAATTGAATGTGACTGTGATCTTTATGGTAATGCTGTGAGTCATCTGCTAATGGTCAGTCTCCCCTGGCTGGAACTCATTATGGGGTGAAACTCATTATAAATAAATCCTTTTATCAGAAGAATTTAAGTTATCACTGCTTGTTCCAGGTGCCTAAACAGCCAGGGTCTAATTAACTAATGATGCTGACCAAACTACAAATACAATTTGTTTACCAGATGATGACACCATTCATATATGTAACATTCTCTGTCAGCAAAATGGGCAAGATATACACAAGAGCATTGCTTTAAAAGCTCATTTTCCTTAGGCACAGGTCAGAGATGACAAGGGCACCTCATTTGTCATACAGCCAGTGAGTAAATGACGGCACTGTATGGCAACCTAGATGTGCACACAAAGTATGTATTAGTGGATCAAAAGATGGCTCTTGCCTCTAATTCATGTCACTCTGCTTTCACTGCTGTGGGTTTGCTGTTTGGCTCTTCGAGCGCCTTGTTTACCAACGCTTGTTGCCTTTACAGTGCTAATGCCACAGAAAGATGAAACTGAAGAAAACAACAACATTTTATCACACAGAAACATTAATATCTCTCAACTGGAAACAAATTGCTCAAGGGTTCTGCCTGATGCCTCCAAGTTGAATGAAAATAGGCAAGATATGTGTCTAACTAAATGTTTGATGCTGGATTATATGGTCTAACATAACAATGCCATGCAAATCAAGAAAGAGTCTGCTTTATTTTTAAAAAATAATCATTCAAAAGTATGGTATCTAGATACCTACAAAAAAGATTAAGCCAAGTGAAAAACACTTTCAACTGGAATTTGAAAAAGAAACCCTGTGATCTACAAGCAATGTTTAGATGTGCTAGTCAACACCAAATAGCAGCTGCTCTTAACGTTTAAAAAAAGAATCGATTAAAATAAGTATTTCAGCTATTGCAAACAAGACCAAATGAAAGATGAAAACCAGCACTGTGCACTGTTGACATACCAGAGGAAAATACAGAAAATAAATTCAGAACTGAAAAGCCAGTAAAAGAGGACATTAAGTGAATTTTTAGAATTCTGTGCCTTGAGAAAGTCAAGAGCATTTTAGCTCCCAGCTCAGAATCAAAACAACATTTCAGCTTTTTCTCTAAAATAAATATAGAGCTGTTTCCCCCCGCCAAAACTGGCATCTGTGTTAACAAAGGTGAAAGGACTAGAATGAACCTGAGGAAACAAATCACTGTCTTATCTTCTGCCTAGTGGAAACAGAGTAGGAAAACCCAAAAGGTTTTTATGGTTCTTGCTACACCTGACCCATGCCTGGGCGAGTCCAGAGAGGCACTGTGCATTCCTGCTGGGGGTGGTGAGGGAACAGGATTGCTGGGAGACAGCAGTGAGAATGATCAACAGGTCACAGAGAAATCACTGCAGTTGCACTCACATTCACAAACCTGGTGTTCCCTGCTCTGGCAATGCCTCCACTGCACGGAGGTTTGTGGATGAAGGGAAAGAGCATCTGGGTCTTTGACATCAGTCTCTCCTTCAGTGCAAGAACTCAATGACATATATGTACAAGGTATGGCAGATCCTGACACTGGTGTCCTAAAAGCCACCCTCCTTCTGCTGGCTGAATCAAAATGTATTCAGCATAGATATATAATCGTGCAAGACTTAGGAAGAAGCTATGACAAGAAGAAAACTGTGCCATAATCTTCCTGGTTCAGCAATCACCAAAATAAACAGACTCCCAACTCAAAGAGGTTTTCTCGCTAAAGATGTGTTGCAGATCTAAGTGATATAAGTGATTTTTTGGTATAAGACATAAGTGGTTTTGCAGAGAACCAAGAAAAGGGTTGGTGTTTGTGGGTCATGTTCATATACTTCTCTTTAGGAGTGGTTTTTTGAAGAAATGAAGAAAATTAAATTTTTTTTTTTTTTTTTTTAACAAAAAAGCAACTGAACTTCACAACTGCAGCTTGTCTTTCCCTCAACTCCTTAGTTGATTAAAAGAGAAAAATCAGAAAAAAGAATTTTTTACTTTCTTGTTGGTTAAAAAATCTTCCTTACTGGCTTGCTATTTAATTTCTGAAATGTTAAAACCACGATAAAACATAGTTTTTCTTATTAAAACAACAAACACATGATTTTTTATCACCAAATTCTTTTGACAATTAACTATAGCACATTCACAGCTGCCATTTTTTCTCTCCTACCACATAGTGATTTTCAATATTATTTATCACGTTAAAAATTTTTCCTTAATATTTATGAACTATCTGGCTGAAATGTCAGTTTTTCATGATATGCCCTTTCTGTTTTAACACCAGAACTCCTACTGCTATAGATAATGTCTCTGTGATGAGAAGAGCTGGCACACACTGGCTCAAGCCACTCAATGAAGCATTTTTTGAGAGGATTTGGCAATGGTTTAGGCAATTTTCAGCAACATTCAACATAATTTAAAATGTCGAACTGAAATTCACTTTTAATTCCAAAGCTTCATTTTCCAAATCAAAATGTCTTTTCATTTCAAAATGGATGCTAATGGGTAGCAAACAGAAAATTTCCCAAGTAAAATGAAAACAAGAATCCCTTACTTGACTTCAAACAGGTTTCTTCCTCTCCTACCTGTAGCTTTTGTAAATTTTTGGTCCACAAAATTATTCAAGTGATGCAATATTTGAAAAAAAAAATAAATTGTGGAAAAATTTGAATTATAAATATCAACATATCTACATTATCTAAATTCACTCTCAATTTTTGTAAATTGTGAGTTTGTAATTTTTGGAAACATGACCACATTTTCCCTGCCTGCTCTGTGGGCCAGCACAGCAACCCCTCTTGCCAAGAAGAAGAAGAATTTGGTCGGGCATTTGGAAACATCTTGCCTGTTTGCACCACCAAAGAGAATTAAAGCCCCAGTATTCCTACTTCTTTTTGTTTCTTGTGTTTCAAAGCAGATCAAAACCATTCAGATCTCATAAAGAGATGGCATGATTTTAAATCATAACCACATGGTTCATGTGTGTCCTGTGCACTGTAGGGATTATTCCACAGAATAATCCTCTCGCTGGTGATGGACATAGCCTTTGTTCTCTGCTCCTTGGCATTTCCATAAATGCTTTCCCTTTGGAGTAGTAAAAGCTTTCTGTTGCATCAATGTCACTGCTGAGTGTGAAGCCATGTTTTCATGGTATAAATATGGAGCAAAAGCATAGCAAAGAGAATAATTAACAAGGACATGCTCTCTCCCTGTTGCCACTGCTACAGCAACTTTTTATTTTAACCTAGGAGCACCTACTAGAAAGGTCATCTGAGGGGTGGGAGATTTGAAATGATGATTTTTGTTATTATTTTAAGGCATTGCTCACACCCAGCATCTGTTTTGTGAAGCAGATGTTTCACACTGTGGGATCCCTGCCCACCCACTGGAATATCTGACTGGAGTTCACATCAAGGCACCACCACAAACCAGGTCCTCCACAGTGACTGAGTGGGCACAGCCTTTAATAGCTAAACTAAAGAGATGCAGTCTGTCCAAAATAATACTCTTGGTGCGTATTTTTTCTTTTTTTTTTTTATCTCTAAGTGTGATTTGGGCTAATTGCAAATAGCAGCTTTGATGCACCTAAAATCTGTTTTCTGTTTTTCTTTTTGCTCATGAAAGTTAAAAAATTCTGGGGAACTCTTTCTGCTTAGCACATGTCTCTGAATGAGCAAAGGTACTCTTGCCTGCAGGTAGGAGACTGTCCTTCCTTGGAAGTGGCCTCTCTCTGCTTGTAGGGTGACAGTCATCTGGCAACAAGGACAACACTGCAACTTGAGGAATTAAATTTACCTACTTTATAACCCACTGACACCAAATGAAGAATAAAATCCCTTAAAAATCAAAAACTTTCTGGAAGAGTGTTTTGCAAGCAGAAAACACAAGGCAGAAATTGTCAGATAAATTGTTGAGTAGTTCAGCCAGTGCCTTTCCCTGGCTCCGTAGCTCTCTTTAGAGAAAAATGCTAAGATTAAGTTATTAAGGGTAGATTACCATTAACTTTATCAACCATATCTGAATCATACTATCACCCCCACAGTACTAAAGTAACTCAGAGCACTGTAATCAATGGAGGTTGGCTGCTTTACACCAGCAGAGAAGTCTTCCTATGCCTTCACCAACAGCTAAGAAAAAAAGCCTTAAGTGGATTTATTCATGGGTGAGGGAATGGGGGCGGAAACAGTTTCTCGGAAAATCCAAAATCCTGGCCAAGGATCCAGAAGAGGATTATTATTACAGTATCCCTCTTTATGAGCTGTGCTGAGCTGAGCTTGTTAGAAAGGTGTTAACTTTCCTCTGCCAAAAGCACTTTGAAGTAATCAGTTTATGAAAAATTCAATTTGGCAGCAAACTCTTGGCAGTCTCAAATCAACTGCACCTATTATACCCCAGTCACAAGTGGATGGGCAAAGGTGGCTCAGTACATCAGTCTCTCCTCCCCCTCCTCTGCAGCCTTGAAATTTGCTCAGCGATTCTGGAGGAGGAAAAAAACAGTGTTGTGTAACTCATCTACAAAGGACAAGGAGGAGGGGGAAAAAAAAGGAACTCAGGAACAAAAGACATCCAGCTGCAAAGCTTCTGGCAGGATCTCACAGGTAGAAAGTCTGTTTGTGTGGGCTTCCCAGGATGAAGGAAACAGTCTGTGCCCTGTAACTACAAAATATTCACCCCAACTGGGAAAAATTTAAATGATGCTGAATTGATAATGAGCACTCAAGTAGATTTCTTCCTGAAATGAGTCACAGCTGCTGTCAAAGCTCCATCAATTTGGTGTAGCAGGTCGAGGAGAAAACTCTTAGGAATGGCATCTGAAAGCCTTTGCTGTGGAAGAGGAATCCCACCAAGCCCTGGCAGGGGCCCAGCAGCACAGGGCACTATGAACATCTTCCCCATCCAGCTGGGAATAGGGCTTCTAGGTGCTTTCTCTAGGAAGGAACAATGATCCCTCCACACAAACAAACAATTGCATTATGGTGCATTTCTGTGTGTCCTGTTGTTAGCTTCATGACTGTTATTCCACAAGAAGATATCACTAGAACTGGGGAAAGTGGGCTGTAGAGGAAACAGATGGTATTTTCTCTCTAATTTTGGTGTTTGAGAAGAGAATTTGCACAGTTTGTTCCTTGGTCAACCCTTACTTTCAGGATAAAAACTGTTACCTGCCAGAATATGAATGGTTTAGAAATGTGCAATAAAAAAAAATAAAAAGCATGTTTCATCTTAAAGAGCTACCAAATTTGCATTCCTGAGGTCTGATGCTATGGCTATCAATCAGATGCTTTGGGGATATTAAAGACACTCTCTCACTAATATCAAAAGTGAACGTCCTTTCTTCCTCAATATTTCCCAACAGATCTTTAAAGTCTTGAAGTTCCTTTCATTCTTAATACTCACTGTGACTACGTTGTATCAGCAGAAGTCTTCTTTACACCTAGAGTTTAATATTTTACCCCTCTCCAGCAGATCTCCTTTTAGCTAGGGTCCATTTCAGGTAACTGCTGTCTAAAAGTTAATATGCCCATTTATATTAATACATGCCCTCAGAATAGGATTAGGAGGCTCAGTCTGATATGTGCAGTGCCCTTGGTCTGGTAACTTACACGGCATTATCTTGTCATGGGAATCTGCAGCCTGGGTAAATGCCCCAGCTGCAATTAAGTGAAATCTCCTGCTCCATCTGATGTGCCCAAATGACTTCACATTGCTCTTTCTCATCTTCCCATCTGTACTGAGAAATGGGCAAGAGAAGTGTTGTAATGTGCACAAGCAAGCCTTGTGCAGAATAAGGCTGATCTCCCTTCCCTCCTTGGTAGAACAAGCTGATTCCCATCTACTGGGGCTTTTTCAGGAAAGAATGCTTCAGAGACAGTGTGAAGTACTTTGCTGACAAAGTGACAGAAGAAGGAATTTCCATAAGATCTTTGGAAATGGTAGGCATCATTTCGTGTATGCAAAGCAGAGGCTCTGGGTTAATCATGTTGGCTCAAGGAGGACTTGATGCCACAGCTGCACTGGAGCAGGAACCCCTGGCCTGCTTGGACTGTGTTCCCCTGACTCTCCCTTGTGAGCACACATGCACATGCATCCATCTTAATTAAAAGTCTCCAAAATCCAAATTCAAAGCATTCCCCTTTTCCCATTTCTCTTCCACCAGCCATCACTCACTCTGCTGAAGGTGTAAAGAGGTCAGATGTTCCCATGGCCACAGTGAACCAAATAAGCAGTTGGGGTTCAGTGAGCAATGTGGGTTTTTTAATTGCTCCAGTGCCGGGTGGTGACATCACACTGACAGTACGTTACTTTCTCCTCTGGCTCATCAGTGACATAACTGCTGGCACTGGCCCCTTCTCCCCCTGAAGTACTTATCACCCGCGAGCTTCGACAGGCAACTCCTTTCCTGGGGTAGCTCTGATGAAAAGTGCATTTCACACAGAAAATGTCTCTTCGCAAGTACTAATTGCTGGTTCCAGTGCGGTATTGAACCTATTCACACAAGGTGTAATTAAGTTGTGACTCACTGCCACAGGATGCTGCAGAGGCCATGAAGAACAAAATAAGCTTGTGCCAGGACTAGACAAATTCATGAGGGGTGTGGCTAACAATCAGGATGGTTGGGATGTCACACCATTCAGGAGGTCCCTTGTAAACTTCTCAATGTCTAAAAGCAAAGAGCTGTAGACGGGAAAGGAGGATTTGGTCCTTGCTGTTCTGCAGGATCCCAAGCTAGATGAATATGTAGTCTCCCACCTCCTCTGCATAACAAACAGAAAAATTGATATGAGCTGTGGAGCTGGTGGTTCTGAGTCTGAACAGTGCAGAGATGTCTCTGACTGCAGTTAATCATCTTGAGAATACCCTGGACAGCAAGAGAATGCCGACCCCGTGCTGCATTTGACCATTTGCCACAAGGCATTTTCTGATCCCTGTGTGGTGAGTCATCTAGCTGCTATGGCATAGATCAGTTTTCACTCAGTGAAAAGCACCAAATCCTTTCACACACCATAGACTGAGGTATTTGTAAATAAAATTGCTCATTTAAGACTTATTTACCACCCTTTCTGGGAGCCAAATCTGGACACGTCTACTTTGGCTCATGCTGTTCATGAAAGCTCTGGCTGGAAGATTTTGTCCCATAATCTGCCATTCAAAACTATCCTTGTTTCAGATGTGATGTTCACTGAAGCCTCCTTGCAATGCAGAAGAAGGCTTCATGAGGAAGAGTCAGATTAAAATTGTCTTGGTGATCAGCTTGCCTGGGGAAGTTGTTTATTGATCATGTAAAACAGACAAACCAATCTCTCCTGCAATTTATCAAGAATATGGTGTAAATAATGCTATAAAAGTAAAAATAGTGATAGAAGTATTAACAACCCGCATATGCTGTATGATCCTGGAATTTGAGTTCAGGTTCTAACAGCACATGGTTGAAATATTGCAGACTCTCAGGGCCCTTCTTCATCTCCTGGGCTAGCAAAGGAAAAGAACACTCCACGCCAAAATCTCCTCTCACTCCTGTAATCAAATACAGCTCAAACATCCGCAGAAGTCTCCTGAGATTTCCTGACAGACTTCTAGTATAAGCTTACTCAGACATATCCTTCTCTAAAAAATCATTTCAGCTACACTTCTCACCTTTTGGCAGTCTGGCTAACCATAGGCTTGTGACTTATATTTGTATTTACCTGGATCACAATGAAGCCAGTGATGGTTCATCTCAGCAACATGAGACTTGAAACTCTCAGCATTGTCTTTTTCCAACACCACTATCACAACCAACCGCTGCAAACCAAAGCAACAACTCTTGCCCCTCCACGTTGTCTTCTCACACAGCCACTGGGGCTTTAAATTCAGGGTGTTGTTGAGGCCTTGACAAGCAGTTGGGAAGGTAATGAACAGCGCAGCTCCCTGCCCTTCTGAAACTTACTGATGTGACATTGCTTTTATATTCCCAATGTCTGGAAGTTGAAAAGGGAAACAGATTCTAATTTCAAGGCAAAATTCCTCAACCGTAATTATTATGTGAGACTTTGTATTTTTTCCAGAGTCTCTCTGAGAAACCTGATAAACATTCATTCCCAGTTTGAAAATATTGATTCTTTCTTTCCTCTTCAGTATTTATTTCCTATGTGAAGTGAGAATCTGTAGAGATTTTCTTGTTTAACAGCCTAAGTTCTAGCGTAATACACAACTATCACCTTGTCACAACAAATAAGTTTTACGTAGTCATTGGCATTAGCAATGTCCACACAGCCCTGGGAATAATGTCTTGTTCTAGCTCATTACTGCAGTGTCAGCAAAAGGAGGGCAGTGGGGTTGAAATCCAGCCCCCGGAGGTGCGTGTGCTGTTTGCAGCCTGCAAGGGGCAGCAGTGTTATGGGTGGCTGTAAAAATGTTCCTTGGAAAGTCAAAGAGGACACAGCATGGCTGGCAACTGGTGCAGCCCTCTAACTTTTTCTTATTTTCGAGAAATTGGATTCTTCATTTGTAAAGTGGGGAGAACCATATAGGCAACTATTCTGTAAAACATGAAATCTACAAATAAAAAGAGCAGCCAGATAAAACCGCTGTAGTTAGTTAGCTGTCTTCTAGGGAAACTTTATGTCTTAAACATATTCTTATAGATAAGATAAATATGATGTTGGAACCAATCTGTGTTGTATATAATTATCAACTCCCCACACAAGTATTTTCTCTACCCCTATTTTTCACCTGTGTAAAACCATGTAGTCTTTTATACCAAATAGGTTTGACCCTATTAGAGTTATCAGTAACAGAACAATTATTTGTTCATTAAAAATGCAGTGTTTAGGGAATATTGGATTAATGAGGGGAGAATGTAATGCAATACTATGGAAACTATATTGAAGCATTTAATATTGTATATTCCAGTAGCTGGAAAGTCCTGCCTTATAACTCCATGGTGTCAATACTGTACTGACCAGCAAGCAATCCTAAAATCCATTTAACTCAGGCTTAGCACACTGCAGAAGCTCAAGAAAGAGCAGGAATCTATCCAGAAACTTTGAGTTACCATAGTTAAGGGATAGGTTTGGGGAAAAATGCTTTGTGTTTTGCAGATCTCAATTTCCAAATGCTGGCACTCACTAGGTCTATGCAGCAACTGTTAGGTCTTTGACTAATATTGTAAGTCAAATCATAGGTCACTACGTGCCTATTCTGAAATAGTCCTCTCTCCCTGCCAAGTCCTAAATCCCAGAAACCCTTATCACGGATAAAAAAACAGGAGATATGCAATCAGGTGCACAGGAAGACATTGAAATGACAAAACATCTAAAATTACAAATGTATGAAAAAAACTTCAGTCCTGATTATCTAAACTCTCACTATCTTGAACAGTCCTAGAAGACCCATTGTAGACACCAGCACCACATCCGTGAGGGGACCTCAAATGCTGTTCTGGTCCTTATTCACTAACTAATTACCAGTGGCCCACAAAAACTCATATTTTCAGCAGTGTAATATTTGGAAACTAGAACTCAATGGGGTAAAATTGAATTTTTAGTGAGTTTATTTTTTCCTGCAGGATGGTTGTCCTTTAAACATGGATAGCAGGATAGCTGACATTGCATGAAGTAGAATACTCAAGAGAGAGAAAGCTACCAAAAATTCCCCATAGAAAATATTCTGAAATGCATCATGCAAGATCTTAAACATTGCATCTAGGCAGATAATTTCAGTACTCTCATTCCCTTGCTACTTGCTAACCCTCAGATACATACTAAAAGAAAAGTTCAACATAAAATTTCTTATGAATTCCTTAGGTGTTTATAAGGAAAAGTAAAAGAGATGGAACTTTGTTTCACTGGTTTCAGGGAGCTGAGGGCAAGACTCTTGAAGCTAGCTCAAAATGTTAAAAATACAACCAGTGTAGTCCCCCATTCCTATTAAAAAAAAACAAAAAACAAGAGATGGTTCTTGAATAATCCCCCCCAGACAGCTAAAGCAATGAATAAATTTCATAAGCAAAGTATTTATTAATTGGCAATGCTGAATCAAGGTAATATTTATCTACCTAGCAAGAACTAGCCTGGAGAACTTACCTAATGGACCACTGCAGCGGCAGTAATAGAGGTCTATTTTTGCCACTCCAATACAAACGAACAAGAGAGGAAAATTCCTACCAAACAACCTGCCAAACAAACAAACAAAACCCAAGCAACAACCTGCCCAGAAAAAAAAAAAAGCTATTGTAAATAATAAACCATAACACCTGTAAACTTCAGGGAGAAGTTGAGTCTGTATCCCTCTCTCTTTTATCATGTATCACATATAATGAGTCAATGCCATGGGCAAACTGTCTGATTGTTCCAATCTTAGTGGCAACCCTGATAACAAGTGCAAGAAAAGACAATGTTTTAACCATGGATACAGCGGTGGGGCCTCAGCCCCAGACAGTGACATTAGACAAGCTGCGAGGGAACTTGTTTTGTAACCTTAACTATGACAACTGAGAACCTACAGCTACAGCAATATTTGGCTTGGATCTGCACCTGCCTTAGGTTACACTGACTGTATGCAACCAACATGGTTTTATTCATGCCTGGCTATTACAAATAAGGGTCCTTGCCTTTTTCCCTTAGAGAAAGAAAATCAGAAACTATTTTTGCTCCAGCATTGCTTGAAGGACCTATAGCAACATCTTATTTATTACCCGTCACTTCACTATGCAAACATTTCCTACTGTGTCAGACCAACCATTTATTATATCGTTTCTCTCTGAGGTCTTAACATCATCCATCTCTGGTAGCCAGCTGCCCTGCTCCTGCTGTGGACCTTTGCACTTCACAGGGATCCACCATTGTAGGGGCCAGGGGCCTGGACTGCTGCTGTTTTCCATTTCATCATTCTTCCATTGATACTTGGCCTGCCTGGAGCAGCCAGCATATTGCTAAGGATTGAGTGGGCACCTTCTTTTTGAGCCTTTCCTATAACCTCCTCTTAGTCTAGGAGAAGTGAACCTGCCTGCATGCTTCATGAACAACTCACCTCCTTCTCCTTTGAAGGATAAATTGGTGGTTTCCTTCCCTATGAATAATTGGGCTGCCTGCCTGCTCTCTCCTGCATGCACACATATGGATGTCTTTAGCCTAGGGATACACAGATTTTCACCTAACCTTTCTTAATTGCTGCAGGGAAGAGATGAAGAAATAAATAAGGATGCAGTTGCCGTCATAGCAGCAAGGGAGAAGTGGCTGAACTTGCCAGGAAAGTAACAGGGGAAAACCATAACTAGATAGATCTGCGACAGGTCTAGATTCAAGACAAAGACATCTAAATGTTATCATGATTAGTGAGAACATGTTAACATTGCCCTAGTTTTCTAGTGAAGTTTTTCAATAACAGGTCAGGCAAGAACAGGATAGCAATGGATTCATTTCCATTGGGGTTTGTCCTCCTCAGACCTCCCCAAGGAATGGATCATGTAGTTCCACTGATGTACCTCTGTAGCCTCCAGTAAGATTGTTCATTCATTCTTTTTCTGTACTTCCAGTAATTTCCCTTCTCTCTTTTGATTTTTAGTAGGTGATATCTTCTCAATAATACACAACTATAGCTGTAGACAAACCAGTCTGCATATTGCCTTTGCTCTGGAGAGCATCTAGTAGAAAATGTCCCAGTCTTCTCTTCCCAATCGCTCTGCCAAATTTCTCTAGACCTCGGTGAGGAAGGAACAGGCCATCAGCACATTTTCTGAGCCAGAAGAAGAAGAAAGTGCTCCTTTATAAATTCACAGAAGTACAAGATTGACAGTCTGTGACCAAAGGACACCTTGCTTACATGCTTGGCCATCATCACCTTCACTAACAGTGCTGTAAGGACCCTAACAAGGGCAATTTTTTGAGTAGCTATCCCATGTTTTTTATATTTGTCTTGGTAGAAATTATATTCTCAAATGCATATATATGTATACACTCCTTGGGCATAGGAACAGGCAGATGTCTGTAATAGCTGAAAAAGTAAAAGGGATTGTTTTTCTCACTACCTAGATGTGTATGTCATTAGAGTATATTTTTCTATTTCCTTAAGATCAAATTAAAATAAATCTGACCAGATAATGTGTCTACAATACAAGACAGGATTCCCATAATGCTTCTAAATGTAACTGGATTTTCTTGTAATGTATTATAGTGAAATTACAAGCTAAATTTCCAACAAATTAAGGATGTGAATGATGGGAGGATAAGTTATGGTAATGATGTAATGATGTACTACATAATGTAATACAGGAGCCCATAAACTCATAACATCTGTTTCCCATGAAAATGATTCATAATTTTAATTAAAAAAAATATATAGAAAATTTCTGGACACAGTAATGACTGCATGACCTGCTTGGTTATAAAAGGTTGATTGTAAAATTTGGATATGCCCTCTAACTTCTCTCCAAGATCACTGATTTGTGTACAAAGTGGGATAGACATTCTTCTCAAACTTTTGTAACTCTGAGAATTTTACCGTAACGGTTAAGAAACAAATAACATTTTTAGTAATGTGCTGTTCTGTACCCAGCACTGCTGGAGATCCACATGTTCACTTATGCTTTCCTACCTGGATACAAGATCTTTTGCGAAGCAACAGATCTGGCTCTCCAGTGACGCAGATTGCTGCACCTCTCCTGAGGGACTTGGAGCTGCCGATTTTAGTGGCAGCAAAATCCACTTTCATCTTGCACTTAAAAACTGGCATCAAATTTGCAAATGGCTTCTCTGTGAGCTGCTTATAGAGGCACTTTCAAAGTCACAAATAAACACCTTTCAAAGGGAGATAGTCATGTATCTTCCCTGTGCCTTGGCACATGTCCCTTCAGTGCAACACCAACCCTCGGTGCTGGCCCATCCTGTGAGAGCTCCTGCTCAGGCATGGCTGAAGTTTGAGGTGCAGCAAATTCTGCACCATGTATCAAAATAAGAGGAGTAGAAACTGGCGTGGGTGGATGGTGGGAAATAGAGAGGGAGCTAGAGAAAGGTTTCACTGGAAGCATGAGTCAAGGCACAGTGATATGTGTGGGATTGTCATAGTTTACATACTGTCCTCATTGCCAAACAACCACGTCAAACACCCAGCACAGAGCTGCCTGCAGAGAGATCAGGAGCTGCAGGACAGTAGTAGTGCTACAGCAGCAGTGTCCTCAGCCAGAGTCACTGGCCCAGGAAGGATCTCACAAGACATGGTTCCCACAGCAAAGAGCCTCTGCTTTGAGGCACAACCCATATGCAACACTGAGAAAAGGTATTTTCTCTCTTGCATGTCAAAACAATGTCCAAATTTTAATGGCTTCAATCAAAAACCTCTCCTGGAAGGAATTTGAACCTAGACTATGTATAGAGACACCTGACACTTTTTCATCAGTTCCCTATTGTACTTATTTGACCCAGATAGCGCTTTTTTATTCCACAACTTCAAAAAAAAATTGTTTCACAGCTACACATAGAAATAGAAATAGTGAGGACTGTGCTGACCCAAAATCTACCATAGTCAAGGGAGGGATTCCCACTGATTTCAGGCCCTTGCACCAATCTTAATTCTCTAGGAACACTACTTCAGGATGACCTACTGCCCTGGGTTGTGGACCAATTCAGAAATCACTGGATTTAGAGATGAGCCCCTCTTTCTTTTTGCTTTTATTTCCTTAATTTAGAAGCAGCAGCACCAGTATCTCTTTTTACAGCACACAGCAGACCGCCACACTGCAGCCAGAGCCTGCTCGAGTCCCTGAACAAGCCTGCCTGGCTCCATCCCCGAGCATGCATATAGGCACAGCACCAGCTCACACAAATCACACTGTGGCATACAGAACCCTTCTGACCTGCCTGACAGCCCTGCCTTTCTTCACACTGTCAATGGAGAAGGGTCCATTAAGGGAACAGGACACTAGAAGTGATCCTGTAAAACCATACAAGTCTTTTGTCTCTCCCTTCCTCTCTCCAATGTTTAGGCTATGTAAACACCACCTAGATATTTTGTTGTTCTTACCAAAAAGTGCTATTATGGTTTAAGAAAATAAAAGAAAAAAGGGGTGGTAAGAAAGAAAGAAAAAAAAAAAGCAAAATGAAAAAAAGGAGATGGGAGTCCTTAAAATATCATGCCAGAACAGACCGAGCAGATAATTTTAGAGCAGAGCAACAGCACTTCTTCCCCTCCCCAGAAATGCAGCCAGCACATTTGATTTCTTTTTCAGTATCTGTCCCATGTTTATTATTAAAACACGTCATCACCATCTAATCGCCACTAGAATTGAAAGTAACTTTTCACAGGAGCATTCTAAAATTAGAGAGTGCCAATTAAAATTAATGCAAATCCAAAGTACTGCGCTGTAAAGAAACTACGGCCAACTTGATGAGCAAATGCAACCCATATTTGCTCATTTCAGAGTGCTGATATTGAATTTTTGTACTTACTTGTTTGTGTTTCCCTCCTCTAAGAGCAATGAAACAAAACCATGGGCCTAGGGCTCTGCAGAAACCTTCTTCTTACCCCATAGATTCAGCTGTAAGTCCCATCCAGGAACCTCCCGCCTTTCTGCTCCAAGGAATTGCTGTGAACTTCTCCCCGCAGCAGCCTCCCCGGGTGCTTGTCGCCCTGCTCCAAGTCCTGCAGACAGCTGGGGCCAGCCTGGGGTGCTGGGGCATCGTGGCGACGGGACATGGCCCTTCCTGATATAATGGGAAGGCTTGTGCCAGCACCGGCATTGGCCTGGGCAGGATTCCAGCACGGCGGCCATCCCGCACCTGTTGCAGGGCACCAACAGGGCCAATCAGCTGTGTGGCTAATATTAACCACCCGTGCTGCCAGCACCAGGCAGGGCAGCGGGGACAGGAGCATGATTCAGGCACAAAGCAACTTGTAGGGAAATCATTGTTCTGCTTTGCCTTTAGTGTAAAAAAGGAAAACAAACCAAAAAGACCAGTGAATATCCCGCCAGACAGATAATCTATGCAGGAGTCCCAGGGCTGTTCACAGTCCTTTCCCATTCATTACATTAGCCTGTTTTTGTCTCCAGGAGCACTTTAGGTCTTTTCAGAATTGCTGGCCGTAAGTAGGAAAAGGTATATCTGTATTTATTGTCTCTGCTACCTTGGCACTGGTAACCCTAGGTCCTACAACAGCCAGAGGAGAAACACCAGGTTGAGCCTCAGCCGTGCTGAGGGTGATAGTCACACAGTCACTCTGCTTCATGGCATGCTTTGATTTGTGGCTACTGGGAAAGCACCATGACAGACAGTGCTGTTGCACGCAACAAGAAAATAAACTATGCTGTAAGTGACACATAAAAATCAAAATCAAGAAAACCTTCCTGCCCAGATAACCTGCAATGGTAACTTAGCTTGTTAATGTCCTGCTTAAAATAAAACACCCACACAAGGGGCCACTTGTTTTGGGGTTTTTTTTAGAGGAATTTTTGCAATGCTTGATTCCCTCTTCTCCCTGGATATTGCAGATGTCTCCAGGCACCAAGGGACATGATGAAGGCATGCACTGCAGAAGTGGTAAGCACCAGAGGGCAGCTTAAATGCAAACGTGAGCTCCAACTACGAATTCTCTGACTGAGCTGTTTACAGCAGACCTCCCACATTCCTAGCTGTACGCTTCTCTAGTGCATCCATTTTGCTTCCGTAAAATGACTGTGTTCGAGATGAAAGGGATGGAAAGAAAGAGCTGTAAAGCCCTGCTTTCTGCAAGACCTGTCTGGAGGGAACAGGATCTGATGGTGACAGTGTCTGTGGAGAAATATAGGTGGGAAAGCTCTCATATTGGGTTGTGAAAGGTGTAAAGTCCTTCTGCTGGCTCTGTCCTGGCTAGATTGTTATTTTAAACCATATCAGGGACCAGATGGTGCCTTTAAAAAAAAAAAAAAAAAGTGATTACAAGCTAAAATTTAAAAATACATCAGAAGAATTTGTGAAACTGTAGGAGAATTAAAGGGACAAACACCAAAAGTAAACATAGTGTGACCTTGGCTTCCAAAGAAGAGAACTGCTGCAGTCTGAGAAAGATAAAATGAAACTGGATATTTCCACTTCTGCAAAACGTGGGAGGCTCCCTAGACAGCTCAATTAGAGAGAAAATGTGACACAGCTGAATCCCTACATTTCTTCTGCATCCTCTGAGTAACCTCTTTGATCCCTGGAGAAAAGAGACTTGATTAATTTCCACAGCCAAGTCTTTCTTTTGATAGTAATATATAAGCCTGGCCAAGATCTGAGCAGGTTCCTCCTTCCCTGCTAGCTGTATTGTTCCCTGCTAGCTGACCAAATCAAGATGGGCTTGCCAGACTGCAATAGCCAAATAATGTCTATTCATTCCCTGACTAATCATTCAAGTAGTTCAGTTTAAACATATTTCAGTTTAAGCAGAAAATCTATCTTTAAACTAAATCTCAAAAAAAAAAAATTAAATTTACATTTACATCTTTCAAATAGCATTATTGCTAGATTTGGAAAATTTTCTTGGTATTTTACAGCCTTTCAGAGAAAAAATGTCAGGTGATGAAAGCTATATAATCCAGTCTGCTAGAGAAAAGAACATTTCTCTTAAGGAATGTGGATTCAGAGCCACTTCTTCCAGTCCTTATAATGCATGCCAAACTGGAACATGGGAAGTCTGCTTTATCTGACACAAGCTGTTAAGTGACTATGTGAAGCCACCTATATAAACAAATTACTTAAATTGGTCTCTGCTTTGTTCAGTTTCTGTCAAAGGCATTAAGCTTACCATGGAAGAAAATTACAGCTTTCCTTAAAAGAGGAAGGCATCAGACATCGGTTTAGTGAAGGATCTTGGTGGCTGAGGCGTGTGTTGTATATCCATTTCAGGAAATGTGTATCTTCAGCTAGAATTCTCATCACAAATAATTCAGGCTAAATGAAAACCAAATCTAGCTGCAAAGCTTGAGTGCAAGTAGGAGACTATCTCACCTCTGACAGCATTGGGATGTAACTGTCTCCTTCAAGTTTCTGTTGCATACGGGATAACATGCCAGCACATACCTCTAGAAGGTAAGTATATCAGAACAAAAGACTTGACATGCAGAGCTGTATTCACCAAGAGAGTTACAGTAAAAACCAGAGAAACTCAGGAAACTACTTATTCCTTTCTCAGCCTCGGCTCCCAACCCTCTGCTTTTCAGTCTAGCAGCAAGCCAGTCATTCCTGCAGGTCCGGTGTGTCCCCTGATGGCCGCGATCCTTCAAGCTGTAATTCAAGAACCTGAGCACAGCTGGTGTCATCACTCAATATTGCGCAAGCCCTCACACACAAAACAAGCTGTTCAGGTGCTGGCAGGAGGCTAGTGTTGGAGCTGGATATGCCTGCATGCGATTCCCACAAGAGATTTTACCCTGCTATCAAGTTTTCTCATGTATATGTTGATTTTGGTTTTTATGGTATCATAGAACTTCTAGCGAGTGTATGGTTTCCCATGAAGTTGTTGACCTAGCTTGCTATGCGTTATCAGAAGAATCAAAATTACAATAATGAGAAGAGAAGCATTTTTTTAGTCCAGCCCCTCCAACCCCTGTATTTTTAAATGTACTCCCAAGGGCATGAGAGGACAAAAATAGATACAATCAGATCCACAAGAGTTGGATGCTCAAAAAAACCGCTTGGTTTCTGCCTTGTTGTGGAGATGCCTCTAGTTTTCAGTGCAACTGTCCCAAATAACTGCTATTGAATTTATGCATTTGTACTTTGTCACAGCAAAACTGAAGAGCTGATTTTTTAGTTTATATTCACGATTAGGCAAATCAAGTTTTTCTTCCAAAACACCTGATGGCTATAGCTGTGACAGGTTATATGAAAAAATACTTTATGTTCCTTTCCCTGTCTACAACAAACTCCCCACCCAGCTAAAGCAACAAAGCACTCTGAGGGAGATGTCTGCTATTTTAGTGGAATAGATAGAATAAATTCTTATACGAATTATAAGGTAAAAGCAATATGCTAGTTTACAGCTAGCCTGTATATACAAGGAAATATTCACATATTTCCACAACAGGACTTTAACTTGGCAAAATGCCTTGATCACTAGACTAGAGGCTTATTTTTGAGCTCTGTCAACCACCTTTTAATTACCGAAACAAAAATTTGAATGTTTTGATGCACATGGATCTGGATCAACTCTTAGCTTTGATTAATAATAATCAGTAAATTTCCATTCTGTTTCAGGGTTTTTTTAAGTGTATCAGTTCATCTGAAAAATAGCAATACACATCCAGTGTGCAGAATAAACCATGTGATGTGCAGGGCTGTGTTTTAGGAGATAAGGCAGAGTAACAGCTCCTCTGCACTGCTCCTGAAGTGAGATTTCCAGAACATCCTAGCTCCATTCCTACAGAAGTCTGTAATTATGCAGTCTCTACCACACTGGGGAAGGATGAATTGATCACCAAGTTACTCCAAGATTAATTCCAGGCCAAGCCTTATGTGACAGATTGGCTTAATATTTTCTAAATAACTTCTGAGGACTTTGTTGCACCTACTCACAGAGAAGCAGCTCCTCACCATATCAGAGTGCAGTGCTGCACCAGGAGTAGGACTGTGAACACACAAAAGCAAGTATCTGTCAGCATCCTCCTACTCCCTTCATTAGGACTCAACATCTACAGCAGTAGAGGTCAAGGCAGGAGCCTAATCCACACAGTTACATGAACCTGTCACTGAGATATCTTAAGGAAATTAATTGAAGAAACTGAAGAGTCATGGAAGGAAGTCAAGCATATCCAAAACTACACTGTATATTTACCTGCAGATGAAAGCACGTCTCCCAAACAGTACAGATGTAAAAAGCCCCAATGCTTTTTTGCGTGCAAGCACAAGTAGAAAAGGCATCTCTGAGTCATGCAAAAATACAGTGAAAAAAATAATTTAACTCAGAAAATGAGTTTAGGAAAGTGTGAGCCATCTCATCAAAGGAAATCTGTGTCATGCTATGCAGACTATATTCAGTTCTTAGACCAGGAAGGTAATACACTTTCAATTTTTATATACTTCTTGACAAGCCATCAATAGCACATCAGTGGCAGCAGCAATATTGGCAAAAACAGCCACTGATTCAGCCCTGTATTGGATACTGCTTTGCAGCAGCTTGTGTAACTCCCTTGGTATATGTATCTCCTTTTAGAAATCCCTGGGCTTGATAAAATCTTTCCTGGGCACAAGCTTGTGCTGACCACAATGAAGTCTCTAAAATTTCCTCGCCATTCATAAAATCCAAATTAACAAATTTTCTGATACATAAAGGCAGGGAAATGAAGATACAGAGGCAAAGAATAGATATCAGACATAAAATTTGGGGCACACAAGACAGGAAAGGGAATGGGAGTTGAGGAGGTAATGCTGGATTATGAGCTAATTTGTCAACTGTGCTGCAGCATGAGGGAGAAAATGATCCTGTGACCTCACATCTTTGCTTTTCCAGACCAACACAGCTTCACCAATTGCATCTCAGCCACCAGGGACTTGTGCAACTTCTGCTGTTTGACAAGAACCTAGCTGTGCCGATGAGCTGACAAATCCAAAATGCCTCCCGCCCCCAGCCCCTGCTGTGTGCCAAATTGCTATGTGTGCGCTTGTGCACCACTTAGAATCCATCTTCAGTGGTTGCCAAGAATGACCCCCTCCCAGTCTCTCCAGCAGACAAATGCAGGGAGAGGGAAGCGGGGGGAGATGGAGAGGCAGAAAGAGAGGGAGTATGCTGTGCACTTAGAAAGCCAACTTTTATTTTTAGAGATGTGAAGTAGTTCTTGAACACAGCTTGTTTTTCCCCCAGACAGAAAAGATTAAAAATTAGTTTTAAAAAATAAATCAGATGCCAGCTTGGCATTAAGCAGGTACCCAAAAATGCCCCTGGATGATGCAAGAGCCTAGCTGAAGCAAGATGCAGAGTTAAAAATTCCTAATGAGCAGAGATCAGGACACACAAGCCCCCTTGCAGGTGCCTAAGTGGATGTTCCTGTGCACACACACAGATACACCCCACCTGCATCCAGCCTGCCAGCTCTGCACCAGCCCATTCATAAAGCAACTCACCCAGCAAACAGGCAGGCTAGGTGCTGTGGCAGAGATTTTGGGAAAGACCTCTTAGTTTAACTCCCTACAGGCACTGTGTTGCTATCCCAGATTGCCATTTGGATCTGGATTTAGTCCTGCAGCCCTACCAGAAGGAGGAAGTGTGTTGAACTGCACCATCTCTTCAGATGAGGAAGTAGAGAAGAGCAGAGGGAGCAGGGAGAACAAGCTCAGCAAAAGATGCTGGCCTCAACACTTGACCGATACAAGCTGCTAGCAAAGCCAGATTGTCAAAGGATGGGACACTAATGATTAGGGATTAACTAGAAAAGGTACATCTGAAACATGCCTGGTAGGAAACAAGACTGTGTCATCATTGTCCAAGTACACTCATCTGTCTTTTTTTTTTTTTGCTTTTACTTACTCGTATTCTTGACACAAGAGAACATGCAAAAAAAGCTATTCTGACTGAGACAAAAAATATTTCTAGCTAAGCCTAGTTCAATCCTAGTTAATTCTCCATCTCTTGGAAAAACATGATTTCAAAGATAATTTGGGGGAATGTTGAGACTTTTCTGTCTCACCCTAAAAGAAAATGGTCTGGAAAAGAACACTAAAAAAAGGACTAAAATTAGGACAACAGTAAAATCTATCTCCAATTGCTCTTCAGACATCCACATACCGCAATAGCCTCCAGTTTTGGTAACACAGAATGAGTTTCTGTAAATCATGATGGGCAACGTGACACCGAAGTCTAGCAAGGTAGCAAAAATGAAGGTTCCACTGCAGAGGTGGTGCCCCTGCACATTATGGGTCATTTGGCAGAACATGCAGGTGAAATGGCATCCATCTCTGGCTTAGGGGTCCAGCTCTGAAAGACAACTTTAATTTCCAACACCCACCTTGAATTGCTGACTGTCACAAATGAAGCATCAGGAGCTTATTAAAGATGGTTGACTAGATGCATCATTATGGCATATAAATATACAAGCAATTTCTGTCTTTATAAGAAAGATGTATTTTCCTGAGATATCCCACTTTCCTTTTTTTTGGTCAATCCTCAATTCCAAGCAGAAGAAAAGGAAGATCTGCAATGAAATGAACAAGTCCATGTTTAGATGGCAAGTCAGACCAGGCTAGAGTTTTTTACCAACAGGAACCTCATAAAGATCTGGGTACATGTTTGGAGAAATCCTTCAGAATTTTAACCTCTCATTTGTGAAATGACACTGCCCAAAAGTTTATCACTGTCAGAAGCTATTAGCAAGTACAAATATCCTCCAGATGAAAAGCCTTTATATTTTTTCTTTAAAAATGCCAATAATTTTATATTCATAGTGTTCACATTTGCGTGTTGATTAGCAACAGATTTCCTGCTATACTGAAAATGTCTTCACAATATAGGGAGGAGAGCAGCTTCGAGGCAGCATTACCAGCCAGGAAAGCCATAATTGTATTTCAGTCACTCAAGCTCCCCCTTCCACCCCCAAATTATATGAGGCTCATCCCTTTCTGTTGCCAATTACATCCTTAGCATCACTTTCCAAGGCCAACTCACATTCTACCACTCACATTCTACCACTGAGTTCCCCTCTTAGAAACCTTCCCACTTGCAAGCAAAAACCAGAACAAACAAAGATTAGTACTAACTCCAATCCCTGTTTCTGATATATCACAATCATCTCCCACTCATTAGCGTGACTGCCTCCAGTTTTGGATAAAATGAGGCATTCTTATCTCTGAAAAAAAACATTTTCCCCGATTCATGGTGTTTACTCTGTCATATGTTTATTTTCAGACTGATTAGCTATAGTGGATAACAAATCATTGCCCTATCCCTATCTATATCTGTCACTAATCAGCTTAACTTGCAAGACTCACACCTAACTGGACAAATACATATTATTCTCCTGATTAGTCTCCAGCCTGGAATACATCACTGCTGTCACTCTGGTATTCATATCTCATGGCCAGTGATTCCTTACATGGAATCAGACAATCTATTTAAATATTCCTGTATTCTCCTGGAAGCTGACAGCATAAATATAATAAAGTTTATTGTCATACTTTTGCTGAAGCTGGTTTTTTTTTGGTGACTATTTCTATGAAAATCACATCTGAAGATTTAACCACTGAAATCACAAGAAAATGGAAAAACATGAAGAGTAGTTTACTGACCATGCTCTCTCTCAGATGTTATTAGTTTTTAGACCTTCTGTACTTTCTCAACAGCACTGCATAATTTTTTGAGATTGGCACTGCACAAAAGAATATTCCAAGATATTGGTTCAAGTATGCAGATGCCAATTTTTTAATTAGTTTTTTTATATATTGACTGTCAAAAACACAGTTTTAAAGATTTTCAGAAGAGTAAAAAGGAAAGGGAGGTTGACCAGTGCCAGAGTACTTTCAATCACAACAGTTTTGGTATCTATCCCCAGAGTTCCAAAAATCAGACACAAGTGCTGCATTGTCTGCTTTCAACAGTAGAAACCCATCTGGCAAGTCTGCCTGATTTGTTAAAACAAAATCACGGAGCATGTTGTGTCATTGTTTTTAGGCAACCCCCCTCCCCCCATCTAAATTTCTGTGGCTATGGGAGGGGAGTTCAGCTCTAAAACTGATAGCAGGATACAGTCCGTGGGGTTCTCCATAATGTCTGAAGGTTATACAGAGTGAGAAACATTCAGAAAAATCCACAAGGAAACGGGCAACACAGATAAGGTTTTATTCCCTACTGCATGATGGGACATTTTAGAAAGCACTAGGGATTAAAGAAAAAAAGAAAAAGAAAACCAAACGTAAAACCCAAAAAGCAACCTCTACGTACCTTCTCCCCTAAAGTCTCCTTCTCCTACAAATTGGGACACTGGTATAGTTGATGTCAAGGAAAGGGATCCTTTAAGGCCAACAGCAAGTCCTGACCCCTTTTTTGTCTTCTTACACTTACTGAGACATGAATGAGACATATCCATTGTAATCTAGACAGGAGTAGATACTGCTCTGCCACTTTCTTTCAAGAATCATCTGAGCTGAACAGAAGCACACCCTTGCATGTTTTAATAAATAAAGACAAAAACTTAGGGCTGACATGAAGAACTGAAATAGTCTTTTCTGCATGCATGTGACAGCCTGGAGCAGCGTGGGGTTAGTGACCCTGGGAAGTTCCAATCCCCTCACAGCCCCAGTGGAGGCAACAAACTCTAGGTATGATGTAAGCATGTTTGTGCATCGCAGACCTGATCCTTGCACGCTGCACAACAGTAGAGCCATGTTTAAGGAAGCAACTGCAATGCAAACCAGCTTACACTTGTTATAGTGCCACTAGAAACACAGCAAAACACCAGCCAGAGAAGAGTGGAGAAGAGCGAGGCAGCCTGAAATGCCATGATGAAAAAAACCCAGAGAGGCAGCCAGGCTCTCTGAGGATGCTGCCCCCGCCAGCTGCCTCGACTGCCTGGTCAGCACTGCGCCTTGCGTTGCTGGCTGAGAATTTAGGAAAGCAGGAGGGCCATATCTCATTACAATTCCTGACAGCAACTGTTTAGCAGAACCACCATGAAGACCTGGGATGGACGACATACTGACGTATTAGTAGCAAATAGCAAACTCTTTGTTAGAGGAACCCCTACTGTATAAGGGAAACAGAGGACTCATAAATCATGGGCCTACTGGTGAGCAAAACCAGTGCTCAACTTTAAATTAGACACTGTGAGAGATAATTACTCTTCCTTATATTAGACTTTAATTCCCTTGGTCTTTAAATGTCAGTAATAAAGCACTGTAGTTGTAGTTGCTGAGCATTATCAATGTATTGATATATATTTGTATTTTTTAATACTTTTTAAATACTACAATATCAATTTATTTGACATCCTCTTATGGCAGAACCACAAATGGATGAGCTTTTAGTTCAAAATGGATGATAATGGGGAAAGAGAACAGAATGCAAAACATGAGGCAATAGTGTAGCCTGACAATTTATAACACTACCTGCCTTCTGCTGCCTGGTTATTTATGTCTGGGTGGGGAGATTAAAAAAAAAAAGAGAGATAGTTGCAGGGAGGACAGCTCAATTTAAAACACTGTCACTTGCACCAGCTAAAGTCAGAAGTCAGGTTCTCAATATATGTAACAGGTGCACCGCCTCTGAGCAGATCCACTAATAAAAAAATCAATTTAAAATAAAGTCTTCCTAAAACAAAGATGAATGGGAAAGTAACAAAAAACCCAACCAAACCCAAATCAGAATGCTTTTTAAGTGTAGGCTGTGACATTTCAGCTGTCTTCTATTGGCCATCAAGACAGAAAGTAAAATACACCCCCAGTTTCCAGTCTATGGCAGAGCAAGGGTTTTGCATCTAGGCTCTCCTTGCACAGTAAACATCTTCTAAATTCACACATCAAAAGTCCATGCCCAGCACTATGGGTTCATATTCCCTACTTGGACTCAGATCTAGGCTTCAGCCCGCTGGGTCTGCCTCAAAAACTGTCCACCAACACATACAAGAGCAGCTGGAGGCAGCAGGATGCTTCTAGGATCACCCAGCAGACAGGCAGCATAGCCAGTCACAGATCATCTCTCCCTCAGATTTACAACACACCAAGCCAAAATGCCTCCAATGACAGAAAGCAATTACACCTTAAGCCCAGGGGTTAGAGAGAATAAAGGTATATCATTGTTTGGATTAAATTATGTGAAATACAGATCTCCCAGGCTGGCTTTTTTATCTTTTTCTGTCCTTTCCTCTCCATGCCCACTCGATGATTCTTGCACAAGATAGGTAGGTGTCGCATTGCCCTTGGCTACAATAGCTTGCAAAGTGTTTTAATGCTCTAAGTATGAATGTTTAAGTATCGTCCACCCACAAATGTACAGAAGCAGATCAAAACCGGCATTTATTAGCAATCTAACACAGGTAAATATAATCATTTTCACTTTAGACAAAAATGCAGTACCTTCCCTGGCTATGTGCTGTCTTCATGAATAAGAATTCACAAAAATCTGCTTACATTAACATAAATTAAAAAACAAAAAAGAGTATGGAGAAGAAATGTGTAAAACATCTACTGAAAGCAGGCAGATTTTGCTCAGTTCTTTGTTGGCATTAATATCAGTCAGGTTCAGCTGGGCTGAAGGGAGTAGAATTGCACAAATATAAAAAGAAAAGCAGTCCCCACACTTTTAACTAGTCACACAGCCATCTTTCTATTGGGAAGAAAAAGGAATGGGCACTAAGTCACAGTCCAGACTGTTATAAAGGTAACAAAAGTTCTGCAAGCTCAAAACTATAATTCATAAATCCACAATGCATATACACTTGGAGCTTTCAGTTTCACATCAAATCTCAACAAAAATGGAGAATGGCAGAGCATCAGTACGATTTCCCAGGAGAACAAAAAGCTTCGAAAAACCCCAAAATGTTCCTACCAAGCACATTGTCATGACAATGAGCAGCAAAAAGAGAGCAAGCATCCACTGTCATCAAAAGTGTTCTCAAAATAAAGCATAACAACAGATTAATTTGCAGGTCAAAGATTATCATTAGATTGGGTAATGTTACTGCGTGACTCTGTCCTGATGACAAGGATTACAACTAGAACAGAAAATTATGTGGATAATACCCACATGAACAGCATCAACAGCTGAAGAAAGAATTATTTCTGCAACTGGGGAAAGCCAGCAAAGCAGCATTTTTATGATTTAAAAGTGCAGAGAAATAAAGGGATTATATCCTTTTCCTATGACACCCTTATTGTAATAGTG
The DNA here is from genome assembly GCA_018697195.1 of Certhia americana. Lineage (NCBI taxonomy): Eukaryota > Metazoa > Chordata > Aves > Passeriformes > Certhiidae > Certhia > Certhia americana. Next base: position 48,419,372 of record CM031858.1, read on the forward strand.
ACAGATCTTTTGCTGACCAAAAAGTATTTTCATAGAACATGAAAACTTTCAACATTCTTATACTGTTGGTTTTATTTTTGTTTTCCTCTCTTTTGTTGAAGTAATCACCACACCAAATAAGAGAAGGAGTAATTGAAATAATTTCACTTTTGTCTTCTGGTTTTGGACTTTGTTTCCATTGCCTATTTAAACACTTGCTTCCTGTCCTTTCTCTCAAATTTTATTCGAATTGTTCTTGCAGAGGAATCTTTTTCTACCTGTGACTAGAGCTACTAACACCCTGTTGGCAGTAACTCAGCCAAAGTAGCACAGCCCTTTTCAGAGGGCTCTGGTGCTGATTCATTTTGCTGTCAGCTACCACCCCTGCCTTACTATGCACATGCAGCCAAAGGAGGCTGCAGGCAAGCTGTATCTGCTACACGACCGTGAAACTCTTCTTTCTATACTGACTATGAATTGAAATAAGCAGAGCTGCTTCTCTAAATTTGAGCGATCTTCTACTTTTGCCCTGCTCTCTTCTCTATTTCTGCCCTACTTCTCTCTTTCTTTTTTTGAATAGTTTTCTTTCTCACTAAATGTCTCCTCCACCACTCCGTTCAACAGTACCACTCAACGCATTTGCAGGATCTCACTTCAATTTTACAACAGTACGCTTGAAAGGATAGTCCCAAATTATGTTACTAGCTGGTAGTCCAAACACCTTGTAAATGTGGCAAATCCATCCACCAGCAAATCAGGGACCCAGGACCCAAAATGGCCTTGTTAACATTGAAGCAAGAAAACCACTATAGACATAGTGGAATAGCATGTCAGATGGGAGCCCAAGGGGTTAAAAGAAGAAAGTCTCAACTATTTAAGTACATCTTCCTATAAACTGCAGGAAGACTTTTTTTTTTTTTTTTTTGACACTTGTCTTTTAAAAATATATTTCTGTTTTGACATCCTGGTTCTGAACATATTTCACTCCTGCCAACCCACTGTTTGTGTTTTGAATAACTTGGAACAGACGAAATGCTGGTCCAGAGACAAGAAATCCTCCAAACATCTGTCAACCGCTTCAGCACCAAGAGCTGAAAGCACGCTCTGCCAGTAGCTCTGCCCGTCCTGCTGCACTCGGAGGCAGTGGGAGTTTTTAGGATGCCTTCACAGCCAGGCAGGCAGCGGAGGATGAAGGAAACAGCATGACTTGAAGCTGCAGTGGTATAGCAGTGGTCTGACGCTCCCTGGGATGTGTGGAATGAGGTAGGGGGGATGTTATGAATAAGAAAAAAAAAAAATCCTACAGTGGCACTGAAAAGCAGGAGTAGTGCTGCCTTTGTCACAGGCAGAGAAAGGAGAAAAGAAGGAAAATTCATTCTCTCACAGAAAGCACACCTGTGATTTAGCCATGATTTTAATGAGACAAAAAGCTTTATGCCGGTGAACAGCATGGATCCTTTGCCATGTCCCTTCAAGGGTCTTAATCCCTCCCAAACAACCCCTAAGCCCTCATGAAACAAAAAAATGGTTTGGCAAAAATAGCAACTAAAGAACAAATGAGGAAAGAGAAACAATCTAGTGTTTAAAAATGAAAGGGACCTATCTGGATGATGGCGGGGAGAGCACCCTGGCATTTCCAATGCTCATCTTCAGGGAGTTGGTGGACCCTGACCAGCGGGGCTATGCCTGGAAGAGGGAGTGAGGAGGAAGTGAAAGCAGGGCTCATGATGTCCCCCTCTCAGTGCTGTGGATGGCCAATGTGGGCAGGGCCAGGAGGAGCTGGAGAAGAAGGTTCCGTGACTTGATGCGCCCAAGGGCAGGCTCTTTCACAAGAACGAGCTCCTGAGGTGTGAAACTGCAGGCAAGGACTCACGTTTAGGGATCTGAATATGGCACCACAAAAAAATACAATGCTCATTCAACAGCTTTTTGTACCCATTTCTGTATTCCAAGGCCCGTCATATTTCCTGAGGTTATGCTCAAAGACAGAACCCTGCTGCAGGGCTGACAGGGAAGATGTGCAACTCAGGTGCACTCTCATTCTTAGATGTGCAAAATCACTGATGATATCTGGAGCCCCTCATTTCCAAAAAGCCAAGAAGCAATGCTCAGCATCAAACTTTGGCTGAGTACCTTTACAGCTTTGTTGTACTCATTTTAAATCAGCCCTGTGCAGCAGCAAATCTGTTTAGTGTCTAGAACTCATGGATATCAGCTTAAGAATCACAACTAAGCTCAGTTCTTGTGGTTGACTCAATGGGTCCCACCACTGATCACCTCCTCTCTTCATGACCTTTTCTTATGCCAAAACTTCTCAGTGACATCAACAGCTGTCACCCCCATCCTCACAGTCTTACGCTCACACACACACACACACACAGAGGCTTAAAAAAAGCCCACTCTTCAGTATTAATGTAATATACCTGTATATATTATTAACGTTCCCTCATGCAAACCCAAGCTGAGACATCACATCTAAAGATCAGGGGATATATAGACATTTGGTGAAGGCATAGTTTTCTGGGGATGAGGTAAAGACAGTGTCATGTGACTCAGTGCCTGTGTCAGAGTGTTGGCACAGCAAACAGGAGTCCTGACCTAAACTCACCAAATGGCATTTCTTAGCAAAAATATATGGGTAGCAGTGCTCTTCCAAAAAAATAGAATTTGCTTTCTTTTCTATGCATTGTATTTTGATATTAACTCTCCACGAGGAGAAATGCCTCCAGAAGGTTTCCTGGCCTCTCAGAAGATTCTAAGAGACTTTAGCAAATTTAGAGTTTGCTGTGAATGACAGGTACAAGTCCATTTAATCACAAAGCTGTGATGAACCATTTAGAGTTACAGCCTTGAAAAAAGAGTAAGCAGGATAGAGAATGTTCTCCTGGAAGGTAAAGTGATGCCCAAGTACTTTAGCTACATTGGTTTGCTTGTTTGTTCACAGGAACAGCTAAGGTGTCTCACTGAGTGAAACACATTTTGTCCCTGAAAAGAGCTGCACTGTCTGATCCCTGTTGCTTAAGAAGTGAGACAGCAGAGAGCAGCAGGAGACATAGATAAAATCAGGATACTCAATATCTAAATTCATCAGAAATCTGAAATTAATGAGTACTTCTCCAACAACATTAGGCTTGGAAAGAAGAGACAGACTTTGACTTTTATCATCTCTAACTAATACTGTTTTATCTGCATCTTAGTTAACATAGAAACTTTCCCAAAATCTTCACAGAAATTAACCAATTAAATGGTATTTCTGTGTGCAAAGGAGTTCAATTAGTTTGGACAATTAAAATAATATATTAAAATAACTTGAAAGGCAACTAGCACAGCTTTATACCTTCATGAAACAGAAAACCTAAACTTTGATAAAAGTAAATAGAACATTCAGTAGTGAAGTTAAACTAAGGGAAACAAAAACAATTAAAACCTGAAAAGAGGTCTTTGGATTTAAAGCCTATTTAAAAAGGCAACAGTAGTTAGAATGCTGTTTTGCTTGGTTTCTTAAATTAAATAAACATGACTCAATCTCAGCAAAAAAACCAAATTAAAATACAGCTATCCCCTAGTTAAAATAATTTAACAATTAACAACAAAGAAAAAAACTGGGCTGTGGTGTCAGCATGACTCTGAACTAGATGCATTTTGGGACGAAGCAATAATCCAGTGTTAAGCATCATAGAAACATAGAATCATGAATGTTGGAAATGACCTCCAAGATCATCAAGTCTAACCAGCAGCACCTTATTCACCACTAAACCATATCCCCAGGCGCTGAATTCACATACCTTTTGAACACTTCCAGGGATTGCTATTCCACTACTTCTCTGAGCAGCTTGTTCCAATGTCTGACCACTCTCAGTGGGGAAAATGTTCCTAATACCTAATCTAAACCTTCCCTGAAACAACTTGAGGCAATTTCCTCTCGTCCTGTCACTTGTTACCTGGGAGAAGAGATCAATGCCCACCTCAGTACAACCTCTTTTTAGGAAGCTGTAGAGATCAATAAGGTCCCACTTCAACCTCCTTTTCTCCAGGATAATCAATCCCAGCTCACTCAGCTGCTCCTCACCACCCATAGGGTGCTGTAGACCCTAGATCATGATAAGGCAGGAACTGACTGCTACTCTTGATTCTATCACAGACTCACCATCAGTTCCTAAATAGGACATATTCTTTGTGACTCAATTTCCCCAGCTGTAGGAGTAGGAAAGATAGATCTTTGATTCTACAAAGTGTTCAGGCTTATGAATATATATTTTATTGTTAAGCTCAGCACTTTCTTAACCCAAATAACTTCTGCTATCCAAAGTAGAAGCTGTCAGCATGTGGAAGAGTACAGCACTGGGCTCTGAAAGACCGGTGTGAACTCCCATTCAGTTTTCATGCACTCTCTGCTCTGGTAACCAGTGTGCAAGCTCCTCCAACTCATATTTCACAAACAGAGATTACTATTATCTTTCAGGTAATTTTCTTCTTCTCACTGAAAGAGCCAGTGACTCTTCCTTCTAAGTACCAGCACTTTGGTCCTCTTCTGCTTTGGAGATTTATTTTTCCATGTGTGGTGTGCATTCAAAACTGTGGTCTAGAGGAGCAAACTGCACTTAAGACAGTGGTTTGACTGCTGTAGCTTGTTGAGGAATCAAAATACAGATTAGCCATGCGACTTAACACAACTTGCAATGCTCTCTGGTATTTAAAGACAAAACAGGGGAGTTATTCAAAGTGCTATTTGAGGACATGGTTGACTAATGATTCCCATCATCCTTTCAGATGTCATTGGGTGTGTGACACTAGACAGACATAGAGACCAGAAGAAGCTTATTCATCTGATTTTTAAGGCACAAGAAATGACTTAAAATATTCCTAAATTCAAGCTTCTCACAGGCACAATCTCAATTTTGATCACAAGGTCAGTGGCACACAAAAGCTGTACAGTATCCTTTTTTCTCTGGGAAGGAAATTACACTGAACTGAAGGGGATCACTTTGGGTGAAGCTGATTGAGTCCCTGCAACAGGACAGGTTCAGCGTGAAATTTTTAAGTCAGCAAAACCCACTGATTTAAGTACAAGAAGCCTAGGCCCATGTTGCAAGAAATTGCCCAACAGTCAGCAACTGCAGAAACTCTTACTTTTCAACCCTTTTTATCTTTCTAGTCCCCACTGATGTTGCACAGCAACTCACATGTGCAGGAATATTTATTATCCAAGTTCTTTTATTGTCCCTGCTTTTTCTTGCCCGGTTACTATTTTCTTTCATCAGCTGAAGTGTTTGAGATCTCTAAGAGGCTCACTGCTGCATGCATCTGCCAGCTCTCTAACCTGTCATTGTTCTGACATATTCTAAGTGAGACTTTATGTGGGCATCTGGATAAATATAATTCTTTCCACACCTCTGGAAAAATGGGAGTCTACCTTGGGCAGCCTGTGAGAAATGAAGGGTGCATGGGTTTTCAAGCAGAAGAGAAGTGTACATGTGCTCCAGAAAGTGGGAAGGCTAGAAACTATTCTTCCAGTGGCACTAGAAGTACATACATTTATGCATACAATCAGTTTGCAGGAACATTAAGTCATTCACTGCATTATTTTTTATGTGAAACTTCTGTATTACATATTATGCTCTATATCCCTGAAAGTAGTTTATGACAGGACAAGAATTACTTTAGGCAAACACTCAGCAGGAAAAGCAGAAAACATATCATTGTTTCAGATCTTGATTATGCAGATTGGCTTCTCTAGTAAAGGAAATTAACTCCATGCCACAGCTGTGGGGACTAAAATTACAGAACAATCGATATTTTGAAAACTTTGAAAATCTGCCAAAGCAGAAAATTACACGATTGAACAACAGCTTTTATAGAATCAGAGTTAAATATTTCACTAATGAATTTGTTCAGTGTTTTGTTTTAAAATTTAGTCATTGACTTGTGATATTCCCAACAATTTGTCCAACCACATATAGCTTAGGAATTCCTGTTAAAAACAAATCAAAAAAAGTCATTCTTCACTTTCTAGACCTAATACACAAACCAACCTCTTACTGCATAATTTATAATGTTCTTTTAAATTTTTTCCTGATAATTTTGGGTTCTATAATACATTTGTTCTGGGGAAAAAACACCAAAACAAACACGAGACCAGACACAAGGAAGAAACAGAGGAACTTTAGCAAAAAGTAGAACCAAAAGTATAAAAACTTCTTTGAATATTTTTGAAGGATTTGGGAACCTTACAGATTCCATTTATTATAAAAATGACTGTTACTAATAGCCCCAAGGATTGTGCCTTGGTATGTTAAGAAATTCCCATGCTTCAAATCCCTGAAAAGGATGGCAGCAAGATGGGATGATTGATGGTGCACAGTTAGAGCAGAGCAGCCAGATGAAAAGCAGTCTGTAAGCCCATCCCCAGACACCCTGGGGACTGAGCAATCACCAACAACCCAGAAGGTACAGAGACATGATTCAATAAAGAGTTTTGGTAAACTGGCTTCCAGATATCAAATCTGCTGATATGGCTATGATTCACACCCATTATCCTTGAATTATTCTGAGCCCCTTCAAACTGCCGTCTCAAATGTCATTTCTGTCAACTTGGTCACTCATTTTTAGCATCATTTCTTCACTTCCTTCGAGCCGAACAACACAATGAAATAAATGTGTTGCAGCCAGCATATTCAGGTTACAAAAGTAACTGACGCCAGCAAGGTCAGTCATATAAATTCACTGCAGGATTGCTTTGAAAGAGACTCATGTTAAAGGATTCAATAGCTAAATAATCACCTTGCTCCAGTAAAGGGAAAAGAGAAGGAAATAATTACTTAATTTTCTATCACCCCTTCTTCTCTTATTTGTGGGAGGAAGATAGGAAGTTTTGCTGTTCGCAGTAACAGAAATTAAGCAAAAATAGTGTTATGTTTTATAAAGCAGAGGAGTTGTCAACCCATATCATTTATTCATTCATTACTGCAGCTACTTTGCAGCTACCCTTACCAGAAACCAGCACTATACAGTCTAGGACAGTCGTGCTCTTTTTGTGCTAACACTACAGGCAGTGCCTCATACCATAAACCCATCATTCATTACAAGGAACAACTGACAGATTCTTCCCCTAAGGAGGCCAAGATTATTTGAATCTGAAATGCCATACCCTGTCAGCACAGGTGTACAGGAGAGAAGCTCATTTACTTGCAGGCTGGGTAATACATAAAAATAGTCACTCTCCAAAGTTGATAATCAGTTAAAAAAACAAACAAAGAAAAAAAACCAAAAACCAAACAAACAAAAAAAAACAACACAAAGAAACCCACAAAAAAACCCCAACAAACAAGGTTTGGTGCTCAGTTGATAAAAAGTTAATAATAATTCTCCATTTGTTTCATGAAGGCTGTGCTATTAAAATCCTTCAGAAGATAAATTACCTTATGCATAGCTTGCAGACCATTTAGCATGTGGGCTCTACAGCCACAGAAAAGCATTTGTAGAAGGCTCTTGCTGTGCTGTTGCCAGTCTCTCCTCCTGTGATTGAAATACAGCACTTGGCACAGAGATGCAGGGAGGCAGGAGGTCCAACATACAGCAAGCATCTGGAATGACTGACTTCAGTTGTACAGAGGTTTCACCTACCACTGAACTCAGACTAATTATGTGCATTTATTCTTCATACTAACAGATCCCTTTAGCATTGAACCTTTCAAGTGTTGGTGTCAAGCACATCATTTAAGACAGACTTTGCTGAAAGGCAAGCAGGTTTACTTTAAAATGCCACTCTGTACAAGGAAGAAATGAGGCTGGAACTGGAAATACCTGCAGTAATGTACGCTGCATTTTTGACATGATTTTGAATCATGTCCTGATTCAAGCTCTCCTTGCTATTCTTTTTTTTACCCCTTTTTTTCCCCACTCAGAGAAATATAAAAAATTTACAGAACACTTGTTTAGTTACTTGCACTTTTTACTTGTTCATTTTAAGTTAAAGCAGAAAAACACTTGCTGACCCAGACATACGTATGACATCATTATCTAATGAACTGTTGCAGAACTCATTTGAATGTAGCTGACTTTGTGAGGAGGATGAATCTTCCAGTCATTTAGACAGGAGTTGTTCAGGATAGACAATATTAATTTAGGGATGAGTCATTATGTTCAATACCAGTCTGGGGCCTAATGATTTGATTCAAATTAATTTAAATCACTGGGGAGAAAAAAACCCAAAAACTAAAATCACATATATAGCAGAATATCAAAACAATCTTTCCTGAGATCCAAAGCACTTATGGGCTGTCATTGCTAGGCTGAAATTTCTTTTAGCATATCACACTGTGTGCACAATCTTGTTCAAGTGCAATGGTGCAGAATTCATTGGCTAGAGCATCCCCACAACTTCTCTGAGACAGAGAGGTCTGGGTTTCAGAAGGCTTTAAAGCTGTATAGAGAAAGATTTCTTCCACTACCTGATGCAGGTGATATTTTAGAGTAGGTAAAAAGAAAGAAATGACTGGCAGAGAGTCAAATGTCTAGCTGAGCTCTGATATTAGAGAAGGGAGGATTGAAGAGAATAAAATAAGGATGTGAGTTGGTTTCCTTTTTCTTTTGGCTAACACGAATGGAGAGTTTCTTTTAAATCTTTCACTACAGAAACATGATAGTCTTGGATTGTCCATCGGGCCAAACAGAGCTGGGATCTGCTACTCAGATATATTTGCTCCATTTACACATTTGTGGAGAACTCATTAGGAGCCCTGAAAGTGAGGTAAAACTTTCCAAGCCTGAAAACTGAACTAAAATTAGCAGGTTATTTATTTCCACAGGTAGCCCTGTACTGGATAAAAGGAAAAAAACTGCTGGATTACACTTCTTTGTAATGTTTTTTTCACTGTATCTTCATCTGTGGTGTTAGGGCAAAGTCAGCTGTGTATTGGCACCCAGCAAACTGGGGGGCAGGATGAAAGCAGTGCAGTGGATTTATAGAATGTTCTTGGCAAGGGTTGATTTAACCCTTGTGAAACAACTACAAGGAGCCATGTCATGTGATGCTCACCTATAGTAAATGTTCAGTAACACAGCCTATTTTTGAGAAGTTGGCTCATGGATGCTTTGAACCCAAGCTGCTGAAGAATACTTTATTCTCTCCTTCAGAACACCTTGAGGAAGGATTCTCTGTTTAGCTCTTAAGACATCATTGATAATAATTTAGATGGAGGTGCAACAGGGAAATTCTTTATGGTTCTGCTTTTGCAAATTAAAAAAGGGCCTTTAATTACTAGCTTGCTCACTTGCATTTTAAGTACAGGATTAAATGCACACCAACTCAATGACCTTTGCACACTAAGCCTCATGGACTGCCATACTCCTGCATTCTTGAGGAACTGGTGTTCACCTGCTGATACAGGGGAGAAAGCCTTTCTTCCCCATGCTATAGCAACCTGGACTCAAAACCTAAACAAAATTAGGGGACTAAAATGACCTGTAGCTATATAAACTGGACTGTAGAAACCAACACAGGGTTGTGCTCAACAGATTTGCTTTTGTTGCTGATTCTGTTAACAGGTTGGGGAGTGAGGGCAAATACTGTCATTTTCCTGCATCTCTGCTTCACTCTGTGTAAACTGGAGCTCACAATATCAATTTATTTTGCAAAATACTGATCAGAAATGCCATGCAAAATCTTCTCTGGCTATATGTAAAGAGACATAACTTAAGATTACCCAACTTTCAGGCTAACTGGTGACCAAATACAGTACTTTAACAGAAGTCTCCAAAGATAAACATCCACAAAATAAATTTACTGCAGCATATATTCCCGTACAAAAAGCTGACTTTGAAACGTTTGCTTACACTTCACTGACTGCACTGGCTCCTTCACTTGGGAAATTTGATTTTGACACTAGCTCTGCTGCATGACTTTCAACCCTTCAGTTTCCTCCTTTGCTGCAAGCTGGCCATCGCATCCAGCCTTAGCTTGTGCAATGTACAAACAGTCTGCATGCCCCTCTGTGCTCATTGAGGCTTCACAGCTCTGATTGCAACAATTTCCCAGTAAAAGAAGAACTACCTAAGCCTGAAATTCAGGGTCTGTTCACCTCCACAGAAAAAATGCCACTGCACAAACAATGTCGGTGGCTGCATGATCCACAGCAGTCAGTGCAAGAGATTTCATAACCATCTGACTTTTGTTTTCAGTAGCCTATATCCAATTCATTAGAAGAAGCTGGCAAATGTCAGCTCTACAAACAGGACAAAAAATGATTCAGTCTTCTCTATATAATCTGTCTAATAAATTCAATAGGTGTCACTTTTGTGGAAGGGTCTATATACCTCAGCAGTAATTTGTCACCATGAAAGAGTTTCAGGGCGTTTCACAGTTGTGTGTCAGTGTTCATTTCAGGCCTTATCTTCAATGAACATTTCTTGCTAAGAGCAATTAATTCCTTGCATCTGTCACTATAGGAACAAAGCAAATGCACTTTATGCAGGAGGCCCATTATTCAGTACATTAGGCACTGATATGACAGTTCTCATCATCCCACAGTCACATACAACAATAAGTCACCTTACTTATCACTAAAATTTTAAAAAATTCATATTATTAGGATATGCATTTTATTTCTCTCTTTTTTAGATTTTATTTTTGGTATAAAAAATAAAATTTCAAATATTATAACCCTGATTAAATAAAACATTGAAGCCACAACCCCAAAGCAAAATAGTCCCGCCCCTTCAGTAAACACTTCATCAGCCTTTCAATTCAGGCAAGTTTGAAATGAAATGATGAGATAAACTCATCATAAAAATATATTAAAAAAAATCTTAAAAAACACATAAGATTTATTAAGGGGAGAAGACTTCTAAATTGCACTGAAGTATACTGGAAATCATTTGAAATTAGCAGACCTGTCTGCAGCATGATTTTTGCTCTCCTCTTACCCCTCAGTCTTTGCCTGCCCTCAAATATAATGGCCTAATATGTTCCAAAGTCAATATAGGTTGTTGTGGATTTTTCAAATGAAATTATTAGATATTAGAAGTTTAGTTATAACACCTCAAAATATCATTCAGAACAGAGGAAAGAAAGGAAATGCTAGAAATGCCAGGAAGAAAAGCAGACAATTATTTGCCCATTTGATGTTTGCTGCAATGAGGAAGAACCAGGGAGATTTGCATACAGGATATTTTCAATCAACTGGAGGAAAATTAAAAATGCAGGAGGAAAAAAAAATTATATTTATTCCTTGTGATGTGAGTTACTGGTTTCCTGAAATACTACCATACTGTACAAACTGCTAGGGGATGAAATTGAACAACCACAATAGCTACATTATGCACCCTGAATATTTGGAAAAAATATGTATGCACAGAGCAGTCACTGAAGTAAGAGAGGCAGTTTATTCAAGCTGCAGGTTGCATTCATTTTTCTCAGTGATGCCAGAAAATATATTAATTCTTAAAACCTGCTTGCTAATCATTTTAAGCAAACACTGGAGAAAACTCAATTGGAATACATTTAAGCAGGCACCACAGGAAGCTCATTCTGGGACAAGCTCACAAACAGTCAGAGTTATTTTCATTTGTTTTGAGACAGAAAAAACAACACATGATGCAAAAGTCCAGTCAGAAGCAACCAACATAATATAAATTGCAGATCATCACAGTGTGAAAGACCTCCTTTTCCATAAAGATACCAACTGCTAACACTAGAAATGTGACGCAGGACACTCTATATCAATTCTATACCTCAGAACTAAGGATGCTTATTTTCTTACAGGTTTGTGCTATACATTTGAGATGCTGTTCCATACTTACCTTAACAGTTGAAACCTTTCTTCCTTGTCTCCTGCTCCACAGTTATATATTACTTCTTTCCCTCCTCCAAGGTCCTATAAGGCCTGTGTTGTTCCCCATATCTCTCCTACATCTCTCAGCTAAGGATTGCGCTTCAATACATAATATATAATGTTATGACTAGATTCAGACTTTGGTTGTGTGTATCAGGCATAATGGTTTAGGGGTTTTTCCATTTTATTAAGCACTAATAACACCTCTTTTCTTAGCATCAAGTTTCACTCAATGTGCAGCAAACTATTTTTGAGACATCCCTATGTTTATTTAAGGTAGTGAAAATTTTAAGAGAATTTCAGGAAAAAACTATGTTTCTAATTGGAAAACAAAGCAAAAACAAGCTATAAAACCATCAGCAAGCTACAGCCATTTCTAGCTTAATTCTTGTATCAAAACAGGAAGATAGAGACAGTGAAAATTGATCTTATATCATTAATTTCATCTCAGTATCTGCAACCAGGCTGGGCATACATACATATATCTTCAACTGTTCCACAGTTTTCATGAATTAAACTGGCTTCTTTTTCCTCCCATACCAGTTCTTAGAAGAGCCTGGACTTTGTTCTGCAGCCTGGAATGAATACAGGCACCCTGCACCACAGCCCTCTCAGCAGCTGCTTCCCAGGGCCATAGAGACTTCACCTCAAGCGCTTATATGCACACATATACCTCCACTCACCTGCTTTAAACCAAAGGAATAGTGTCAAGCAGTTCTAACCTTATTTTGAGAAAAAAAAACCACTTGGAAATGCTGGGTTTTCATCAGTAATATTCCACTCATTTAGTAGAAATGTATTAGGTAAATGTAACTGTTTGTTAGCTGCAACTGTGTGGGGTAGTTTTAATAACATTTTTTTCAATAATAGGACTGCTCTGAATTAGCAAAGGCCACTGAATTTTTTTCTTAATGACTAGCACTCAATCCCTGTAGCACTGTACTGTTGTTTTTTCTCCCTCCTACTTAAGTTTCTAAAAAATATCTGAACACTAAATGAAGGAGGAATTGCTGAGGGGTTTGCTGAATTTCCACTGGGTTTTAGCTCTATTTCTTTAGCTAGCTCTTGAGTCACTCCAGAAATATTCCACGTCAGGGGTCCTACGGATCACATGATCACAGCTGCAAAGTGAGATGTTTTTCCATTTTCAGAGAGGCTTCATTCATTCCAGGTTCAGGAAGTGCTGTTATTCCTCTTTCTCATACGTGCTTCTTAGCCCTTTGCCTCTCCAGTGCCATAATTCCACGAGTTTTTCAGCACAGGCTGCCTCATATTTCAGGCGTGAGCCTCTTACCTGAAACCAAGGAATCGACTCTGCTGGCATCCCTAGGTGTTACTGCCATGGACACCACCCAAAGGAACATGGATGCAGAAGTGCAGTCACTACCATTTAGAAGAGAGAGCATTTTAAGGGCAAAGGGCATTCGTGTGACATTTTGGCTACTTGGAAACCAACATATTTTAGCTTAATTTAATTTGAATTTTCTGTTAAATGAATATGCTAGTTTCCAAGTGTGTGAAAGAAAAGGATTATTTTCCAAGCCAGTCAGAATATTTCTATTCTTCACATTAATTCATGTTTTCTTTGCTGAGTTAATACCTTGCGATTCTTGAATGTTCTAATAAATTCTTAAAACTCATTTGTCCCCCACTTCAACTGCTGCTAAATGAGATTTCTAGTAGCTTTAAAAGCCAGAAGAAGAGGGTTGTTGTTTCACCAGTACATTACTGTCTATTGTTTAAATCCAATTATTTAGTATTTCTGGAACAAAGATAATATATTTATACATATAGTAGTTGCTTTATATTTATCTCCTTATACTTATTTTCATTATTGCCTTAGCATTCAACAGTCACTGTAAAGCCATTATCCAGTCACAGGTTCTCAACACATAATTTGATTAAACATATTACAAAAATAACGAAAGGGTTTTTTCCATTGTTCTTTACCAGAACCATGAAGAGATGCCATGCACAACAATTCCCTGCTCACAACAATTCACACAGAAACAGTTCTTTGTTTGCAAAGCTTCTTTGTCCTGTGATGCTTAATTAAGGATATAATGGAGAATATTATAGTCATTTTAGAATCATTTGGAAGTAATGATGCCTGAGGCCAAGCATGGAGTTCTGTTTAACTCAGCTAAACATAGAAGTGTTGACAATGACCATTAAAAATGGACCCCCATTGCTGTCCCAGTTTTCAGAAACAACTTACTGTTCCCTTCTCCCTCCCTCTCCCCCCGTAGCTACGTTTTTTAATTTCTTGGGTGCCATGCCTCTCAGCAGCATAAAGTTGCATTTTGTAAGAGCTTATCTTTCTCCTTTATTAAACAGCATGCCTTGAAATCATTTCATGTTAGCACAAAATTCCCAGAGGCATGTAACTCCCATCACAGGTTGTAGCCGCATCTATCGAGTTAGTCACGTGGACCACAGAGGCACCATAACTGTTTATGCTAAATAAAAAGATCTAGAGGTAAATTTCATCCAGATTCAAACAGCTAATTTCCATGAAGACTTACTGCAGTTTTATGGGTTTCCAGGAGGAGCTCTCACCAGCTCAGTCTGGTATCAAGGAAGATCAGGGTGGGATTGTTATACCTCAAGCTCTAGTGAGGCCAAGAGAAATTATTTTTGATACGTACAGTCTCACTATACTTTCCACTTAAAGCATGCTCTCATAAACAGTATTTGGACTGTAGTAAAATAATGATTCTTCATGAGTATTTTACAGAGACACTATGCACCACAGATAAACATGTGGAAAATAAAGTACTACTTCTAATGAAGATTTTGAATTTGTCTCAAAATCAGTTTTTTCTATCTTCTTAACAATGTACGGAATCAGAATAAAAACCTTAAATATGCAAGTCTGTTCCTACAGGAAAAGGAAATCTGGACTGTGGCAAACCAGGTTAGATGCTGGAGCAATGAAAGACAGTCCACACTCCAAAATATTTGCTTAAACCCAAGGAAGATCTCTCCAGTGTAGCTCATGTTTCACACTCATTTAGCTTCTCTATCAGAACTGGTAAATTTTGATGCATGAATCTGTACACTGTAAGCTGGACTGTTGCCTTAAACTCCCATTCCCCAAAGCTAGGCTTCCAGGCATAGAACAGCAAGTTTCACGCTCTTTTTTTCTACTCCAAGAGTCATTACCTCTTGAAATCTTTGTTTACGGAAAGAGTACATGCAATGGGCCAATTTGAAACCTTAAATCTAGAGAAACAGGTGAGTTGGAAAATTTCTCCAAATTCTTTTCCACAGATAGGACAGGACATTAAAATTATCAGCAACTCAGTGAAACCAGCAGAAAAACCTCCAGAAGTCTTTTTTTTCAGGTAAGTCCTTAAACCTCTTAACATTTTGTGCTGTGCAAAAGTGAAAATGTGTTATTTATCTGTCACTTCCAAGCACAAGTTTCTACATGAATATACCCAGCCTTCTGGATACGCCAACATGAGCTGAGCTTCTGCCCAGCACAGCTAAGGCTCAAAGTGAATGATGCAAAAGGAACAAATTTCATCATAACTCTGGCTGCTATATATTTTCTACCTGACTTTATTGATCAGCTTTGAAGTACTCCCCCTCAAGGCCATGTATTCATTTCTAATTTTTTGGTTTTGTTTGTTTTTGGGGTTTGTTTTTTGTTGTTTTTTTTTTTTTTTTTTGCCCCACAGACTTGAATATTTCTTCTATTTCTTCTTAGGCTAAAGAAATAAAAAAAAATTAATTTTGGAGCCACGCGCTCCAGGACACTTCACTTTAAACTGTAGACACTACAGGCAACTAGATAACTAACTGACACTAACAGCACCTGAGGCAATTTCCCTTCCTATGTTTCTTCTCAGTTGCCAGCTGCAGTCTGGGCTAAAAATAGCCTTGTCATGACAGAATAATGAATCCCAGCGATAAGTGTATTTCACAGAAATGCAATGAGGTCATTATCTGAGCCTTAATGGATGAACAGGGTGGGAAAAAGAGAGAAGGTGGTACAATGAAAATGCAGAATGAATGAAAGAAATGCGAACAAATGTTACTCAAAAGGCTCTGAAAATCAGAGCTTGCTTTCCTGTTTATGTTAGTGTAGAAATAATTTACATGACATTAAAAATTGAAAACACTCATAAGAAATTCTTAGCTGGAAATTTGTCTGCATAAACAATTACTGCTTTCCAGGGTCTGTGAAATTATTCTCTTTTATCTATAGGACATTTCAATAATTGTACCATATGTCTGTTAGTTACAGTACCACTAATAGTAAGGGAAGCACATTCCAAAGATAATCTACTTTAAAAAAAACCAAACCAACCAACCACAAAGTCATCCAAATCCAAGACCTCTGAACTAGTTGTTGCCTGAAGTATTTTACCCTTAAAAGTACAAGTTAATAAACAAAGAACAGTATATCTACATTCTCATTATTATGATCTGTGTTGAAGCAGTAAATCTGCAGCTAGATACAGCTGACTTAGAGAGGGCATGAATTTCAGACTGAGATTATTTCATGAAAAAAAAAATAAATCTTATTGCTGCTGTAATACCTAATATTACTATGCCCCAAAGAAATCAGTCTTTTTACCTCCCAGACTGCTGCTTATCATCATTCGACATAATTTGCCTACTGGCAGTTTCAGCATTTCCTCTTTTTAGAAACTATCTGATTTTATCTTTCTTCATTGTCCTTAAAGACAGCACTAAGTCAGAGAAAGTACATTTTAATACCCATATTTTAAGACAACCCTCCTTTCTCTTCATTGAGAGGGGAGCAGAAAGGTTTCTACTTCGGAAAAATAACCTACTTCCACCTGAGAGACACATCGTGTGACGCTGCCTGAGAGAGACAGTATGCGTAGATAAACTATACATGCCAAAGATCAATAAAGCTGCTGAGAGTGGCTAATGAATAATATAATACAGTTAGTCCAGCAGGCAGAGGGGAGGAACTTGCACCAGAACATTCACAGGGAGTCCTTGATCCTGGAAACCACAAAACCTGCTAAGTTTGAATTGAACTGCCTGCTCAGGCCCAGCAGCAAAACTTAATTGCTTCTCATACAACAGCACCAGAATGCAGATTTGCTTGGTTAGAGCATTTAATACAGCATGACTTAATGTTCTGGACTTTCATGCATTAGGAGAGAAAAGCACAGCAATAGGTCTTGTATAAAAGGTTCGATACATTAAAAGCAAAATAAAAATACTTTTGAGGCAGACCAAACACCAGTAACACACAGTGCAATGACAACACTTCAGACTGAAAAATAGAGACAGCCCGTGATCCTGCAAGCCTTCATCAGCCCGTACTTCCCTACCATGAGTAATTTCTTTAGGATTCCGTGAGGCTACATAATAGAAAAATTAAACCATGTATCATCATTTCAAAAGCACACATCTGAAACGAATACCATCTACAGTCCCCACTCTATTTGCTGAGCAGAGGAGAGGAAAAAAAAGGTGGAAAACTTCTCTGACAAAGGTCTTGCTTTTCTCTCTGGCTGAGAAGAAAAGAAGACATTATCATCAGAAAAATTGCACAAATATTAACAGTCCAATGATCACAATGTTTTCAAGTTGAAGAGGTCAGGATAGATTGACTTAATAGAACTGGGAGGTCCAGACTCATCCATCCTCTTTTGTCTCAGTTCACTTTCTATCAAGGGAGGCCAGGACAATGAGCCTACTTACATGAGTCCCAAAGGTGAACCCCTAAAACTGACCCAAATCACAGCATTTGTGTACACACAAATTCCTTCTGCATGTTTTTTCAAGTGAAAGGTTTGCCCCACACAAACTGATAGAGCAGGCTGGCTATAATCTTGCTGTCCATTTACAATTTGCACTTGCCAGTGATTCAGGTGATTTGACACAGGCTCAGCTGGGAAGTCTGGGTCTCAGACTGGGGTCTTGGCAAGTCTGCTTGTGGTAGTCTATGACCCAGCCAGTATGTCAGGGACAGCAACCACAGGGAGGACAATGAAAATGGCCAAAAGCACTGCCCCTACCTTTGGATGTACCATTTCAAGAGGTACAGTGACTATGAAACTGGCAATGCCCATCACAGCCCAACACTATCAGAAGTGCCCAAAAAAGGAATGTCTGGAGGTTTAGGTATGAAACGGACTGGCAATAGACATTAATCTTTTTTAATTCTATGTGTACACCAATTTGGTAGTTCCACAGCCGGGCTTCTCAGTCTTCCCAGCCTTTCTAGCTAAGATAGGATTTTAACGCTGCTTTTTCATCTGTGATCTTGGTGCTTTTATCCACTCCTTTTTAGCAGTCTTGGGTAACTAAATAAATGATTATGGTGAGAATGGAAACACCAGTAGTGAACAAGAACAATTACTAAAACCTGATGGCTAAGGAGTTTCTCTTTATACAGAAGGCAAGTTTTTAAATAGTTGGTACAGCTGTAATATATGACCTGCCCACACATTGCAGCCACAATGTCAGGAGGGACAGATCATGAACACACAATGTAAACATACATTTATTAACCACACTATAAACAAGACCTAAGATGCAAACCTTTAACAGCAAAACCTAATTAAATTTTCATGCATTAAACATGAATTAATATTTATTAACTCTTTCCAAATATTTGTTTAGCATCTTCAAACTGGTGCTGATTTTTACATTTTTTTAATAAGTAGCAAAATACAAATTAAAAGAATTTGCTGGCAAGCAAAATAAACACCTCAAAGATATTAATACTCAAACATTCTTTCTTCAAAGAATTAGGAGACAAAACCCCCCAAACAACCTAGATTTAATTTTAATATTTTTCTAGGCAAATGTTTTAAGTAACAACAAAGCAGTTTTAAAGTGGAGAACAGCTCCTGGAAAGAAAGAAAAGGTTTTGAATTCACAACAGACAAGAAGTGGTTAAGCAGAAATTTACTCAAGCACAATTGAATTGATGCTGTGCACAATGCAGCATGAAATAAGGGACTGAGAGGAAGGAAGCATATTAAGGAATTAAGAGTTTCCATTACAGGCTCATATCAGCACATATCAAGGACTTATCTCCCTTCCGAAATTTTGCTCTCAAGCATATTCACACTACTTAGTATGAAAACAAAACAAAAAAAAAAAAAAGAGAAAAACCAACCAAACCCTGCTTCAAAAATACTTAGTTTAATATTTTATCTCCCATACATATCTCAGGCCACAGCAGATATGATGAAGTTACATTAGTCTAGTACAGCAAGCATATTACATGTAGAAGTGTCATTGCTGCCAAGTACCAGAGATGTAGGATCATGAATAAGTATTATTAAATAGAAAGCTAGTTTCAATACTTGCTTTCCTAACACTCCTTCAGAATGCAGCTATGACTTTCCAACTTTGTTTTCTGACATCCACATATCTCCTCTACCCTCTTTTCTATATGTAATATAGTTTCAGGGTTGGCTCTTGACCAAGACACGTACCAGGCCATGTCTCCACTATCTCAGATAATAAACACAGGCTCCTTTATCTTAGTTTCTCCAGCAAAGCACAGAAACAGAAAGAAGCAAGAATACTAACACTGGGCTAGGCAGCATTAATTATAAGGTACAACACCTGCTGAGAGGAAGGAAGCATGTTCCAGAAAGAACTCAGATATGCTTCATAACTGGAATAAACACAGCATATCCCAAAGCTATTTGCAAATGGAGCCAAATCTGAACACAAAAAATACATCCATTCAGCAGCATGTAATTTCTCTTTCAATTTAAGGATTGTGTCCCTGCTGATGAAATTTTCTAATTCAAGCTACTTGATTAAAATTCTGTGACTAATACATGCTTAGATTAGCAGCTCAACTGCATGCAAGGTATCCTTCAAAGCAGATTTGGATAGATGTATCTATATTGCATTATAGATGTTATTTCCAGACACTAGCAATAGCTCCCCTTTTGAGCTTTTGCTTCAGTCAAGCGCTTATTAAAAGGTGAGACTGTTTGGGGAATTTTTCTTCAGTGACAACAAACCAGTACACTTTCAATTTCTCCAAAGAGGTTTATTTTCCCAGTTAAACTCTGTGACTTTATTGCTTCAGAAAATATAATATGCTCCAGTGTCTCTACAAAAGATTCCGCATATCCCACCTGCTCCCACAGGTACTGAAGCCTGACATACAGACCAACTGAAAAATGTCAGAAAAGCAAGACAAACTGAAGAGACCTCACATCATTGCCTGACATGTTGCCCATATCAAAAATTACCTGTGGCAACTGCTGGTGTGACTTCCCTGCAGTACCAAATCCAAATGGCAACAGAAAGGCACAGGTAAAGCACAGTCAATACAGGCATTATCAGAAGCATACTCAGATCTTACTATGAGGGTAGATGGATGAGATGAAAACCTGCATAAATAGATTCATTCTCCGTGCATTGCATGTACAGAAATTTCTTTCTACCCTCTTAAACTGGCAAAAGGCATAGAAATTAGAGCAATCCTGGAGACAGGGCAGTTTCTGACACAAAGCTTCAGGTAGCAGACACAAAGTAATCCTCTATTACTGGCAGGCTCTCAGAGTTTAGCTCACCACGTATTTCTGAAAGAGGTACATTACCACTTGCTGAAAGAGACCACTCACGGGCATTTTTCCCTGCAGTCTGTGTAGATTGTGATGTAAAACTGGATAAATCATCATGACATTAAGTTGTGACAGCTGTTCCAACTTTCCTTTCTATACCATGAAGACAAACGGCTTTGAACCAAGAGCCCCTGGTCTGATCTGAAGATAGTGCCACACAGCCTTCAAAACTATATCAGACTCATAATAACCCTGACTCAACTTTTGTCTCTCATATCTGGTGCTCAGGGTCTGCTGCTGCAAACCTCCACAACCAGAGACATGCTGTTTGTGATCTGCTTCTTAGGTAAACATTAATGTGCCAAAAAAAAGGCATGTAGCACATGGAAGAAGCTTTTGGTCTATGCTTGTAAGATTTAATTTAATGTAAGAACGTGAGAGAGTGTGACTTGTAGCATCAGCTGAGCATTATGAATCCGAATCCACTGTCATTTTTGAGAATGTCTGATTAAAATCAAGAAGTCTATAATAGCAGTCATTACTTCAACATGGAAATTAGGGGTATTGTTAATTCTTTTCATCATGTATCAGCTCCCTTCTAATTGGATCTATATTCATTACTGAAACTGAAATTAAAGAACAGCTATGAAAGGCTTTTGATGTCAGCTGTATATATCATGCCCTGAGTTAAGTTATTAAAATGGCTAATACATTATGTGACTCTTCAAGTACCTATCTCACTCCATGTAGTTGTACAGGTCCTGAGTACTGGCTGAGGTACTGTATTAACACAGCAAACTTTTAGAATGGGTAAAAGAACTAATTTCATTTGAATTGCTGAAAAATGCATAGATCATGGCACCAAACCTCCCTAAAGTCTGTTGGTTTACAATTGATTTGTCTGCCAGATGCAGGATATGCTCAGTAAATGACGTGTAGGACAGGGAAGAAATACATCTTTTGAGTTACTTCCCACCAGAAATGCCACAAGAATACCAAGTAAAAGCTGGTTGAGCTTGAGTAAATGTACTATGCCATGGCCACTGCAAACATTTTTTTTTTCCTAAACAAACAGTGGAAGAAAAGAATATGAGGAACAGTTTGTACTCGCTTTCAAAAGACTTTTGTCAGAATTTCCCCTTCTGTCTCACACAGCTTAATTTTTTTCTTTTATTTAAAAGGAAGGAGAAAAAAAAAAAAAAAAAAAAGAAAAAAGAAATAAGAAATGTATTGTACCAGTCTCTCAAACTGTTAAAATTTTCTTTGTCTTACTTTGTGCCATAGAGGAGTAGTACATTTATTCTCATGCCTTCAAAACCTAAATCCCATAGCACTCTTCCTGCTTCTTCTGTGTGGCACAAAATCATGCGGGAATAGTTTACCTTACCTTAACTAATCCAGACTGGAGAGGCAGAAGAGGGGAGAACAGGTTGCTCTTACACTTTGATTTGCTCTATTTTGAATGCAATCCTGTTTTCCAGGTATCAACAACAAACATTTCGGACCAGAGATCTACTTGAATGAATGCTCCTTTTTCTTTAGGTGAGAGTCTTTAGCTAGTGTTTACAGGCATCTGAGAAGGGCTCTAAAGAACTTTAATAAGAGTACTAAACCATGTTAAAGCATGTTGCACTCTAATTTCTGAATGTGGAATTACTAGAGGAGGTGATCTCTCTGGAAAACACTATCAAGGTCCATAATCAAAAAAGCATCTGTTTTGTGCAGTTACATTCTCAGAGAAGGCTGTGGCAGACCAGACTTTAAAACAACTTTAAAATAGTAACACATTTCTTACAAAGACTTGATTTAAAAAAGGAAAATCTGTACTCCCCCAGCAAACCTGAGCTATCCACTTGTAAAAATCAAGCATAATTTCCAAAATGAGCATAATTTCCTTCCAGAAAGCTATGACTCCTTTTCTATGGGAATATCCCACCGGAATCTCCCTAGAGCCACCTGAAAATGATAATCAGTGGCAACTGTTCTGGTCTCTGTATTTACCTGCTCTGCCTGTCCTTATCTGGACTGCTGCATATTCACCCTTTCTGCCTTCTCAAAACAGCACACCTGACATTTGCTCAGCCTTTCAGAAAAGAAACAGACAAGCCACTCAAATTTTACTTGACCAGAACAAATTCTTGATGTAATTAATGTAGAGTATGGGATACCTGGCTAAAGAATAGGTATATTCCATTTACTCCAATTATCCTGGCTATAGTTCACCAGTTTGCGGTGATAAAAAGCCATTAATGAGCTTTGCCACTGATAGCATTACTTTCTAGTCTTAATTCTTTTAGGATTATTATCTTTAAAAGCACTTGAAAGAAGATAAGTCAATTTATACTAGAACAAAATTAAAAAGTAATGCTTAAATGCAGCAGTATCTACAGAATAAAGCAACTTTACAAACATTCACTTGAATAAACATCACTAATTCACTTGTTATTCACAAAGCCTTAAAAAAACCTGCTTAAGGAAACACATTTTGAATAAATCACACTGACACATATGAAAGTAAAAATAAACCATAAAAGTTAATCACATCCCCGATTTTTTTAATTGAATTTGAAGTTTGTCTGAACTCTCTTTTCTTTCTCTATCATGTTGAGCATTTTTCCTTGGTTAAGTCATTGTGCTTCTCATGATAGTTTTCAGAAATTCCTCTTCTTAACAGGCCCTCTTAGGTTAGGGATTCCCATAGAGGGAAAAAAAACAAACCACCTTTTTTCTCCAAGAAACTCTTGATAGAAATAGTTCTAATTGGGAGAGTTGGTTGGAAGTGTAACTGAGATCATGAAGCAAGTAGCTGCTGGAGACACTAGTGCAGGACGTTTAAATCAGGCTGGGGAGTTTTTTCTTGGCTGCTCATTGAATATTTTTATTAAATGAGAAATATCATCACTCCCAGCAACAGGGGCTTCTCTGGAGTGCACCTGACGAACTTGAGGAATATTCTATCCTTATTAGCAGCAGTAATACTTACCACTAAAGGCTCTATCCAAGAAAGGCAGGCAGAGTTGCTCACCAATCTCACAGTAAATTAGATTTTAGACCACTGAAGCAAAATCCAGAACAGAGATAGAAACCTCCAGAGATAGTGGGATCTATATGTCTATATTTAAGGATCTACCACAATTTCAGACATCCTTAGGCCTGCAAGGCATCCATACATAGTCAGTAGATATAAAAGGCTAGCTGCACTTGGCACAATACTTAAAAGTAATTGCATTATTTTAGGTATCTTAAGATAGTCCATGAGTCCACCTACATTTACTCTCTTGATTTTTGCTTTCTCCCACCTCTTTGCTCACTACACATAGTGAAGCAGATATCACAGAATAAGATTCAAACCACATAAACTGCATAGAGATTTGAAGTAGTACCCGCTGCTCCCAAAAAAGATGAGTGCAGGGAAGAACAGCCTAATCAGATTTTCAACTCTATATTTGTGTATTAACAAGCTACAGTACAGTATCTTTACCTGAGATATACCTGACTGCTGGGTTCACACAGAAGGGTTTCCTGACTTTAAGTAAAAGAGAGTTGTCCTCCAGCTCTTCCTTTCTTGTGGAAGATCACCTGTGCACACATAGCTCCAGCTGTGTTGTGAGATCAGCTTTAACTTGTTATTCACTCAGGGGCTGCCTCCCACATCAACATCCCTGTGATCCTGCAATCTGGCAGGACATCCCAAATCAGTGCTTGGTCACAGCAAGCCTGGGAATGTTCACATTAAACATGAGGGCTTGGAGAGCTCAGGCAGATTAAAAATTACATGGTACCATTGCTGGAGAGATGGCTGTGAAAATGTCTTGCTAAACTAATGAGTGAAATTATTTGATGAATATTTATTCTGCTTGGAAACTTCTCTGCTGCGAGGAAAGTGAGGACTTGTAAAGCAAGTACACAAGAAATAGTCTTTCTATCGCCTTCCCCACAAAAAATAAAACACAAAAAAAAAAAGGAAAAAAGGAGAGAGAAATGCAATAACACAATTCTGACTAGAATCCTAGCTGGACTGGCTGGCACAATTACTCACTTTCATAGCTGGAAGCACATGTGCTGCGGATGTTGAGAGAAAAGGAAGAGACAGGAATGGGTTGAGCATCCAGGTGGTTCTTTTTCTAGCACATCATCTGGAGTTCATCTACTCCAGCAGAAAAGAAAGAGCTGTCTTCAGGTCCTTGTCCCACTGCAGTAAATATGCTCCAAACTCACAGGTGTGTACTTAATTCATGATGTTTCAGAAGGTTTCACTGGCTATGTTAGAAGAGCCCTGCTGGTTCCAGGCACCACTGCAGAGGCACAGCACCCTTCTAAAGGCAGTGCATCTGGATAATAGAGAGGGATTGCAAATTCTGCCCAAAAGAATCACTATCAATCTTTTCCTGATAGTTATGTTTAATAACTTGCAGAGAAAACGGATTTGGAGGTTGGAGGAATTTTCCTAGGAAAATGTCTTGCGGCTTTTTGCTTATTAATATTCAATACTGAAAGAGAATCAAGTATTAATAAGTAAGTGGATTAAAGGGGAAATGGGTATATTTGCTGCTAATATGCCTTGATCAACAAATTACTCCCCACAGTGAAAGCTACAGGGCCAGTTCCTTCTACTTTCCGCTGGCAGAAGTCCTATGACCTCAAGGATATAAAACTGAAATAAAACCAGGAGAAGTTAAAGCCTTAGTCGGGATTAGGGAAATATTAAGAACTCTATACACATGGGTTTTTCCATAGTCTAGTCTTAGAACTTCTGGCCAGAAGAATTTCACTGCTTCCTTCTATACACATACAGGTAATACAGGGCTGATAATAAGGGATGGGATTTTCAAGACTGTCCAGTTCAGCCTTTGGCATCAGCAACCCTTCTTAGCTGTTAGAGGGAGCAGAGCTGGGACAGCACTAAGCACTTCTGCAATTCCTATTGGCCCAGGAGAGGGCATGGAAACAGGAAGGGGTGAGAGTACTGACCTCTCTGTCAGGAAATAAAAGATTTCAGGCCCCAGAAATGTCAGATAGAAAGTCTAACAAATTTGCCTCCTTAAGACCAGGGAAGGAAAGAAGAGCTCCTTTAAAAGTTTGCATCTATATGTGGGATAATGCTAGATGCAAGGGAGCTCTTTTCTAATGTATATTAAAAGTATGTAATTAAAAGCCCTTTAGACCCATCATTTATCTAAAAAGATATTGAAAACAAAACACCACAACACAGAAAATAATGAAAAACAAAACCCCAACTATAGAAATAGAAATATTTGTTATTTTTTATTGCACTTCATAATTATGGGTAATGATTTTTCATATTTATGAGATTACAATACTGCATCAAGCTGTTCAGCTTTGCTTTTATCTTTCTCTGGACATAGAAGATATGGTTTCATCACAAACTTTGTACAAAATCTACAGGAAATACTGAAAATTCTTTCTTTTCTCAAATTCCTTGTCAGACTTAAATAAAAAGTGCAGCTAAAAATTAATTTTGGACAAAAAGTATAATTAATTAAATCAGTACTTTTAGTTGCTTAGTTTCCCCTCCACTCTCTTTGGTGTTTTTGGTTTTTTTGAAAGCCTCTTTTTAAAGAGAGAAACTTTATCAACCTCTGTCTGCTCTTTGCTAACTGGATGCAAATTTGACAAAGTAGCAGAAATCATAACAATAATTATGTTCCTGAAAAATTCATAAAAAATTACATCTGGATGGATCAAGAAGAGAGACAAGCAAGTTCTTCCAAGGGGAAAGAGGGCTTCAGCATGAACTGAACATCTGTCGTGCAAGACCCCCCCAATATGCATGCAGCAGTTTACCTACTAAGTGACTTGTCAGCATATGTGCCTCTCAGCTCTGATTCTCCTATCTACAGCTTTCCTGCCCAGTGGGTGGTCAGAGGACATGAGAGTGAACCAAGGGAGAGCAGAGCCATGGGAAACCAGGGAGGAGCCCCTGAGGTGGGTAGGAGCACAGGGGTTAGTGTGTAACAGAAAAGTTAAGTTGGCATTCCCAGTTTCGCTCCTGGGAGCAAAGCTTACTGTTGTTTGGGAGGTTTAACCTGTTGCTTAAAAAGAAATTTCTGTCCTATTTGAGGGCTCTCACTCCTTTCTAAATAAGTGGTGCAGGATACTGTGGGGTTTGTGTACATGGGTGCCATTCATTGGCTGTTTACCATAGTGGGACAAAATAAAATGTTTGCTTCTGGCATTGCTTACATGTTGCTTATACCAACCCTACCATCGAGACTAACCCAAAGTGTTCAAAAAATAGCAGACTGGGAGCCACAGATATGGCTTTAGTGGAGAGCACTCAATAACAGTGGTTAGTCCTGATTCTCTAATGGGGGCTCAAGTCTTCTTTGCAATCAGGGAAACAGATCTAGGAAACATCATCTGCCAGGGCTACCTTGGTTGTATCTGCCCTACAAGTAAACAGAGAAATTTATCACTAGGTACATCAACAACCTGGCAATTTTCACTACATTTTAGCTCAAGATAAATCTTTTGGGTAGAAACTTGGCTGGAAAATTAAAACAAATGCACTTTGATTCAAAGTTGAACAGTCTCTTCAGTCAGCTGCATCAGAGTTTTTTCTTCTAACTACTGAACAAACCTGAAACTGCACAAAGATTATTTTCTTTTCCTTGAGGAAAGAAGTCTAAGATTAAGTAATAATCGATAGCAGACAGTAAATAAACCAATCTCTTAAAGGATTGCAAAGGGACTTCAGAGGTCTTTGCACTGCATGGCAGCCACTACCAAAAGAGCAGGCAATCTTCTTTGAAGAATAGAGACAAAATGTCACCAAAAGGCAAGTGCTAAGCAGAGGTCACACTCAACAGCAAGAGTACATGCTAAATCTTAGAAAACCTAAAAGCACCTGAGGCAGTAGGATGGATCATTCTCGCTCTTACTGGACAAGGCATCTTGAAGGATGTTTGTCGCTGCTCTGCTGTACAAAAAACAATGCAATTCTTAAAGTCAGACCTACAGAAAGAAATAGCCGTCAACAATAATACAGAGATTCATATGCTACAGATTAACATTTTTAAAGAAGATCCTAGAGGATTCAGAAATAAACTTTCTGCTGGTGAAAAGCAGTCTGAGGCAGTGCTGGTGATCCGACATAATGCTTATGATCTGTATTTGCAGAATAGAAACAGTTGTCACAGAAACAAAGGATTAGTGACCAATTGCATCAAAACCTAATCATAAATGTCTAATATTGATAGCACTAAAATTCTTAAAATTGTATCCCAAGCAGATCAGATCATATGATTTGCTACGCCTCACATTCTCTTTTTACACCTTTGTTCCCTCCCAAGCTCTTCTCCTTTTCACCTTCACCCCCTTCTTAATAAAGAGCCAGTGTCTCTTTGCACTTTCCAATGAGCCCAGTTTGGCTGATTTTACACTCTTATTTGATGTTCATGACACGGGAGTGTTATAGTAATTTCAGTCTTCTTCAGCAGTTCTGTTATAAGCTCCTACCCCAAATTTTGTTTTACACGCAACGTCTCTTGGCTTCTGCTTCTCAGTAGTTGGAAGCCATGTCTGGCCTTTAGTCAGCATAACTCAACAACTTCTATGCTTTAGTTTTCTATCTGTAATATGGATGTATCTTTTCTAATGCCATTTTTCCTGCCTTGTCCATTTAGACAAGTGGACAGTGGCCATCCCCTCATTTAAGCGCCTGATTTCAAATGAAGGCATTCAAGTAATACTGATGTAAAATTAGGCAAGCATGAAAAATAACAGCTTAACCACACATCCTCTCTAAACACTTCTCTTAACCCTTCTCTGCTTACCAAAACACATCTGGAAAGTGGAGTTCCTGTTATTCCCCAAAGTGAAATAGAGAATAAATCTCAAGATTACTACACCTTTCAGTTATAGTCTTCCTCAACTTACTGCATCAATTTCTTCTCCTTAGAATGTCCCTACTTTTTATATTCCCAGACGATTTGGTAAAAAATAAAATGAGACGAAGATAGCTGGAGTCCACAGAACACAAGCAGTGTATTCCTATCCCCTATATTCTTATAACAATTTTGCTGCTGTGGTTCCAGTCAAAACAGTCATGGGGTTCCTGTGGTTGCCTATGTTCATATAAAATTCAGCAGCTGCTGTCCACCTCTGCCAAATACCCAATGTAACCACACCTTCTCAGAAAATGAAAAAGAAATCCATTCAAGAAGAGAAGCAGCACTAGATCCCATTTCTGGACCTGGACTGAAGAGTTGCAAGAACAGGCAATATTTGAAAGCCAATAAGCTATAAAGGTACTTTTCTCTTTGGTTTTGGCTAAGTTTCATATTTTCCTTGCAGTAGTTTACCTGAAGCAAACAACTGTTCTTCTTGGTTAAACTAGAGTAGGTTTTCATTGGTAAGTACCTATCTCATACCCTAAGTAGCTATCATTCAAGTCTGGAGATTTTATTCTGATGAATTACGCAACAGATGTGAAAAATAGAAAGTAACATTTGGGAACTGCTTTCCCATTATATCTTGTTGAGTTGCACTGATTGGTTGCTCAAAAGCAAAACCTGTTTAAGAAATCAAAACAAAATAGTGCAAATGAAAGAATCTGTAGAGAAACGAGAGGAGCTTAAAATTCAGTCTATGCATTCTGCATACTTTGGATTCAAACGCTACAAGAAATAAAGATCACTTCTGGCTACAAGGATACATGACTGAGATGTGCTCTAAATTAAAAGCTTTGGATTTGATAAACTGTATAATGATATCATGAATATTTAGAAGTATTAACACTTTTAGCAGGGGGAAGAAATCTCCATGATAGCATGCCCTTCAGCTCTCATGGTGCTAAACCAAAAATATCATGGATTATAAAACTATTCATTAAGCTTAGGAGAAAGCTGAAATCTCTAAGTTAGGCACTTTTTCTTTTGTGTTTTTTGGGGGGTTTTGAGGGGTTTGGTTTTTGGTTTGTTTTTTTTTTTTTTTTGTGGTGGTGTTTTTGGGTGTTTTGGTTTGGTTTTTTGCTGATGTTCTGCTCCATTACCTGTCTGAGAAAGTAGCAGATGTTTGTAAAAGATTCAGATAAGTATCTTGCTAGAGAGAGAGCAGATACAGCTGCATGATTTTAGCATCTGTACAGCTTCCAAGTATACAGAGAAATGTACTAAAGGGGTTAAAAAAAGGAGCTGGAAGGTAGGAACAAGGGCAGGCGTTGTGTTGAGCAGGTCCATCTGAAAGCGGCCTGGAGATCAGTTGAAATTCCTCACATTATTCTGGATTTCTGAAAATTTCTTCACATATTTCTGACTCCATTTCTTTTCTAGATTTACTAGTAGGACAGTCCTTTCTTGGTGATACTGGTGCCCTAAGGGCTTTGGTTCTACATGCTGTTCAGAGCCTTATCACCAGTATGGGCTCTTTGAATTTTAATGCAGACACCAAACTTTCTGAGAGCAACATACAGCTTTAGGACTTAATTTAAAATGTGATGAGCACATGCAAAGCTAAAAGTTGAAGACAATAGTCGATGTAGCAATGTGTTTTACTATGTACATTACTCTGTAATGCTTTAGCTTTAAAACCAGAAGCATTTTATTTCTTTTAGCATGAATATTGAATCTGATAATGTTAAATCGGGAAAGTCACCAGTGTTGAAGGATTGCCACTAATAGCTAACTGATATGTTTGATAGGGAAGTTGGAGGCTGAGTTTGCCTGACCTTCAGAAGCAGTGAAAGACACTGAGAAATGTAGGGGGCAGCTCCACCAAAGCCAACTGAACTGCTCAAAAGCACTAGGTGTCAGGGCATATTAAACTGTCAAAACAAAAAACTCAGAAGATGGATATATTAGCAAAAGAAAAGAAATTTCGACAGGAAAGTTCTGGTTCATAAAAGGCACAGACAGCAGGGGGGTTGCAGTTTAAAAAACAGGCAAGAAAGTCTGCATTAATTAAGGTCTGTTGAATAGACATCAGAAATGTGATGAGAGAGGTCAGGAGGCCATGGACACCTATACTTAGCTGGTGGAGAGAAGACAGAGGAGAGCTGTAAATCCAATCTTCTGCAGCAAGGAGGGAGAATTTGTGAGGACAAAGTGGGTATGATTTTAGGTAACTGGAATCTTCCCTGGAGCTGTCATTCCCCTTGTGACTCATTTACATTTATTTCTTTTGCTGATACTCCCCTTCTTGCTCTCCTGTTGATTTCTACCATAATGTTCTCATTTGTGCCTTGTTGATTTAAACACTTGTGAGTTCTGGGAGGACAAAAAAAGATGTATTGATGAGACCCCCTGCTTCAGAAGGAGAAGAAATGTACAGGAAAATGACAGTTCACTTATGATGACTTAATGCTATCTAAGTGCATGCATATCTGCAAATGGTGGGCAAAAGCTTTCTGTCGTTCTGCCATAGGAGGCACAGCACATGAACATTAAGAGAGGAATTACTTAGAAGTCACATCCTTTGAGATGACTGAGTAACAGCTGGCAGAACAAAGAATATGACAAAAATTTATTGTGTAAAACTACACAATAAATCAACAGGAAGTAGCAGTCAGGTGTGCAATAAGCCATGACAAATTCAGGTATGAGAAATAAAGTCATACAGAACTGAGACAGACATCTGGTATGTATCTCAGCAGGTTTCTTTGCAGAATAAAGAGGGAAGAAATATAAATAAATAGCTCATTTGTGATCTAGTTTAACAAATTAAAAGCATAATAATGAAATCTTCAGATGCCAGTAACTATGTCTCTAGCAGCTTAAGTCAGGAAACTCACCAGCTTTCTATCTATAAGCAACTTGTTTTATATGACCATGCTATTTTAAAAATATTATTCAAATTATTTTCATGGGGGCTAAATTTAGCATACAGCTTTCCCTGAAAAGTAATTGTGTTTGGTATTTGGATGGCACAGTATTTGCTCTCTGAATATAATGAAATAAGAGAAATTGCAGTTAGATCATTGGGCCTTTGATTTGCCTTTAGAGAAAGCACAAGTGGTCTGCACTCTTCAAGCTGAAAATCATAAATCTATACATCTTATGCCATCTCCTTTCTGTGTTCCTGGAGCTAGACATTGCATCAGATGGCTATTGACGAAATAATACACAAAATATATGAAAAAGTGGGTTTTGGGTTTGTTGTTTGTTTTTTGTGTTTTTTTTTTCTTTTGAAAAGAGGAGTTCATGATTTCAGGGGCTTACTCTGCTGAGATTTAGGTATAGAAAGAATAGTAACTAGTGAGGGAGAGTAATGACAACTCTGAACATAAGGTCCCTTCTGTGAGCATGCAACAGGACAGACTCCTCTCATTTAACTAACACAGCACCCATATTCCACACCCTGTAGCATAAGCTCCATGAGAAGCAGATATGTTGTATTTCCATCCATAATTCTTAAAAAACCCACCCAACAAAACAGCTGCCAGAAGAACCCTAAAAGCAATGGAGAAGACCTAAAAAGATTGGACTGCTCTAGGAGCGAGGGAGCTGCCTCCTGAGTGCAGTTCTTCCTTCCTGTCTCCCCCAAAATGGGATTTCCTGTCGCACTGGCAGCTCCCCAGATTTTGTCAGCTGCTAGGCTTAGTATCTTCTCAGGGTCTGCTGTGCAGGATGTTGGCGGCTGAACAGAATCATCTGTTTAACCTGCTGATACAGACCTTAAGTTAAAGGGTCTCTGTGGGAGACTCTGAACAGCCCACTGATCATTCCTGTCCTGTAAGAGGGAATTGTCAGGCAGGAGCATCAGCATGTGCTTTAAGCAATGATGAGTGCCAAATATTGATATTTTGAAAGAGCCCAGGCTGAAAAACCGCATAGAGACATAGACCACCAGCCTGTCTGGTAGAGCCATATCTGACAGGAATTGACTTATCCAAATACATTGTGCTCTCTCCTTACTCATGGGACTTACCAAAGCAATAAATATGTATCCTTTAATTTGGGTAATTATTTTGGCACACATGAAATTTCTGTTGATGTCATATTGCCAAAGTATGAAGAACAGGTGGAAGCTTTTTTCTGTAAAATAGAACACAATAATCAGTAACTAGACAGAGACATGTTTCTTTAATTTAAATATTGAAGGAGACACATTATTTGATCTTCTATCTTGTATAGAATTGTTCTTATATTAGAATTACAGAATTTCCTAATGAATTCACAGTTGAATGATATATATTTTCTGGGTTATTTTTTTTCTTTTCTGAAAAACAGGTTCCCAAGAAATGGGAAGCCTGAGCAGTGGCAGGAGCAGAGAAGTGAAAAGCACCTCCTGATAAGCTATTCGTTCACTTTAGGTTTTGCCCTTAGGTATGACAGCTGGAAGAGTTTACTGTCTTAAAATTGAATATAGGCTCACAGCAGATAATTTTCAGCACCTTCTACAAGTAGGAGGAGAAAAATAAGAGAAACAGAAGGGACAGAATTCAAGCACAAGTCTTTCTGAGTTTCTTTCAAAACTGTCATGTTTTGAATGTATCTAAAGAGACCCTCATGTAACTGATTTTCCCAAGCATGTTGTGTACCATAAAACCAAAAAATATTAGTACAGGCATCTCTGGAAACTAATATTTCTTGAAAATGTTTACCTCCTCTTACTAAAATCAATTAAACACACGTTTTTAACTACTTTCCCCTAGTGTTGCAAACTGGGGTTCTCTGATCTCTTCTCTTTCCGTCCAAACCCTCTTGAAAACAATATCCGGAGAGGACCTATATGGAAAGAAACCTTGTCAGGCTGGGCAAGAAGAAGCTCATTTCCTGGTAGTTTTTGTTCCAACCTGTCTCCTCTTTTTTGTTCATGAACACTTTTTTCAGCAAGTCATCGATTCAGTGGTTTCAGCCCTCCCTCCTGGTTGTAAATGATCCATGGATTCTTTTTATTTTTTTCATTAATTTGGTGGATATTCAAATAAACCGAATGAATGGTTTATGCAAATTTGACTGTTGCTTTGAGAGATTTCTCATTATTCATGCTGTGTGATTGATTGTCTAAATCTCAGGGTATTATTTCTACTCCAGGAGTGGAGAAGTCCTACAACCAGGGAGATTTCAAGATGGCCAACCACCATCAGGGCTGTTCTTCACACAAACATCAGTAATTACCAGCATCTAAAATGCTTCCCCTCTCTGCAAAAGAAAATGGATATATAAACAAAGCCAAGGCTTTTGACATACAAAGGAAATTTGAGCCTGCTACTTCTTCCCAGTAGAAGTTTTCACAATTATGTGGCACCTGCCCAGGAACAATCTTTATTTGACAGTCATTTGCAAATAAATAAAAAAAAAAATTATCATATAGGAGATCTTCAGAGAAAATGTCTTTAGGACTTGGTCAGTGGTTTTGCTCAGCTGATAAGCTAAGCTATCTTAAATTCTTTTGAAGGTGATTTCATTTATAAACAAGTTAATATTGGTATTGTTCACCAGGTATTGACAGCTAGTCACTGACGGTGGCAAGCACTGAAGTCAGAAGCTCTTGAGGAAAAGTGGTCAGAACAACTAAGTATATCTTCTGTGAGGAAGTCCATTGCTCAAACTCAAGATCATACATAAGGGACCTGAATGCTGAATGGAAGATAATTCAGCCTGTTCTTCCTCACTGTTCCCTCCTCTTAACCCTTAGAAAGTTGCTGCACTTGTGTAGGTCTGCTGTAAAAAAAGGAAAGGCATCCAAAGCCCATTTTATCATGCAGATTAATAGAAAAAGAAAGAACTCACAGGGGAAGGGAGTATTCTATACATTAGTATGTATAGAGATAGACATACTGGGTCAGACAAACCCTTAGTACGACCTACAAAGCAATTCTTTTTGTTCACTCCATGTTTCCTCTGTAACAGTGATTTAGGGTATTTTTCTTCCATGGCTTTTCTTTAAATACTACACGTGATTCTCATCCATCCCTTTTTTACAGGTCCCTTACAATATACCATAGCCAGCATGATAGCACAGGGGAACAGTCTCAAAGTAACAGAGCTCCCAGAAATCTGGCATTTCCCAATCATCTGTCACTTAGCCTTTCTTTTTCCCCCTCCAAATAAAGGTCTCATAGCAAGTGCTGGTGTAATACTCTTATAGTCAAATGCACTGAAGGTCCTCTTAATGACATGTGGATACTGCCCTTCAGCAGGAGACGTGCCCTTCCTATTACCTCTGTTCTGCCCCATTTTTGAACTCTTCCTGCCCTTTTATCACAAACCCAAAAAGTCACCTCGTTGCACCTCCCTGCATCAGCTGGCCCCTACTAATTTGTCTTGAAGCTTCCTTTGTTCTTTTTCCTTGTTTCAAAATCATTTTTATGCTCCGCTGCTTTTATAGGAAAATGTATTGATTTGAATAGAAAATCCATGTTGTTACTTCCACCCTCTGACCCTTGTTTATTGATGATATTTGGAGGGATGGAAACTTTGTACATCTGGGAACACCAAGCAGAGATTGCACAAAGCAGAGATTCTCAGCAATAAAATCTCCACAATAAAAACAAGAGACCTGATTAGTGTTTAGAGAAAATGTTCTGGTGTCTGTGTGCCAGTACTGCACCTTCAACAGATATTTCACTCCTTCTCTAAGAGAAATTTTTTACCCTCATGTGTGAAAGGTGTCTCCTCTGGTACACTGAATAACTTTGGTCTTTAATCTTTAGTCTAGATCTGAAAATGTGGCATCACAGCTCTTTACTTCACCTAATGACTGAACTTTCTGATCCCAGACATTTAAACTCTGTCTGTAAGCATGTCAAGCTGGCTTGGAAAATGAGAACTGCAAATCATATTCTCCAGAAGAGAACTCAAAGTCTCCCATTTTATGAGCAGCATGATTGTTTTACCTAAAAGGATAGATACAAAGCAACATCTAAAGATCTGACACCAATTAATACTGCCCCTTCATTTCTCAAAAGAAAATTAGTGCACTTAATTCTTCACACATTTACCAAAAAAAGGTCAGATCATTACCTGGTATTTTCTGGCAGTTGAAGAGATTAGTGCCATGCTGATTTATCTCAGCTAAGGATTTTGACCCTATGTTTGCTAACACTGCACTGGTATTTTTCTTTTGTCAGTTGACTTTTTCATTAGCTAACTAATATGTGATTTATTTTGATGAACAGGACAACTGTCTTCAATTTGCTCTTGTAATTAAGGCACATGATCAACCACTTGTTATTCAAAAGTATGATGAGCTGTTAAGGTCTGTTTAAAGAAAAAAACAAAACAGTACTTTGCCTCTACAGCAGCATGAGGAGTCCTTTAAAAAGCTGTAGAGATTTAGAGAAAACAATTTTGAAGTCCTTACAAGCTAAGTACTTTGCACAGACACATTATAAAGCTCTTTTCCATTTCTCACAAGAATAATGACTCTGTAATAGAAATAAAAGCATAAAAACATTAAAGTTATGGCAGCCATGGAGCACACATTCACTGCACAAGTATGCCCAATATTAATTGAAATGTATTGACTGTAAAAATATTAACTCTATTCTAAGGTAGATAGAGAGTAGAACACTGAAATAAGTTACACTAATAATTTCTTTCTTTTCCTGGCATATTGCATTTTATTCCCACTGAATTCCAACCAGCATGAATAACTGAAATCCTCACATGTCAGAGACAAGGCTGGTTTTGTGGCATTTCCACATAGGGCTCTAGCAGGAGAGATTACCTCATTCCTGTTCCTAAGTATACTGCAGGTAGATAAGGTATTCTCAGAAGACTCATCTCTGATCCTGAACTTCTCGGTGCTTCACTCTACTGCAGTAGCTTCCAGTCTTTATCCTGCATCGTTATATTGCAGCAGCACAAAGAGAATGGCCTTGACAAGTGTGTGATAAGTTTGCTTTCAGATCATGGGCAAAAGATAACCAAAGATATACCAGGGTTTAACCTGTCCAAATATTTATGGGAAAGAGCAAACTCTTTGAAAGGCCAATGTAAATAACAGGAGAAAACGATTGTTTGTGTTTTTATCTTGTGAGCTAAAGTATGAAAGAACTCAGCAACTTGCTTAGAGACCTAACTCTTGGTCTGATGCTTCTTGCCACCAGACCAGTGCTTTAATCAGTCTTAACTCACAACTGCCATGTAAAGTTCAGTCTTTCCTTTCTCATTCTTTCAGTAGAAAGAGTTTAGAGAAGCTACTGGAAAACTGGCAACAAATATTCATAGAGAACCCATTTCAAAATGACCAAGTAACCCATAACAGTGGTCTTCACTGTACTGGCACAATTTGCTAAAATCCTATGGAAAGAACAAGTATTCTTCATTTGAAAAGAAACAAACATAAGAAATCCTTCTATGATGCGAAAAGATGGGAAAAAATTTGCAGCTTCTAAAATGTGACGTTCTGGCCCACAGTGAAGTACATGCCAGGCACATATACAGAAAGGTTCTAGAACAAATATTTTTAGCAGAGGAGCTTACATGAGCAGCAGAAACTGCAGGAAAGCACAAACTAGAGATAAAATGAAGGTAATGGACTGAAAAAGGAGTTCAGCTCTGAAGAACAGCCTAGAAAGAGAACCATCTGGGCAGAATTATGTCTAAAAGATGTTGGCAATGAAATATGCCCTATTCCATTCCTTGTGGATTTAGGAAAATGGGATTTGTTGCATTTTTTGAAATAAAGATTTTTTGCATCTTTTGTTCTCCACTGAACAGCAGAACCTCAAATCTGACTTTTCTTAAAGGGGATAATTCCTGTTTACTAGACAAGCATGATTTTTTTATATCATAAACTGTGTAAAAATAAATGCTGTCAAGTTTTTTACATAATTTTATATAGATTTTTAAAAGTATGGAGACTTGGTAATAAATTTTGGCCTGAATTTTAAACTGCAGAAGACCAAAATTCAGATATTAGATATATAATAAAACAGGTAAATAAATGGAGTCATTTAGGAATAACTCAGAACTTCTAATTTAAGATACCTTCAAAAGTTTAACACTGAGCTCTGACTTCTAAATGTCAGTTTCCTTCCTCAGGAAAGAACATTCTTTTCCAAGAGGCAGTGTATCTTTTGTTAGACTCACTGTTAAAGTCATTCCAAAATTTCCTGAGTAAAAAATGACTGTCCTGTGGTGAAAGGAAGTTCACATACAAGGCCATTCCAGACTGACATTCAGATCACATGAGGAATGGTATGGAAGATGGAAACGCCTTGAGATGTTTTGTAATACTGATCTTGCGATCAGATTTCTTACACTAATATTGGCTAGGACATTTTCTGCTATATACACTGATCTCAGCCTTCAAAAAAAAATTTCTACCTTAATTTTTAGGGTTCAATGAGTCTGGGTAAGGTGTGGATTACTTGAGGTACATCTTTGAAGAAATACAAATCTTCTCAAACTCAAAAACAATACTGATTTTGTACCTCATCCCTTTTATAGAATTTATTAAAGAAAGGCCAGACTAAGACTATAACCATTGACTCAGTAGAGCAGCAGGAAATATGGATTCACTCCACCAAAACTAAAAGCCAGTCTCTGGAACTGGTCACAGTATATTTGTTTTCCACTTAACAAAAACGATATCTTACAAGATCACTTCCAAAACCTGACATTGTCAGTTCTGAACCACAGTTTATGATTCACAAATATTCATACATCTTTGATGTCCAAAGTATAGAACCTGTTTCCCACTTTTTCTTCCCCTTGCTTACTTTGAAGTTGTCAACAAAACTCAGATAATGCCCACATGATAATGTTAAGGATATAATCTCTCTCCAAATAAATTTACATATCCATCCACTTCTTGTTTTCATCTTTTCCTTTGCTGTCAATCCATTCATATGCTTTCTCTCATTCCTTTAATTCTTTCCTCTTTTCTACTTTAAATGCTTTTCTTTTTAAAAAAAATTTGTTCATTTCTCTTTATTGCTGAATGTTTTGCATTGTTTCCCCTCTACATTTTTGTTTGTTGTTTTTTTCTTCAGTCTTTCAAAGTATTTCAGCTATCTTCCAAATGGCCTTTTATCCTACTCCTAGCTCATTTTTAGACTCTGTTCCTTTCAACTTACTTTTTTCTGTTCTGTTACCCATTTTCTTTAGATTTCTTTTCAACAGATCTGGATTTTTCAAAATGTTTCCCTGGAAATACCTCTGACATACTGGCAATGTTTGAACCAGGATGATTTCCTCTCCATAGGTGAAAATAGCATGAAAGAATGGACTTGACATCAAAGGCCCCAAAAGACACAGCCTCTGTTAAGAGCCCTTCTAAATGTCCAGAGGAATTCCTAATTGAAATAAAAACAGAGAGAACTGATTTTTTTCACCTGTAGTGCTATGCCCTGTTAATATATGTTATGCTGTTTGTGAGGAAATGAAGTGCAACATTAGGCAGAAGTTGAAATACTCCAGGGAAGTACAGTTTAGGGGTCTATCTGGTCTGATGTTCTCCACAGATTTAAATACAAAATGCCATATGAGCACCAAAGTACAATCCTACTGAAAGAAAAAAAAATGGATGAACCCAGCATTGATAACACCTAAACATTGAATTTCTTCAGCATATCCAGACAAATAGCTGTTTTACTGTGAAAACAGTAGTGTATATATGCATGCATATAAGTTTGGTCTGGCTGTTATGGAATACAAAATTTAGTGGTCTGCAGGAGGCACAGTGTATATGTTGTACTAATTGCACTTTGAAGACTTACTCTCTGGTTTCTGTCAGAGAAACAGAACACAACATGTGCATATTGTTTCCTACCTGATTTGTTCAGTATATGGACTTTTTAGCCAGAAACTAACTCAGCATGGGCAGTCCTTATGGCTGCAAATGTGGGATTCAGCATTGTTAATACTGGCTTGAAAAAGATATAATGATAATCTGGAAACTGGCTTACCTTTTTGTGCCTCATGTGAATTGGAGTCATTTCAAGAGGACTCTTCACCACAGTCGTAATTAATGTGTCTGGAAATGCTTCAGTCTGGCTTAACCTGGCTTGAAATTACTTTGGCAGAGCCTTTAGCCACTGGCTTAAGTTTAGTAGCCTGAATATCCCTCTAGATCTGGGTGTTAAAGGCTTCCTCCAACACTGACCTGATATCTCACTTTGTCTCCACACCTCATTCTGCTCTTTGCTGCTGTTTATCCTTTACAGTCACCTCAGATTCTCTTCAGACTTGCAGAACCTCCAATTGGATGGCAGTGAGTGGCCAAAGCACAGGAAAAGCACAGGCACACTGATTTCAGCTCCAGTTTGGGAGAGTGTTTCAGCATAAGTTTAGTCCTGATAAGATGACTTTGCTAGACAAGAGAAAAATGTAACCTAATCCACTAGTCACTTCTACAGATTCTGATGGACTCATCATTAGGACCAGGTCCCTCTACAACAGAGATATACTGGTTTTTTCTCAGTAAAATACTTGATTTTAACTATTCTACTTTTAGAAAACTTGTATCTTTTAAGACTAAGACAAAAATGTTCTGAGAAGAACATTAGTAGAAATGGACTAAGATATGGGATGTCTGAGTATCCCTTTTAACTGGTAATACATGCATGGTGACTATATCATGAGATAGGTACAACAGGCTAAAGAAAAGTACATTTTTCTTAAGTATGCTTAAGACCAGCACACACTATGCAGCCAAGAGGAAAGGAAATGCAACCTATTCTCTAGAAAACCTGAAGTAGCCTCACATTAAACAAAAAGAGAAATAATCGATCTATGTTTACAGATCCAGTGATGAGCAATTCTGTGCTAGTAAACAATAATATTTGCACCCCTTTCTTCATGCTGCTTCTCTCTTAGGCATAGCGAGCACTTATTGATTACTATTAGAGGGCACTAAAGGAACACATGGCTAAAAGAGCAACAGTAGCAACAGGCAACACTTTGCCTGTTATTTTTTTCTTAAAGACCCTGAAAACAGTGTATGAAGGGTCAGCTGTGGAGTACATGATTTTTCCTGCTAGGAATATTAGGTATGGGGAATGCAGGCTCTGGGGCATGAAGCAAGGGGGCTCGCATCAGAGAGACAGACCATGGAGGAGGAGGTAGCACCCATGACTGAGGGGTGCACATGCTGATACAACTGACAGCCACCAAACACAGGAGCCACAAGGCAGGAGCAGGGCCCAGCCCCAGGCAGTTTTGAAGCTGGAGTTTCCAGCCTTCTCCTAAGCCCCAGGGCAAAGGTGGCACACTGCAGCAGATGGTGGAACCAAAGAGTTGTGGCAGAGCAGGAGGGCATTTCATTGCTCCCAAAAGAGACTCCACAGATCATCTCTGATCTTCCCAAGCAGGGGGAAGACAAGCAAGACAAAGAGGACCTGGCACCAGCAGTTGACTTGACGGACAAAGGCTTAGTTCTTTATAAAATACAATGTGCAGTACAGAAAAATCCTCAGATATTTAAAATACAGAGGCTAGGGAACTACAGGAGGTCAAGAGGGAACAGCATTTGGTCACACTTCTCCTGTGGTAATTAAGGCAGCTCCTTTACCTTCATAAAACATGTATTACTGCCACTTTCTTAACAATGGCAAGTCTCAATATACTCTTCTCACTGCCGTTGTCTGTGGGCATTTTAGAAGACAGAGGAAGACCTTAGAACTACTGATTTAAAAATCTCTGGTTCTGAGATCTGGACAGCTCACAATTTTCTCTCTATTCATGCCCTTCTCCCCTCCTGACCATTCAGCAATAAACACCACCAAGATCCATCAGCTGCCCTGGGATTTGGGGCAGATGTTTTGTCAATGTGTTTAATCTGCATACCGTATCTCCACCGAGTGACAACAGAGTCACTGTTGGCTTCAAAAATGGCTTCAAAAAAAGGACATGGGGCTGTTGGAAGTGGGTGGGCAAGGTGTTTAAAAAGGCTTCGCAATCTCAAAACTTTAAATCACTGATTCCAGTGTAGATGGCATCCAGGAGAGGGATGGAACATAATAGAACACATGGGGATCTTTGTCCAGATCTGCAGTGTCAAGATAAAATACATGTTGCACTATGATATGAAATGAACACACGCACTCACTACGACTCTCTTTGCAAAGAAAGGAAAAGAGGAAGTTTTTTGTATGACATTTCTATATATACCATTTCTAAGGTGACTCGGGATTGGAGGGTGAAGTTGCCACCTCTCCAACCATACTGGTAAAACCAATAGTCTGTCAATTCTCACTTCTTCTAAAAAAACCCACAAAACAATCATTGTTTACATGAAAGTGCATGAAAACTCCATTACAAAAATGCAAAACACCAGAAGGCTAAGAAAAACTTTCAAAGATCAGAGTGACAAATCCGTCCCTGCATTCTTGCACATTGGCACCTAGAATCCTGATATGGATACGAAGCACGCAAAAAAGAATAGTGAAAAATGTTATCCTCTTGATAATAACATTAAACTTAACAGTTCACAGGCAATCAGATGGGGAAAGTACAAGGGAGCAGTGAACATAGGAATAATCAGAGGCCAGAAGACATCAGGGCCTAACAACGAAGTTTTTTGTGGGCACCACAGTTGAGATGTTTTCAAAAGCTATGTTTTTATAAAGATCTGCATAGAAAACTTCCAATTTTGCCCTTCTTGTGTGTAATAGAGGATGTGTGACACAGTTTTTCAACAAATTTGTCAAACGGGTAGTGTCACGGTACCATGGGTCAGCCTTGTACATAAGTGCAGAAGCTGACTGTCAGTTCCCTCATATGAAATACAAAATTCATAATATGGATAGGCTCCTCACTGGAACTCGATCCTTGTTTCACCAGATGGACAAGGGTGCTTTATCCCTAAGGTGCTGCTCATTAATAGTTTAACTAAGTGCACAAAATGATTGCCTTTGTTTTGCCTTCAGCTTTCTGAATAAAGGAGAGGAGGTAACAATTAAGAAGGTCAGAAACAAGAAGCTGTCCCCAACTCAAACACCTCTCTCATGAATGTAGTAAAGGTTTTTAAAAAGAAATCCTCGATGAGTAGTTTGTAAAGATATAATGTTTTGTCAGTTGAATGTGGGATGAAATGTTAGAGCTCTTTTAAAAAAAAAACCTAAGCAAAACCAACCAAACAAACACTAACAAAAGCCAAACTGTTTGAACATCTTGTAATTTTATAAACCTCAGTAACTTTGGAGCCTATTTTACTTATTTTAAATAAGTACAAACCTCTTCCAGCTTTTCCTTAATGTGATTTGAGGGTGGTTTCAAGGTAGCTAATTGACAGAATGGGCTTCAGCCTCTACAGTAGCATGGTCTGTAAAACTGAGATAAAACTTTTACTGGGTACTCAGCATCCAAATTCCTATCTCAAGACATAACTATGAGTGAGAAGTGTATATTGAGACTTGCCATTGTTAAGAAAGTGGCAGTAATACATGTTTTATGAAGGTAAAGGAGCTGCCTTAATTACCATAGGAGAAGTGTGACCAAATGCTGTTCTCTCTTGACCTCCTGTAGTTCCCTAGCCTCTGTATTTTAAATATTAGAGCAAAAAGTGCACACACGAAAGTGTGTTCCTCCATTAAGATGCACAAGCTGGCCATGCACAAGCTGTATGCAAGTGTCTCCTGGTAACGTTTGTTGGCTATGTAAGGTTCAGGGCTTGGTTAGGTTAGGAAGAAGAGTGTGCATAGAACTTGAAGGGCCAACACTCAGGTTGGTGAGAGAGATGCAGTTTGCTCTAATTGTGCTTTTCTTTCCCTCCTCACCCAACTCATATTCCACTTCTGAATTTACCCACAAAAACTTTGAAAATGTATTGGAAATTCTTGTGATCATTTCAGATAAAGAAATTAAGTTGCAAAAATTATGAACAGTTTTCTTTCAGCTAATCATGTGCCTTATTTGGAAGACAAAAATCAGAATAATTAAGATATTTAGAAATGTATTTTGCTTGGTCTATCCAAGTCGTCTTGAATGTTTAGATTAGAAAAGTAGAAATCATCAGTTTAGGACAGTGTGGCACTGTCTCCTGTGGATTATTGACTAAAGTTAGTTAAATTAGATATGATGAACCAGTCTGAAACTTTCAGTGAGTTAATTAAAGCACACCATACAAAACTTAGTCTAGCCAGAAGAGCTGATGCAGCTGAGGAAAAAAAAAAAAAAAAAAAAGGCTCAGTTAGTTCAGCGTGACCCTAAAAAAAGTCTTTTGGGACAAAATCTGCTTTTGGCACATCTGGCAACCTGAACCTTTCTGTCCTGTTCCATACCCTGTAGCTGCACAGCATGAGAAGTTGGAAGAAAACACAAAGAGGAGCTTGAAGCCGCTTAAAGGAATCAGAGGCAACTCAGTGCTCAAAAAGCATCTAAATATGAGCACAAGAGTCAGCTGCAATTGGGGAGACAGAAAAAAAGCTGCTGGAACAGGACAACAAGAGGAAAGCAAAGCAAGGGCAGAAAACTGCTGAAGAGGCAGGAGCAGGATCCAATATCCCAGGCTCTGCTTGCCCACGCCACTTTACACCCTTGAGAGCTGTGTACTCACCTTCTCTAAGAGATCTCTTTTCCTGTGGAGACCCTCATATGTGACATGCTAACAGAGGTAGCAGAAAAATACATTACATACCCATTCTTATTTCTATGTATGAATGAGGAGGACAGGAGGGAGTATGCTTGTTATTCTCAGGACTCCCAAGTCCAGATGTTGTGACAGATGTCTGAAGAATCACTGTTGTTAAAATTTCAACAGATTTATTTGAAAGCAACGGTTTTTGAAAAATATGCTCTGTAAAGAGAGGGGATAAAGAATGGAAGACACAAGAAGAAAACACCAAAAAGCCTAAACAGAAAGACTGGGAATTTTTCAACTAAAAAAAAAAGCTTTCTCTGTGATTCACTGATTCACAGAAATGAAACTTTTCACAGCAGACTGTTTCTAATCATTTATCAGGTAGAGGCCCACAGGCACAGTGCAGACCTCCTGAGCAGACAGGAGAAAGACTCATTGCACACAACTTGGTATTGCAGGCATAAAAATTCCTTGAGTTCAGCTCATTTGCTCTGGGCTTATATTTCTCATTAAATACTCTCACCTGCAGACTACACAGCAAGAATTTTGCCACCATCTTTTCTTACAAGGTCTACAAATGTGCACAGACACACATGCAGACACGAAAACCCCAAGAATACATCATATTTTTCTTGTGTGGTATAGGAATACTCTTAAATTCTTATCCACTTCAGAGGCTAAGGCAACCATTTGCTACCCAGCTTTATTTATAAGTTAAATCAAAATGATAATCGTATCTATTGAACACTAAACACCTATTTGCATCTTCCAGCTAACTGGTCTGGAAACATTTAAATTAAAGAAGGCTAGTGCAAATGTGTTAATTCAATAGCAGCAATATGAACATCCTTGTAAATCAGAGCTGATCAGGTGCCAAGTGAGCTTGAAGATATTTTACAGCTTTCACCTTTGCTTTGCTCAAGTTAGTGTGAAAAAGAGAACTCATGTCTTTGACCTTATGAAGCAGCTTTCATCCATAAATGTGAAGATTTCTAAGAAGAGACAATAATCT
The DNA here is from genome assembly GCA_018697195.1 of Certhia americana. NCBI lineage: Eukaryota > Metazoa > Chordata > Aves > Passeriformes > Certhiidae > Certhia > Certhia americana. The sequence goes on from CM031858.1 coordinate 48,464,161, forward strand.
TCACTAAGATGAATTTGCTACTGATGGTATAAAAAGTTTGTCATATGAGTATTTCCTCAAGGGTGAAATATACTTTAAAACAGTGTACATCAAAGAAAACATTGTGGATCTTCCCGTTTGGCATGGAATCTGACTTGTGCAACCAAGTGGAAAAAATATAATTGTAGGAAATTATTTGAAGAACTATATGTATTTTAACACACTTCTCACCCATATATCCAAAAGCTTTCAAGAAGACTTATATTTTCATGACATTTTACAAGTTTATGTACTAAAAAAACCCCAACATATTTCATATTTGCTTTTACATTTCTAGAAAAAAAGCCCACAATAATATCTCTGAAACTCCAGCATCTTGAACAAGATCAACATCCTAACACTGAAAACATAACTATGCTTACAGAAAAAATCCCAATAAGATTATCATCTATTTTGCATCATATCTCCTTTGCATCTTAGGGAAACTCATTGCTGTTTTTTCATCTCACTCAATGACAAAATAAGGTAGCACATAGTGATTTAAGATATTTAATCTAAGCTTAACGACTTATCTTGTATTTGTAATATTGCTAATGAGTTGCTTGTCAGGTAGTGGAAAAATATCTTTACAATTAGAGGCTTGACTTCAACTTAACTTTCTTCTGTAATATGTTGTAGATCTGCACTGAAATTAAAGGCATTATGATGTAATAATGTAAAATTTGGGTAAGAGAAAGTTTATGTGAAATGTAGTCAGACTGCTAGAAGGAAGGGAAATACAGCAGTAGTAGAACAATTCAGTTTTCAGTAAGTCATTTTAAGGCTCACTTTGACAAAACCAGGAGTCCTGGGATGTTGAAAGGTGACTGAAACTGAATCATGAGAAAATCAGTTTAAGCACAGAAAGAATCTGGAAAGGAAAGGTAATTCTTTGTCTTCATTACACATTTAACCATGTGGAGAGAAGCCTAAATACAAACAGATGTACGTCCTGGCACAGCATCCAGGTAGCCATCACATTCTTCCTCAGAAAAGACTGAGGATGCTTAGATGAATGCCTTCATGTCTCAAAGTAAAAAAGAATAAATATCCCTAAATCCTTTAATTTTCTTAAATGTGCTCTTTCTAGAGCTAGCTGAAAATTCCCAGATAGGGCTTCACAAATACTTGAGTCCTGAAATCATACTTTGTTCCTTTTTTCCTCTTTTATTCATTGCTTATGAACATTCACACTTGTAATTTTTTGTTTGCACATATGTTTAGAGAACATCTGTTCCTTGTTCCCATCTGGTTGAGATTATCTATGTATCTGTGCATGAAGAAGGCAACTTCTTATCTGCTACTGTCACTTATTTTTACCTAACTTTATAAGTGAGAAAGAGTAGGGACTGAATGCAGCAGAAGATCCTCTGCCTTGCATTAATTGCTGAAATGCATGCCTTTCACATAACTCATATCCTCAGCAAGTAAATATCAAGGCACTTTATTGAAGGAGGCCAGTATCATTATCATCAGCTTAGAGACAGAAAAATAAAAGATGAAGAAAGGACACCTGATTTGGCAGAGGTCACCAGTTCATAAGCACCAGTTCTGCATCCTAGCTCCTGTCTCTCTTCTTTGCTGTACACCATGTTCTTATAATAAGGGCGTGAAACAATTTTTTTTCAAATAAATTGTTTGAAACAAGTAGAGGAAAAGAAGAAGGGGGTTACTCATAAAGGGATAAATGGGAGTCCTTGGGGCAACAAATACTTTTATCAGCACAGACTGAGTAGATGAGTTCTTTTGATTGATGATTGATAAAGACATTTGGACATCAGTCAACATACAGGACCCTGCACATGTTACATTTTGTTTTTCCATCATTGAAGATGACATACTTTCCTACAGGACTAGGGTTTCAAAACCACAGAATTTGGCTTCAACAATTTATTTTTTAAAACTGTGCAAGTTTCCACAGATTCCCTTCATAAGTGAACTAGAATATACTAGGTAATAATGTTTATTTGCTATAAGTCATGTCTATGATTACCGCTCCTGTCTGGCATAGTGTAAGAATACGTTTAGCTACAAATTTGCAGGAAAGCAAGGCTTCTATAATGAAGAGCTTTTTTAGTTCTGAAATCCTGTGTTTCAAACTGTCTGGTATTGTACAGCAGAAGCAATTGTGGCAGAATGAAAGTTCCTCCTTTTTATCCCCGTTTCTATTTACCTATCTGTAAAACAATCTAAATTTTCACTGCAATTCTCCTTGACATTTCCCTTATCTATTTTCCTTTCTCATTAGTCTGTCTCATGAGGAAATATGGGTGCAGAATACTAAATCAACTTTATGGTCAACACATCTGGTGCATATTGACAGACAGATTGTCCCTTCATGAAAGTCTTGGGCTTGAGAATTTTTTTTATCAGAAGCATAAGAACATGTTCTTCTTGAACTGGAATAAGTTCAAGAAAAATCCTTGCAAATAAAAGACTGTTATTCACCTAAAGGAAGCAGGTGGCATCATTATAAGGAAGCAATGCAAGCATACAAATGAGAGGAGAAAGATGTGTTTTCTATCCTTTGTGTGAAGATTTGTTTGGCTGGTTCATTTGGTTTACCTTTTTGATTATATATATGAAGAAAATTTCATAAGAGGCATCCCAGGAGGAACTAGTCTAAATCCAAGCACTTGCTATTTTTTTTTTTTATCTTGACAAGGCAGAATACAGTATTGCCGGGGGTCAAGACCAAGCATCAACATCTGTGATTTCAGTTCCTAAGGACTGATTCCCTTGATCACTGTGTTCAGTAGGATGGAATTCTGATCTCAGCTTCAGGTCACAGGCATTTCCATGATAAATAAAATATTAAATTGAATGTATTTACACAACGTGTTTCACTAAGAGTCTTCATGACCCACCTGTGGGGCAGAGAGGTTCAGCTCCTCATTTGTCACCTGGAGATCAGAAACCATACTACTTGTCTATAGTGGCACAGAAAGTAAGAATTAAAGGATAGGACAGGCCTTTCCCTACTGGAGATACTCAGCCAACCCTTGGCTTTGACAAAAACATCATTTCCATTCAAACAGAAGAATACCAAAAGTGGTGGCACCCACCAAATATGACTGCTGCTTCTCCACTGCTGGCAGTTTTCTACGAGTGCAGTGTGTTGTGTTGGACCACTTTTCAAAGTTCCTGCTAACCCATCAGCAAAAAGTATTTTTGCAAAAAGATGCATAATAGGCCCTTAGGTTTTCACAATTCATCTGTAAATAGGATGTAATGAGAGAATCCAGACAGCAACAGTAAAATTATTGAAGAAATGAGAGAAGGGAAAAGAAGGCAGAACAATTTAGTGTTTCAAACATTCTATAATGTTTTTCTTTAGCACTTGTGAGTCTGAAGTTTTAGTTAACTCTCTTCAAAAACTTAAAAATGTAAACATGGCATGAGCTACGAGTAAGTGAATATGGGTATCTTAACTAAATCATGCGCTTCTTCCACTTGCACATTATTAGAACTCTTTGGAAAATCCACACAAAAGCACAAAATGTCTGAGGTTGGAAGAGAAACTCATGCAGTCACCTTGTCCAACACCTGGCCTAAGCAGGATCACCTAGAATTTGGTGGCTCAGGAATAAGTCCAGGTGGCTTTTTGAATATGAGATGGAGGTACCCTAACAGTAAAAATGTGTGTCCTAACGTTCACCAGGAGCTGGCTGTGTTTCAGTGTGTGTCCATCACCTCTGGTCCTGTCACTGATACCACTGGCAAGAGCCTGGCTCCATCCCTTGTGCACCCTCCCCTTCAGGTATTTATACATATTAATGAGGTCCCCATAAGACTTCTCCAGGCTGCACAGGCCCATCTCTCTCAGTCTTTCCTCACAGGAAGGGTGATCCAGATCCTTAAACATCTTTGTGACCCTCTGGTGGACTTCAGTGCATCCATCTCTCTCTTGTACTGAGGAGTCCAAAACTGGACACAGCTTTCCAGGAGTGATCTCACCAAGGCTGAAAGAAGGGAAAGGATCCTCTCCTTCAACCTGCTGGCAACACTCTAACACTCTGAATGCATACCCAGAGACCATTTCCCTTGTTTTTTGCTATGCAACGTTGCTGGTTCATATTTAATTTGGTGTCTTCTGAGACCCCCAAAAGTAAATCTAGGCTTCAAATCTAACCTTAGTAGAAAATCTGCACTTTAATATAATCAGCATTTCAGAAACAAATATTGACTTAATTTGGCTGACACCATCCAAAGTTTAGATACCCATTTACTTTGATAAGTTCAAAGATATTTATTATGCTACATACTCTTTGTTCTGCAAAAATAGTAATTTTTCAAAATTCAAAGATGAAAAATATTACCATATGTTTAATCTGACAGAACACTGATGAAATAGTTTAATTTCAGCATTATTGTGCACAATTTTGTGATTCAAGACCAGAAATATCCTCAGTCATTGCCTGCAACTTTCTAAAATGAGTATTTTTTACAAGACTGCTAAAACTATTTGTTGATTTGCTCAAGCAGTGGACAAAAGTTTCTGATCCCAAGAGTCATCTTCCATGATTTTAATCTGGCTGTGAAATTCCATTGTTGACACATCTCCTTTCCCACCCACAAAGTGAAACCCTCAGTCCCTTCACCTCTTGTCCCTATGATGCTATTGACACCATTTCACAGCCTTGCTCCACTTCCAAATCTGACACAAAACACTAGGAAGCACTCAAAGAGTTCAGAAACCAAGCTGTAGTTATCTCTCATCTTATCAGCCTCGCTCTCACTTTAAAATCAATCTTTGGTTGGATGTAATTTGTGCAAGCAGTAATCACAGCCTTCTTTCAGTGTTTACTGCTCACTGTGGATGCATGGCGGAGCCAGATTGAGAAACACAAGAATGCCAGTGAAGTATGTTGGAAGAAGGTAAAACAGAAGTGGAGAAGAAAACATGCATCTTATTATTAAGTACATTCTTTTAAACTGAAACATATCCAAAAATCGCCTGCCATTTTAATTTCCTTTGCAGTACAGAGTAGTCCAAAGTTCATAGGCTTTTTTTAAAAAAAACAAACAAGTACAAAGACACCTACAAGTGCATTATGATTTAAATGTGACAGATATACTGGAGTTGATAAGTGTGTCATTTCATACATTGTTGCAACCTGTATTTGTTTCTGTATTTAACTGCTTGTTCTTAAAGTTTTAACGCTTTGTTCTTATGTTCCCCCGTGTTCTCCCAGAGCTGGTTTACCCCTGAAGTTGTATCCACCCCTAAGTTACCTTGTATGGCATTTCCCCACCCCTTGTTTCAGCCCCTTCCCTATCAATCACTGTTACCCTGCCTCTTGTTCTGGCACTTTACATGTCACTCCAACCCTGAACCAATCCTGGGCATTCCTGGGTGGTTCCTAAAGCTGGAAGCCCCATTGTAGCCTGCCCTCTCCTGCCACTTGCCCCAGCTGTAACCCCTTCACTCTGCCCATGCTGATCCTTCATTGGCTTGTGTTTGGTACCAACCCCTTGCTCTGGTGCTGTATAAAATCCTGAGCACAGGAGGGCTTGGGGCTCTTTGGTTCCTGAGCTCTTCAATCTGAATAAACCTCCTGCTGGAACCTCAGAACTGAAGAGCCTCCTCTTTCTTCTTTACCCACCCCCTGACTGCAGTGAGAGCCCTTCCACTGTAGAACAAGCAGCTCTAAAGGTTCAGCTGTGGGCACAAACCCCATGCTGCAGTTGTTCCCCACATCTGGTGCAGTGCCAAGGTTCTTCCAACTAGCCCAGGCTCTTGTGGGCTGTGTCAGTACATCACCCTGATTATGACTGGAGGGATGTTTTGAGTGACTTCCCAATATTCTGCATGTCTTCTTCAACAGTGATGGGCTTAGGTAATGCTAGCAACTTGGAGGAGATGCTCAGCACTTTGCAGACTTTGAGGCTTTGCAGACACTGATAAGCCAATGTCTAAAAAATACATTCCTCAGTGTGATTTGTATAGGTGTGGCTCTTCTCAGAGCCACATCTGAGCTGTATATCAGAGCTGTATAGAAGTTCTCCAGTCTGAGTTAATGCAGTTATTCAGATTATGGAAATGGCACTGGGTTCAGCATACAGGTGGGCGTGTTCTAGCAGCGCAAGAGGGGAGCAGAGAAGGATTAAGGAAAGGATGAGGTTAAAAAAGATGGGGAAAAAAGAAAGAGAAAGAAAAGAGAGAAAGAATATTCTCATAGGCTCAAACAGAAAATACACAAAAGATGCAAAGGAGAAGATAAAGAGAAAAAAATATAATTGTATAATAACAGCTTTGTAAGACCATGGATATATACCACCAACAACACTGCAAGCTAACATGCTTTTATTTAAGTGAAATCTTGCAAATCACACTCAGGCAGAAAAGTATATTACCTTAAATATTGAGTAGGATTTTCAGATTTCACCATTTCCTTCCAGAATTTATAGTTATTATTCTCGTTTTCACTGACACTGAAATTCCATATGAAATCCCAGTTTTATTGAAATTAATGTCAAAATTTGCTTTTACCCTAATGGACTCAGCATTTCTGCATTATTAGGTACTACATATATTAAATAGCTTACAGAGTATAACTTATTACACAGGAGACACATTTTCAGTGGTCACAGTAAAAGAGCACAGGGTCAAAGAAAACACAAGAGTTTTTTATCTTTAATAATTATCCTAGTTAGCAAAACCATACCATATTTTCATGTACACTTTTGAGATGGAGCAGGTTCTGCTGCCCAGAAGAAGTCAACCTAACCACTTCTAGTAGACGGTTTCTAATGTGAATTTGTTCTCTAAATCAACTTGCTGAATAAAGTTACAATGAAGAGGAGAGAGAGGTAGAAACGGTCAGGAATGAATGAATACTACAGTGCTGAGGAAAGCTCTCTTCAAGCCTCCACAATGTTCAGGTCCCCACTGTGGAGGCAGACACAAGTTTGCTCTGCCCAAGTCCAAGTCTCTGACTGTAGGTATTTATGAAACAGAAGGTACAGTAGCTACATCCAGCCTTGCAAGCACCAAATGTACATTTAAACATAAAATATATCAGCTCCTAATGCACTTGTAGCACAGGCAGAGCATGCTTATGTCTGCCTGCAGAAGGCAATGCAAATGCAATCCTCTCTTTTGTCACTTGTCACTGCTCTGGTTAATTTGCAGTGGTAGATATTCTCAGAACAACATTTTCTTACTCCAGATCTTGTTTGAACCCCTCAGTCCAGCACAGCACCAGGCAGCGTCTTCCACTGTTAGCTCTTGTGAAAGTTTTCATCTGATGTGTTTGAATAAGCCTACACTGCAAAGCTGCAGGCAGCAAATAATTCCCTCTTCATCACCAGTTTTAATTCCCAGTTTCCAGGGAGTGGCAGTTGAGGGTGAAAGGCACAGCAGGTAGGAAGAAGGAGTGCTGCTAATTATGAACCGTGTGGGGGGCACAGATTTTCTTGCTCTCAATACTACACAACACCATTATTTCCTATGCAGCAGATCCAAATGGCAAAGCACAGTGATGTCTCTGGTGACTCTAATGGAGACAGGAGATCCCCAAGAACATTTCAGTTCAGTTCATTTCAGTAGGGCTCCATTGATTTCAATAGGCTACAGAAAGAACTGCAGAAATTTACCTGCTAAGAAACTAATCATGGATAGAGCTCCTTTTTACTCCTCTTACTATTCTACCTGCTTTTAAGTAACTTAAATGTAGATAAGAAGGTGTGCATAAAATTTAGAGAGAAAAAGTGGGATTTGGAGGAGAAAAAAAATGGGGGAGTTAGATGAAAGGAAGGAGCTAGCGAATGAAATCTTGCCCTGAGTGTCTCATAGTTCTAATGATCTGAGAAGAGGGGATGGAAAGAACAAGAAAGAGAATAAGTAGCTTAGAGTAATGAATTAATTCATTGTTTAGATTGTCTCCTATTCTTCTTCACAGAAAAAGAAATCAATGAAAGTTATTAGAATAATTAAGACATAATTATGATGTTGTACTGATTTGGCTTTGTTCTAACTATGAAAAAAGAAGCCAAATGGATCCTACTTCATAAAAACCAATAAAGTTATTATTTTTTCAAAGTAAAAGCTTTTGAAGTGTGCAATTAAATACCTTTTGAAAAATAAAGGACTATTTCTACTCAAACTGAAGAGATCAGCAAGAAAAAATTCTTTTATATCATGCTAAGAAATCATGAAAGTATACTCAGTTTGGACTACTCTATGCAAGGCATTGCACAGTAAGGGACATCTCTCTTTCCTCTCATAGCCCCTACAAGAAAGTATTCTCCTTAACGTGTTTCTGATGCAAAATTGTAAACATGACATGCAACTGAATTTCTAAAATGAGTTAAAAAACACATCTTCTGAAGGGTTGACATTTCCAGTGTGTGGCCAAGGACAGCCTCTGCTCTGGATGATCTCTGCAGTGCCCTCTACACTGGAGGGCAGCTCCTCCTGTGTAGCAAGTGAAAAGTGTGTGGCTCCAGCCCACCTCAGCACAATCACTCTGGATAATGCAGCAGTAGATCTGTTTAGATGCTTCCTGCTGAAGGAGCAGAAGGGCAAAACAGTGATGGCCCCAGCTGACTTGGGAACCCCAGACTGCTTCTCCTCACAAGTGCCCTGGTGGGGGCAAAGCTGTCAGGGACTACAGGTGGAGATCCACGCAGGCACTGATGCTGACAGGGAAACTGCTCATGTGCAGCTGTGGACAGTTTTAAATCTGCTAGTGAATCTGAGGGAGGTTACCCCTGGGCCTTGCAGTAATTTGACAACATGTACAATATGCATAATGTATGTGACTAGCACAGAGACAGGGAGGATGCAGTAAACAAATGAGCGCTGTACTGGAAAAGATATGCATCAGTCCGACTCGTCTAAATTAAAAACACACGGGAGCTGCTGCTGAACACACAATGTACTGAGCTCCCTCAGCAGCAACTCAGAGGTGCATGATCTAAGGCAACAGTTAGTGCTGCTAATTCTCTGAAGTACAAGGTGAACAAACTTGTGAGGGTAAAAATACTATGGCCAGCCTGGCTAGCACAACCCAAAGAGAGAAGCAATATTATCAAATGAGGCTGATGTCTGTTAATGCAGTGATCAGTCCCACAAAAGTCCTGGCCATCTGGAATATGCAGGATTTTGTTTTTTACCTCTGGTTACATAACTTCTTTTAATATCTTCTTACTTTTGTTGTTGTTTTGGCTATGTTACTTAATGGTGGTATGTATTTATTTATTATTATTGCTACTATTGTTATAGTTATCATTAGGATCATCATACACCTCTATAGCCTCTGCAAATACTGAAGTTGGTAAGATGTCTGCTTTCAGAAACACTTTTAGAAAAAGTTGTTCATCTGAATCATATTTTGGCCTTTTAAAATTTTGGTAAATTTTGGCCTTTTAGTCTTCCTTATATGTAATTTACAATATGGAAATCACATTAATCCTGATTGTTGGGTATTTCATATCATCAACAGACTATTCACTTGCCTAGGCTGCATTTTCTAACACTGTGTCAAATTTGACTTGATGTGACAATTTCAAGGAAATGGAAAAAGAAGACTTGAAAAGAAAGAGCTATTGACACCAGCTGAATGGTATATGTTACAGTGGACCAAGATTTCAGATGATGTAAATACTCATAATTTTACCAAAACTAGCAGACCTGTACTGGAAGGTAACAGAATATCTTATTAGACAGAAAGAATATTTAAGGGGAACTTTAATTTTCAAAATAATCTATCCTAGCTAACTTGTTTTTGGGGTTTTGAGACCTGATCACTTCAGAAGTAGATAAAAAGGAAGAAAAAAAAGGAAGTAAGAAAAAAAGAAAGGAAAAAACCCAACCCAAAATAGATGCTATATCATGGGAGTTTATGATCGTTAGTAGATTCGGCACATATTAAAAGTTGTTCCATAATGCAGTCATTTTCATTTCAGCTATTCCTCTGCACTCTTCAATTATTAAAGTTTAATGCACGGAATTCCTCAGGGACTTTCACATTTATTAACAAAGCATTTTATGTGCTAACAGAAAATCCCAAAATTAGGAGAAATCATTTACAAGCAGACAACAGCTGTTACAGCATTAAAACTTTAATTGGCACCCCCTAACAGATCGTTGGGTATTTCAGTCATCCTCTTAAGGATGTGATAATCCTTATGATATTCAGAAAGAGAGCAGCTTGCAAGGACAGGGTGGCACATTAGCAAATATTGAGTATGTATGCAGATGCAAATATATAACTGTCCAAAATAAATGGTGCCCTGAGAAGACCCTATGTGTGAGTCAGGCACATGAATTCTGCCATTTACCCCTGATTTTATACAAACCCTTTATCTCATTTTCTTCCCTTCCCACTTCTTTCCAGTACATCTTAAAAATTCTTCAGAACCAGGGTCAATTGTAACTATTTCTCCCATTAGACACAATCTTCCACTACCTTGATAATGACATTGATGAAAAATAGTGGGTATGATTTGTTGAAACACAAGAATGCAAGAAGATGATTCCTTGAGTGCTGTGCAAGAGAGAAAGGTGATTTCTGCTGAATATCTAGCACTTGGAATCTGTACCAAAACAAATAAATCAGTCCTGACAATGCATCCAAACTCTTCTATTGTAAAAACAAATATTTGAACAATTCGGTTAGTGACTGAGAGACAGAGAACTTTATTGATGAAACTATTTGTGGTCTGGCTCAATGGCACATTTGGAATAAATAATAAAATGAACATGGTAATTGGTAGAGTAAATTGTCTCTGTATCTCAACATCCATTTATTTAAAACCTGTACTGGAAAACAGTACAGGGATCAAACTGAAAACTCTTGTTGTGCTTCTCCTCAGGGATTTTTTTCCATCTACAAACAGCATCATTACAAAGTTTTCTCTGTTTCCTTCATTCCCAAGCACCCTAAATAAAACAGTAAATGAGAATTCTAAAGATGATTAAAAGCGGTATTTTAAAAAATGCCTTGGGATGGGTTTTCATCTCATAAGCAGCTGCTTAAGTGTTTTGTTGATCTTGGGTCTTAGAGGAAGGTTTTCTCCAGTGGTAGGGAATACATAATGGTTTCACAACTTAGCCACACTAATAAAAAAAATATATCAAATGCTTTCTTCACAGCATAATTAAGAAGATACTTTCTAATGTTCCTGAAGGTTTGATTTTGACTATTATGTGGCAAATTTGAATACTATGTGGAAAACAGAAGGCTAAACAATAATTATTAGTAGAATAGCAATCCAACTATTTTAAGCTGTTTCAATTAACTTCAAATTTAAGCATGAAAAAAAAGGCCACAATTCAACTGAGATTTCAAATTGTTGATTCTAACTGAAAAAGAAGTTAATAAAGAGCAAACAGCGGTAAGAAAGACATATTTGTAAAGACTTGTCCTTATCTTGCTTTCATGGGCAACCTTCTTATTAGCTTGTGTGATGTTATTTCATTATTGTATGATTTTTCCAGTCAGAGCTAATTTCCAGCTTCTGGCCAAAGAAGATATCCTGTTACTCTTGCAAAGCATAAATGCTAGAGGACCGAAGGTGGACGAATATAGACCTAATTTGGCCCTAAGCAAGATCTACACTGAGGAACTTTTGGCTCTAGAGAGCACTTGTAACATGTATCCATGTATCTTGAAAGCCTATTCTGAATAAAGGAAAATCCTTCCTAAATTCCAGTCATCCCTTTCTATCGTGTACACAGTGGCAAAATACACTTTCAGGTCAGGTTTTCCAATATCCATCAATTTTTACAAAATGTCTGGATTATAAAAACTGTTCCTTATAATCATCTTAAATGAGTTAAGGAATTCATGTACACCTTGGTGCGAAAGGAGATCTTTCACCCAAAGAATGCAGTTACAAATGACTGATACCTCTTTTTCTGCATTGTTAAGGAGATGCTGCAGAGAAATTTGTATTTGGTGTCACTCTCACAACTACTACTTGGCTGTGCTTATCAGCTGCAAAACAACTCCATCAAGAATTGCTCAGAGGGGAAAGCTGACAAGAAAGGAAAAGGTAGATCAGAAGAAGAGTGTCAATCCTATTGGCTTAGCCTCAATCACTCTTAATATAGTTTAATATATATATACACACATATGCCTGGAAGAGTGTTTGCACTCAATATAATAAGAAAACAGGCAGGACTGATAAATTTTCAGTTCAGACACAGAACAAATTATATTGTAAGAATTTGTATGGTGTAAGACCATAGTACTCCCAAACTAGAATGCAGCATACATGGCAATCAATACAATAGAACCCAGATTATAACTCTTGTTTTACAAGGGCTCTTCCGGCTTCCTGTGTGCATTTATGTGCATGGTGCAGTCCATCTTCACTAACATTTTAACTGTTTGGATGCCATAACACAAATGCCATACCACATGAACTGAACTTCATCTACATGCACAGCGTTTTTACTAAGATATGCTCCCTGCTTGAGGTGACACTTGGCAGTCCCTCTCACACCTGTCTCTGCCAGATCAAAGTAAGACTAAGAAGTAAAGATTCAGGATTTGGATACATTGGAAGGACCACACTGTTGCTTCACATTTACCTGACAACAAGGCAAAGAGCCAGACAGTTGCTTGCAGAGGTATTAATGAAAATAATGTGGATTAAACACATAAATTCACATAGTGGAAAGACTTACTTGATGGATCCCCAATATGAATAAATGCCAAAGAAGAAGTAATCTAAATGGTTATTAGCATAATTTGAGTGCTGAGTGCTGTTCTGCTCCAGCTACAAATGTGATTGAGACATATGCTTGCTCTGATGGAGGAAATTAGCAGAGGATTACCGCTTTCCCTAAGAAGATTAAACTAAGAAGAAAAAATAATTTGCTTTCCATTGCACTGGTGTACCATCTACCATTAAAAGAAAGCAGACCCCATTAAAAAGGACCATCAGTTTAATGGAAAGATTATTCTGACAGTTGCCAGCTTTACAGCCTGTTTAGTCATGTAAGTCAAGCCCACACAAGAAGAAACAGCAGAAGCTGTTACCTTAGCCCAGACAGTAGGAACATAAAGAATTCATAATGACATCATTAAAGAAAATTAGGAGATCAAGAATTTGTTTTAGATTCCTGCCTTGTCAGCATCACAATACTTGTCAGTATTATTCTGTGATCCCATCCCATCCCAACAGAGGAACCTATTCACAACTGCCAGTTATGGGAACTGAGGACATGGGCAAGAGCAATCACATTCCTTTTTACCCTAACTCTGCCCGAGCCTTCAAGACATATTATGAACTTCAATAGCTACGTGTTCTGATTGAAAGCTGAAGTACGTAGGAATAGTGGCTATAAAACAGTCCCTCTTAGTATCCTCAAATCCATATTTCATGTTCCATACAGTCATGTGCCAGTCACGGGAAAGTGCACAGGCTGCATGGTCCAAGTACACCGCTAATGAAGATGAAGGGAGTGGTATGTGCAAAAAGTCAAAAGGATGTGACAACTTTAACGCAATGGGGCATATAACACCTTTCTGAATTACATGACAAAAGACACCCTGTCCACTCACACATGATTATACAGTATTCTGTTACCAGTGCAGATAGAGAAACTGTAAGACTTTTTCAGGTATTTTTAACTGTTTCACTAGCAGGATTTATAGTTTACCTGTTTTCTGCAATAGCCATAGCTGAATATAGGTAAGCAGTAACTTTCTTGTATCCAGATGTTTCTTATAACTACCTGGGTATTTTCTTGAGGCTGTTTCTTATAACTATCTGGGTATTTTCTTGAGACTGTTTTAGACTAGAAATACCACTAATACATCCGACTTGTATCCTATGCAAAGTGTTTCTTTCCCACTGCCTCATTCAAGCTCTTCAAGACACAGGAAATTACAAGCATTTGACCCAGGAGCTTACCTGGGATTTTGGTCTGGTGAATCTGAACCTATTTCCCAGCTCTCTAAGGAGCCACAGTTTAGAACTAATTTATGATGCCTATTTGTATTAATTCCTGCATTTCTGTCCAGTTGAAGCAGTCAGTTGCACTTAACCTCACCCTGCAATTTAAAGCAGTCATATCTAAACCAGTTGTATTACTAATAATACAATAATTACTATATTAGTAATAGTTGTATTACTGTCTCCATGTTAAGGAAAAGCCTCTTCACATTGCCTTGCACACCCCACTCATTTGTAAAACAGATAAAAGGAAGCATTAGAGGGGAAATATGCACTAAAGTTAGTGTTGGGTCAGTCCCAAGTACAAACACAGGCTGCATGGAGAAAGGATGGAGAACAGCCCAAAAGAGAAGGACTGGGTGGTATATGTGGACAAGAAGCTTGACATGACTCAGCAATGTGTGCTCACAGCCCAGAAAGTCAATTGTATCCTGGGCTACTTCAAAAGAAGGGATTCTTCTCCTCTGCTCTCTTGGGACTTTCCACAAGGACGTGTAATGACAGGACAAGTGGCAATGACTTGAAACTGAAAGAGGATAGGTTTAGATTAGACATTAGAAATAAATTCTTTATTGTGAGAGTAATGAGACCCTGAAACAGGTTTACCAGAGAAGTTGTCAATGTCTCATTCATGGAAGTGTACAAGGCCAGGCTGCATGGGGCTTTGAGGAACCTGATCTTGTGTTAGGTGCTCCTGCCCACAGCAGGTGGCTTGGAACTAAATAATCTATAAGGTCCCTTCCAACCGAAATCATTCTATGATTTTAGTCACAGCTCTGAAAAAGTGCTAGAAAAAACAACCCCCTAAACCCCTGCTCTATAATAGCATTGGCAAAGTATATCCAGGAGGCGTTGTGATTCAGACACTCAGGGCTGAGTCACCATTCTCCTGTGCTTCCTCACTGCTCTTGCCTGACAGTAGTTTATGGATGGTGCATGTTATTTGGCAATTATTAGGCATCCCCTTTGCTTACCCTGTACCAGATTAGCTGTTCTTCCAACTGAGTGCTGACAAAGAGAATGATCTGAACATGTTGAACAATTCACTTCAATATTTCTGGATTATACACAGGGAATTTTCCTCCCCTCTGAGCCTGTTTTTTGGATATGCAAGTCAAAACAAAAGATGGCCAGTTGCCACTTCATAAGTTCATTTCAGAATCACAAAAAGCAAACAAAAGGCGAGTCTTATCCCCACTTCAGTAATGTAGATATCTAGTCTTGTTAGGCAGCTTAAGATGAATGTTTGGTTTTAATTAATAGAATGTATCAAACAAATAGATGTATTTGAAGGTAAATGGAGGAGATACCTTTAGCAGCAGGAAAATGTCAGTTTCTAAAGGATGAAAAGAAATACCTACATTACAACCTCAGAATGGTCTTGTTTACCCATTAAATTCTCTTGTTCCAGTTTCAGCCTTTGTACGAGTATTCAGTACCTGTCTTACTGGTTATCTATGTTTTCTCTTAGTACTAATCTTTTACCTGTCAGTGTGCTGTCTATTGCATGCCAGCTGGGTTCCAGTGGCCATGCCAGGGAGCATAGGGCAATGCCAGGGAGCCTAGGGCAATGCCAGGGAGCCTAGGGCTGGGCCAGGGGACAGGCCAGGTCAGATTGCCCTCTGACCGAGGAAGTATTCATCATCTCAAGACAGCATAAATAAAAAGGCTCCTGAGAAAAGCAAATCATTTGCTGGAGGTGACATTTAGCAGCTACTTCAACCCCAGTTTTGATTTTAGCAGTCAGTTTGTCCAAAAACAATCAAATTGTCCATAGCAAAGTCCCCATTATATCACTGAAATGAAGTTTCCTCCCTCAGACTGAAGATTCAGGTGCTGCAGGTTCCCAAGACATGTGACACGTTGAGGGAATGCGAGTGCTCAGGACTGCTTCTTTGGATGCAGGAAAGGAACTGCCTGTATAAACAGATGAAGATCATGACAGATCCCAAGTCCTGCAAAGAAGGGGGAAATTGCAAGGGTGCAAAAATCTCTTGCATGGACAGCCGTTTTGGATGTTAGTACAATGTGCATTGAGACAAGACTACATCAGGGAGATGACAATGATTTTCTTAAGGAAACATTAATTGCCATGGCTATGAACTGAAATCTTTCAGTAACAGAAAAAAAAAAAAAAAAAGAAAGAAAAATTGAAGCTACCTGGAAGATTTATAACTCTACACATTAAAAATAAGCAATATTTTGTTAGCTTTCTCCTTCAGATTTCTCCTGCCATGAGTTTAAACTGACCACAATTACTTGCTTCTTGATAACATCTCAGAACTACATGGTATCAACTTTCCCAGTGCCAAAACAGATTCTGACGTAAGCAAGTTAGATTTTGCTTTCAGAAAGAAGTACCATTAAATTTACACTACTTAACAGAGCAAAAGTTAATCTTTGCCCAAAGACAGCTCAAACTAGGTAGTAGGTTTTTGCCTTTCTGATCTTATGAAATGAAACAAAAGCAATCAAGGACTCATTTTTACAATGTGGAAGGCATTTTTTACACTGCTTTCAGTCCTGCCAACAGGGATGTCAACCTGATCCCACAATCATTTTATTCTTGGTCTGTTTATTTTTCCAACAATTGTCCTCACCTTCTCTTGAAGGAATTCTATGATGGGGACACAGATGTTTCAGTCCATTCAGGCTGAAGCAGTCCCTTGAGGCTGTCTAGACATTGTGACTGTGGATGCTAGATGATTTCAAGTGCAATAGAAAGTGCCATCTCTCCAGCAGGTGAACAAACCTGCCCGTAACTGATATCAGCCTGCACAGCTCACAACCTATGAACCAGCTGGTATTCTCAGTTCTCAGGTCTCTGAGTAAAGACTACAGGGCAGAGAAACATTCAGCTTCTCCTCATATGTTTATCAACCCAAATGTCTGAAGCAAAAGACAACACAGTCATTCACTATGTCTGGACAGAATATCCAACATACTCCAACAGCAGCTTATATGACACAGGGGAAGCTGCCAGTCTGGATCTCGGCCAGGAGTACATCTCCTTCCCCTCTTCAAATCGACAGGGATTTGACCGCTGGCTGCAGCGGGAGCAAGACCTAGTGCTTGCAGCAGTGCTCTCCATGCCACCCACTCTCTCTGCTTCCTCATTAACATCCTCTAATTGCAGTGGCTGTTTCGGGCTGGTTTACACTGCCCAAGGCAAATGAGAAAATGCCCACCTTTCCACCAGAGGGTCATCTGCATAAACAATTAATGAGGAGTTGCTGCCCTCAGCTAATGTCCTATCTGTTAGGTTGATATAACCTAGGGCTAGTTAGATGTTCTGAACAATGATCAGTTGCTGTTAATGCTCCACTAGACTATTAAACTCCTGTTGGCAGGGTAAAGCATCAGGCAAACTCAGTGGGCTTCTTTATTAAAATATTGAAAAGACTGCATCCTGCTGTCAATAATGGTTTTGATCTCCTAAAAGAAGAAAAATACCTTGTGGCAGAAATGTAATTACAAGAGAAACACTGTACTTCCCTAGTTTAGAGCAGATGGAGAAAAGGTCAGCTACCAATTAAGACGTAGGATAAAATATTCTCATATAAGGATAAGAAAAGAATGAATGAAAATAGACTCCTCTGTATGAGGGTAAATGTGTTTTCTGTTTCATTTATACTGCAAGAAGATGCCTATACTAATTTGGAAGAAAAACTTCTAACATCCCCATGCCAACATTTTCAGATGGAGGCAAAATCACAGAAGTTTAATGGGGATATGGAATCACCTCTAAATCTGTGCAGTGACTGGCCCAGGCAGCACAGAGAGGATAGCAAAGTTTGTCATATGAAGGTGGATCCCAGAAACAGAACAGACACACTAGATGAAGTAGTTGCATTTAAATCATCAGGTTAGATCTGCCCTTGGTGCAAATCAGAATATGCTTACTGAACAGGAAAACGTCACCTACCACAAAATAAACATGGGAATTTTTTTTCCCCAAATGAACCATACATACACTGTTTGATTTCATGCCACATAGTCTTCAATACCTGAGACCTGTATTTAAGCAAGACCTGATCTGTACAAGGTTGCATTTTTTGTTTCCTTTCAGCACCACCTCTGTTACAATTCCACACGAACGAACACACACACACGCGCACACCTTTCTTCGAGCAAGGTAGAAGCAAAAGAGGAAGTTTATTGTAAAACACTGATTTATATAGGTTACACACACTGTCCCCTTGATTGGTCAAACAACTGACCTCCTTTGAGACCACACTGGTCAAACCATAGGTCCATCAACTCTCACTTCCTTTTTAGAAAGGAATGTAAGTAATCGTTGTTTACAAAAATGTATGTGTGAAATCTGGCTCCAGAAATTCAAAACATCAGAAGGCTAGACGAAACATGCAAAAGCAAGGGCGACACACCTCAATTTAAAATAATGAGGTTTTTTTTCTGGCAGAAAGGATATTTCTTGAACTATTATTATTAAGCCTGTCATTTATGTTTAAAGTTTGATGTTGTTAAGAGACAGAGCTGGGTCAAAGACAGAGAAACTCCTTGTGATGAAGGCTAATCAGAGTAAAAGAGTAGGATTTCAGCTGAACAATTCCAAAAGCACCAAATATTTCAAGATGTGTTCATTAAAATAAACAGTAGTTAGTTTAGTCTGGCTCTCATTAAAACGGTCTTTAAGTGTCGTTTTTCTTGAACTAATTTTTTGAAAGACCACATTACAGGAGAGAAAGAACAATTTTTACTTTTTTCCTCCTTTTCTGTGTATATGGAGAGTTCCTGTCTTGAAGTATTCATGCTGCAATAAGGCCTCTGCCTTAGATATATCCAAGTTCATTTAAAAAACAACTAGAAATTAGCATGGTAAAAGTATACATAATATTTACTCATTAATAAATTCTTTAAAGTAAAATCATTTTTATGTTCTTCCAAAATACCCGTGAGATTACAAGCTTCATTTTGAAGTATTTTTAACAGATGTTCTGGGCATCTTCTACATTATAAACATGCATGTACAGCATGAGCCATGCAGAATTAATAAATTATAAATAATCTTTTCCAGTGTTTACCATCTTTCTTTTCTTTTGTTCTTGGAAATTTGTCCTTATGAGATTATTACAAAAAATATAATGACAATGATAATGTTAATAATAATAATAATGATCCTGTTTAAAGTTTTAAGACTGAAACTTTACATTTCATTACTGATGAATGACAGTTTAACCTAAAAATTAAAATCATATGTTCTCTTGAAGTTCTTGTGCACTTGTCTCCAACATATATCATATTTATTTCCTTCACTTCTCACCCAATATATTTCTTTGATAGGTCCAAATAATGGCTAGGACTCAGAAATACCTCAGTGCCAAGCACTAATGACTGGTATGCACAGACAGGGCTGAAATTCTTTGTGTCATTTAAGCTACAATATCACTAATAGCAAAGTTTAAGTAACACGTAATTCTCAAGGGAAAAGAAATTAGGAAATGTGTCTACACATTAATTTTTTTCTTAATAATGATTGCTCTGTGGGCTAAATCTAATTCAGACCTTAACATTAGGTCTATATGTCTTAACATATAGCTGGACTCTATTTGTTTTGAAGGAAAGCCTTTCTTTTCCCTGTTTTCAGTACAATATGAATAGATATTAATTGTTGTCAAAACATCAGAGTGCCAGAAGATCATTTTCCTGTTACTTGTGCTGTGATTCAATAAGCTTGTAAGCTTTTGCTGATTTAATTTCACACGTGCCAATCACTTTCAAAATTTTGACTCAAGAAGTTAAAACCATGGTCCATCAATGCCTGCAAGCTGCTGAGGAATCAACTTGCAGCTATTACAGGGTACATTCAGCACACAACAGACTTCTGCTTGCTCCAAATAAACATTAATGGTCACAGAAAGCAAATATACCTGAAAAGAGTCTGAAAAAGTAACATATATGAAAAGATGGAAAACTCTCCTATTTCCATTTCCAAGAATATTTCTTTTGTAAATAAGGTAAGTTTTTTCTTTAGTGATACAAACTAGAAATTTAGTTTAAAGCTCTCCTCTAGAACATATTCCCCCTCTAAGGAATAAAAAAGTACAAAAGGCATCCAGCTTAAAAACAGTGCTAAATATTATAAGCTTTGACTTATCATGCATTTCACTCTATCTTCTTCAACCGCTGCCCAGTTTCTTCACAAAACAACAGTGAATTATATCCAACACTTCCTCTTACATTGCGTAATAAACTTTGAAAAAATATTCACTGCTAAATCTGTCAGTAAATCCACTTTCAAAGCTATTTCCTAGCCTTCATAAGTTCAAGTTTAACACTTTGAGGTAAATTTACACAGAGAAAATAGTCAAAGCTATTCTACTAAATTCTAAATCTACACATAGAGGGTATTGAGGGTATACTACATTATGGGCACCATTTATATTTACACTGCACAGGTTGACTTACTCCATACACTGTACTTATACCAAGGATTTTAAAACTCTCATTTCAATTTCTCAGATACTAGATCTCTAAATTCCCCATTAGTGCAATCCTGAAAATGCAGGACTCAGATAACTTCATTTTTTATAGTACAGAAAATACATTAAAATTTCAAACCAATTGTAGCAGGAGTGAATAAAATGCTTGCAAGGAAAAGAACAGTATGTGAAACATTTCGTTAATCAGGTTTTCCTGGCACAAATTAAAAACATTTATTTGATAGTATTCTACTACTCATGATAAACCAGTGCAGTTTATAATGCTGCATCTCACAATTGTTTGAATCTGCTATTGTTTGGTGACTTAAGTGCCTAGTTTTGCGTATGTTTCTGAGCAGATAGAGGGTAAATTCTGATTTTGGTAATTAGTGGATGGGTCATTGAAACTAATTTTTAGTTTGTTAATATATTAGATTTTGATAAATAGAGGCCTAATGAACTGATTTACATATAATTATTAATAAGTGTAACGACATTATTCTGAGTAGGCAAGTTGCATAACTCATGTACTCAGCAAATGGGTACATATAGCTCTAGTCATGAAAAGCTCTTGCTTTACTCAGTAGAGAATCACCTACATGTAGCAAATGCCAGCTTGTCCCTTCTGAAACAGCTTTGTATTTTAAGATGAAAAATATTTAAAAAGAGAGTCTTATTCTGCCATTCTCAGATCAGAAAGCCCTGCCTTAAATGAAACAGAAAGCTGTCAAAGGTCAGGAATCATTAGCAGAACTAAGAGCAGAACCTGTATTCTTGGGCTCATCCAAGCCCAGGTCTCTCAAGCAGCAAACTGCAGGATCAAGCCATAATAAGAAACCTTCGGGGTGACAGGCCATCAGTCCTGGCTCACACCAATAACTGTTCAGTCATCAAAAGGGAAGAAGATACATCTTTATACTTATCCATTTTCATTCCTTCCTCTATCTTTTCCTTCCTTCAACTCTACTTTGTCCAAGACAGACTGCTGTGCTTTTCTACCTCTACTAAACTCACCTCCGTGAGGAAGCAGAAGAGGGGGATGTGGGAGGGGTTGGGGGAGGAGGGAAGGGATCAAAACAACAAAGCAAAAATATGAAAATAATGCATATCTTACCAAAGCAGCATTACACTTTATTCTGGAGCTTTGAACTATATAGAAAATGAGAAAGAATCAGCCGTTCATCATTGTTGCATCAGTTCCTCAGTGCTTAGTGCAGGTCAGGGTAATTCAGACATGCTGAAGCTGCTCTAAATTATTCTTTGAACCTAAATAATTTTTTACAGCACTTAGGACTATAGCAAAAGGTCACTTCTTTCATCAGACATTTGGGGGTACTATGGGTCTAACACAGCTGAAGATCTTGAAGAAAAATCTCTAGGAAGGGTCAAGGAACTCTAAGCATTATAGAGGAAAAGCAATTCAGAGGTTATCAGAGAGCAAGGAAGTCTCTGAACCAGGGTGGTTTTGCCTGTTTTAAAGATGGATTTAGTTTCTGACAACCAGAAAATGTCCTTCAGTTTGGGTTATTTCTTGGAGTCTAATTAAATTATCCTGGGTGTCTTTCTCTCTGTAATGCTCATCAGGAGGCTGACAGATTTGTTTCCTGCATCTCAGGAAAAATTGCATGCATATGTCAGTGGACAAATCACAGTCTTCAGTCATGGTTTCTAGCAGTGTAATATAAATAAATAAAGTCACGTAACTGTTTTCTGTGAGATCTCTCTCTTTTCTCCCTCTCATATTTACAGATTCCTCACTGGGCATGAGACCTATGCAAATGTAAAAAGTGACTTTAGGGATACAAAGTGCATCCTGCTTGCTCTGAGGTTTTCAGGCTGTCTTGAACAGATTATTCATGATTGTGTGAAAGCCAGGAGAACAATATGGAAAGCAGATTGGCTGTGCACCTACAGCTCAATGCCAGCTCGGCTCTCTGTTTAGAGGCTGACATCATTTCTTGAAAGAGTTGGAGCTACAAGTCAATGTAGCTTGAAAAGAGGACACTCTGTGAAGCTGTGGGCAGATCACATCATAGCATGCTCAGGCTTCATGGCACATTATTAAATACTTATGATCTGGAGGTGTGGGGGAGTTGCCTTCAAACCATTAATATTACTTTGGCATCGATGTATTCTGTGCTAGACAGTTGGTATTAACTCAAAGGCTAAAGCACCCATATAGAAAAGACAGAATACAGCAAACAAACAAAACTACAGAAAAGGATTCCCACATAGAAAATTCTTTTTAAAATCAAAGCCACAGAGATTTAGGATCTCCACATATTCATATTTTTCCCAAAAATTCATTTTTTCAAAGAGCAAGTTCTGGATATTAATAGGAAGTATTCCTATAGTTAAACAGCTGACAACTGATGGAATGTATTTTAAGAAACAGTCAAGATTACACAAGATTATTCCATTTTCCCCCCTCTTACTTTAAAATCTAAAAAGAAATAAGAAAAAGGAAGTGTGAGTGAAGAAGCAAGCTGTGTGAATTGAGCAGTCTGAAACTGTTGAGGATATAATTTCTGAGTATTAGGGAATCAGCCTGATGAAAAGTTCATTATGGGATTCCAGTTCAGGAGAACCTTGGGGATGCTTTTAGATCCTGGACTCCAATATGCCATTCCTACTGAAACCTGTGGATGACCTTGAATGCTCACAGATAGGCTGAGAGATAAGGTTGCTACACAGCCTGCCTACAGTGATTTCATAGAGTCATAGCATGGCTTAGGTTGGAAGATCATTGAGTTCAGCTGTAAATTTAACACTGCCAAGTCCACCACAAAACCATGTCCCCAGGTGCCACATCTACCGTGTCTGTTAAATACCACCAGGCATGGTGACTCAATCACTTCCCAGGCAGCCTGTTCCAATACTTGGCAACTCTTTCAGGGAAGATTTTTTTTTCTAGTGTTCACTCGAACTTTGTCCTGCCATGTGTCCCATTTGCAGTAGCATGTTTTGGGGGTTTATTAGTAATTGTACCCAATTTGTTAGAGGAGGAGCAGGGGATGAGGCTTTTCAGCCTTTCCTTTCCTTCTTCTCCTTTGAATCCGTTACGCCACTTTTTAAGAATGTTCAGTTTCCCTTGAAAGCCAAGAATATCACTTTCCTGGTATATCAGCTGGTAAGCTTCCTCTGTATGGTCTGCACCTTCTCTAGAGTGCAGACGGCAATAGAGAACCCTCCTTTGCTTTTTGTTAGTTTTTTGCTAGCTGATACAGAGAAGTTCTCCAGACTGTGTTTTTTCATCCTTTTCCTTGGAATTGTTTGAACCTACTCTGTATTAAAACCCAGCAGAGCCCCAGGAGCTCAGACCCGTGGCTCACCAGGCCTGGCCTGGGCCCAGAATTTCCCAGCACCAGAGGGACTGACAACAACTGAGAGAGCCAAGCTACAGCCCACAGGAGAAACTTTCTGAATTTTTCATCTCTTCGGAATGGTGAGAGTTTTTGTTGTTTAGTATTGTTCATTTGTTGTACTGGGAAGTGATTTGCTTGTTAAATAAAAAATTTTTTTCCGCTTTCCTCCAAGGAAATCTTTTTCCCGAACCAGCTGGGGGAGGGACTGTTTGGATTTGCTTTCTAGAGGGACCTCACTCAGAGGTTTCTTCCTGAATTTGCTCTAAACCAGGACAACTGGCACAACTTGAAGTTGTTTCATATCATGTCACCTGGGAGAAGAGACTGACCCCTACCTGGCTACAGCTTTACTTCAGGGGATTGTAGAGTGCAGTAAGATCCCCCCTGAGCCTCCTTTTCTCCATGCTAAATATCCTCAGCTCCCTCAGCCTCTCTTCATCATCCTTGTGTTCCAGACCCTTCCCCAGCTCTGTTGCCTTTCTCTGGACATTCTCCAGCACCTCAATGTCTCTCTTGTAGTGAGGGGCCCAAAACTGAACAGAGTGTTTCAGGTGCTGCCTCACCAGTGCCACATAGAGATGGATGATCAGTACCCCAGTCCTGCTGGCCACACTATTGCTGACAAAAGCCAGGATGCCATTGACCTTTGTGGCCACTTGGGCACATGCTGGCTCATGTCCAGCCAGCTGCCGACCAGCAGGCCCGATCCTTTTCCACCAGGCAGCTTTCCAGCCAAAACTATTAGTGAGAATCCATTAAAGAACAACTAGTTCACGTAACCAATGAACAACAACCTATACTTAGTAATGGAATGACGAAGACATTGACCTAATTGAGCAATCAACTAACGTATGCCAGGAGATGCCAAAGATTCTTAGGCACTTGGATTTCTCTCCTCATTCTCAATGTTTCATTCACCTTTCACACGCAGGATGACAGGCCAAGCACTGGTCTGCCACATGCTGAAGCTCTCATCCCACTAAATTCCATAACAAAACTCCTGTTGGCTTGTTGGATCAAGTTTCCGCTATCAAACTGGAATGACACATCACTTTTTGACCTGTCCTTGTCTTTCCTCTGAGGAGAAAAATATCTCTTCTGCTTATCCACAGCTTCTGTACTGCAACAAATCTGAAGGTAAGGTTATTACAAATGTTATTAAAACAAGAATGAGTGAGCGTTACCTAGGTAGTAGCTCTCTAAGCTATTATTTTGACTCCACTTTTTCTCATGGATTCAGTACTAGGCTGGAACAATCTAGTTTCAAGGAGATCAGTCTGCAATGCCATCCACAGGTACTGCACTGGTTTCTTGCATCCTGCACTGAACTGTGTGCTAGGACTGTTGGGGCAGACATGACAAAACTAATGCCGCAGTGACATGAGCTATCCTGTGAATCCTCTCCTAGCTTGTCAAAGGAGAATTTGATTGCACTAATGGGTATAAATAATTTTGAATCAGCATCTCTTTTACACAAAAAACACTTCCATGTTCAGACATTTCAGGTTTCAATGCTGTAAGGTTTTTTTTGTTTGTTTGGGTTTTTTGTTTGTTTGTTTGTTTGTTTGTTTGTTTGTTTGTTTGTTTGTTTGTTTGTTTGTGGGAAGGTGCAGTTACAGTCCAGACCAATGAAGCAAATCAATTATTAGCGCAGAGGAAGGGATAGAGGAAGAAAAATTCACAGTGTCTTTATCCAGTGGCTGGATAATAAGAGAAAAGAGATACATCCTTTCCTGCAGAGATCCCACGTGCTGGCATGAAGAGATAGGTGGGGAGAATGTTTACAGAGGTGCTGATATATTTGACAATGATTTATTCTGGGATTGCACAGCAAACAGAAGAGTACAAAGACTACCTTATCTCAGGCCAACTAGCAGCAAAGTCAGATTTGTGTGAAGAAGGTCCCATTTTTGAGGTCTGTGAGAAATATGGTGGTGCAGAACTTAGCTCTACAAGAGAGTGAGCCATCTGACCTCACCTCTGTCAAGGCACATGAAAGCAAGAAGCATTACTAGATTTCTACACATCTGCAATAATGCTGCTGAATCCAGATTACAGCAGTCAGCACCCACAGACACACTAACCAGAAAGGAAACACTGAGCAAAAGAGAATGAACAGAGCACTAAGGACTTTTTCGGTCCTTCTAGAGCTGCAAAAAGGGTGCCCTCCAAAGTACAGGTAGATGGGCTGTTTTGTAAAAACTGTAAATAATTTCTATCCACCACTCCAAACTGCATATATTAAAATGCATATCAGAACTACAAAATCACAAGTACTTTTGTTTCCTTTTCTTCTTTTTTGTGAATGTGAGATCCTATTGTGAGTCATAGCAGAAATCTCAGTAAACACAAATTATATGCAATTTTCAAATAATCCCTATTTCTCAACTACCTAAAAAAGGCATTTATATGACAGGAAATAAAAGCAGTAAATGTTATCTGATACTTACTTTAGTAACTGGCAACAGAAATGCATATCATATATGCACACACACGAACACATGCACACCTCACAACTTTTCATCTCAGAGTTTATTATAGATTCTATGTAAGGCATAGCCCTGTGTAACATATAAGCAGTGTGTTTCAGCAATATTTACAGCAAAGCTTTTATTTAAACTAAAGTGGTCTATCAAGGTCCATGTCACAGTTAATATAACAAAAGTAACAGGAATTACTATTCTCAATTTAAGACAAATACGTATTTGTGAGTTAATACATATTTCCACAATAAACACCTGAACAGAGATGTGTTTCCTTTCAAGCTAGATACAAACCTCAAATCTACTTAGACACAGCTGTTGGGGTAAACTGACTCTGTTTCCTTCAAAAAGAAAAAAAATTAAGAAATCAAGTAAAACACACGCATCGAGTTGGAGATACAATGCTACAGCGTGCCCTGGTACAGAAAAGCAAAAATCATTCCAGGGGGAAATCATTGCAGATTCCACCAATAAGGAAATGTTGATCCTGAAGCTGCTCTTCTAATATTTTTAAAAGGCATAAGTATATTGCAAACTGTCTGTTGCCATCTTGCACTTTTGAACCTGCAGGGAATTGAACTGTTTGATTTTCTGTAAGTTCAGAAAGCTGTTGTGTAGCTGCAGCTAAATGGAAGTTTGAATAAATAAATTTCTGAGTCATCAATCAACCTCTCATTTACTCATTTAGTGGGAGGGTGAATGTCTTTTATGAGTCTGGTGGAGCAGCACGGAGGTTAAGAACATGCTCCATCTGTTTGTTCACTGCTCAGCAGCGCTCCCCCCTTCCCAGCGCAGGGAAGGGAGGAGATTCTTGCCCTGAGCAAGGAGGGAATGTGCCAGCTTTCCGCTAGCATGGCTCCATTTGACCTCTCACATCCCCGTTCTCTCAGGCTCCGAGCGGCGGCTGCCAATCACTCCGAACTGCAGAGTGGGTTTGCAACAGTCCATAATATCAGCATATTTCAAATGGCAGGTGGAGACATTTCTTTGTCAGCACAGCGAGCTGTGCGGGTTCTGGTATAAGCAGAAGTGATATAACACGCCTCCCTGTAAACTTCAACTCACAGGAAGCAATCAAACACTCAGGACCAGATTCTCATCTCCCTGAAATGAACCACTTTCCATAAAAACGAACAGACTTACTGAAGCTAACAACACGTTTTATGGATTACACTGAGAGCAAGCACAGATCTGAACATGCTAATCCACATTTGAATGTAGGAATTTGTGCTGACTTTGATTGTGCATAGGCAGAAGGTGGCCTCTTACCACTTACATTAGGTCTCGGTAGCTCAAAACTAGCAATGCAAAACAAGTGTCGTGACCGTAATTTACTCCATAGGAAAGGGAATTTTCAAAGAAGATAAAAAAGAAAAAAAGGCATCCATCTGTCAGACATAGGCTTCTCATCTCTTGAAAGACTTGAGAGAAGAAATGAAACGATGAACTGAAAGGGAAAGGAAGCATAGAGAATAAGGTGAAGCCTTCCTTCACTACTGCTTAGAATAGCTTCTTTGAAACCAGAGCATCAGTGTTGGTGTGCAGAACTTGAAAGGGCCAGAGCAGGATGAAGGGAAAAAACCCAACCCAATGATGGTTCAGTGGATATCCTGAGATAACAGATACTTCTGTGCTTTTTTCACTGACCAAAGGACAAGATTGCGTGTTGCAATGGTCTCAGAAACTACTGAAGATTGCAAATAACAACAAAATATTTTCTTGTTACTACCTGCAATTTCAATATACTTTTACCAGTAGGGCACCACAGAGTGCCTACTTACAACACTAATTTGCATAAAGAACAGCTAAAAATGCCTTTATAGTTTCAAATGATTAATTAAGCTTGGACAAGTGATACCTAAAACATTCAGGATCCCTCTACTATACTGTACTGTATGCTTGTATTTGGACAAAACTAATACAAAAATGTGAAGTAAATGCACCACCAAAAAAACCCAAAAATCAATTTACAATTTCAATATGTTAAATATTTGCATTACTAACCATCTTGGTAAAACATTCCCTTGCAAGAGGACTAGGTACAGAAATCGGCTAAAGCAAAGGGAAAGTCAGTTTTTATCCATATGCACTGTAGCTATCAGAATTCAACTCTTATGCCCAGAAAAGTTGCTTGAACTTTTTTCTCTGCCTTCACTCTCTAGTCTTGAAGTCCTTTGGCAAAGTGTTTAGAGAATAGGATCACTGAGGGTGAAGAGTGGTAATGCCTGGCAGAATATAGCCTCAGATATGTTTTATGCTTTTGGATAGCATAATGACATAGAGATACAGTAAAGTGCCAATCAAAAAAAGGAGAAATTATCAGGCCCTGGTTTTAAAATCATTCAACATATAATTAATTATTGCATTTGTATATTAAATAGGAAATATAAGTATATTTAGAAATTACATTTATACTTCCATTATAGAATGATTAATAATCTGTTTTCAACAAGTATGTGAAATGTTAATTGGGAGAATGTGTGAAAGTAAAGATCTGGTTGCTGAAGGAATTTTGGAGACTGGGGGACCATTGGGTTTTAAGGAGGGAAAACCACTTCATTTTCTATACCAGTTCTGTGATTTTTTCAAATAGATGAGTGAAATGAACATCTAGATCCCACTTAAAATATATACTGACACAATCTCTGGCCTGACGGATTTGGTTTTTTAAAAGGATAATGGACTTATAATACTACATGTAACATATTCCCTGATATAACTCAGTCAGGTTTGTGGGAGCTGTAAAAATGACTTCCAATATCTTTTTAATGAATAGTTTTACATCCTTAAATTTAGATTGTACTAGCAGAGACAAATGTCTTCAAACGGATTTTCTCTGAATAGTAAGCTATACAAAAAAATTCTCATAAAAAATGCTTAACTAAATTTGACAGAGAGAAAACTGAGAAAATGCTAGATTTGCCTGTCTAGATAAAAATCTGGAGGACAAAACAGTATAGTCCTGTCTAGTCCTGATTGCCCTGAGGTCCCTGAAGATTTCAGAAAGTTTGACACATAATTGCATTCCCATGCACACTAGAATGAATGCAATGTCAAATTGGTTCTGTCAAACAAATCTGACATGAATTGCTCAGAGGTGAGGTCACAAAGCTTCCTAGCTACGGCATTTTAATTGAAATATCTACTGTATTTTAGACAGTGCAGAACAACAAGCTGAATCATCGTGGAAGAGCCTACTGGAATATCTATTCTGCTGCAAAAGACAAGAAGTTCTACCACGTGTGCAGATGATGTTATCAGTCTCAGTGTAGGAAAGCACAGAATTAAAAGCAAATGTTTATTTTAGAATGAGATATGCCATGCAGACTGATATATAGGACATCAGGATCAGGACTGCAGAAAAAGAAAAAACAGAATTTGATAAATCTATGACAATAAACAGGTTTTATTAAGAAACAGTAACAACCATGAAGGAGTTGAATCAGAGTAGCAGATAACCAGGCTTTTAGAACAGAATTTTTCACCCCACTCAGGCCAGTAGCAAAATTTTCATTAACTTTCATAGTATCAGGATTTCACCCAATATTAATAAAGGAAGCATAGCAACTACCATTTCTGAAAACCTCTAATCTCTTGCCCCTATTCCTGTCAGTAACTCCTCTCTGATGCCTAAAATCTAAAATGTAAATGGGAAAAATAGCATGATATAGCGGTTAATTTTTCATTTTGTTTGTGCAATAAATGACTGACACTTCTATTTCCTTTTTTTGTCATCTATTACAAGCTATTTGCTAAGTTACTTTTAGCTTAACTACCAAGTTGAAGCTTGAGACTGTGGACTTCGGCGATCCCATGGGGAAATCTCAAAGAAACCCCAAAAACTGTGGAGACTCTGGTAGACGTGCTCTGGCTGCATTCTCAGAGCAGTTTCATGAATGTGCAGGCATAACTGCCATTATTTCTTTTAACCCTTAGCCTTTACCTCGGAGCATCTGGAATTAATACACAATGGTTAGTTTTAGCTCCCAGTATTTTTTGTAGCCTGGTTTGATCTTTCCTCACCACAATTTTTATCTCCAAAGATATGTCTTCATTGCTGAGATAATTCACACCAGTTAGTGTAGATCAAGGTGAAGGCAGATACATGTGACATAAATCTTGAGCAGCACAAGGCAACTGAATGACCACACAAAAAGATCAGATCTGTGTGGAGAGTATAAATATGTCAGGATCTGCTGAGCTTTAGCCTGGGCTTGTATTAAAAAATCCTCAGCTCACAGCTGTAGGGGTGTTTGTGTGGATTTCTAATATGGATGGTCTTTAGTGAGTGACAGTGCTTGAGTTATAACTTGAGTTATATGCTTTAAGCTCACTGATCCCATACATTATTTGCCCATGATGACAAAAACAAAGGCATGTCTGGGCTCTTCCCTCTGTGAGACTGGGGATTGGAGATACTTCTTCCCCTTACATCTCACCTAGGTCCAGAAGACATTGTAGCCCACCTCTGCTGCCTTCCATCTCAAGGCATAAAGATACTTCTCCTTCAGTTTGATATCATGAGCTATAGTGCTTGTTTACAACCAAAATTTATGTTCCCTCATTATTTTAATTGTTCAGCTCAGCACTGTAATTTGAAATCTGCAGCTTCTGATAATAAAAGCACTGAAGTATGGAACTTGCTGTCACATCTTTTACACTGCAGTATAGATGCACACCAGATCACATCAGGGATCTGGCAGTTGCCATGCCTTAGCTGTCTTCTGATCCATCTGTCTTGGTCGCCTCCCATGGAAACTGGGGAGAAAAAGCACCAGGGAGGGAAAATGCTTGTGTGCTGCGCTCAAGGTGCCATGCTAGCACAAAATATTGATGCAGATGGAGCACAAACATGAACCTGACAGCTGGATAATTCACTCAGCAGCTTTGGGAACCTTACGGAATCACAAAACCAGCTGGTTTGGGGTTTTTTTCCCCCAGGAATTGCCAGTTTGTGGACAGCTAAATGTAGAACAGAACCATGTCGATTTTGAGGACATTTTGTTTTGATGCTTTCTGGGAATGCATAGTTTTGATTATCCATTTTCAAACCAAATTTTCATCTCAACTTCCATTTCCTTTTAAATGAAAAAAAAAAAAAAAAAAATCAGGAAAAAAAACTGTGCACAAGCTCCTGTCTACCCAGCTCCCCTCCTAATACTTCATTTCTTTAGCTTTTTTTGCACTTTTTGCATCCATTCTCTCTAGGATTTTAAAGGGTAAAAGACAAAAAATAAGCTCACAAAATTGGATTCATATACATGTGGATACAAAAACAACCAGTTCCCACCCATCTCTTCTTAAAAAGATACTGTAGATGCTTTATTGCATAAGAGACCCTCACATCATTTTTCAATTTTCTCTAACTCAGTTTTCAGTGTGGGGGCTTTATTTCTGCAAATTTTTTTAGTTCCCTGACTGAAACATGCCACACATCGTAAACCCCAGCGCCATACACCTGAGGTTTGACAGGCTTTGCAAGGCTGTAGGTTTCACTTCTTTTTGACATCCTAGCAATCCTTTCTGATGGTGACAGGAAAGTCCAGTGTGGAATATGAAAAGCAGCTGGGACCACACTGGAGTAAGGAACTGCTGAAGGCTTGTCCAGGCTCGCTGATTTTGATTTCACATTGAGACCAGCCTTTGATCAACTCATGGCAGTAATTTTCGAAAGAACCATATGCATTTTTATTCAGGCTTTTATTTTATTGTCAGATCTTTGTTATTTAAATTCCTCCCTTATTTTCTGGTCTCTGGTAAAGAAGGAACTGGCCAAGAGAAAAGAAAGCTGACCTGCTTCTCTAGATATTTTGCTATGTTGTTGCAGATAGAGTGGCAGGACTGGTGCCGGTGGTATAAGGAGCCAGCTTTATTTAGTATCCAGTCTACTGTATCATTCCGACAGTAACTTGAGCTTCTTCAAGACACCTGCCCAAGTCCTGCAGGACTCAAATGTCAGCAAGCAGGGGCGGAGAATAAATGCCTCCCCAGTTTCTCTATTTGGAGATCAATTCTTCAACTCCCTTCTTGCTTTTTAGGTCCTACAGGCATATTCCTTGTAGCCAAAAAGGGTCCTGGTCAAAGGAATATATACATTATATATATATATAATTGTATATATATTGTATATATATATACAATAAAAGACTGCAAGTTGGAAAGACAAGTATCTTCAGGGGCCTGAGTAAGGAAGTGTGCACCAAACACTAAAGGAAAGCTAGAGTGATGCTGGCAGCACTGCTATCTCTGACAGACCACCACAAATGAGAGATGAGTCATGAGGAGTAAGTGTGCAATTCACACAGCCTGAACTGCTCCAGCAAATAACAAAAAAATCAAAACCTTTTCCCTGCACCTTGGATGTAGAGAAGTAAACAGAGTGAAAGCATTAAGTAATGGTACTGGGAGTAGTCCGTAAATGGAGAGGCTGTTTCAAAGGGGATGCATGATCTAAAAAAATCAGTGAGAAGGAAATGAAGTTCAATTCCTCCACAAAAGTAAAGCAAGTCTAGATCAGTCACTTTTAACCCCACTGAGAAGAATAGCTCAACAGCACAGAGCAGTGTGGGCAGGATCACTGACCTTGTACAATGGGGCAAGTGCCTCCGTCTCTTTGTCCGAAAGAATTGTAATCTCACTTAAAGATGGTGAATAATTTCTGCTGATTCATAAAGAGACACTAATTCCACCATCATGAAAGGTGATCTCCTGACTTAAATATTGCAAAGGAAGCTTATAATTAGTCCAGGCTGTCAGCAGTCCCCCAGGAAATACACATTATTGCTACAGGTTCTTTAATAGGAAACACATCTAAAATGTGCAAGAGACTGTTGCATTGATCCACGGAAATTAGCTTAATATTGGAGTAGTATGTGTGAGTTTCCTCATGGACTCACAGCCAAGAAGGGCAGGAACATTTGGAAAAAAAGGGATTCCCCTCTGTCCAATTCAATAGGGACTCAACAGTAGGGTAGACTGCAGCCACTATTCCCAAACAACCTTTTCCAACAGTCTGAGAGGTGTTTTGCCTCTGTAGTATGACATAAAATCCTTCCACAGGAAAGAAAATTCATAATACAATTAGAAAGCTATTATCATTCAAGAATTAAAGGGAAAAGAACATTCCAGTTCTGGATACAAATTAATGTTCCTGGGTAATGGTAGGGAAACGCAAAAAAAGGTTGTTTGAGGCACCAGACTTCAGTACAGCACAAAGCTGTAATGAAGCTGAACCCTTTGACTGCTCAACATGAATAAAGGGAAGAAGTAGTATCAGAAAATTAAACAGATCTCTTCCTCAGGAAAACACTTTCTCTAGGTGGACTTTCATTTGTAAATAATTTGGCATAAATTAGCATAAACACTAATTCTGTCCTGCTTCAAACACCAAATAAGAATTTACTTATGTTTTTCTGCACCATTACATCCTGAGAATTACCTGAACAAAATCTATTGGTTTGGATCGGTATTTCACTTTACATCCATGAGAGTCACAGTACTGTTTAGGAGAGCTGCATTTCCTGGATTCACATGCTCCTGTTGATTTACTTTCTTGGCAAACTACACCTTGCCCAATTC
The DNA here is from genome assembly GCA_018697195.1 of Certhia americana. Taxonomy (NCBI): domain Eukaryota; kingdom Metazoa; phylum Chordata; class Aves; order Passeriformes; family Certhiidae; genus Certhia; species Certhia americana. The sequence continues at coordinate 48,497,962 of CM031858.1, forward strand.
ATTAATATTTCAGTAGACATTTCACTCCCTATTCTGTGACTAGTTTTAAGATACAGACACTTCCTACAGATATGAGATGATCTCTGCCCTCCATCTCTTCACACTGTAATGAAAGAGGTGGTGTGGAAATTATCCAATAAGCTCCTCTATCCTTCCAAAATCCTACACATGGAATAAATTACTGCAGAGGAAGGTACCACGTGGCCCGAAGACTATCTATAGTCTGACACTATGACAGTGATTCTGAATAGCTCATTCCAGCAAATAGCAAAACATACATTAGCAGAAGAAATCTTCCTTTCCCTTGCAATAAGCAGGACAACATATTAGAAACACAAACTTTAAATTGGGGGCTTTTTTCTCTCTCTTTCTGAAAGGTTTGGTGTTCTTCTTTAGTTTTTGGGGTTTTTTTTAATTGCTTCCTACACTAAAAATATGTCTCTAAATGATTCTGGGGTATTTCTCTATGGGTTCTTTATTCCAAAACTGTTAGATTCTCCCCTCATTAATTAAAATGACAGTTCCAACTCCTATTTCTTCCTAATCCAGATATTCATCCCTCACTCTTAAGGACTGTTGCTCTTTGTTTCTTTCCAGCTACCATTCTTGTCTGTGTTTCTTTCCTGGGCTGGAGGCCATCAAGGCCATTGGGTTCACCCAGCAGACTCAGCTTTCCCCTTAATTTTATCCTCCCTCAAATACAATCCATAGGCAAAGTGATTTCTGTAGTCTGAGATGGCTATCTTTGGAGAAAAAGATATGGTTTCTAGTTTATGGTATATTATGATATGACTTACCAACAAAAGCAAGCAAAAATCAAGGACTTTGACTTCTTTCCATCTTACATAGCCTTTGCTTAGAAGTGAAGTATACTTCAACACACTGAGAGAAATTGCCTAAGGCCTTTACATATCCTGTAAGTACAAGATTTTTTGTATAAGATGTGGCAAGGGTGACTAACATTGGAATCACTGTTAAATGTAAGCAATCATGAATGTAATAAAAAGTCCCCTTGGGGCCTTTTGTGGAGTTAGTAATAAATACAGCAGATGTTAGTAGCTATCAGTAGACTCAGATTTTCTGTTGTAGCTGTAGACTCCTGGGTATCAGGTTTTAGTCTACAGCCAGGCATGCTAAGTCCACCTTTGCCAAAGAGTTTGAAGTAATTGGCAGATGCCACCAAAGATCCTTACTCCCACTTTTAAAACTCCTCACTGTTCCCTTTCTTTCCTGCCACATACGTAGCACAGGTAAAGAAGAAACTCCAGATTGCTTCCTTTAGGGATTTGTGTGATTGGCTAATTTCAGATGGCCTCCATCACACTTAGGTGAGTTCCCCTTCTCTTCCTGTGGTTAGGATGACAGCTGTTGCAGTGTAGCTCTAGCCCTGCACCTGGATGCACACATTAAGCAGAAGGAAATATGCTTGACACCACACAAAATAATTCTTATATTTTCCTTCCTAAGGAAGACACCTTTCAGGCAGCATCACCAATGTCTTTCACATTGTCAGTGCCTTATAATAGAGCTCTCTGTATTTCCATGAAAATGACATCATGATTTCTGTTTGGCATTCAGAGTTACTCATTCCCATCAGTCTTGGTGTATTTGGTCTCTGCTTGATTTGTCCCACCATTGCTTTACTTTCCTTCCTTCAGGTTGTATTTTATAAGACATTAACTAACAAAGAATCTCTTTCCACTAAGATTTCTGCTATTCCATTTGTCTGACTGCTTAGGCTAGTAGAACACCTGCTACAACATATGCCACATGAGCACAATGCTGAGGAGCCACTCTCTTTGCAGGGCATGCAATAAGCTATCTGCTCCCCACAGATCAGCAGTTCAGATTCAGGCTGCAAGATCAGGGCAACCCATCCCACATGACCACTCACTCTAATCTATATGGTTTTAGAAATCTAATAACCATTATGTCCGCTGCCACCTCCTTTCTTATCTTGTGATTTTAACTGTGGCTGGCTTAACATCACACACTGCTAAAATTAATTAGACCTTTTGCATAGAGATCTAAGATCACCAGGACAAATGCTATCATAAATCAGTTCACCAAATACAACTGAAGAAACTTGAAGTAAAAAGTTGGAAACATCTTTACAAGTGATCCAAAACATTACACATCTCCTCTGCAGTACAGTAGATCTTGTGTTAGAAATTTCTCTTTCAAACTCCAGAAAAGAGAAGTTTTTTTCATGGGCTGTGCAGCAGCAGGAAAGTGACTCATGGCAAAACAAACAAATGAAATGGAGATAAGAAGTGAAAAAGCAATTCTGAAAATCAAAGCAAAGAAAGGAAAGTGTTAAAAGGTTAGGCAGTTTATTAATGAGTATCATAATTTTACCTGAGTCTCTTGTATCTTACACATGCCTTTGCAAATGCATGGCCATGAACAAGCCAGGGAGCAGTAGCACTCTTATTTCTCCTTGTGGGGCTGTCACCTCCAGGTAAGTGAAAGAGACAGGCATCTGGGCACAGGTACTTGTGCTAATAATGCCACCAAAAGATTCACAAAAACTAGTTACCAGGCAACTGTTTATGACAACAATCTAAATAGCATCCTTTTGATACTCAGATCTGAGAAGAGTCCGCCCGCACTTGGGAGAGCATGGCTGCTGCCACAAACGGGTTTGCAGCAACTGCCCTCTGCTTCTCCTAAAGCTGCCTGCTTTTAGGCTGTAAATTGTGTATGTTAAGAAGGCAACTCTTAGAAAATGTGGATCACAGTGCATTAACTAACTAGGTGAATGTTTAAGGGGGCTTCTGGATCTCTTCCCATTACCTTGATATTTATTTAATGGATTAGGCACTCACACTATAGTGATAAGTGGCATTTATGGAGATGAAAAAGAAATAGTGCTCCAACTGGGCCGGCAGGAAGCAAACAGGTGCAATCCTATAATGTTTTTGAGAGCAGTGCTCCTCATGCTGGTGCTTTATCAAATACTTTTTTTTTTTTTTTGTCTTCTTCAGAAAATTTCACTATAAAAATAATGTTTTTGTTTGGGCACCTGTGTTTGTTTGGGTTATTTTAGTTTCCAATGATAGAAAATAAAAAAAATGCATACATATATACATACAGGGATTTATGCACACAATATATTTTTAAGTATTGGCTTAAGATTTTAAGGATGCCACAGAGGGCAGAGTTCAGGCCACAAAATAAAGGACAGAATATTGGTCCCTCCTCATAACAACCAGCAGCAGCAGCAAAACTGCATTAATCCCACACTCCAGGAAGCTTCAAAGCATCCAGCTAGATGTGCCGTTTCTAAGTCTTATTCATCTCCTAACCCCACCGCACGCAGAGTATTTGGCACTGTATACGCAGGGAACATGGAGAGGAGACAGAGATGGAGGCTTCCCAGGTCTGCCACCACCTTGAGTGGTGACAGTCCAAAGAAATATGCCCAGAACTTTTTTTTTTTTTTTTTTTAATGTTATGAGGAGGATGTAACCTCAAGGATGCAAAATTAGCTTTAGAAGATTTCTTACAAAACTGATTAAACAGATAGATCTGTGTGGCTTCAAATGCTTTTCAGAGCATTATTCACCCCCCTCCTTCATTTCACCTTATTTAAAATTAACTTACATTCTCACCTACACTTAAGCAGAAACCGTTGCCATGGTAACACTGGAGGTCGTCTAAATCCAGCATATGATGTAAGCAACACAAACGAGTCCCTATAGAAAGGGAAACTGGCACCACACACAGACAGTTCTGCGAGGATTTCATATGGGGGGAGCAGAAGCAGAAGCAGGAGCAGCCCCTGCTGCTGCTGCCCCAGGAGGCACCACAGCTCTTGACTGCAAGGCACTCCTCGTCTTTCTCCCTTCTCAGGCACGAAAGGAGCTGAAAACAGGGAGATCGAAGTTCCATAATAAGCTGGGGAAAGTGAGCCCTCAGAGCTGACCCCAGCACTGATGGGTCTGAAAATCCCAGCAGAAGCACAACCCCTGTTTGTTCACCGGCAGCACGAGGTGAAAGAGGGAGGGTGGCTCACATCGTCTTCCTCCATCTCTGCATTTACTGCCCAGCCACCCTGTTTGAAATGCCTGGCCCCTCCCCAATACTCCCAGACAGTTGATGTCCCACTGCCAGCTTGCTGGCCTGCCATGGGCAGAACTGTGACTCAAGGGCCAAGGCAGCACCATCGTGACTTGCACAGAGTTGGTCGTGCCCAGAACCAGAGGTACTGTCAGGTTGAAGCAGGGTTTATCATATTATCCCATGATGTTGACGCTTGTGGGATGTGCCAAATTGTCAGCCTTCTCGGGTAAAATACCCAGGTCACCCACATAAGAGCTGCAGTACTGGTCCATTCAGTTCCTACACTCCTCCTGACTCTGCCTGTACCTGTTAGCCCTGAAATGCAGGGTAAGAGGAGGTTCAGTCTTCACAGTTACCTCCACCATTTCCTTTTTTGCTCAGTTCATTACTGCTTTCATGTAATGAAAAACTATTCATAAGACTGAAGCGAGACCTCCACATAATTTCCCACAAACCACTTAGCTGCTATCAGAATAGCAACAATTGCTGATTTGGGCTGGAGCTGAAACAAAGAGACCATTCCTTCCCTTATTGCCCAATGCATCTGATGCAAATTATTCCACATGGCACCCTCACAGACAGAAATCCTCTTTCAAACACTTATTGCCCTTTCATCTATGTGACTTGCCTGTGTATTCACAGGCTTTCCAGGATTTTAATTCTCCTCCCTGACTCCCTGAATCCCAGGTTTTGTGGAATTTCTGAGCATTCATAAATCCCTACTAAGGGTTGATTTAACCATGGAAACAAGATTAGATCTGAAAAGAGGGAATTTAAATAATAGATACTAACCTGCCATTATTCTACAAAATAAGGTGAGGTTTTCACAGCTGATAAGGCCAAAATAAAGGCTGCATTTTACTGTCCTTTTCCTCTTCATATAGAAAAATCTAATGGACTGCTACATCAACAATCCCAGAGTTTACAGTGGAGCTTCTTATGACAAGGGTGTCAGAATCTAGGATAGGAATTTAAGGAGGGCAGAAGCTATTTTTGTAAAACTGTCATTTGATCTTCTTGGACTATTTCTATCTGAGTATTGTGAGGATACATGTAGCAACATATAGCCATTTTGACAAGTGCGCCTCTGCTTCCTATGTTGAAAATTTACTGGTAGTTTTGGCTAAGCAAATAATCAAGGAATAGACTAAATAAAGCATTGTTGTTGACATTTAAATAAATTAATAAAATAAACAAGAGTAACAACAGTTAAAAAAAATTTGCCTACCAGTGATGACTTTCCAGCACATTTCAACTGTGCTTGCCTCCTCCAGATATTTTTAAAATCCATATAGATGCACATATTGGACCAAATATTCTCCTACTTGTGATCTCTGGAGATTTCGTCTCTGTGGAAGCTCAAAAAACTTACTGCTTCTGCTCACTTCCTGTTAGCTTGGCAAAGTAAGTCACACCAGAACTATGTTTTTCACTTTAATTTCTGGTATTTTAACACTTCTATCTAGCTAAGTAATTAGTGACAATATACAATAGTTAGTGGTCATCTTCTAAATTTCAAAGTTTATTCGTAATATTCCTATCTCCCTATCCACACATGACCCTCCCAGAAGAAGCAGGCTTCTGCTGGTAGCTGAACTTGATTCAGTGAACTTAGTTCAGTGAGGTAAGTTAGACACGGTGACTTTTGAAAATGTTCCTACTGGTCGTAGGCTGTGATGGGCATAGTGAGACACATGGTTTCCAGTTCTCCACTGTCCCAAACCTTACATAATTTCATTAAAACCAGCACAAATAAAACAAAAATTGTACCAAATCAGAATGCTATACCTTTCCAACTGCTTTAAGGATAAAGCAGGTGTGACTGCATAATATACCAGTTAATGGGAAATCAGTTTTTCATTTTTACAGTTTAAGAGGAGATTCAAGCAATCCTCTGGGCTCCTGTTGAAATGGCCCACGTAGGAGAAGAGGAGGAGAATGAAACTTTCTGCCTGTGATTCAGGGCTTGCTATTTATTTATTTTAGCTTCTTTTTTCCAGACTTCACCAATATTCTCTATCCAGAAAGTTTAGGAGCCATCAGAAAAAATTAACCTTTGGCCAGAGACAGTTCTGCTATGGGGGAGAAGCTGGAGTAGGAGAGAAGGTCATGGGATTCTGCCAAGTATGTTCAAGCTGTACTCAACAATTCTGTGACGCAAACGTCATCCTGTGCCCTTGTCAGACAGCATTCCTACCTGCACAAACAGATGTAGGAGCTCTGCTTTTGGGCTCTGCGCAGTCATGCATCCTAATCCCAAATGGGTGCCCAACATGCCATCATTTCTCATCATCCTACAGTCTTTAAAAGTGTCTCTATCAATTTAGTTTCCAGCATGTTTTGCTGGCAGTAACAAACCAAGTAATGAACTTGTTTGGAAACTGCCTTTCTCCTTAAGGACTAGGTAGCTACAAGAAGTTCAGTAGTCAGGGGAGGAAATCAGAACTCCTTATTGGTAATGCCAAACATATTCTTACCCTTTACAGCCCCAATGCCACACCCAAACAAAAAAGCCTGGGAAGGATCCCTGCTTTGCTACTGTCTGTACATTATGTCTTCTACAGATAAAAGAATCAAATTTCCACATATATCCATCAAATTCAGGAGAACTAAGCTTTTATTCAGACACACACACAAAAAAGAAAAAAAAAAGCAGTCTGAAAGACTGGTCAGGGAAGACTTAGAATAGTGTACACAGCAAATACAATATTCCAGCCCCTGACCCAGAACGTGTTTCTTTCATACACCACATTCACTTCCCAGCTTTTATATACACATATTTAAATTCATATATTTGCATATGAATGGATGCATGCATGTATGTGTACGTATGTATGAACATATTTCTTCCAAAAGAAATAGCACAATACAAGGAGTAATATTACCTGCAACTGGGAGAGATCAGGGGTTTTCTGTGGAAGATGGAAGAGCCTGCACGCGAATGAAAGTAGTTGAGACCTTGCCTACCAGCTGAGACACATAAACCACAATAACGAGTATGCTGTAACCACATCAAGAGAGAAGACATTCTGCTTCACAGCTCAGATGAAAAGCATGCCTGGAATCAGTTTTAACAGACCAGCTTTACTCTGCAACCAGTCAGTAAATGAATATGCCCAATTACTACACATCAGAGGAGAAGAAATAAATTGAGAAGCACAGGTCACTCAGTCACCTTTGCCCATTCGTCCACAGGCTAAAGGAAGGAACTGACCGTGGTTGTTACCAACCTCCTTTCCTAAAGCGGCCATCTGTGAAAAAAAAAAAGGGTAATCAGATGCAATGTTTAGCTTGCTTATTTACAGAACCAAGCATGTCTCATTTAACTCTTAGCCTTAGCAGGTATGTCCAATTGGGTGAGACATGATGAATGACAGTTCTGGCAAAACCTGAAGCATGTTGCTAGACAATGTGATTTCTTTACTGAAAGAGTAATAACCGTTGATGCTAAAAGTGGTCAAAGTTCATTTTGCATTTCATTGGTATAGTACCCGTGTGATGATTTCTCCAAACACTTTTCTGAACAAAGCTCTATGGGAAGCAAGATGGGGAATACAAGGTGTGTGGCATGCTGTATAACAAGGCTAAAAGACTGTGCTGAAAATAGCTGGGAGGTCCCTACTTACTCCCTCAATGCAGGTGCAGTTGAATGCCAATGCAGAGGGTCATGTAGGAAATTCTTGAAATCACCTAAGGAGCTGGTAAAAAAAAGTGGGACTTGTTTAATGAGCTATTAAATAAGGTAAAGGCTTCTATTGCATAATGAGCTGACAAGGTGGCTGCAGTCACTGAGAAAGATGCACACACAGGCTGCTAAAGTGAGCCTATCTGGGTCTAGCTATAGACCTTCTTTGCCATTTAGGTGGTATTTGAAGTGAGACAGGAATAAAAGCAGTTTCTGAGCCATTTGAAAGCGTATTTCTGACACCTCAGGTCAACTGTCATTTTATTTCCAGGGCATACATATAACTACTCTATGAGGAATTTATTTAGTAAAAAGCAAGTCCTGGACAGGGTATCTGGGCTTCATTTCTCATACAGCCTGCATCAGAATAGCATTGCCATTTTCAAGCCACATGGATACTTTCTTACCTGTGGACTGGCCTCAGCTGCCTGAACTCCACTGGGAAGACAAAAAAGCAGAGAAAAAATTAACTGCCAATTATTTCTGAAGCAAGCTGCAGTACTTTTATGATGAATATATTTTTTCTTGGCACAGACACTTGAAATTAGCAGGTTTTCCTTTTCAGTTTATGGCATAGAAAAGCAAGGCTGTTCTTGAGGAAATGTTAAACTTCCTTATATACTCCAACAATGTCTCCAAAGGAGCACAAAAAACCTATGGCAAAGCCTGAAGTCCTATTCCCTGAAAATTCTTTCAATTTCAACAGTATACAACAGCAAAACCATAGCTTTAGAAAATCATGGTATATAGATAATATTTCTTTTTCCTTTATTTCTCATGGCTTTTTTTCCAGGCCTTCAGTACACTCAGACCATCAGCAAATTTTTAGAGAGGAGCACAAGGCAAGAACATATTACTTATTGGTCCACTGTTTCAATAAGAGCATAAATTATTTCTCAAGAAGACCACCATGTCAAATATTATTTACACCTCCAGGAGCATACCTCCCCATTTCTTTAGTACAGTGAATGAAAGAAAAGACAGAAGATGTAGTAGGGATATTAGAAAAAGCCCAGCTGTCTATTGCGTTGTGAAATAAACTCCCTGGGAGAATATTACAGGTCTCTCACTGGAACATCTAAGGTGTAGCAGAGAGTGCATTAACAGAGGTGCAGCAGAAAAATATCTTAATATCACAGATGGGCCAGATGACCTAAAAAGGTTTTATCCTCTAATACATAGGATTCTGTGTTATATGGGGTTTTTCTCAGTACTCGTCTTCTCTGCCTGATTGCAAATCCCATTCAAATGCACATTTCTCCTGCATAATGCAACCTATAAAATGGCCCTCACCAATTATCTTAGCCATTTAATACATACAGAGTCTGTCCTTTTGGAATGGCATAAGCCTATTTTTTCCCTGGATATGTCATTAGAATAGAAGTGTCACTATGCTTCTGATGACTTGCACAAAATAAGAAGACAGGACTGATTGGAAATGTGTTAATTATATTTTAACTTTGCAAGTCAGAAAATATTAATAAGACTGAAATTTCAATTATTAATTATATAACGAGTAACATAATGCAGTTTTACAGTCTAATTCAGACACATTCCTGAATAATTTAATTCAGAAGATGGTGTGACACAGAGGGCTTGGATCAGAGTGAAATCAAGCAGTAGCGGAAATGTAATAGTCTCAGGGCTAAGAAATCAAAATTATTTTCTCCCCCACCTTCCAATTCAAATGTTCCTCCATGATAAAAATTATATTGGAAAACATAATCTCAGCATAATATCTCATCAAAGAATAGGGCACCAACCACTTATTTCTTACATTCATATCAATGGCAAAAGCCTGCACGCCAAAAATATGCATGTTTGGCTGATGATGATTGTTTCCTGATTATTTATCATGGGGTTTAGCTGCTCTCTGCTATATCTTTCTTCACAATACCTGCTTGTGTAAACGGTCATATTTACTATGGGCGTAGGATAGTTCACGGGGCTAAGATGTGAAATAAGTTGTGGAATACAGAAAGTATTCAGAGATTTTTTTACTGTGCTGAAGCGAAAACCAGAAATCTTTCAAAAATATTTGTGAACAAAACTTTTTCCCATTCCTCCCTCCCCACACCCCCTCAGTCCAAATGCACATATGCCTAGATTTTACTGAAAATCTGACAGACAAAGGATTTGAAGGAAATACTCCCACGCCTGAAAAGAATCGCATGCTGGCTACTGCAAGGTGAAGGAATATGATCTCCGGATACCAGCCCCTGTTGTCTGTCACCCTTTAATCTCTCTGTCTGCCCCCTCATCAGGCTCCTTTCAGTGCCCTCTGCTTCTTAACACACCTTGCACATGAAGGGCTGGACTGCGCTTCTGTGAAACCTTATGGTTTTGGCAAACGCATTTTCTGACAGCAGCAAGCACCCACATAGCTTTTCATTTGGCACTCTGTCAGGGGCTGGGAGGATGCTAGAGGTGGAAGGGTGCAGGGAGCCTAACCAGGGAACATTTTGATAGGGCTTCTTATCAGTTTTCAGTGGGCTGCCACATCCTTGCAAGCACATCTCAAGGCAAGGAGCTAAAATGGTGACCCTGGTGCCACCCACACATCAGAGAATTGAACTGAAGGAAAAAGTGGTGACCACTATTCTTTTGTTGAAATCTATCCTGGATTTGCACTGCCATGAGAAGGAGCACAGATACAGGAGCCAGATGGAGCAAACACTGGTGTCTTTCAAATGCCACTACCACAGGGAAAGGCGTGCGTGCACTCGCACACACAAATAAAGGGAGGGAGCACCAGCCTGAAGTGAGAAGAAATAAGGTTGCTGTGGGCAGGAGAGCTGGGGAAGGGAACAGATTGCTGCTCTGCTTCTTGCACCTGAGCGCCCTGCCAAATTGTCACTCAGGCCAGAAGTGGCAGCATAGCTGCAGCCAGTTAATCCCTGCCAAGCCATCCCCAGCTAGCCTGAAGGGAGCCAACATGACCTCCCGCTCACCTCGTATGCCGGCCAGCTTCCAGGTAGCCAATGTCATCAGGAAAGGATTGCTTCTCTGCATGTGCTTTTGTCTTTCTGGCTGAAATATACCTCTCTGTGTGTCAGTGACGCAAGCTGAGCCATGGGGATACAAACACTGGTACTGCAGGTTTTTCAGTTGTTGTTGCTTCTGACTGCAAAAAAGGAAACTCACTCCTTTTAAAGATTAAAGTAAGTTTTCCAACACCGGTGAGAAATCTTGTAATGCACACTGAATGAATACTGAAAACATGGGAGGCATTATTTCTTTTGCCAGACACTGTATTCTCTTCAGCTCCTTCCTAACTGCACACTTCCACACTGCATAAAGAAATGCTCATTCTCCAACTCTGGCAGAGAAGAAGCCACGAGTACTTGTGCAAATATCCACCCCCATGAGTGTCTGCTGACAAAGCCATCTTTGTGAGAGTGCATTTTGGGTGCAAGCTACAGACACCAACACAATGCAATGTGGAGTCATCTAGTCACACGCATCAGGTTGTTCATTATTGTTAATTTTATGGTTATGGGGGTTTTTATTCTAATTATGTTATTTAGGCAAAACCAAAGTGCTCAGCTTGGAAAGCACACAGTGAGCTTGAGATTGCATTGTGTAAAATGAACATATCTTCTTACTCCCTTGTGAAACACCACTAGATTCATGCACAATAAACAGCAACAAAAATGACTACATAGAAAAATGGAAGATTCCTGTAACAGCAATACTGAAAGCAGGATATGCCTATGCTTATGCTTGTGGAAAAAATATTCCATTGAAACAATTTGCACCTCTCTTGGCTCTGTTGCTTGCATGGCCTAAAAACCCTCCTTCTGCACCTCCTTCTCTTCCTCTTCATTTTGCCCTGTAACTTGATGAAAGCAGCACTTATTCAGTTGGTATTTCTTTGACACCATATGTGCAATTTACACCAAAAAAGGTTTTTGGCTAAAAACAGAGACATTTACTTCATACTTCTTTCACAGGCGGAAGCACAGACTTATATTTCTTTAAAAAAATAAAAATCCCTAAACTATCTATCCTTCTTTCCCAGAATGAATCCTAGGGACAGTTATTCTTTAAAATCTTTAGCTTACACTAAACTCTATCTTGGTAATGCCACATATAATGGCATTCTAAATCAAATGTTTTCTTGCTTCACAGTGCCTTTTAAAAATGATAATTTGATGCACAGAGACAAAACTGGGGTGGGGTGGGGAGAGAAATTGCTGGCTCAAGTTTTACAGAGTTAGAAAAATTCCAATATTGCCAAGCAAAAGAGCGAGAGGAGAGGATTCATGCCAAATGCAGAGGACTGTCTTTCAGAACCATGAGCACAGCTCTGGTGACTGCAGAGCAAGCCTGCATTGTTCTGGGAAAATGTATTAGACACAAAGGAAATTTTCTCCCAACAGAGCAGCAGGCTTTCTTTTTCTTACTCTTTCCCTCCTCTCCTTTTTTTAAAGGACTTTATTTTCAAATGTCTTGAAATACTGGGCAATAGCAACTTTCCTTCATCAACAGTCATGCAAGTGAAAAACTACTCTACCTGTATTATTTGGAATTATTATATAGAAATATAGGAAGAGCTGACTTATCAAGTGTTGTACAGTGAACACATTTCTTCAAGTCCACACAATTAATAATGGGCCTGGCTGAGTATAAACATAGATTTTATTTAAAAAAAAATGCTTTGAACATAGGTTTGCCAAAGTAAATTTTTTAAAGTTGACTACTATGGTTAACCAAACCAGCATTAGGATTTTTCCTGTTATTTAGGGGACCTCAGTACTGAGTGTTTATGTTGCAAGGAGTTTTCCTCCACACATCACTAGACTCAGTGCAGTCTAAGCAGACAGTAGGATTCCACAGGTTAACCATAGAATCATTAATAGAATGGTTTGTGTTGGAAGGGACCTTAAAGGTCATCGAGTTCCCACTCTCCTGCCATGGGTAGGGACACCTTTCAGTAGACCAGATTACTTGAAGCTTTATTTAGCCTGACTCTGAACACTTCCAAGGATGGGGCACCCTGGAGCAAAAACTACAGATATTGCCTTTGTTTACAAAGCTTCAGAAAGAGGATGTAGTGATTTTTCCAGTGACAACATAGAGCTATTCACAGAGTAGGAGCAATGTTCAGATTAAGAGGGGATCCACAGAAAATGCTGCATTGGCTTTAATTTATATATAAGTACCAACTAAAAACTAAGCATTTCCCAGCAATAACTTAATTATTTTCCATTCTAGGCGTGCCATATCTATGCATTAACTAATTCTATAATAGAGTAATCCAAGTGAACGCTCAATTTTTAAGGACTGCATCGTATTTCTTTTTGCAACTTAATGAGTTGTTCAATGTAAGCAAAAAGGTGTTTACTCAGCCTCACTTCCTGACACAGAAACCAATGCAGAGTTCTCTAGGAATCAGCTCAGAATATCAGTTATTATTGTTATAATTCTGTCAACAGAATATTGTTGTATATTTGTGCCTTAATAAGTGATATTCATGCAGGAGACAAAGCAACACCACGGTGCAAGGACATAAGCTGATATCATTGAAGAGAGTGAGAATTCTGTAAGGCAGTGAAACTGTTCTTAAGTGGTGGGTGAGCACATGAAAGACAGGAAGCCATTGTTTGAAGGAGGAGCTGAAGTGTTTTGCTTAATAGAGTGGGAGGAGTGAAGAGGAACATTTTGTCCCTTCAGAGAAAAAGGCTTCACTTAAGATCTCATTGAGTTTACAGGCATCTTGTATCACCATGCAAAAATATCCTTATTGCTGAAGTCTTTGTCCACACTTCAGTTAATCCAATATGGTCCTCCCTAGATAACCTACTTCTCAGAAACTGTTCCCTCAACTCCTTGTTCTCACTTTCACCCACAGACATCCTGCAGATCTAGAGCTGGGCAAGAATTGGAAACTGTAGCTTGAGGGAAAACACTTATTTCCAAAAATACTGTTCTATCGTTTGAAACTACAGTTCAGAGATGCAAGAGCTTGCACACAAGGGAAATCTATATAAATATGTATATATATGTATATATATATATATATATGCATGCATACATGTACATTTATATATACGTATATGTCTGTGTATGTGTGTGTGTGTGTGTGTGTTTAATAATTATTCTAGAAGATAGGAAATTGAATCCTTCAAAATAGTCTTCCAAAATCCTCAGCTTCACAGTTCTCCAAGTGACCTCAGGCCTGGTAACAACACAGTAAGTAACAAAACACACTCTGAAAACCTGCTTAACATGTATGCACTCCATCAAAACTCTGACAGTTTTGAAGCAGCAAATTGTTAACAAGAACTACACCTGCAGAAAAGGAGAACCTACATTTCAATCCAGAACCATATTTAATTCATCAGTCCATTTATAGCCGTCTCATTCTCTATTTCTTCCTCCTCCTCTGTGGTTCAGAAAATAGGATACTGACAGTTTTGTCAGCAGTTTGACTCTTATTAGTTTTACTGCTGAGTAAAAGAGCAGTTGTGATCCCTTCATGATCCCATCCCTAGCTCACCTTGGCCTAGTTTAGCTTGCCAGAATTAAGTCTGGTGTAAGCCCCAGCGAGGTAATTAACTTCACCCTTAACTTTGCTGTATGCTTTCTATAGCAGCTCTTACAACATTATGTTCCAAAGTTGGAGGTCATATTATGTCCTTAGGTGTCTCCGGGTGAAAAGTGTAAAATGCAAGAGTGACCCGAGGACACGCAAGTCCCTGTTCCACCTGCCACACAGCAATGCACATACAAAACTGAGCTACTGCACAGTAACACACATACCAAAGTGTGTCAAAGGCTGCTTAGAGAGAGAGAGATGTAGCAATCACGCTAATGTGTAATTAGCGAGTTTAGCGCTGTTCTATACTGCATCTTTCTTTTATCTTTAACAGGCTATAAATTCATATGCCGCGGGACTAATGCTCACTTCCCAACCCACACTTCCCAGGAGACCAAGATACACCATGAAACAACTTCCCCAAGACACATTTTTCCTCCCTCTATGTGAAATTCTATATTCTGCTCCCACAAAGATACAAATCTAGCCACGCACCAGGCTGATATCTTGCAAGCCCCTGGGCTGGACCTTCTGCCCTCTGTTCAGGCAGAACGGGGGCAGCCACAGTGGGAATCAAACAGTAGCTGTCAAATCTGAAGTTATTCACAAAATAAATTCATATTGGTGGCATTAAGAAATCCTCAGTGAGGTAGGTATTTATTCATGAGCAGCAGAAAGGAATGCAGAAAGCAGTATCAATAATATTACATCTGTTTGCACACACTGCAGCGGTGGGAAATCCTTGAGCCCAGAGATTTTGAGGCTAGATGGCACTACTGAGAGCCACTTGTATGGCCTCCTGCATCACATTGATTTTCACCCTGTAATTCTTGAAATCAAACCCAATGCTCCATGGTCATAGCACAAAACTAATAAAGGTCTGTAACTTTGATGAAACTTTTTCTGAAGTATGCATTTCTTGGTAATCCGTACCCCTGAAAAATCACCTTTGGTCTTTTTTCCTGCTTTACTTGCAACTGCATTTTTTTCTGCTCCTTTTGTAGATAGGAATAGACTGAAATTTGAGTTGCATTTTTTAACCTGTCTTTGAACAACAGGGATGATTTCACAGGTGTTATGTAACAAAGGGAATATCACCTCCATAGTTCTGTTCATGACTCCATTTCTCGGCAGATAAAGGACTATATTCATGTTTTATACATAGACTGAATATTTGGGGCAGAAGGGTGTGTTGCTAGCATGTACACATTATGAAAAGCACTATCACAGACCACCCAAACCATTATTAAATCCATTCTTTCTTCATGTAGTGTTACACTGTGCTTGATGTGCATCTCTTTGTTCACAGTCAGAGGCACATATTTCACTAATTTGGTTCAGTATACATATGGTGTACATGTGTTTGTTCCTAAATTTGTGGTCTTTCAGCTGGCTGCATTAAAAAACACAGTACTTGATTGGAACCACATGGCTCAAGTATTCTAGATTTTTCATATGTATGTCCTATAGTCAAACCCTTCAAACACTTTGAACCTGCCTGTTAAAAGTCTAGAGGTCATACCAGATTTCCCAGCTTTTGTAGGTTTTGGGTTTTAAGAAATGGGAGTAATCTTGAGAAAAACTTCAATAAGCACCTACTTGACTTAATGCTGGTTATGGAAATTTTGCAATACTAGTGATTGTACAAATTATTTGCTTTGGGACCAAGCAAAATCAAAATACTTAGATATTCATTTTTTATTTAAAACTATTCAAAGATGTAGCTGCCTGAATATATCAGGCAGCTGAATATGCCTGAATTCTCTCCTGTGCTGCATTGCAAGGTTAAATGTGTTTAACAGTATAACTGAAAAGAGACACAAACACTGCAATATACAGCACTGCCTGAGAGCAGTGCAGCCACTTATGGGACCTCAATGCTCCAACTGCCATTTCATGACATTTAGAAAAAGCATTTTGCTACACACGCAGTGTGTTGGGAATGCCAGTACACTCAAAAAGATTAGGTGGTCCTTTGTATTTCACATCTGTGCTCATGCTCCACAAGCCTGACTGCCATTGAACCTCACAGGTAAAAGCTAATGAGGGAACAAAGTGCTCTTTAGGAGGCTGTCCCTTCTGCCATGGGTGAATCTGGATTAAGTGTGCACAAATACATGCTTGGAATATGTAAGAGGTCAAACTGCCTAGAAGCACTTGGGAAAGAAATCTCCCTCATCTTTCACTGTCTAAGATGACCTTTATTCGCATCATCCTACTATGACTAAAACCTCCAAATTTCCTACTGTCCGTGCCCTAAAGGATTAGAAAATATTTTAATTTGGCTTTGTGCTGCCTATACACTCAAAAGAGTTTGTAGGCACCTGTCAGTCAAGTGGGTATTGTTCCCTGACTATCCACTCTTTCGCTGATCTCATTAGTCAGTTTGACTGACAAGATAGTGCACTCTGTTTATGGCTGTTATGGAGACTTGTAATTGCTATTAAAATTCCAAAAACAAAGTTCATCTTTTTTCCCTGATGTCCCTGAGACATTTGAACAATAGCAGTGATTAATTTAAACTGAAAAATACATTGTGGTTCCTTGTAAATCCAAATGTCTCTTTCTCCCATTTAAAGCCATTAATTATCTTAGTGACTTTTGAATTACTTACTGAGCCTGTACTATTATGATCAACCTCTTGCTATTGAGAGAAGCTGTCTGGTTTTCCAGCCATTTCCTTGTGTCAAACTCAGCTCACACTGACTGCAGCACAGACCATGCCTCTTGGCCAAGGAAAAACTCCTTTAATTCTTCAGCAGTCAGCATATCCCACATGCCAATAGATTCTCAAATTCCACTATACATAACTATTTAAAAATCAGTCATTATTACTACTCACTTCCTATGCATCAGTTAGCTGCAGGTATATATCCTACTTGTGTATACTCACATAGAGAGACCACTGGAAGGATGAATTTTTATCCAGGGAGAAGAAAGTATTAGTTGTTCCATCTATCTCCTTGTGATTTCTGACACCTCTTACTAGGTTGATGACATCTGCACATTGTTCAATGCATCCATCTCTTAGCAATAAAAAAAAAATTAAAAAAACCCCACCTGATTTATAAGTCCAAGTGAACTACAGGAAAGAAAAGCTTTTAGAAATGCAGTGTTCAAATGGTGATGGTGGTAGTGTTCTGTTACATGAGTTTCAAAAGCGATGCACTTTGTTCTAATATATTGAAAAAAAAGTAGTTTGCATAAAGCAGATTAAATTGATCATTCAAAGACAAAAAGGCAATATAAGGATAAGAGATGTGAAACAAAAGTTATTTTCAAATGGAGATCAGATTATGCATTTAGTTACATTCCCCAGGTGGACAAGAAGTCCAATAGCATCCTGGCTGGTATCAGAATCAGTGGCCAGCAGAGCTAGGGCAGGGATCGTCCCGCTGTATACAGCACTGGTCAGGCCACACCTCAAGTGTTGTCTTCAGTTTGAGCCCCTCCCCACAAGAAACACCTTGAGGGGCTGGCCATGTCCAGAGAAGGGCAACAAAGCTGTTTAAGGGCCTGGAGCACAAGTCTTAGGAGGACTGATGGAAGAAGTGGTGAGGAGGAGGCTCAGGGAGGACCTTATCACTCTGTACAACAATCTAAAAGACGGTTGTAGCGAGGCCAGTGTAGGTCTTTTCTCACAAGTAACAAGTAACAGGACAAGAGGAAACCGCTTCAAGTTGCAACAGAGGATGTTTATATTAGATACTAAGAAAAAATTCTTCATTTAAAGGGTTATTAAGCATTGGAACAGGCTTCATAGGAAAGTGGTAGAATCACCATTGGTGCAAGTAGTTAAAAAAAATGTGTAGATGTGATGCTTAGGGATATAGTTTAGAGTTGAATATAAATGGTTCTATGATTCTATATAAAGGAAAGACATTTCTCTATCCTGGAGACTGGTAGAAAGTCTCCAAGAAACTGTAGACTGAGAGAAAATCTTCCTGCACTGTAAGCGGTGCAGTGATGTACAGTGGAAAATTTTATCATATGTTTATCTTAGTGATATTGTCCCATCTCTGTGGCCAGAGTTAAACTAAAGGACAGGAGTAGTGAAATTCTCTAGAAACAAATGACAAATTAGAATAAAAAGACAAGGATAAAACAGCTCAGGTGAACAGCTTCAAAGATTTATCTTCAAAGGATTTGTCTGGGCCACCAGTTTGGAAAAATCTGTTTACCTAGATATGAAAATGGTTTTCTATTATTAAGCACAGTATGAAAAGTTATTTAATAGTTACAGAGCCTCAAGCCAGAGAAGAGAGTAAGTTACCAACAAGTATGTCAATTGACAACAGTGAGTCATTCTGTAAGAGATGGAAAAAGAGAGAAAAAGAAGGTTTAAAAAGGAATTCTACTCAGTTCATCCCAGAGATGGAGGTCAGCAGGCTACATATTGCACCAAATCTTTCAGGATAAGAATAAATATATAGAAAGGCTTTTATTATTATAACTTCATAATATATATGCTTCCTCACTCTAGATAAATGAAAATATACTATGTTAATTCTAACAAGCCTGTGTTTCACCTAGTCTCTCTGACTGCTAACTCCACCTTGCCCAGAGAACAAGAATTTTCAGACTGCATATGAATCTATTATAATCTCTGTCTATAGGCAGACATATTAGAGAACAGAGAACACCACCATCTGCCTCACCCTCAAGAAATCCAACCTAGTGTACTTGAACCATGGGCTTCACCATGAGTGATGAAAAGAAATTCAGGGTTACCTCCATAGTTCATACTCAGGAATAGTTAAAAGGGATGTAATATTGGTAGTTTGCTTTGTGAATGTGACAGCAAGACAGTATGTGTTAAGGCAGAAAGTATGTTAGACACTTCCTCTCAACATCCAGAGAGAGTTTTTTCCTCCCCACATCACAAGTCTAACTCAATGAAAAATGTGAGAAAAGTGTGTGAGGTGTGAGGCCTGAAACATGCTTTCAATTCCTATTCATGCATGCCTGTGAGGTCACTGTTTTATGGTGTCTACAACACATTTCTTGTAGGCATCTTCTCATTGAATCAGATGGTCAACACAAGCAAAGCAGGCTGTCACACACGTGCTTGCCTATTTTTTTTATTTTGGTGCGAGTCTAATAAAAGTCATACCTCACCTGTATGCCTTTTCTTACTTCTTTGTGGTTAAAAGGCACTGTTGGTTTTCCTGCTTTGTGATGATGTTGTAGCTGCACAAAGCTTTTGGAAATCTGCCTAGAGGGAAAATGATTCCTCTTTGAGAGTCTAAGGCTGCCATTAAAGCAGGAGCATAAACCATTACAGAATACCTGTACCTTATAAAAGGAGAAGGCTATATGTAGTGGGGTGGGTATAAAGATTTTTTGCATCTTAAAGCGCAGCAGTAGATCGAATTCTGCTTACTAATATTTGCAAGACAACCATATAAAAACTTTTCTTACCAAGATGAATGAACTAAATTCCTTGGAGCTTGACTCATTCTTTACCCACCATGTCATGCAAGTGCACATGTGCTGGAGGCATTCGCATGCTTTCTCACCTGTTCTGCCATGGAGCCCAAGCTGTCCTTCAGAGAGGCTTTTACAGTTACAGAAATATGTCAAAAAGCTGTGCAGTCCCAAACCTCCATATTGCCTTTCAAATTGCCCCATGAGAGATCAAATGAGATTTTAAAAAATAAGAAAAGTTCTCGGTGTTTGCCATGTCCACTGACTGTGCATTCACGAAAGGGGAAGAATGAGCTCATCTTTTATCGGTTTTGATAACTGGCCATGACACCCAGATTAGAAGATATTGACTGTCAGGTTTTTGCCTGCATTAGCCAGGCAGTCAGTAATATGGAGGATGATGATCACATCTTCCAGCATCCTCACAAAAGCGTGTTCTGTTTACCCTGGTTACATCACCCACATGTTCTGAATAAGCTATCATGCTCTTAAATCAACAACTTATACACACACCCTGTGAGATGGAAAAAAGAAATTATACTGTAGGGGAAGCAATAAAAAGAGTATGTCAGACATTACTTCAGCATGGTTGTAGGAGTATAGCTAGCGGACAAAAGCTACACGTTAGGTAAGGAAAGTGCTGAGGGCTCGGGCCTGAAGCCAGAAAGGCCTTGCTGGATGTATCTTTTTTCAATAATGAACTCCCACCAGAGCCTACACTTTATGAGCTTGACACATCTAAATTACGTTCAGCAACATTAAAATGCTGAAATAATAGGATAAATTCAAACCAATTAGAGAGCATATGGAATATTGCCTTCCTAATGGTATGCATAAGCATCTCCTGTCAGATTTATCAGATTAAAGACCCCAACTGCTGGCAGTGATCAGATCCATGGTGATAAACGGGCACAAGGGTATGAGCAAAGTTGCATGTGATCTTTGAAGTGGGTCTAACACAGGAGAAGGAATCTGCATTGCAGTTGGAGGCTTCTCCCTTTGTTTCAAGGAAGCAGGGAAATCACACTGAATACTCAGCCCAATCAAAGGCCATTGTTTTGCCAGATCAGTACCTTGGATGAAACACATTTTTCTTTTGTCATCTGAGCATTTCTGTCCCAAGATTAATGCCCCAAACAACACACCAATTAACCTTCAAATGACAGTGAAAGGCTTTCCTTTGGTTCTTTCAGCACAAAATAGTAACAGTCAAAAAATTCTGAGCTTTAAGAAGAAACATAAATGTTAAAACCCGAGAATGGAAAAAGGTATATAAAGCTCCATGAAATATCATAAAGCAGAAAACAAAGCACCAGCAATATCATCAAATCATCAGTCTAAGGCAGACACCAAGCACAAAAAATGTTTGCCCAACTTGCTGAAGTTTGGTAAAATTACAAGCAAATTACAAGAAACTGAAAAAAAGGATGAATTGCCACCCTTGTGTTTGATAATGATAGATTTAAAATAAACCATGTCAGGTGTAGAAGTTCTTAATACACTTTGATTGGTTCTCCAGGAAATTATTGCTATTGTTGTATGCATGTTAAGTCAACCCAAGGCTTCTAAGACCCTTAAATGAGAAATTTGAGATGGTCAGTTTGGAGTTTCAACCTGAAGGATTGCAGTGAAGTTAAGTCAGACAGGTCAGTCTGTAGATGCCCAGCTGAGGATCTGGTGTCTACAACTGTTTTAGCCAGTTGAAAATGCCCTACACATCTACAGCTTTGATTTAAGATGCACTGTGCCAAATGAAATGCTTCCAGGTGTTCTTTGAGTCTCCTGTTACCCTCCTGCTGAGACACTCAGCAGCATGCTGAGCTGCTCACCTAGGTATAGTGTCAGCATTATCTCAGACCCAAAGCCCATCTGGTGAAAAGGAGCACCCTGGAGAAAAGGCCCTTGTTCTCTGGAAACCCTTAGCTGGAGGAATACCCCCTCATATTTCAGTAAGCCTCTGCTCATATTGGTCCAGCTCTGGGGAAGGGGAATAGCCTCCAGCAGCACAGACCTGAAACTATTCCAAGTTAGGCATGCAGACCTGACAAGAAACCATGCATCCTTTCCTCAATAGTGGCATTAGCAGAGCAACTGCTAACAAGTATTTAGGATCCTGGCACAGGATATGACAAAAGACTCTTTAACCTGCCCATAAATCACTTAAAAGCCAGCCAGTGCTAAGAATGCAATTTCCCTGGTAATCCTTAGTTTCCTTTTATGATATGCTTTTCATCTGTGTACCTTCAACTGTCTTTGTACTTCTCATCACTTTCAGAAAGTACAATCTCCAAAAGGCAATTCAGCACCAGGAGTTTAAGCGAATGCAGGCAGGAGACTCTAAGGACAAAACTTTTATCACTTGTCACACTAGACTTGGCATTTTCTCTTTGTTCCTGGAGGCATCAGATCAAATGATTCATTTAGTTTGAATTTAAACATATTAACCTAATCAATTTTTGAAAGTCAGGAGACTGACTTTTCAACATCCATGATCACCATTGCTCTACACTATTACTTGGGGTCAAAATGAAAATTTAAAAATACTTAATGGAACATACTTTTCCTGCAGCCTATATGTTTAAAAAGCATTATTACATCTGTTTCAAGTTCTGAGAAGCAAGAATACAGTGTAATTAAATACTAGTCCCATTCAATCCCTGACTGACACAAAATCGATAATCTATTTACATATTTCATATGGCTTCCTCACTTAAACAAAGAATAAGTATACAATCAGCCATGTAACTTTCCTTCTTGTTGATTTGCCAATACCTCACTATTTCATGCCGCACACTTTTGAGGAACAATCTTCTATTATCTCCAAAGCCTGACTCCCACTTCTGGCAAGAGGGTCTAAGCACAAAGTTAAGACGCAAAATTTCTGCAGCAGCCAAAGCAGTTAGATTCCTAAAATACCACTGAGCTGATTTCACCATGCTCTACCTTTAAATATTCTTTTATCTTAACATTAGAAGGTGATGATTAAATTCCCTGATGACTGGTCACAACACAATGTAATGCAAGCAATGAAGTAGTTTCTGTTCATAGCTTTAATTCCAATACCCAACAAAAACTTTCGGTGAGTCAAGAAATTTTAAGCAAAGCTTAATTCTTTTGATCAAATTGTATTACTGCTCTCATAAAAGACTATGATGTTAGAATGACCCATCTCTTCCTTCCTCAGGTATTCATATGAATTCAAGATTATGTTACTTGCATTTGTTTTACACTTTGGTTGGAGGAACAGGACAGGGATTTCCAACCTCAAGATATAGCTATCAGACAAATATGAGATAAAAAGAAAAATATCTTTTGCAGAGAAATGAGGACTGGGGACAGATGAAAAATGTGTAGATTCACTTAAAAGAGCAAAATTAATAATTATCACACTATTTCCTTTAATCTCTCCATGTTGAAAAGCAAACAGAGCATGTTATTTTCACACATCAGAATTTGTTTTTACTGCAACTACAACAACAGTTGTTGATGGAAAAGGGGCAAAATAAGGTGACTTTAAAAGCATTCCTTCCTAAAGAACCATGCAAAAGTTCCCAGGGCATAAAACTGAAATAATGACCTGCCATAAACTCTACCTCCAAACTTGGTAGTAAAATTTGTTGAGAGTAATACATCTGCATCTTAAAGCAGCAGACTTCAGTCCCTTTGTTTTCAGTCACACAGAAAAAAAGAAAACAAAATCTGTATCTTAGCTGTGCTGGTATCTTCTGCCTTGTGAAAGTGAAATTTCAGTGGATCAGGATCACTGTGTAGTCACATAGGCAACAAATTCACTAACTTCTCTGCATCTGTTGCCCAAATACCAAGACAGTAAATTAATTTTTTTTCTCTTCTTCCTTTCATTCAAATTTTGTGGCCACCTTGTCACACATTGTGGAGTCTCACCAGTCTCTCTACATGTTTGCATCAGCAAAAGCTACTGCCACAGAAATATGCTGCAAGCACACACCTCCTCAGACTCTCTTTTTTTTCCTCTGAGACACACTTTTCTGCCAAAAGGCAAACGCAAACAATAGTGTCATGCCAGGTAGCACTGAGCACAGCTGGCATGGAGCACTGGACAGATAGCCAGCCTCAGAGAGCAGAGCAGCAGATCCAGAGTGTCAGCACAATTGAATTGTTGTCCCTGCCCTTAAATCGCGCTCTTTTGCACTGCAGCCTTGCAGGCATTAGGATGTGTGGAACCCATAAAGGCACATGTTTTTTCAGCACCTTATATCAGCATGCCAGGAACCACACTGTTAGAAGTGGAGCAGCTAAAGCAAGTACAAATAAAGTAAGCTGCAGGATCATTAGAGGGAAACAAAGCAGTCCCCAAAGTCAGAGGTTTGATGCGAGAAAACCGTAGCTGTGTATTTACTTTTGCATTGCCCTACTTTTAGAGCACTTTCTCAGGACAACCCTCTGATGGGAGAGGTAGCAGCAGGGTGGCCGATGTGTCACACACGGTTGGCTGTCTGTTCCGCCAAACCTCTGGAAACAGAGACAGGCGGAGGCACAGTCCTCTACACAGAATTTGGACCGACCATGCTTGACATTCGACACGTAGCCAGCAGAACTGAGGCATACATCTCAGAGAAAATATGCAGAAGATCCTTTCAGAAAGCTGTGGCCTGGTGAATAAAGGAGATTTAATCATCCAGCTGCTCCCAGTTTGACTCTTCTCACTTTTAGCTGGCTGCTACACAGAGCCCCAAGACAGTCCTCTCAGGTGCCGTTCCAGCACCTGAGATCCACACTTGCCAGGGAAAGAGGGCCCTAGAGACTTGACCCCTCCCCAGAAAGAAAGGAGCTGGGCCACTGTGCAGGTTGCCAGCTCCACCTCCATCCCTGTGGAGGCAGGGACAGCATTTGCACCATTTTGCAAAGCTGTCACACCGTGTTGTTACATTACAATGTGCAATCATCAAACAGTTTGTTCAATTCCTTCTTGATTAAATTCAGCTTCATTAAACCTAAGTAACATATCTGTTTAGTTTTAACAGCAACGATATTTCCATTCTAAATATCTGTCTTTCTGAATGTCTTCTTCCCCTTTGAGACCTTTCTGTGACCTCGGAGTGTATTCACGTCCCATTCCGGTTTTTATTTCCTTTCTCGGTCTTTTTCTTTCCATGCAGGCAGCTTCCTCCCTATGAACTTTGTTGAAGCATCTCTGGTTCCTGCCTTCCAGTATCTCCAGGGGTCTGATTGTGCATGCAGCCCTTGAAGTTGAATCAAACAGGCACCTTTGTCCTGAGATGATGGAATGTTAGCTGCTTTGATTCCTGTTGCTATTGCATGCAGTGGATGAAAGTGGCAATGCTTAGACAAATCAGGCATTTTCCTGGTGATTGTATAACTCTGCTCAGGTTCCATTTTTACACAAACATGATCTTTCTGCACAGACTACCTACATCACCTAATTATCATTCCTTCAATACATTAATTTGCATTTAGCATACAGTGTGCACACTAACAGTCTACAGTGCAAATGAGAGGGAAGGGATGCCGAAATAAAAACCTACAGGTACCTGAAATAGGCAGAGGAAGCCAGAGTAAGTACAGCTTCATCTCTCCTCACCGAATCGACAGGCTGAGCACAAAGGTGTACCTGCCTAATTGCCCCTCAGGGATTACTGCACTTTCTCCATGCACCTCGCTTCTGTAACCTGGGCAAGCCTTCACAGATACCCCATATGAGAAATGGCTGCTTTTAAATACCTGGAGGCTTTAGTAAGGAAATCTATTTTCAGTGAAAGGACTGCTGTCAGAACAGGAAAGAATATTGGAGTAAATGATAAACAAAGGCATGGCGGAATACAGCGTGCTGGTTATGCAGGTATGCAGAGACTGAAGCAGGGGAGCTCTGCCCTCCTTTTCACTCATCAGCACATCTTTCCTTTCCATCTTTCTTAGCGAATGTCCTTGAATTCTTCTTACAGGTACGTTTGTACCATGGGAGAACAAGGAAGTTTATTTTAAAGCTGTTTTAAAAGCTTTTATTTTAATGACACTTTGAGCCAACCGGGGTCTGCTTTCTGTTTTGGGTTGTATGTATAATCTGAAGGGGATTAATGTGGTGCTGATTGCTAGGCTAAACTGGATCAAAAAATGTTAAAGCATAATGTACCCTCTCTAATGTTTAATAATAGCTGTAGTCGTTGGTACTCCTGTCATTTTAGACTTTTTATTCATTTTGGTAGCAATATAATCATTCAGTGTTACAATTGCTCCTACACTACCTTGAATGACTTTTGGAAAAGCAGGAGCTTTTATCACAATATGTTGTCAGTCTCCAAAGCGAGGAACTGGAAAGGCTTACAGCAAATTTTGACCAGAGCTGAAAGGGCTGCTACTTTGTACAATTTCCTTACACTGAAATTTAATACACTGGAATAATTTTGTTGCAAGCATTGAGGGTTTTATTCATAGGTGAAATGAAGAAAATCACTTTGTTTGGTGAATAGTTATTAGAAAATCTGCAGAGAAAACAGAGAGAAGATTTTTTTTTTTTTCCCCACAAAGCCAGATCATTCCATGAGTTGGCTTGCAGCACATCTCCTCAAGACTATATTAGCAAAGAGACAGGGAGAGCAATCTGGAAGGGGCTGGGGGTGGGGGGGGGGAAGACTATCAACCAGTGAGTGAGTGGGTGGGAACTTCTTAAACTCAAATTGCACTTGATCAAAAAATGTCTTGCATTTACCCTAGAGGTGAGTATAACTGATACAGCTGAGAAGCTAGGAAGCACAAGTCAAAATGAGGGGGAATCTGAACATTTTTTTTTTTAATCATGCCTGATCAAATAGCTTTAATCATTATGTTTCAGCCTGACATGATAGCAAAGAGAACAGACCTCAAATCTGAAGAGCGAGTATTTACCATTGAAAAGTCAATTCCTCTGTCACTAGCTCTAGCAATAGTATCACTATAATTATGAGTTTAATATCTGAAATTCGTTGATTTCATATTTGCATGCATGTATGCTAACTAAAATTAATTAATTTTAATTGCATACACCAATTACAACATCAGGCTCATTTTCCAACATATTATTCCTCGCTGATTACATATCCTCTAAGATTGCTTTAATTTTTCATTTTGTGCTTTAAAGTCAAAGAATAATATGTATTTCTAATTAAGCTCACTTACATATCTCACTGCTGATTAAATCACTATTTAATATTTTATAACACAAGCCACCTTTAATTTCCCCCACTGAGAGCAAAAGCCTTGCAAACTCTTTTCTTTCTCTCTCTATTTCACCGACCTTGCCAGTGCTGTGTTGCTACAGGCAGATTTCTTCCATCTTCACAGCAGAATGCCAATGAACCACCTTGTTGACAGACATTCATCCTTGGAGGGGGAGGAAAACACTTTTCTGACCACAGGACCTGCTTTGAAAAGATCAGCAGCCTGCCACCACCACTGGCAGGAAAGAAACAAGACACTCAGGAGAGACTTCTAGCAGTGTCTTTAGGGGATTGCAGGTCTTGATGAAAGTCTCTGGAACTGACACATTTCAAACCTTTTAGGGGAACCTGGAAGTTCCCTGTTGGAGCCTACCAAAGGCTGAATGTTGAAAAATGAAGAGGAAAAGGGGATTCTTCTCTCCTTCTCAACCAGCACCGCAGAATGAATCTTGCCAGTCAGTCCTGAGCCATGACTGTATTAAATCCAAAGGATTAACAGAAACTGGCAGAAAATATTAAGAAGTACCAAAGTTGCTTCTGTATGCCCATGGGGATTACACAATTTGGGCTGTACTAGCTAAACAGTCTCATTTTCACCATATCATTCTTGGGGTAGCAAAGAAGAAGCTAAACCAGATGAAATCCTTAACAAATTCGACTTCATAGCAACCAAAAGAAGAAATTAACTCAGGCTTGACCCAAGCTTCACTGAAATTAATGGGAAACTGTTGATCATGTTGTTTGAAGTATGATTATTTCCATGCACAATGGATACAGGTATTTATGTCAGCAGCATAGATTTAGGAAGACCTATGCTGATTTGGGCACTAAAAGAAAACAGAGCTTTCCCAGCATCTGTTTTTATGCGTGGCACTTCCCTGACGCTGCCCACCTCCAAGTTATTCAAAAAAGGTAATCCTTACCTGAAATACTTGTTAAACTATACCTTTGCAGCTGTTAACTCTTTGTTAGCATCTAATTAATTGTCTAGAGAGTCATTGGCCCAGACTCATCACACGTCACCCCTGGCATATCAGCCAAGCCATGTCTCCTTCCCATGGGGAGGGAGAAGGAGAGCAGGGTCTTCAGAGCGTGACTGATCCTCTATAAGCTCTGTGCTCTGCTCTCCACTGACTGCCAGAGCTTTAATAAATTCTCTACCATCTGAAACTACTTAAGTGTGCCATTGTGATAATGTCAGGTCAGCAAAGAAAGACAAATCAGGATGGGATGCTACAAATAAGAAAGCTTTTCTTGAAACTACTGAATCAACAGGGAGAAAAAAATCACAACCAGAATACTCAGCACACTAAGTTCCTTACTGAATTAAACTAAAAAGTAAACAGTGGTGCAAATATTTGGCAGTGCCATACAGGAAGAAAAAAATCAAAGGAAAAATACACTGTTCAAGTCCTTAAAATATTATGTTCAGGGAATACACAAGGAAGAAAATTTTGGACAGAAATAAGAAGAGAGGGAAACTTGTCA
>CM031858.1:48526438-48793623 GCA_018697195.1 Certhia americana
AAAAAAAAAAAAAGGAAGAAGATGTTGAACAATTCAGCTTTTTAAAAACCATCCCTTGTATCTCATCTCGTCCAAAAGTAGCCGAAGCATTTCTATCCACTTTTCTTCTCAGAATTGGATGATTATTCAGGCTATATTCAAAACGTATATACATTCTGTTGCTGTGTCCAATAGGATAGTGCAATTCTTCCAAGGGAAAAAATGTTCTTTCTCTAAACTAAGACTGATGAGCCAGCAGACCTTCTCAAACAATAAATAGGGAAAAAAAAAAAAAAAGAAAAGGAAGGGATCTGGCATGTGAAGCTGTATTGTAGGAAATTAGCTTAAGTCCCTACTATAAGCCCTTCTAAGTTTATTCAATTTGTCATAATCTAAAAATAGTGAAATTGAATCAGAAAGGAGCCTAAATTCAGGCATTAGTTGTCCTGTCACACTTTGTCACCTGTGAAATGGGGATCATATTCCTTTACTTCCTTCCTACTTCTAAAATCATATATATTAAATATATGTGTCATCTCAAGAAACATAGTAGAGAAGCCAACATGGCATTTAAAGTAGAGAGAAATAATAGAACAGATCATTCCTTAGGATTCATTTCCTTCTAGATATTAACTCAGAAGATAGATAGATAGATAGATAGATAGATAGATAGATAGATAGATAGATAGATAGACAGACAGACAGATAGATATAGATATTATATTATATCTTATCTTTACATGCCAGAGTCAATACAATCTGCATATTTTGGCACACTACTTTTTTAAGTGTATGGTTTAATTTTGAACCTTTTTGTTTTGATTTACCATTCATTACACCTTGCATGCTGCCTAGGTCTGTGTACTATCTCAGGAGACGGTGTAAAATAGGATGGGCTTTCTCTTTCTTTAATTTAAAAAGCCCTTACACATAGCTAGCTGACCAGACTGCTTACGTTGGAAATGGGAACTGATGTTCAAGAGGACAATTCATCTTCTGTATCTCAGACAAACATCTACCAATGCCCATTGAGAGGTCTCTTCCATGGACTACAGTAGGCCCAGATAGCCATTATTTGACTAAACACCTAAGGTTTCAATTCTAAAGTTAGGCTAAATGAATCCCATGTTTCTGGGAAAGGAAAATTACCAGGTTATCCAGAGTGCAACCTTGAGGAGACAAGAGATGAATACTACATGGATGAGACAGCATCCAAGCAGAATACAGAGACACCTTAAGGTGCTGATGACTGAGCATTTCCAGGTCAATGGCATTGCCCATGGCTGGATTTTTTTAATCTTAAAAATAAAATTCTTCCCAATGAACTAAAAAGAGACTCTTAAAAATCCATGATAATTTATAGCAGGATACAGCAAACAGTTTGGGCGAGGCAGAAGATGGCTTCTGCTGTTTATATTTCTGTTTCAAGTGCAAAATCAATATTAGATCTGGGAGCATCATAGCTCTGATCATATCCCATATGCAAGGGAGGCTCACAGCAACAAAAGGACTGTTAATAACTAATATTGATTCACCTTTCCCTAATGCACGGACAAAAAAACATCAACAGGCTGGTCAACAGCCTGAAGCAATGAGCCCTATAATAGCCCACTAAACAAGGAGTAACACAGAGTTCGTTTATTTATTCTGGCGTCACATCAATTGCATGCAACCCCCTGAGAGACGAGTGGATTTAAAGCAAGAGATTTACAGGACAGTTTCTTTTGTGAGTGTCACACACACATTGTACCCCAACATGGTGCTGGATTTAGAATTTACTGAGTTGCTTAACCTGATTCTCCACCTCCACACATCTTTGTTGTTCTGTTCTCCGCTCAGTCACAGGAGCTAGCATTCCAGTTTTATTCTTTCTCTTTTACCAGACTATTAAAAGCAGTATATCACAGCAATTATGGAGATGTTGGGGTTTTTTTTGCTACATCAAGAATGATACAAATGTACAAAAGTATTTTGAGATAGAAACAATTCACCTAAGAGCCTTTCTCACCATGTTTATTTCTCTCATTAAAATAAGTGATCGTCAAGGGAGTAAACTAAAGCTACCACAAAAGCCTATAGATCTCTCCTAGGTGAAAACTTTACTAAACAGCAGCTAGATAACACTTTTAAATTAAATGGTGCATAAAGGGAAAGCAAGCAGAAAATATGAAAATCCTGTAATAACTCTTTTCTAAAACTATATTCAACTGAATAATATGGCATAAGTCTAATCCCATGAACCTTCCAATGTAATTGCTATTTGTATAATCTACTCAAGAATCCAAAGATACTACACTGGGACGTTGAAGTACTTTGGAAAAGAGGTGAAATGCTTTTTTCTATTTTTTTCTTAATTTTAATCCCATTTATAGGTTTTCCCTTCTATACAATATTCATTACCATAGTTTCCAAGCTTGTGAACATCACAAGAATGTTTTTATGATTAAATTTTTTCTTATTTTTTTTTTAGTGAGAAGTTTATGCTGTGTTGATGCCAGGAAATTTGAATAGAGAGCAAGTATCCCAGTATCATCCCATGGTAAATTACAAAATTCTAGTTACACCCCATGAGAAAACTTGATGATGTAACTTGGATCTAAAGAGACAAGAAGCTTCTGTTTTGAACCCCTCCTATCCATCTTAAATTAAAATTTGGGTTTTAGAGCTGGTTTGGGTTTTTTTTCTCCGTAAAACTTCAGACATCAATGAAGGTGACAGAACAATGTCCATTTCATGGAATATGTATGGCTATATAAATAATAAATATAAGTACTCAGCAGTGTGGCATACATGAGTCACACACAGAAAGAAGTCTCACTAGCAAACTAAAAATAACATTCTGGAATAATTCAGAAGAGAAATTTGAATTAAAGGATTGTTTTGTTCAAATTTCTCAGGTATGCAAGGCCGAAAAAAATCACAAATCAAAAAACTTTAAAATTACCTCACTGTCGTAGAATCCTAGAATCATTTAGGTTGGAAAAGAACATTAAGATCATTGAGTCCAATCATTAACCCAGCACTGCAAGCCTTATACCATATCCCCAGATGCCAAACCTACATATCTTTAAAATACCTCCAGGGATTGTGACTCCGTTTGTGACTTCCTGAGCAGACTGTTCCAATGTTTGACAACCCTTTGCATAAAGAAATTTTACCTAATATCCAATCTAAACCTCCCCTGGTGTAACTCTCCTCTGGCAAAGAAAGAGGCCGTTTCCTCTTGTCCTGTCACTTGTTACTAGGGAGAAGAGACCAACTCCTACCTGGCTAAAAACTCCTTTCAAGGAGTTGCAAGGAGCTGGGCCTCCTTTTCCCCAGAGTGCACAATGCCAGCTGCTCCTCAGCAGACTTGTTCTCCGGACCCTTCACCCTCTTGGTTGTCCTTCTCTGGACACACTCCATTGCTTGGGAATCCAAAGAATTATTCTAAGAAAAACAGGCCTGTAAAAATGGCAGCATGGAGTTCAGGAGCTGATGTCTCTCTCAAATTTCTGATCAAATCTGTTTTAGAGATGGGCAATTTTCTTCCCAGTTCGTCTCCCAGTAGGAATTCTAAAAAATTACTGTGCATTTGAAGTCAGCCTGGATCTTCCCTCTCTGCTACATGACCATCAGTAAATAATGTATATGCAGAACTGATTAGATCTGTAATCACATCTCAGTAATTCCACTTCCATCTATGTGTATATTGAACTAGCACAACATCACTGGGTTGGATACAGTCTCTTGAGGCTATCTGATGTCTCCTTTAATTAAAACTCAGAAAGCACTTCTAATGATAAATATACACAAAAAGGCGCAGATTTAAGATCTCTTCATGGAGCTGTGCCACTTCTGGAGGATGAACATGAGTAAAACAAGCACTAGGGACATATTTTTGCCACAGAAGTCAGCAGATAAAACTCTGAACCCATATGGAACAGATCTGATAAGTTAAAAGGTCACACTTTAGTATTGTCACTTTTCAGAATGGAATCAAACTTTCAGAGCATATGTCCTAAGTTGTTTTCAATAAATATTCTGGAGTACTTAACAAATTAATTCTGTATTATAAATGTCCAGCAAGTGCTGGACAGTGGGATAGACCAGATTACGTACATTGTTTGAAAGTATTCCTTTTATATTGTTTACCACTTAAATAAGAAAGAGAAGAAAGGAAATCATTACATTCTGTACTCTGGTAATAGTATGAAGTCAGTCTCTTCTTTTCCAGTCTTGTTAAATTCTTATAACTACCAAAGAGGTCAAACAAAAATGGCATCTACAAAGCTATGTGCTCTAGTAGAAACCCACAGAAATGCCAATTAAGTGTAAAAGATCCTCAGAACCACCTGAAAATTGGAGGATCCAAGGGCATACAGTTGCCTATTCCTTTTTTCTATTCTTGCAGTTTCTATCAGCGGGATATTAATAAGCATTTTGTTTTGTTCCTTTCTAAGTGTCTGTGTTAAAATATAAATAAAAATTCAGAAGTATGTTTTGTTTTGATTTCAACCAAAATTATAAAATGAGATTAGACATACACAGATGCAGGTTCTAGCTAATCATTCTCTGGCATTGGACAGCAGTGCATTAAGCAGGTGAAAATATAGAAAGCAATACAATTATGGAATGATATTTTCCTAGCATAATCACAAAACAATAATTGTCTTTAGCATCTTAACCTCTGGAGATGGGATCTGAAAGCAATATACCCTAACACAGCAGTAGCAGTGAAAAGTTGAATAAGTCAATTGATTTTGGGGGGGGGGGGGGGGTTTATCTGGAAAATTCAGAGACTGCAAAGATCTCAGGCATATTCCAAAATGTGCCAAAAGCTCCCTTCCCTTGGCAAGAGAAAAAAGATCTTTCTTTTGCCGCCCTGTTTTCCTTCCAGACATACACAGATTTTTTGTCAGCTGCCACCAATAAGACTACTTACTTGCAAGCAAGGTTAAGTTGTCTCAACAAAACCCCCAAAACAGACCCTCCCCCCCCAAAAAAAAAAACAAACCAAAAAACACCAAAAAAACCCACACCACAGCAGTTATTGAACCAAAGCTTCATTGAAAATTCCCAGAGGAGACATTGCAAAGATCAAAGGCAGGTATGCCTTATATTTAGTGATGGACAGTTTGATTAACTGAGTTTTCACATGGCACTACTCCTTTTCGTTATTCTAAGAGAGGACTATTTCAACATTGCACTCAAATGCCACTGTCATTTCTTGTCCAGGAATACCTTTGCATTTTTCTCTCTGATAACCCTTTGAATCCCGATGCATTACTGTTTAACACATAACCTCTCATTTAGATTGCCATAAGCAAGTACATTTTGGTTCCTGGTTAACCACCACAACTGTTTTAAGTGTTTGGGTTACACAGTTAGATAGAGAGGAATCACTTTTCCCCTCTCTAGATTGAGACCATCACAATTGAGAGAGTTTACCATCTCTGGTATAACTGATCTGTACATGAGACTCCTACAGGCAATTGTAAAAATACATACTTAGTTATCACTAAAAAGAGGAAGAAATTTACTTTGATGAAGATTTCCAAAACATCATTCTTTTCAACACAGAGAACGCCAGAGATTGTGGTTACAAAGTGTTGTTACTGGAGTTTTGGAAAAGACCTATTTGATCTGAGCACCTTTGATATGTTATAACAATAGTTTACCCACTGAACTACATACAAATGTCAACGTATAACACATTTACCTTCAGCCTGGATATTCTCAGTTGTAACATTCACTTCCTGAAGCATTTTCAAAATCATTACCAATTCCTCCCACAAGAATCTTTTTAAAATACTAGGAGGAAGTAAGACAGATTTGACCTTGATGAAAACATAGCTGAGTTTTGTTTTTCAGGCATCTCCATATCACAGCTTATTATTGTATAGAGTAGGTTCTCTAGAAAGATATTTGTTCTATAAAATGCAGTTTACAGTTTCTAGTCTTTTTATCTCTTTCAAGGGACAAGTTTATTTCCTGTAATATTTTTCAAAAGACTCATTAAGGGGAGCTCTGTGGGACTCAGAATGGTGATGCTAAAACTTCAAGCAACAAGAAAAGATGTTTGCCTGTCATTTGTACCATTTTAATAATTTAAGAAAAAGAATGTAAGAAGCTGAGGCTTCATATTTACAATACAGGGATAATTATATCTCATCAGATCCCATACATTAATGTTGTAAGGGAGGGGGTCCTAACAGCATTTGGCAGGAGTAATGAAAGTCATATTAGAACTCAGTAATTATATTTTCTTTGAAACTACTGCCTCAGAAACAACAAGGGATAACTGAAGTCTTGTAGAATTCTTTTGGATAAATGAGAAAATTTAATGTCTGGCAAGGAAGGGGACACTTTTCTGTAGAAGTGGAGTATATTAAGTGTAGCCTCAAAATTTAGCATTTTTTTCCTCCCTACAAAGTATTAAACAATTAATTCTACAAGCTTTATTTAATTGGAATACCTGTAGTACCTAACTAGTAGGCTACCCTTCCCTGGAAATCAATTTATCATGGTGGCTACCATAACAGAATCCATTAGAACCAACACAGAGGAAATGCTCTTGTATAAAAGTTAATCAACAGTGGGGAAACAAAAGGGCCTGTTTCTTTGTTTGTTTTGTTTCGTTTGTCTTGAAAAATAAAAAAATTATATATTGAGATGTCTCTGCTCATGAGAAGATATTATCCTTGTATTCAAACTTTGTTAGATTTTAACTGCCCTTCTTCTGTGTGGTCTTTGGATCAGGCTATATACAAACATCCAGAACCAGGATGATGGAGAATTTTGGTTACTTTGCTACATTGCCCAGAAGCAAACTGCACACAGGCAGTTGCTTCACATGCAGCCTTTGTGCACACGAGTGCTGCCTTTGTCTGGACTGCTCTGCTCACTGCTAGCATGACAAAATAGGAGGCAACTGGAAGAAATTTAATTTATTCTCAGAACCCGTATCTAGTATTTTGCATAATACACAGTTCTGAAATAATCCAGCATAGGGAAGAAACCATACTAAAACAACAACAACAAAAAAATAACAAAAGGCAGACTTTTAGAGGCAGCAAAGAGAAATGTCAAATACAGATATGAAAACTATTTCTCCTTCCTAGTTCAAGGTGCTCCATGCTTACAGTTGCTTGCCTAAATGTAGTATGTATTACAGCAGCCTGATGTGGAAAACTTACAAGAATTGGGACCTGATTTGGACAGTTTCAAATCACTCAGATTTAAGATTTACTCCTTTTTCTTCAAAATGCAGAATAGACTGGAAATATTACAAGGATGTTTTCAACTTTATGAGGCTTCTTCTGCTGGTCTCTAACTGAAACAAGGTAAAGAAAGCTGAGGGGAAAATACCTGAGGAGAAAACATGCAAAATGAACATTTCACATTCTGCAAAATATATGGCCCAAGCTTCTTCTGGGGGAAAAAAAAAAAAAAAAGAAATTCAGGGTTCATACAGGTAAACTACATTTTTTCCCCAGCTCTGGCATGAAAGAGAGACAACTTAGGAAGAGATCATATTTTACTTAAATAAACAAAGCTACTGTAATGACTAGTGCACAATACGATTTAAAATGACAATGCATTCCTTCAAAAGGATGCTATTGAGCTATACAAACTCCTGGTGGGAAAAATTGAGATCATTTGTAGATTCATAAACTGCCTGAAAATAAAAAAAAAAATCATGTTTTGATAAGTCAGCATCAGGATCAATACATAATCCTTTAACTCAGAAAAATACCACAGCTATGATATGGAAAGTATTGAAGAACTACTAGAATAGGCTTGAAGAAGTGCTGCAGCCCAGCTGCAAGGCAATAAAGAGAAAATGTCACCAGTTTCCTTAATGTAACAAAACTTGTACTAAAGGTTGCCCAATAAATATATGCTGTTGTTAATCACAGTTTCCTTTCAGTGTATGACTTTGTCCCCTGGACATCATGTTACCATATTCACGTAAAATAACATGGGCTGCTCATGCCCAAATGAATGCTCAAGTTAAAGCAGTCTTCTGGAAGTAAGGAAAGCAACACTGGTAGTCTAGAAAGTGATCCCCAAAGTTACTAAAAAGGATTGGTACCCTGCCAGTCAGTATCTTCTTTCACCAACACCCTGTCTCAATGGAGGCCTGCATCTGAAGGATTCAGTGTGATTTACTCAATTGTGGTTGGAGCAGGAAAAAGTGAGAGAGAACCTCAGCACTAATTACAGAATCATAGAATATGCTGAGTTGGAAGGGACCCTCAAGGATCAACCCTTTTCCCTGCACAGGATGTCCCCAAGAGTCACACCATGTGCCTGAGAGCATTGTCCAAACGCTCTTGAGCTCTGTCAGGTTTGGTGCTGTGATCACTGATTGGGGAGCCTGTTCCAGCCCAACCAT
This sequence comes from Certhia americana, assembly GCA_018697195.1. Lineage (NCBI taxonomy): Eukaryota > Metazoa > Chordata > Aves > Passeriformes > Certhiidae > Certhia > Certhia americana. Next base: position 48,534,798 of record CM031858.1, read on the forward strand.
CCTCTGGGTGAAAAAACTTCATGATAACCAACATAAACTTCCCCTGATTCAGCTCCATGCTGTTCCTTCAGGTCCTATCACTGGTCTCAAGAGTGTAGAGATCAGTGTCTGCCTCTTTTCTTTTCTTTTCTTTTCTTTTCTTTTCTTTTCTTTTCTTTTCTTTTCTTTTCTTTTCTTTTCTTTTCTTTTCTTTTCTTTTCTTTTCTTTTCTTTTCTTTTTTCTCTTCTCTTCTCTTCTCTTCTCTTCTCTTCTCTTCTCTTCTCTTCTCTTCTCTTCTCTTCTCTTCTCTTCTCTTCTCCTCCCCTCCCTTCCCCTCCCCTCCCCTCCCCTCCCCTCCCCTCCTCTCCCCTCCCCTCCCCTCCCCTCACCTTCCCTTCTCTTGGATGTTTAAGATCACAATGAGATCTCCTCTTCTCCATGCTGAACAGGCCAAGTGACCTCAACCATTCCTCATACAGCTTCCCCTCAAGGTCCTTCACTGTCTTAGTTGCCCTCCTTTGGACATTCTCCAATAACTTAATATCTTTCTTATATGTCAGTGACCAAAACTGCACACAGTATTCAAGGTGAGAATTCAAGGTAATTCCTCATATGAAAAATCCTTCCACTGAAAGACATGGATTACAATAAGCTAATATTAATTAAATATCCTTTTTTTTTTCTATTTTATCATTTGAATGAGACCCCATTTAGAGCAGTGGCTGAGTGAATGGCACAAATTACCATAACCTTGAAGAAAGAGCTTGCCATTGGTTCAGCATTTAGGGATCTAGACCAGTCTTTAATGTACAGATGAAGATTCCTCATGCTTCATAACAACTTACATGATGACATCATCAATTTCATTGCTTACAGCATTAACATTTTGAAGTGGTAAACTTTCCCTTAAGCATGGTGTGGAATCAAAACAGAATCCTAAATAGCTCCAAGGATTAAAACTGGAGTGTTTTAACAAATTCATATGAGACCATGCTGTCTCTTGAGAGACAGAGAGATTGTCCCTGGACAGCCTAACACCCTAAGCAATCTAAAGTGATCCAGGTATGGATGACTCAAGGATGCAAAGTTTTCTCAGGATTCATAACTTCCTGAGAAAGGTGGGCAGCAGTCGCATATGTATTTTACTGTGTGTCTGATTTAAATAGTGACACAGCAGACCTAACCTCACTTTAAAAACTGCTCTGACACTGACACGTCTTCTCACTGACATGTCATCTTAAGAGTTGAACAACATGGAGTGCAGGGGTTAATGCCGTTCTGCCATCCTAATTGTTGATTTATTTCTGTATAAAATAGTGTTGCTATCCAGAATAAGACTGAGCATCATGATCTGGAAGGGCTGCAAACTAAAATGACTTTGTCTAAATTTTCTTTTTAATGACCTAATAAGATCAACTGAGTACCATACAGGTCAGCATTACATGATTTGGCATTAATGTTAAATGTGAATAAAAAATCCCATGGAAACAAGAATCAAAGTTGTTTTGAAAGCAATGCATTTTTCTTACTGAAGGCATAATAGCTACCCTTAGGGTTTGGATATTTTAGTTGATTTAGAAAAGGAAAAGCAAAAAGAATAAAGAGAGAGAAAGTCACTTATGCTTTGACCTTAAAGAACAAGATTAATGAGGTGCAGTGAACAATGAAATGAAAACCTTCCGTTGGGTCCAAAAAGCTACTTATTAGCTAGCAGAGCTAGGCAAAGGTGTGATTATTTTTAAGATTTCAAAGAGGATGGAGAGTGAAAGTATCCAATATTTTCAATGGGGTTTTTTTCCCTCTGTTTTGGATTAATTAAGGCATTTTGTTTTGCTGTTTTCACATGTTTACATGAGAACCTGCTTGGTCATATTGTAAGACAATTTTAAAAATAAAAGGTTTTACAGCTACCTAATTCTTCCTTTCCATAGACCTGTCACTTCATATTCAACTTTTAAAATATAAGTTGAGACACTTCAGCTATCTAAAAACAACTTGATTTTTTCTTAAAGTAACATGAGATTTTTGTAGAAGAGAGCTACTCTTGTTTAAAGTTGAGCTGCAAGAAAATAATTTTTAAGTAGAAAAACTGTAGCTGAAGAGTTCTCAAGGAACTCTTTGGTACATCATGACAAAAATAAGCCACATGCCATCCCAATAATTTATATCACGTTGACTATATAAAAACATATAAATAATGCATTGAGGCACTATTAACGCTGTATCATTTAATGCCTGATTAAAAAACATATTGCCACCTATCGTTTGGATTCATTGCAGTCTTGCAAATTCAGATGCATTATAGTATTTTTTACCTATCCCCCCTCTTTTCTAAAGTTCTTGTGAAGAGAAGAAAGAAAGATTTTCTGAGCAAATTTATATTTTCTGTACTTTCTACTTAGAGACATCAATTATATGAATCCTCTCAGTACAACCAATATTCTCTTTGCTATTTGTGAGTGTACTGCCACCTATTAGTATAGCAGGGGTTTTTTTTGAGAAGGGAAAAGATCAACAAATTTTGTGAAGCTATTTCACTAAGTTGAAAACCATTCATAGGAGGATTTTCATTCTGAAGAGGAATTTAGGACTAACAAGAACTTTGTAAATATCTTTGCATATACTTCCAATTCAAGATAAAAGGGCATCTGGGTTAACAATTGCTGTAGGGAACAGGTCAAAGATATCTCTTCAGTCATATTCTGCTGAAAAGCAAATGCCCAAGAAAGAATGTAAAGAACACCTAGGATCATAGAATGGTTTGGGTTGGAGGGGACCTTAAAGATCATCTAGTTCCAGCCCCCCTGTCACGGACAGGGATGCCTTGCAGTAGACCAGGTTTCTCAGAGCACTATCCAGCCCAGCTTTGAACACTGCCAGGAATGGGAAACCCACAGCTTCCCTGGACAATCTGTTCCAGCCTCACCACCTCCACAATAAAGAACTTCTTCCTAATATCTGATCTAGACCTACTCTCTTTCAGTTTGAATCCATTCTCCCTTGTCCTGTATTTATTACATGCCCTTGTAAAAAGTCTCTCTTCACCTTTCTTGTGGGCTCCCTTCAGGTATTGAAAGGCCACAATTTTAGGTTACCTGGGAGCTGTCTCTTTTTCAGACTGAACAATCTCAACCTTTCCTCATAGGAGAGGTGTTCCATTCCTCTAATCATCTTGCTCGCCCTCCTCTGAAATTGCTCCAACAGGCACATGTCTGTAGATGAAACATTCCCTGAATACCCTTTCAGATTTGAGTAATTTAAAGATTATAATTTCTGGATTTTCTCTGTTTAGTTTTTTAACCCTTACAGCCCTAATTCTAAATTTTCACTCTGATCTCTAAAGATCATCTCAGAACAAGTCATTTATGTGTAAAGTTTGGATCCTGTTTCCTCCATACGTCACTTTACACTTACATTGTATTTCACCTGCTGTTTTAACCCAGTCACACAGCCTCATAAGGCTCTGCTGCAATTTTCTCAACAAGCTTTCTTTTTTTTCTGTTGCCTTGTTTACTTTCACATAATTAGAAAAATTAATCGTAACACTGTTTTGTACCTTTTCAGGGTCATTTATATACGTACTCAATAGCACAGAACATCATCCATAACTTCTCTATGACAAGAAGCAGTGATTGATACCTATTGTTTTTCCTACCTTTTGGTAATTTATATAAAGACGTTCATTGTCTTCTTCATTTCCTTTTCTTTATGATGGACCTCACAAACTGCCTTTTCAAAATGCAAGTATTATGTTACAAGTTAAGTTTATCAACTGGAACTCCTTGTCTACATGGCTGTTGCTGTGATTTTGTGAGGTGGACCTATTTTTAATTATTGGTATTTTAAGCAAAAGCCAAGTTTACGCTCTATAGCTCCCACCTCTTAATTCTATAAGTTTCCTATTCTATTTCCTTTTCTGTTGACTGGTATAGACAGACTTAAATTTATCTTTCAAGAGTAACATCCTGTAGTTCCCATGATCTCTTCTGGAACCCTATAAAAGTCCTTAAAACTTTTAAAAGCCCAGTGTCACATTTGCCACCTTCCAGCAGTCTTAGACAAGAGCCAGCATACCACAGCTCACAATTCTCACACTTCCACTATTTTATCCCTGACTTCAATTACAGTGTGAGGTCACCACTTACTCCAACAATTTGTTCCATAACCTCTTCTTAGAGACACTTCAATTCTATAAAACAGTCCCTGACGTGTCCCTGACCAAGATGAGTTGGGCTCTGAGCTCTCAGCCTCCCCTCATGCTGGAGGTGAATGGTTTTTAGCCTGCTTATGTCTTTGAAATATAGTTTCACAGGGATCCATGTAAGCTGGAAAAGATCCCATTGAAATCAGGGAAAGCTTGTATAAAGCTGTAAACCCACACAGCAAGATCCAGTTTGGCCTCCTAGAACTGTGGTGTTTGCCGCTCCCCAGCTATATATAGGGTTGCTGTATTGCCTGAGAGTTTGTGTCCATATAGATCACACCATGACTCCCACAGGACTGACTCCATCTGCTTTAAGTGTAAGAGGATCTGAATGGAGCAGGAAGGCATAGAAAGCGAGAAAAGGCAGAGACAATCACCAATATTGTGTAATTCCAGGTATTTTTAGCTGCTATTTAGGTATCCAAATCCCTTTTGAAACTTTCTGAGCTCTTGACCTCCTTGACTTGCAGTGCCAATGAATTTCTCAGATCACATCTTGAATGAAAATGTGACTGGTGGCCAGAAACATTACTAAGCGGAACAGTCACATCAGTTATAATTCAATAGGTACAGTCCTGCTGCTTAACCACTGACATTTCTATTTCTTTTATACAGGTATGTGGCAGCAACATTTCTCCAGAGCAAGGCTAAAATACAAAGGACAGGCTTTTGAACATGACTTCTTAGGGTATTTAGCTGGAAATCCCTCGTTACTTATGGCACCTGCAGATCTCAGCATTCCTTTTAATTTTCAGGTTTTTTCCTAAACCCAGCTTTGCCTTCCCACAGGTGAAACATTTCATCTTAGTTTTATTCATTCTGCTTTTTTTACAATCCATTAGCTTGCTTTCTGTCAATTATCAACAGGCTTTTTACATCTCTTAGTGCACAAATCAGTGCAGAGGAAATGTCACCAAAATTTCTAGAACAGGGAGACATCTAAAGGAATGAACAGACTCTCTAAGGAAAAGAGCGATTTAAGGAATGCTTTTAGAAGGACCAGAATGTGACCAAGCTGATAATATAATATAGGTACAGCTGCTATCTTGTGACTTTTAATACAGAAATGAGAACATGAATTAATTTCCTTGATCATACTGTTTCAATCTAAGGAAACCTGCAATAATTTACATAATTCCCATCTCCTCTTTTCTGTAGGCAATTTAGGACAATGTGTAATGCTTTTAATCAGTCTTTTATTAGTATCCTAAAAATGAAATCTTCCAAAAACAGGTTGTGAAGCAATATAAACTCATGTACAATTAGCTCAGTTTAAAAATGTTTTCTCCTAATGGGATTATGTTCTGTAAATGATCTCGTTTCTATGGCAACTACCACAAAAACCACACTGTGTTTTCAGTTCAATAGCAACTACTGCACCTGTGTACCAACCTTTCTTTCTGTGGTTCATGTTTTTGCTTCTCAAACAGTGGTGTGGAAGCAAAAAGAAAAACAAAACTGTGACCTAGAAAAGTTCAGGTGTTGTTTCAGCTGCATTTGCAGGTACTATTGTTAACCATACTTCTCTCATGTTTTCTTGGAATTAAGTTCAAATTATCTGTATTCACCAAGCTGAAAAAAAACCCACTCCAAAACTATTGATGGAAGTATGTGCACATGTGCAGGGAAAGTGAAAAGCACATGACTTAGTTTGCATGGTAACCTAGAAAAATTGCAGAAGGATGAAAAATTATCTTAGGAGGTTGTGACCATATCAGTAAAAGCCAGCAATGAACAATTAAGTGTGGCCACATAGCTGTCTATAAAAATAGTTGCATGAAAAGCCTTTTTCAAGGTTCTTCTTTCCACTCAAGACAAGGAGACATCAGAGGCATTATTTCCATATATTTTCTTGAGAGTGAATGCTGGAAACACAAGAGAATGGAAAATTATTTCTAATGTTATCCAAAGTAAGGTGAGGTAAAAATAGCTCCATTTGATTTATAAATGTGTGGCTGAGTCTCATTTGGAGTCAGTAACACTGACTTAAGTAATAGAAGTGAATGTCAAGCCCAAGAAAGAAATGTTGATGAGGAGAAAAAAGAAGTTACCTGGCAAAAGTGGAATTTACCACTAGAAAATATCACGTAAGAATGCTCAGAATAGTTTAAGTCAAATTTCCCACCTAACCTTTTCATTATACTCTCTCTGAAAAATAAAAAACATGAAACAACTTCCAATTTGCTCCTGAAGGAAGAGATGATGCTGCACTGATAATTTTGAGGGGCAGTCAGACACAACAGTGATGGATGCTGAGTTTGAACACAAATAAGATTGAGTTCTGTCCCTCTTCTATCACCCATTACCATTTCTGCTTCAGCAAAAGCTTATTGTTTCTATACTGTCTCAACAGGAAAATTATGCACTTTGTTTCTGCAGGAAAGTAAACATAAATCAACATGCTATTTGTAAACTGAAATCTCTAAACAAGTTATACAACAATTTCTTCAAAAGACATCCTAGGCAAAAGAAGGTCAAAACAAGCCAGCTTTGCTGGAATAGAAGACTAGCCTGTTCAGAGAAGAATAGGGAAAAAGGAATTACCACATGTTCCTCAGTGGAATACTGCATGATCCACTGTATTGCAGGGAATAGATGGATTCAACACAGCTAAAAGAGGCATTTTATCTAGCAGTCTTGAGAGCCTGAAAGTAAAATTCTGTTACCAACGTGACCTCTCAGCAATAGCTACACCTCAACAAAATGTCTTCATATTCCTTTCTTCATACACAATATACTTCTTGCCCCATCTCCACAGCCACCACTGAGGCACCAGGTGTGTGGGGAATTTGTTCCTATGCATGAATTTATAAACACCAGCATATAATTCAGAATCTTCTGCTTAGCTGCACAGAATACATTCCCTTTGTCTCAGATTGGGAAACAAACTACTTTTACAACTTTCACTCAAGTAACAAGCCATAGGGCAAAAGTCCCTCAATCTGAGTACAGAGAATTAGGCCCTACCACCAAAAAGGAAGTGAGAAGTAGAGATACAAGAGTAACTACTTTTTTTTGGTTCTTTTCTGTTCTCCTAAAGCTAATGCAAAAATTCTTTCTGTTACCTGGAGTATTATCTATTTTTTACTCACTACATGTGAAAAGTAAAACATAGAATGGTCCTTAATGATAAAATCAGACTTGAATAACTTGAGATCACTATATTTTTTTGTCTGCTGACTGAGGCCCAGTGTTAAATTCTTTAAAAAATTATTACTATGAAATAACAGGTATAATGTATGCAAGTAGCCACCATCTTTGACTTACTAGTCAGATGCAGGCCAAATTTTCAAATGACACTATAAAGGGGATGATCAGTTTATTCACATACATGAATCCTATTGATTAACCTATGCTAACAGAAAACAATGGCATGAGATAGCAAATTATTCTGGCAGATAACCCACTAATACATGAGCAGCGGTCATCATCTCTATAGTGACATTCATTAAGACAGAAAATGATTTGCTGCCAGGGATTATTGCTCAGATATTCCCAATATTTTTAGACAATGGCAAATGGGGGACATTTTTTTGACTGTCAATTTTTGCCCAAGAAATGAAAGAGAAAAAAAGACAAAGAAGCAGGACAATGTGAAAATCTGCATGCTGGGGTCATTAAGTTTTCATTTTGTGCATTAAACATTAATGAATAAACTAGAATGTAAACAGTAATGAATAAAAGAAAGTCTGTTTTGTTTTAACTGTTTTTATTTAACTCTCAGACAAGACAGTTTGTTTCTGAAATATTTAATTTAGAAGTTCTTGGTAGTCTCTTCAGTTATAAAATACCGAATAGTAATTAGATCATGAGACTTAGCTAGCTGGACTGAAATGCCAAAAAAATAAAGGTTATTTAATCATCAAAGTATTAACAGTTCCACTCTGAAGAGCGATCTTGTATAGTTGGCACACGCCAACTCAAACTGAAGTGATTCTTGAATACAAAACACTGCAGGATCAATATTCACAATCATGCAAGTATCAGAAAACCTGGGCTTTGCTCAAAGCACTTTCCAGGACATATGAGAAAACCCTGAGTTCATTGCCCAGTTCCTACTTACTCCCATTTTTGGAACCTGGAACATACATTGGGCTTTAAATCTCTCTATGGAAGAGATGGTTTTCCAATATCCCCACAGCCAGTACTGCCACTGCTGCTTCTCAGAAATCTGCCCCCAGCTGCTTGTGACTGGGAGCTGGAGACAGTGCCATGCTCGCACAGAAAGCTGTCCTTGGAAATAAATTACTTATGGCACAACACAATTGAATCTGTTTCTGAAGTTAATCCATAATGACATAAATGGCTGGTTTTGCCTGTGAACTCACTGTGTTAAGCAAGTGCTGATCTTCCTGGAGAGGGAAGTGAATCCTGCTGACTCACCAATGCAAGCAAGGGGTTGGAAGGAAGATTGGGAACGACCCTGAAAAATGAAAGCCTAGGCAGAACAGCCCTCAAGGATGCAAACTCAGGGACATATCTGGAGGCAAAATTTGGTTCATAATAATTATAAATGCTTTTGTAAGTGAAAACTCAGTCCATAATAAGATTAGTTCTGACAATCTGAAATACATGTTGGCTATATTAACAGCAGTCTGAGAAAACTCCCAGACAGCTGTCTATAAGCAATCAGTATCTGTCCAGAAGGCACTAATAATTCAAAAAATGAGCACAGAAGGTAATATCACTTGGAGACTGCAGAGAACTAGAGAAGATAGAGTAGAAGAGTAAGAAATAGGTTTCATAAGCCTCACAAGGTCTGTACTGACCCCTCTTTGACAGCTATTCATCTAGTTTGCTCTAAATTCAAATTATTGAATATTACATATTCAAATATATGTTATAATTATTTACAAATTAAGCTTCAGAGGAAAGGTATTCTTACTTCCCAGCCATATGAAAAAGGCCCCAAACCTGTAAGACATTCCAAAGAAATGGGCTGACTTATGTGAAGCATTTCTTCTACAGGAACTACATCATGTGGAATCTGATCAGAAAACTAAGATCCAGATGCCATTGTGCACTGTTGTAATTGACCCCAGCTGTACGTTCTTTTAATCACATGAAACCAATAAGAAAATATTGTATAGTATATTGTTACATTCCTTTTAGGGAATGGTCTCTCCTCAAAAACCCCTCCCCCAGAGAATGTAACCTGGCCTGATTTACCTGCCCCTTGACTCTGACCTATGGCCTTTGGCCAGGTAATCTGACCCCGACCCCAAAAGGGATAAAACCCCTGTTCCTCCATGCTCACTCTTTTTACCTCCTAGGATCCCTTCATTGGAAATAAAGCTTTGGAATACATCCTGAGGTAAGGGGGCTCTTTTGGATTTCCTATCCCTATCCTTGGAAGATCCCCTCTCCCAAAACTCCCGAAATCTGAGCTAGCAGCTTGTGTTGGGGTGGAGGGAAAGGAGAAAACTTCAGTATGGCCATGTGTATTTTCAGTTCAGAAGCACTGGAATGCCAGAACATTGTTCTCTATAGGCAGACCAATACAATGCCACTTTTCCTACACTGTGATTTTTAAAATCAGGACCAACTCTAAACTCCTCTTTTCAGGTAAAGTTACTATGAACTTTACTAAAATGAAAAGGACAACTGACATTTTAAAAATAATAACTTAAAAAATGTTCTCACAGTGCCTCACAGAAGTCCTAAAAATCTTACACAGTTTGTCTTGTAAAGCAGAGGCAAATGTAGGCATACACCTGAGCTCTGCTTTTCTAGTGACCAGCTGGAAGTCTGAACTTCAAAATCCATCACAAAACCAAACACCAGGCTGTTGACAGTTCTGTGATTGATCTGTCAGTCTTGGCTCTGTAGAAAACATGGAATATTTATACCCAGTGGAACAGATTATTCCACAGTCCAGTGGTGGTGGTTCTCGCCTGGGACATAGAAAAGTTGTTTCTAATTCCCTGTCCCAGTGACACTATAGTTCTTTACATGAAGTAGAAAAGTTTGCAGACTATTCTGTATTTGCTTATGACATCTCCTTCCTTCCCATCTATGCTCCTTCAGTCAAAACTTTCCCATCTCCTTACTTTTATCTGGAAGAAGCTCCTTGGAAGCAATTGTGAGGATGTTACTATTAAAAAAACAACCAATTCAATGATCTGGTTTTCCACCAGGAGCCCATGTTGTCAGAAAAATCTTTACCATCTATAAAACTGATCCCCTGATGCCTAGTTACAATTCTCCCAGGAGAGAATCATCAACATGAACAAAATCTCATCTCTGTCCAGCCCTGACTTCTGAGAAATGTGGACTCTGGGTCTTCTCAAGCAATGCATAGTAAGCAGAGACAAACAACTGACAGGCACACATTCCCTCAAAAAAAAGGATGAAAATCTAAATCTCAAAAAGTTTATTTATCTTTCTGCATCTCTGAATCCTAACAATAGTACCTGCATGTGCTACACATTGCCACTCCGCCACCTCTGCAATGTGTCACGGAGGATTTGAATCATCTCTGATGGACGTCGGCACACATCCCGCCAAGCATCTGACAGAGCGATCTGCGTGATCTGCTCATGATTGACGCCAACCTGTTTCAAATCATTTGTCTCCAACAAACTGTTCTTAACAATTTGTTTGATATATTTGATAGGAACTGGGAGGGAAAAATAATAATTTAATAAGGCAACATGTCAGAGCTAACTTTTTTTATTCAGTAGGAAAGCTGTGCTTTTGTTATATATGTCGCTGGATTAAGCTAAAACAGCTAAAGCCCAGGTCTAGAGCAGTTTTCTGTAATGGATTAAGTGGTTCCAGTTGTGTTGAGAAGGGAAAATGCAAAGGATTATTCCTTTTGCTGCCTTAGTCTAAGACCAACCTGTTTTTCCTATCATGTGAAGCACTGGCAAGCAGGGCAGTACCTCATGCAGGACAGCTGCTCTCCGCACTGGCTGAAATCCTGCCAGGGCAGTGAAGAAAGACATTTGCCCAGTGGTAATTTCATCACAGCTAAGACTCTGCAGGAGCCAAGAGCTCCTGCTTGGGTAGAAGTGCTTTATGCAAGTGATGAGAGAGACAGTGGTCAGTGCCAGGCTGTGTGCTGCCATCACCATATGGAGTTGTGCTTCCTTGATTGCTCTGACCTTCTTCATGAAGGGAAGATGTCACAATGCCCACCTTGGCACCTTGTTTGGCATGTAAAAGAGTAAGGAGCTGGTGGAGGAGCTCCAGCACCTGAAACAGTCCACCATCTCTCAGTTGCTGCTGCTTTCTATCCATCTAGGAAAAGGAAACCAAAAACCAAACAAGACCCAAGAGAGAAGGGATCATTTGTAAGTGTCACTGATGGAAAGGTCTGGAATATTAACCATATTTTTTTAACATTTTTTAATAAGTTACAAAAACTTTTAAAACCCACAAAACCCCATCAAGGACAATATTGCAAAATAACAGATGACATTAAAGTATTTTTGCCATTTGAAATTCATAAGGGGTGTTGAGGTGATGGATATCCACATCTGGTGGCACCTGTTTATCCCAGTAGCTCAAATTCCATTAAAATGCAAATTGTTACTGGATAAACTCTTGAAGGTTCAAAAGTCATTTTGTCTTGGGGAGAAGAAGGAACCAAAACCCATGATCTCAAGAACCCCTTCACAGTTTCTACTCCATCTTGCCAATGAACAGCCACAGATGTTAAACTGTCACCAAGTTATAAGAAGTGAAAAGCCCTGGCCACAGCCACAACTTCTCAGAGAATTGTACTGTGGTTAAGAAGCTGATTTTTCTCAAGATGACATAACAAACTCAGCTTTACCTGTGCTGCAACATAAGAAAGTCCACCATGGGCTACAGAAACCACTCATAGTTTGGAAAATCTTTAAATGGTTATGTCTGCAGTCTGCTCTGCACTGCTGCAGCTACACTGACATCAACTCTTTTGGTAGCTTATTTAAAGCTAGTTGAGCCAAGAATCACAGTCCCATTTTCAGCTGCAGCACAGTCTCTCCACTTTAAAATTATCTCAAGGTCTCCATTTTACTGTCTTTCCATATCTGCTTCAGTTTAGCCATTTAATCTTTCCAAACAACTTTTGTCCTGTTTTGGGGAGATCTTTTGTTCAGAATGATTTTAGTGGGGTTTTTTTGGGTTTTTTGTGGGGTTTTGCTGTTGTTGTTGTTGTTGTTGTTGTTGTTGTTTTTTAAAGATACATTATTTCTGGCAGCTAAATTTGTAAGTAACACTCAGGAAAAGACAGGTGTTCAGCTCAATGTTCCGTGCCTTGGCTCCTCCAGACAAAGAAAGCTTTTTCTGGAGGTGAAGTATTTAATGGCCATTATCCAAAATTATTAACCACCAACAAATACCACCTCATTCTCACCCCAGTTTATAACATGGTACCTTCAAGAAGTTAGATAACTTTGTTGACAATTCGTACAGCATGTCAGGCAATTGTGAATTCTAACTCTATAACCACACTCAGGAGGCCTCAGAAATACCTAATGAGAAGGAATCTTAACTAGCTATTACTTAAAGCATCTTATATTTTTTAAAATACTGAAGCAAGTAAGTATTTTCATAATAGCAATAGATTCAGGGTGATTTTTTTTTCTAGGGGGTGGGTGAATATTTTCATCCTTTAGAAGAGGATGACCTCTGTTAAATTCCAGTAAATGCAGGGTGTTAAATTCCAGTAAACATAGGGTAACAGTTGCTCTGAGAGATTGAAGAACTGCATGGCATGACACGAGACCAGTAAATACCAAGATTTGGGGTCTGTCTGTATTTGCTAGAATGCCTAGCTGAGCCCACACATGTTCAGCCCATAGTAATTCTAGAACAGTTTTCTCTGGAAATATTATGGAAGTTTCTTCTGAAATGAAACCCTAGCTGTGGGAGATTATATGCTAAGCCAGAAGAGCTAGTGGTTTTGTATGCATTTTCAAAGTGGCAATTTGTGGCCACAGGTGATGTTTATCCCTCTGTTTCATGTAAGGATCAACTGTCTCTTGCACCTGTGTAGGCTTTTACTTGTAAACAAACTGAGTTCTGCAGGCTCAAGAAATGCCACATCTCTTTTTTTGGCACTTTTACAATGAAATGTGGTAATTCACTTTACCTGTCTTTCTGGGCTATGAGAAAAGAAAAAAATAAACCACAAAAAAACACCCTGGTATTCACATGCTGCAGCATTGACCATCTCAGAGTTAGGGAGCTACTTAAATTTAGTCAGACAGGATCTTCCCACTGTCATAAGGGAGAAACCATTCCTTCCTCCTTTAGACAATGAAAAATATAGCCGTGCTGAAGATAACTTTCCTAGCATGAGTGCTGTGGACTCTATTTTTTTGTCAAGAGAATATAAGCAATGCTGAGTCTTTCGTATGCAAGACTACTAATTTCAAGGTTCTCCTCACTTTGTTGAATAAGTTGTTCTAATTTATCTAGCTGCCATAAGATCCTGCTGTTGTAATGCAAGTTGCCCTCCAGGTTTTTAATACATCACAGACCATGCAGTTCTAAAAGCCAAGAAAAGCACTGCTTTCAACTATTTCCCTACTAAATTATGCATTTATTGTAAATAAATAACTTTTGGGGAACTTGACAAAATACTGTGAGTTTTCTCTATCACTGAGGCAAGCTTATATCTACCAATTATTGTATAAGGAAAATGAAAATTTTCAATTCCTGTGCATCTGTCAGACTCAAATTAAAAAGCTATCTCTTGACTATTACAGCTGTAGGTACTTCATATACTCAAGCACCTGAAAGAAATACATTCAGTAGCAATCTTCTTTTCTGAGTATAAAAGGGCCATCTCTCGAGAAAGTATTCCTATATTCCCAGACTACCTATTTCACAGGAAATAAAAAATGTAAAGCCCCAATCCCTTCCACTTAGTGATACATTTGTATTACAAGAATCACACTCATGGTAAACAGCTTCTAACAAGAGTAGTTACAACTCCTCCCTAGAGAAGGAGGATGAAATAGGACAAGACACTGAAAATTAGCATGAGGCTCAAGAACTGGCACTAGAAAGATTTCAGATATCCAATCCCCAGAAAGAATTTGTAGCCACAGGACCTTTCTTGACAGATGGATAATTCCCTGAGTATGTGGCATATCTGACCTTTAGGAGTCAAGCCTGGTGTGACTGATAAGACAAGTGTGAGGCTTAGGGGAAAGGTGACAAGAACAAAAGACATTTGACTTACCATCTTTGTGGCTTGTTTAAGTGTATGGAAAAGGAATAAGATAAACAAGGCAACAGCAACACAAGACCATCAGACAGCAAAAAAAAAGGAAAATTAAGGGACATGAAAATTCAATAGCCATGGAAATTATTCAAACACAATATTAGAAAATGCAGTTAAATTGGACCAGGAGCAGTCTAATTGCCTAGGAATTAATAACCTAAATTATATATCCAGCAGCAAATATTTTATATCTTCTGAATTTGTGATAGTAGATGAAAACCAAAAAATTCAGACGTTTTAATGTAAGAAGCGAAAAGTTGTTTTGGCCCTTTAGTCTGCCTGCAAAGACAGAAGAGACTGAAGCAATTTCTGAAGGTAAAAAAAATTAAAATATATGCTAAATGAAAAAGGAAATGTAGCAGTATATGGAGTAACCTGCATGCAACTATTACCACTTCTGCTAATGACTCTGATTTTTATAAATTAAGGAAATGCTATAGGTCTCATTTATCTAGACCTAATTAAAGCATCTTGCAGGGATATTAGGGGAAATTATTAAACTAGAGAAAATTGGTAGTAGTAAAAATATTATAATGCCTATAAAAATAGTTTATAGACAAGACAAGAATACCAGTAAGGGAGAATGGATCTTTGGCAACCATATTTCATATTTTCATTAACAACTCAGCCATAATAGGCTGGTGAAATCCCAGAATGATGTAAAGCTGAGAATCACCTCAAAGTGGCAAGGACTCTAGCATTGTCTTGGAAGAATGGGAAGACTGAGAAACAGATGTAACTATGGGTTGAAAATAACAATTTTTAAGTGCAAAGTCACAGCTTTCAGGACAAATATCAGTAATTTCAGCTAAGGATGGGGAGTTCATCCTATGAGATGAAAAGAAAAAAAAAGGAACATAGCTGTTTATTTCAGGGTGAACTACAAGCCACCAGCGTACTGTTGCTGGGAGAAACACAATCTTGAGTATGATGCCTGACACAAGGAACTTCCTTGGAAGTTAAGGAAGTAATAACAGTTGTGCTGAGGCATCATGTGAAACACAGCTCCGACCAAGCACGCTCAAGAAGTCAATTCAAACCGGAATGTGCATGAAGAAGTATGACTAGAAAGGTCATTATAAGAATGAAAAATTTTCTTTCTGAAAAGAAAGGGAAACAATCTGGCTCATTCAGTGTAATGTATCTTACGCCGTGGTGGGGCAAGTACGGGAAATGAGGAAAAAAGCAAAGTTGTATAAAGTTGTCACAGGCACAGAGGGGTAGCCTGCAACGCTGGCATGACTAATACAGTCTCTGTTATCAGACAGCACAGGGTCTGTCATCTATTTGATTACCTTTGGGTTCCCAGCACAGATTATCAGGTGTTTGTAAGGAAGGAGCAGCTTCTTTCAAAGTGAGAAAGAATATCATGCCTTTGGAGTGACAGACAATTTTCTGCTCTCCTACAAGAGTCCACCTTAGCACAAAACCACCTCCGCAGCAGCTTCATGATGAGGTTTCTATTCAGAAATCTACTCCCTCTCCAACTGTTCCCTCTCTTGTCCATTGCCTCCAGCTGCTACTTGTAAACCCAGTAGAGATTATTATTAAAAAGGTATCAAGATCAAAAAAACAAATTTTAATACTTAAGGTTTTACTTCTTAATCTTTAGGGTTTACAAAGTAATAAAACTAAAACACTTCCATGTTTTCTGAAATGGGTAGATCTTGTTGGATTTTTGTGCTACAAATAAGTGAATATGGTCAATATATTGTGAGAAGCAGGTTAACCCAAAGAATGGCCAGAGAGGAATCTGCCTCATCATTATACCTCATTCATGCTATACCTTTGCTTTACTATTTATAATCTTACATTCTCTTAAATGGTAGCTGTCAAAAAGAAACCAAAACAATCATATACCTGTTCAAAATAGGCAAGTAAAAGCAAATACTCATCTCTGTGTGGGATTACTTCTGGTTAGATTCCACTAGAACATGCCATACTCTGTAAAACCTTATAATTACTAACTAGACAATCAGGAAGATAACTGAGGGTGCCATTCTCCAACCCAGATTACCAGGAAATTAATACCAAAACAGAAACAAAATGACACATCCCCAGAAACTGAATAAAGCCTAACAAACACATATAAGGAAAACACAGACCCTCAGGGAGCATTGCAGCACACCCTCAAGGCTCTAGGCTGAGATCCAAAACTGCCCTTCAGGAATGACAGCGGCAGGAATCAGAGGGACTTTGATACCAAATCTGACCCAGTTTGGTAACCCTCTCACTTGACCCTTTGCTGCTGCTGCTTCTGTAGTGCAATCCATTCAATGCACTGGTGGGCGAATAAAATAACATCGGCCCACACTCCAGCAGACTGCAGGGAAATTAAGGAACTAATTTTGAATCACCATGTTTACAAACAGTGGCCCAGTTTACAGAGCTCTTCAGGGAGTTGAACTTTTAACAACAGTTTTAAATACAGTGAAATAGGTTTCAGAAGGAAAAGCAATAGTTGTCCAGAGACTGTATGGTGTGGGTGGGAGCAAATGGCACTCCCATAAAGAGTGGAGCAGCTGCTGCCAGTTCAGCATAGTTATGCAGTATTTAGCATATTTCACCCCTGAGGATGATTATCTTTCTGTCATGAGCATAAAACACAGATAACTCATGAGCCAGTTGAATCTCTTTCTCATAAGTGGTAGGGAGGTAATTCACTGATAACTCTTTGGAGGTAAAATATATTTATTCTATTGGAACTAGCTTTTATTATTATGGCATTTTAAAGGGACAGATATTGTCTGAAATCCTGATTTTTCATTTCTCTGTCTGGGTTAGACATTTTATTATGTCTGCATTATGCTTGCCACAGTAAAATATAAGATTAATCCAGAAAAGACAGTGAAAAGAAACACTGGATAAGCATACACATTTCTTCATTAGGCTTCAAGGTGTAAGTACATGCATGTTTCTTTTGGGTATCTGTGTGGAAGAAAACCTGCCCAAAAAGGAGGTAAGTAATACAGACCACTATTAAGAGCTCTGGGTTTTCTTCCTGTGGTACAAGAACAACAAATAAGAAGTTTTGAGGTGGGAGACGTGAAATGGTACAGTTTCTCTAGATCACTCACAATTCTCATTCTCTTCCTCCCTCCAATTCATATCAATGTAGATTTCTAAAAGGAGCAATAGAGACAGTTTACACTATCATGAGACCCTGACCATTCCACGCTGAGCAACACTAACAGCCCAGCAGGACCACTTCTAGGGTAAATAATTGCTTCAGGAGATACGTGATTATTTAATGGAATTCTCAGAAGCCCTGGCCCCAAGTGATTTTTTTTTTTTTTCCCTGTGAGATGTGCAGCTCTGAGCCAACCCTTCATTTGTTAAGATAAAGCAACTTCTTTCAACAGAAGATTGGCAAGGTATATCGTCAGGGAATTAGGCTGTATCCAGGATGCTGGAGTCTTGATTTCAGATTCTTTGGCATAATCACATAGTTAAGTTTAAAGCAAATTCCGAGAGAAGCCCCAATGCACTGCAGCTAAGAAAGACAGCTGTAAGCCCCAATGGGACACTGCTGCTTACACATGATTCATTTCTAGTTTGGCTCCTACTTTGAAGGGACTGTTCCCTTTTTCTTTGAGGAGAGGCCAAGGGATTTTAGACTCCTAAAGTTGGCATCTGAGTTGGATGGTAAAGGTTAAAAAGGAATGTAGCAGTAACCTTCCTGTTCAGAAATGAATTCTTTGTGTCATCATAAGAAGGATCTGTCCATTAATTATTCACCATTCTTGGTTGTCAGCTTAATCTAAAAATGCATTTTGAAAGAATAAAATAGAAATACAGAGGTCCTTTACTCATGTATCTTCCATAACCTTCACAAGTTAAGTCAATTTTGCCCTGAATATAGCCAACATGTTGAAAAAGAATTTTAAAATCACCAGAACTATTTTTCACAGAAATTGCCTGACAGTTGTATTTGGGTAGAGGGCAAAGAGAATATATGGAGAGAACTCCACCTTCATTTCTTTCCTTGTGCTTTGTAAATGTCTTTATATAGAGCAACACACTAACATTTTTAAAGTAGATTTCTTGTATGTTGAGCTGAAAAAAAAACCTGCTTAAAATTCTGATAGAGACTGATTATTCTACCTGCTGAACAGCTTTTCCATCTACAAGGCTCAGAAAGATTCATTCGTACAATGCACAACTGTCACTCAATCAAAGAAGTTTTATAATCCACTTTTGAAAGCAATAATTTCCTAAATTCTATGAAAAGATCAGTCTTTTTCCTCTCAGAGGTTATAAATTATCCCTATTACAGGAATTTTTTTTACTGTTAAAAGACATCTAACTTTATTATTGGGAAAGCAGTTGAATGGTACCAGAGAAGGCAAGTTAAACAAAAGGCATCTGAGAGATGTTCTGAATGCCTCGCTGCAGCAGTGGGGGAAAAGCACCTTCTCCCAATCTACAGGCAGGTAAAGCCTGAGAGGGTATTCTCCAAAAAACTAGGATAATTTGCCTTTTGGGACTCAGCTTTCAAGTACATGTGCCTCTATAACTCACATTTCTATTCATTTTTTTGACAATTTGCATTAATAAGCACATAAATAGGAATTTTAAGAAAATTTAAAACAAAAAAAAAAAATAAGAAACAAATCACTTGTTTCATCAGTGCCTCTTCTGAGTTCTATCCTTTGCTGCTTCTGTAACAGTTTTCATCTAATCCACTCAAGGCTTTCACTGTTTTGTGATGCATAGTTTTGAACAGTGATAGCTGATAATAGACCAGGTCTGTATCTGTGAAATGGGGGTAGTAATCTTTCCTTTTTCTGCTTTTAGGCTGGTATTTAATGAGGAAGAAAAAGGGTAGTTGGGCATTTGTCTCATCTTAATACTCTGTTCCTCTCTGTCATTTCAGAGAACTCTGAAACCCAAAGCTCTGTGCCTTTCTTTTACTTTTTTTTTTTTTTTCAATAGAGATTTTCAAGGCTCTTCATGACAGGACATTAATATTTATTTTTCTATGAAGCTGACAAAAGTAGAAAGAACAAAACCAACCCCTCAACCTCCTCACCAAACTCTGCATTCAAAATCAGTTAAAAGGAAATCTACAGAAATTTACTTTCAATTATTTTAGGCAATGTATCTCCTTTCAGTAACTGGACCCCACCCGTGTAACATCAGGAGGTGAGTGGGGCTGCTTCATAACAGCTATCCAGGCTAAGCACATCATGCTTGCAAGACTCTTCAAGGCATGAGTCAGAGCAAAAGAGGGTGAATAAGAGGGATAATAGGTTGGCACTACAATAGGGCAAGAAGCAGCACTGATAAGGGAAAATGTGCAACACCTAAAGTTTCTACCTGTCTCAGGTGACAAGAAAATTGTCTAATTTCTAATGTAGCAGAGACATTTAAAGATATCTATCATGTTTATGGTACCTATCTTGGGAATCATGAGGTTTGCACACAGTTTAAAATCTGATGCAGAAAGGTTTTTTGTTCAAGCAGATGCTTAAAATAAGCTTAACTAGACAGAAACTTCCTAGTAAAAAAAAAAAAAAAAGGAAAAAATGTTTTTGCGATTTTTTTATGTCCATTTCCTCCAGGAAATATTTTTGTTGACTGAAATATTCTGATTCACTAATGAAATATTTAAATATCAAAGCAAATTGACATGAGATGTCCGAGAGTCTCAAGGTTCTTTTCTTATCTATAGTCCAGACTCACCAGTCAGATCACTTTGCTCCAGCCAAGATAATGAGGTATTTCACAAAAAATCTTCAACCACAAGCAAAGATAAGAGAGATGTAATCTAGTAATGGAGCTTCATCCTGAGAAGGGAAACAGCATTTGCAGGAGGCAGGATGATAACTCACCACACAAGTTTCAAGATTGAATTCAGTGCTGAATGTTAATGTGTTAAATTAAACAATTATGAACTTTTTGTGCAACGTTTATTTCAGTACTGTTTGAGTTTCTTTAAATCTTATTAAGAACATAAACAAACTAAAAAAAAACCACCCAAAAGACAAAAAAAAACCCAAAAATTTCCCACAGACCAAAAATTCTACTATATACCCTCCTTTTTTCACTTAATAAAATTTCTTGCCTCTCAACTTCTGATGATTTGAACATAAACTTTGAGTCTGGCTTAAGTCAGAAGACAGTCCTCTTAACTGTCTGCAGATTGTATATTATTCCAGTCTCTATGAGATGGAAACCATCATCAAATCATATTTTTTTTATTCACTTACAGCACTATAGCTTTCCTACATTCTACCACACTGGCTGAATCAGGACAGCAGACACCAGAGAAAATTTTGTATTTAACCTCTGAATTTTTGTAGTTCTGGATTTATTTATTTTGCTCTTACTCAAACTATTTTGAACTTTCTCAACACAAAAAAGCTCATGAAGAATTTAGGATAGACTTTTACAATTCCTAAAGTTTCTTTTGATATTTGCAATTTATTTTGTTACAAAAATGTTAAGTAAACCACATTTTCTATATCAGTACCTGCTGTTTCCAGGGCAAAAAGTAGAGGTGGGTAAATAAATTGAGCCATTTGAAATGTTTAAAATATTTTTCTCATTTTAACTGAAGAAATTACTTTTAATAAAATAATGCTGATGACTCATAGAAAGGTGGGATTATACCATGGGAGGGTCAAACAATACTTATGCAATTCCCCAAAATAATTTTCTAGCATTTTCAGAGCATTTCAGTGATAAATATTTCAGAAACTCTTAAACACCAAATCACCACACCATCCCCTACATATTTAAAATGTCCTTCCCATTCAGCAGTACTGATGTATCAAATTAGATTTGCATCAATCTAATTTCACTACCACCTTCTGCATTCAGCCGAGTTTGAGACAGCTGGGTTTTTCTTTGTGATCTTATGCACCAGAATGGATTATGAGAACATGAGTACTCTGTTGTGTTTGGTGGGTCCAGACTGAAGAAGAACACTCAGCAATTGCCAGACAAGTAAAATTTTTGTCTTTGACCTAGGGTTAATTTTCTGAACCATAATCTGCCTTGCTTTCCACCTCCAAAGCTGGTACCAAGAGAGCTTCAGGCGTAACGATACGAAATGGAAGTTAAATGATGTAATAGTTCAACTGCAAAAATCAAAAAAAATGGTCCTCACGTAATTCTAGCTGCTGATATTCCTCAGCAGTAGCATACCCTGTCCCCCTCACATAAAAGACTAGGGGTTGTCTATACAGGGAACACACTGAACAGTAATATAAAGTAATATTAGATCAGAATGGTTTCTCTGATTTGGAAGTGAATCTTAAAAAAGCAAATTAAGGTAGTTTTCTCTTTTTTTTGGTTTTTTCCCAAAATGAGAATGACTTTAATGTGGTTTAATTAATCCAACTTACATCAATTAGCCTGGATTAATTTCCCAGAGAAGAGAAGTACAAAATTCAGGTTTCACTGAGTCAGCATTTGTACTAGCACAATAAAAGTAGTTGATTTTAAGTATATAGACTATGATGGTAAACCCAGTAACATTCATTATGACTGTTCTCATACCTGAAGAAAAACACCGTTTTAAGTGCTTACAATAAAGCAAAAGCATGAGGGGATAAAAAAAGGATTTTCAAAATGGGTAGTCTAAAGAAGCATAAAATAGAATTGCCATCAGACAAATGAAATATCAATATTGCTTTGTAAAGTAAGTGTTTTTTTATGGCAAGATGGATCAGTTCCATTAACATATGAATAGGTTTTCATAACATTACACCATTTAAATAGAAATAGTCAAACCAGTGGAACTTACACTCTCTCTTTTAAAACTGATTCACATTGCTTCAATTTGCATCATCTGTCAGCTTATGTGTAGATGTTCCCTTTCACACCCAAGCAGACTGGTCAGAGCAGTACTTGTTGCAGTTGGAGGTCTCCATCTCCCGGAGAGCATGGGACATCTGACAGAATTTGAGAGGTGTCTGTTTTAAAGATGCCTTATCTGCTTGAGGCAAATTCGGCCTTTACCTGAAATATTTAAATCACCCAGCTTGTGCAAGTCATTTGGCCTAAAAACAGATTAGGACACATTTCTACAAGCCTCCTACTAGGAAAGAGATAAAAGAATCTTTGGGCAGAAACCTTTCTACTATCCCCATGGGACCCAGAAAACCACAGTCAGACAGCCTACACAAGTGTATGGAATGAAAACCAGATTGAGGTTTCTGAGACAGTGGATGGTTAAGGGCAAGAAGTAGCAAGCCAAGAATGATGCTGACATAATTTTTGATATGTTTCATCTCAGCTGCGCTCAGAAAGATCACAGCTCCCTCCCTACTGGACTGCCTTATCACTGACCTGTGTTAGAGGACAGAAAATTTTGCCAGACCTACCAGTCTATGGCATAATAGGCTTTTCCAGTCCAGGTCATTCTGGACTGAATCAAATTACACCGACAGAACTCAGCAGTAACTGGAGGTTAATCAGTGGAGTCTGGAGGGAATAATGTCTTCACGAGGCCAGTGCCAGTAAAATTGGATGCCAGACCACAGCCTAGCCAAGCAAGGGTAAGACAGAAATAGACATAGAATCAGACAAAAAGTTGCACAAGTGTTTCTGGTTTGTCCAAGAAACAAACACAGAAACTACCTGATTACAAACACACAAAGCATGCAAAATAAACCTATTTACAAAAGCATGGTGCAGAATGATGTACGTTTTAGTGAACCTAGACAGACCTGCTCCTTCCAACTGCTTCTCTCCTGTTTTTTTTGTCTCCCAGAGTGTGGGCAAGAGCTTCTGCCAGCTTTTTCTCTGTTGGCCGAAAAACATCTGCCTTTTTATCCCCTCACCATTTCACTCAGTCTGACGCTGAGGCAAATAGTACTAGTACTAGCTAAAGTCAGTTCCTTCTGAACTTTTCCTCCTGGGGTTTTCCACAGAACAGCAACTTCAGAATAAGATAAGCAGTGAGAAGGGCAGCACTTTAAGCAACGGGAAACACTCTTACAGCTCATAATACTTGACGGTATAGTGTAATACTGCCAGTACAAAGGATTTGTCTTTTCCATATCAGTCCCCTTTAACCACAAGTCAAATATGAACCAGTGAAAAAATGAGAGCAAGAGCAAGTTGAAGATGCTAAAGAGTCTGTGGAGGAAGGAAAGACAAACTCCTGAGAGCTGAGGACAGCAGTTCCAGCATGATTAATACATGCATGGTCTTGAACGTAAGCACTAATGGCATGCAATGAAATTGAGCTGTCTAGGGAAATCAAGCAGGACACATTTTGCAACAGCACAGTCTTCCTCTAGAGTTTAATTTTCATGTTTACCACTAACAAAATCCATTCTCCAGGTCTCAGCAGTTTCCCTTGGTTTTTTCACAGTTACTCCTGCAGCTCAGGTGAGACAAATAATTTTGTAATTTATCCAGGGACCTGCTTACTGAATATGGGTGTAGCTCTACAAAAACCACAGTTACTTCAGCTTTCACAACATTACCTGATAGAAGCCTTTTTTACTGTCTTGCTAAGCCATGCAAATATGGGCTATGCTTTTGTCCTGCCTGACCTCTGCAGTTCAGCTCTTGGGGAAAGGAGAAATGTCAGAAAAGCATTGTGGTTTATGTAGCATTCCTTCATGACTCAAAATTTAGTGTACTAACAAAATTACACTTTTGAATAACGACGTTGAAAAATGTTAGGAGTCTTAGTGATCGACTATTTGCATGTAGAAGCTTTCAATTTTCCACATTTATTCATGAGAGGGATGTTATCATTCCAAAAGATACAAAGCTCCCTCCCCTCAAATAAACAAAAATTAGACTTTTTATTTTCTTTTTGCTATCAAGTGGCAAAACCACTTAGCAGAACACTCACTTAAACCTCTTAAGATATCACCATTTACACACAGTTCCAATTTATTTCCTTTGTGAGCTAGTTTATGCTTAATAGAATTTGACACTCCTAAATGCTCTGCTGAAACACTATCAAGGTACAGAACTAATAAAGATAATTACCCTTCCAGAGTGGAAAGCACTTCTGACTGGACTCATTGAACCAGACTATATCTGTTGCAGAAGACTTTTTTCAAACCCAAACAAAATTGTTACAGAATGCAGGCTTCTAGGAAAAATACAGTATAATCCCTTGTAATTTTCACCTTCCACATCATAATTTAGTCCAGGAGTTGAAAATGCAGTATTGAGTATGATTCAAATAGCTACAAAAGTTTAAATATAACAGGCCATGTATCCCTATATAGGAAAAGAAAGGAGGGGGGGAATAAAAGTGTATCAACTTGCTTTCTAAATGACTCTAAATAAGAGAAAAGCACATATCACTATCTTGCACGTTGTCCTGGCATATCAGAGAAAACTGCCATAGGCTGATTTGCAAGCTATTAAAAATGACCTCTTTTAGTCACATAAAGCCATCACCTACCCACCAATTCCTGTCAGGGTTGAACTCATTCATTCTTCCTACCTCCCTGACAGGTTGTGTTTTTCTTCTAATAGCAACTACTAAACATGACGGATGTCCTCACCCTCCTTGCTTTGTCACTCATCCTCTGCCTGAACTGAAGTTTGCCATGTGGGAGGAGCAAGCCCAGTCTGATGACATTTAATACATGTGGGGGTCAAAAGATCTGCAGCTTGCATGAGCTGCTTTAACCTCACAAAGTTAATGGGACTAAAACATTTTCCATACCGGCTGACAACTGACCCACCTTCTCTGTAATTATCCAAAGCAGTCAGATTCGTAAAGAGCAGTAAACTATTTTGTTGTACCAGCTGACTGAGTTGGATAAATTGGACAGAAAGACTTAAACCACCCTAAAAAATTGTTTATTTTTAACAACTTGTGATTTTTAACTGCACTGGTCTGTGCTGATATCCAAATTGACTCAACTAGTCCTTGTCGATGAGGTTTACACCACTTCTATTAGGATACCTAACTTGGACCTGGTACCGAGCAGAATCATTTCCCCCAGACCTGCTGGTTGCACCCTTGTCAGTGCAGTCTGTTATGTGCCAGGCCTTGCTGCAAGGGACGCACTGTTGGCTGTTGTTGAAACCCATTTTCCTTCAATGCTTCTTCCAGTTGCAGCTGGCTCATGGCCTCCCCTGTAGCATGGAATAATTTTGTCCCAGGTCAGAATTTTGTTGTATTGAAATTCACAGGTCTTCTATCATGTCATTTCTCCAACCTGTCCATTCCCTGCTAAACAGCAAGACTCCCTACCAAAATATTGATTGCTCCCACCAACCTGGTATTCTCCCTAAACTTGATGGGAGTCCACTTTCTCCCATCATCCAGATTATTAATAAAAACACGCAATAACATTGGCCCCAATACTAATTTTTGAGGGACAGCACTGGCTACAAGCTGCCAGCTGGGGCTTTGTGTTGCTGCTGATAGTTCAGCCAATTTTCCACCCACCTTGTCATCTGCTTATCTGCTCTACATATCATCAGTTTGGCTGTTTGGAGATTAGCAGACCATATTAAAAGATCTTCTAAAATCAACATATACACAGCATCCATGAGTCTCATCTTATCTACACAGCATTCCTTCATCACAGAAGGTTGTCAGTTTGGCCTGCATAATTTGTACTTGTAAATCCATTCTTACCTGTATCAGTCAGATTTCTCCCTTTCATACATGTGGAATTGGCTTCTAATAAGGATTTGCTCCATGACCATCACAGGACTAAGGTGAAGCTGATTTGCCTTTAGTTTCCTGCCTCTTGCACTTCTTGAAGATGAGTGTGATGCCTACTTAGTTGCCATCATCTTTTAAATGTGTTAGAGAGTGGCCTTAAAATACTGGTGAGCTCCCCAAATGCATTTTATCTGGTCTCATAGACTTGCTTACAGTCAATTAGTTGAAGCACTCCAAGGACTAGCATCTTTTCCCCGTCTTTTATCATTATGTATCCTGGTGCACTGAGTACCAGGCGAAAACTTTTCTAAGTTTTTCTTTTGGTACAGAAGTACTGGGGAATTTTTTTGTCAGCCTTCACAATACTTGCTAGTTTCATCGCCAGCAAATCTTATTCCATCAAACTTCATTGGGGTGTTTTTTTTTTATTTTGAGATTAAAGGACACGTGAACACGCATGTGTGTTTGAATCAGTGTGTAAGTTCCGTTACTCCAAGAAAGGAAAGGTTTTCTATATTTTTCATACATAGTTAAGGAAAGCTCTTTCACCTGCCCACTCCTGTTAGACCTTGGTTTTCTCTGTGGTTGTTCAGCTTCCTTTTTGGCCAGCCCAGTAGAAAGGTGAAAATGGAAAGAAAAACTCCCTCAAGAGATGCAAAAAGGGTAACTGCTTCCAAACATATACCACCATTGTGTACAACAGGGAATCAAACAACTACCATTAATTTCTTCATTAAAATGATCTTTTCACTTATCTTTATATGAACTTTTTTCTTTTGCAGCAGGAAAAATTTGAAGAAATAAATTATATATGCCCCTGCACACATACTCTTCACATCAATGCTTGATGTCCTGCATTATCCAAAGCTATTAAATAGAAGCCTGAAACTGTAGTTAGTCTTGCATAAAGAGTTAGAAATGCTGTACTCTTTTTAAAATCAATTTACCACTGTGCTCACCACAGTCTCCAAAGAGAGGCCAGCCTCAGAAAAGGTTATTGAATCATTGTTTCTCCAACAATGGTTTTCAATTACAAACAAAGTGAGGGCTCCATTTTGCGAATCCTTACTTGTGGCCTGTACACACATCCACTACTGCACGGAGAGGATGAATGGAAAGGATTACCAAATAATGCATGAGTTCCTGTCAACTTCACAGGGGTCAGCACAGGACTTAACTTTTATGTTTCCAGGTTATGACCTTCAACCAGCAGAAGGAAAAGACCTAGAATTGGATCTCTGTGACTAAAATAAAGCAACAAATGAGTCAAATTGTATTGAAGTCTTAAGAGTGTTTGGGAAAGAACACTGCACAATGAATTTGCTTAGAAGAATTCCTTCACTGGATTTTTTGAAAATGAAGAGTAACCATGTGGTATTATATATATATATATACTTCGTTGTATAGCTGGGGGTAAAAAGATCCGTACGACAGCTGAAGCGTAGTCTCATGTTCATTATTATTGTATCATATTCTTCTGGTGCCTAGAAGGTGCATGGCCCTTCACCAAAAAGTGAAAACAATGCTGAAAGATGCAGAGGGTCTAAATTAAATTTCCACAATGGATAGGAGCACAAAGAAACCTACTGCAAATACTGTTATTTAGGCAGGTTTGTGTGCCTCAGAAAGTAATAAAGGAGAATGAGCACTGTCCTGATCTTTTTGCCAGGGATATCTGTTCAAGAAATAGGCAAGGAACTGTCTGTGGAAAAAAGACCCGGGGTACAAGGGGCAATTCATGACAGATAATATATAGCAGCAGCATAAGAGCTTTTCCTTGCCCACAGCAGTGGGGTTGAAACTTCATGACCTTTTAGGTCACTGCCAACCCAAACCATTCTATGACTCTCTAATAAGCCTTTTGATGAAGCATTCGCATATAAGGAATGTTAAAGAAACTTCCCTGTCTGACCATTCAGGAGGCACTCTGGCAGTCACACTTCCACTACGGATACGTTCACTGCTAAGACTGAAGCCCCTTTGCAGTGGGTGGCTCCAGTGAGCTGATGGGTGTCCCACCCGACTCCCTACACACCCCACTCTCACACAGTCAGACCAGTCTCCCTTAATGATTTGACCCCAGGCTTCCTGTAGCAGAGCCTAAAACCACTGGATCCATAAAGCAATTTATTCATGGTGTAATAACACGGTAACACTTCAAATTGTTCATTCATGCAAAGTCTGGGGACTTCCTACTGAGTCCGCTGCTCCTGCCATGTCTCTGGCTATCATGTCTCCTAGCTGGTGACACACGTCCCCGTGTCCATTGTCGTGCAAAGAGACAGCAGATCAATCTGCAGCTTGTACACCTACCTGGCTGTGCTCATTGTATTCCTCAACTAGGAGAAAGGTCAAAGCAGGAACTACCAACAACGCAGTTTAGCAAGGTATTACAGAAATATCAGGGCTGGAGGGCAAAGGGAGACATTAAAGACCAGTCAACAGCTCTAAAAGACCATGGAACAAGATGTAAAACCTTCAGAACTTTATCTCTATCAGAGAGATATGATTTAAGAGTTTATGATTTAAGTAAAGGTTTTTGGGGCAAGACCCTTCCTTCTAGAAAAAAAAAAAAAAAAAAAAAAAAAGGGCTACACAGTACAGGGGCACTTATCCTATGACAGTGAAGAGACAATAACCAGGGAGGCAGGTCTGGAGGACTCCTGAAACCTTTAATCCAAATAATGGAATGTATCAGCTAAAAGAGGACAGGTATGCAGCACCATCCCTTTTCTAAGTGCCCAGCAGGTATTGAAAACAAGATTAAGGAGGGAGTGTCGCACTGAGGGTAATCACAGAGAGAAGTTCTGTTCCTTCAAAAGGCAAAGGAACTATAGCACAGATAAGACACTGAGTCTGACAGAAATTCCCCTCAAACAAAAAAATATCACAAAAATTGTGTTCTCAGTCTCACATATTGCAAGTGTAGACATGTAAAAAGAAGGAAAAGAAAGGAAAATGATTGGGGAGTAAGATGGCCTTTTTGCCATATTTGACCTAAGCACAGAAGTACAAAAAAATATAGGTGTCATAACTCATGTGGTCATGAATATGTTATAAGGGGGACACTTTCATTAGAGCAAATCAAATCTAGAGTTTTCCTCAAGGACTGCTTAGGTGGAAGAAAAAAAAGGTCATAAAATAATTTAAAAAACAAAGTCATAGCGAAATTACATTGTTCCATCCCTCTAAGGAGTGTATTAATATCAAGTCCGTTCCAGGGACAATGGAAAGGTTCACTTCAACATCTCATCAGTCTTACAGAATAAAAAAATCAGTCCAAAAACTTCCACTGGTAATTTAAAAAAAAAAAAAGGGGGGGGGAGGGGAGAGGAGGGGAGGTAAAGGAGTTGGAGGACAAAGTCATGAAACTGCAAGATGTTAAACAAATAGAGGCATCCTACATGCTGTTAGGATTCTACTGGATGTTGCCTGTATGGTTTAATTAACAATAACTATCCACCCCCTGTTTTGCAGCTAATGTAATCTCAAAAGCACTACACTAATTCCACTGGCAGATTTTATGGTAATGTTTAAATTAAAATACTCTGAATACACTTAACTACACATTCAATGCAGATTTAATAAGGTGCTTATAGGTTCATTAAGTAACAATTGATTATTAACTCTTTGCTGGCCTACAGATGTGAAGATTTGGTAAAGAATGGTGTATTACAGAAAATCAGTCTCCCCAATAAGCTAACTTCTTAGCTGGCTCCTTAACTCATCTGGCTAAACCATTTTGTGTATTCAGTAGTGAACACAGGGTCAAAGCTGTGGCAAAATGCCCTTCATTTTCACTATGAGCAATATTTTTTATATTATGATGGTTTTGTAGTGAAAAGTAGCAAGTGGATTTTGTCCTCACTACGTAAACTATATTTTCGTATAAACTATGTTTCTATATTAAAATATATTGGTAGCAATAAGAACAATTTCTTCCATTTTATTGATCTTGTGGACACAGCTGGAAAGACCCTCTCTAACTCACGTGCTTCAAGAAGTGGTTCAGGAAGCATAAATCCGATGGAGAGCCAATAGAACATGTTTGATAGCACAACTCAGCCCCCAGCAGACAAGAGCAGTGCTCTGCCCACACTCATCTGCTCAGCTCAGGGTGGGTTCCACACTTAGTGACAAATGACAGGGGAGGCACTTGTTTAAGATCAGGATGATACTAAGGTAAACTCAGAAGTGGGGCCCATTGTGCAAAGTGCATTACTGCCCATCACATCTTCATGTTACCTGCAATTCAAAAAAACTCAGAAAACCTGCTCACTTTCTCCTTTATTATTAATAATTCTACTTTTCTTGTCTTTGGGCTCCTTTACTATTGCCACTGAACTAGAAAGCACTTCCTAATATATCTGTTCTCAATATTTTTCATGAAGAGGGTTTGGAGAATTCCAGTTTCATCATTCAGACTCAACAGCACTTCAGGTTATTTCTTCATTGTTGCATGATACTAAAGTTTACCAGGCTGCAAGGCTGGTCAAATCTATTTTTAATCCAAACTGGCAAAATTTTAAAAGCATTTCCCAGACCTAAAAAAAGCATTCACCTGACCTTTTAACAAGATATTTAGCAAATAGGTGGTACTCTTTAGCATTTCACCTTACAGATAGCACTGTATGCTTGAAAACAGCTCATTACCAGTGCCCACTATGATCTTCAGCTATATAGATAATACTATTTTTTGAATCTTGTGTCAAGAACTGAATAAAAAAAAGAAGAAACAATCAAAAGCCAATTGCACTGAAAAGAACATGCAATAGCTCCCAAACTCTGCTGTATATTCCCCAGGTCTGACATGTTCAGAGACAGCTGAGGGACATGTAGAGTTGCTACCAAGTAATTGAATGGCTCTCCTCTAAATTTCCTAAGAACAAACTCTATTGATTACTGGTTTAGCCAGCACAGCACCTATTTATTTTGTCCCATTTAATAAAAACTGAAACAAAAGTCTTCCTCTTGCCCAGGTGAAGAGGTGCACAGGGCAGGAGCTTCACAGCTTCACCCTCATAACCTTCTTGCTCCAGTCCACAGATCTGAACTCAGGCTGTGTCGTGCTAC
This sequence comes from Certhia americana, assembly GCA_018697195.1. Taxonomy (NCBI): domain Eukaryota; kingdom Metazoa; phylum Chordata; class Aves; order Passeriformes; family Certhiidae; genus Certhia; species Certhia americana. The sequence goes on from CM031858.1 coordinate 48,565,882, forward strand.
TAATGGAATTATCAGGCCCCTCACACCTAATAAAGTACAACTTTATTAACTTCATTCAAATAATTCCCTTGTGCATATGCAATTCTTGAGCTCAGTTATAATGACGAAAGCAAATCTTTTGCTCGTTAAATGCCAAACGTGCTTTTTCCTTCAAGTTTTTCTTCTACTTTCATTAACAAGCTCCCTTTCCAAATAGCTGTGTGCATGCAGACAGTGAACTCGGATCCACATATCCAATTAAACCGCCTCATACAATCACAGCATGCCTTGGGATCAGCAGTTCAGACATGTTTTTTTGAGATTACTGGTATAAAGCCTAGTTTCTTCCTCTGAAACGAGAAAAAAAGATCATTTTACATTCCAGATAAATTAACTCATTGCCAGAATATCCTTCCTAATTGTTCCAATGATAACAAGCAGGACAGACATCCTAAGATGCTAAGAGACTGCAAAAATATAGATTCTTTGCATTATACTTCCTAGGCTTGATAAATTGTAGAACACTTGTGAATACTAATTGGAAGAAAAGCTCTGGAAGTGATTGTGAAATACGGGATCCCAATCCCGACCTAAGTTTCATAGCTAAATGCAGTTAAAACTGTGGGTTAAACTAACCTGCTCTGTCAGTAGGTTTTCTGAATCCCAATGCAAGCAAATAATGGGGGAAAAAAAAAACAAAAACAAAAACAAACCAAAAAAACCCCCCAAAACCCAAAAAATACCCCCCAACCCCCCTAAAAAAACAAAACAAAACAAAACAACCCAAAAAAAACCCCCAGCTTTGTTTGTTAACAGAAAAAAAGACACCCAAACACAACAACGAAGAAAAGAAATAACCAGCCATCATTTCAAATATATTTTATCCAAATGGATGTCCTAAATTTAACCATGCTTGATGAAAGAAGCCATAGCTCCTTTGTATCTTTTCTTTTTGGAAATAAAATCTGTGGGTTTTTGCTGATCTGACAAAGAAAGAAGACTGAAAACACTCTTAATTTGTTCCTGGTTTTATTTCATTCTTTGTGGATACACAGTTAACAGCCAAAAAAACTTGTGTCACACTTCAATAAACTTGAGATCTGTAATAAAGATTAAATTATACTTTAGTTCTGATAAAACATTCTTCTCCTCTCTGGATCACATCAATCAAACTCATAGATTAACACATGCTATACACTACTCTGCTATATACAATAAGCGGAATTGGTGAACACTCACCTGTCATATTTGTATACTTCTGTTAGTGCCAAGACACACACTGCTTACTGAGTATCTGAAAGAAAAGGACTTAAACACATAAAGAAACCTCCTCTTTATTGGTTTTAGGCATTAGTTTAACTGAAAATCCTTCAGAAATCACTTTTCGGACTGATACTCTACAGCAGCGCCTCTGAACTCCAGAGGCCACATCTACAGCTCATGTGAATCATCACTGATTCACTGACATCAGCTGAGCTTAACAAACATGCAGAAGTGGAGGAGCTCACCCCAGGGGCTGCTGTGCTATCAATTAGGGTGCATGCTAGCAATGCAAAATAAGAATAGGAGGGTTTTACTTTACTTTTCTGCCTATTTGTCTCAAAGTTGAAAAGGTATTTGAAAGGCCTCATCTTGTTAATGAGCATATCTTATTGGAATCGTATCATGGCTTGAATTGAAAAGGACCTTAAAGACCTTGGCTTATTCTCTAATATCTGATCTAAACTACTCTCAGTTTGAATCCATCTCCCTTGTCCTGTCCCTACATGCTGTTGTAAAAACAGTATGTAAAAAACAGTATATAAAAACTCTGTCTTTCCTGTAGGATCCCTTCAGGTTCTGGAAGGCTGCAATTAAGTCACCCCTTAGACTTTATTTTTTCCAGGCAGAACAAACCCAATTGCCTCAGCCTCTCCTCAGAGGAGAGAACTCTCCACCCCTCTAATCATCTTGGTAGCCCAATTCCAGACTCATTCCAACAGGCCAAAGTTCATTCTAGGCTGTGGACCCTCGAGCTGGATGCAGGTGGCAGAGCTGGCCATGCTGCTTTTGATGTAGCCCAGGATACATTTGGCTTTCTGTGCTGTCAGTGCCAGCTCCTGTTAAGCCTCCCATCTACCAGCACTTCCAAGTGCTTCTCAACAGTTTTAAGACTTCTTTAATCACTGGGTGCCCTTCAGCAGTATGAATGACCTTCCATTTAAAATGACTGCAATAAATAAACCAAGACAAATTATAAAAAAACCTAACACCTTTCCTTCTGATCCTACTGAAAGCTTTTCTTCCCACCACACAGGATTTCTTTCCTTCTCTACTATCAGCAAGTTTAGAGATTAGTCTTTCATGAACCCATCATGGTAAAACTGAGATTTCAGTACCAAAGTGTTTAAGTGGGACTGACAAAATGAGTGACAACCATCAGAGATGGGTGTTTAAAGGTATGGTGGTGAGTATTAAAGATCCCATTGGCATCCATTTGGATGATCTGCCTAATTTCCTAAATAGGCTCATCCCTCACAAGTAAAGCAATGTTCCAACTGAATGCCAGCATTTGCACAGCACTGCCTCAGCCTACAGTACTTTACATGATGCTGAAAGAAATATGTTATGTCTGCAAAACACAGCAATCAAAAATGCAGGATTTAACTTAGCTCCCTAGTGTGCACAAGCTGTGACATAGCTTTTATTTACCTGATTCCCCTCCCCTGAAACTCTTCACTCAGAAGGCATGGTAGGGAAATCATAAAGGGAAAAACATGAATTATAGGGTCCCTAACTTGCTTTATTTAGAAGCTGGATATGCCTAGGGCAGCTGTTCTGCACCAAAAGATCGTATGCAGTAGGAACAGCCTCTAATTATCATTTTGAATACAAAAACTATTTGCAAAGGAAATGGATGAAATGTGATCATGAGAGAGCTTTCCAAAAGAAATGGTGAACATGATTGCACAGAGAACCAAAATCACCCAAACTCAGAAAGATGAGGCTGTTACCAGGACAGGTGCAGTGAAAGTCTTCTAGTACAATCAGAGAAACGAGGAACCCTTTTTTTACATAAGAAAACTAAAAAATTCAGCCAACCCACTCTAGTCAGAGAAAGGCTAAGGGGCATATGATTGCTGCCTATAAATATATCAGGGAGTGAGAGAAGGGATAGTAGGGAATTAAAGAAATAATCAAAATAAGTACATTTGTACAAGAACTAATAGGTATAAAATTGCAAAAATAGATTTAGACTGAAGACTATAAGAATTTGAGTTCTTCTGAGCTATGAGATTTTTAAATAGTAACAAAGGCAGAATAATGAACCATTTTCTAAAATGGAGCTTGAGAGCTTTCTGTGTAATGTTAGGCTACAGAGGAGACTGTGAGGCTCTGGAAATCACTACTTGGGCACCTAAATGGGATTGCTCATACTCACAGGTGTCTGCGGGGAGCTGAAAAGTGAACTTCTTTTCCTCACTCACCTTGGAAATCTCTTCCTGTTTTACTCTCAGATTGCTCTTTGTTCCTAACTTGCAAGAAATAGACAAAGTTACATATTAGCAGCACTAATACACACTTATATTTGTGTACTCTTGAATCAAGAACAACACAAGAACAGGTGAAGATGCAAATGCGAAAGATAGTCAGAAATCATAGACAAAGAAAGCTTGCTGACACTGCACCACTCAGAATTCAAGAATGGATCAAAACCATCAGCCTCTGGAAGGAAATCATACTGCTAATGTTCCCATTCAATCTGACAATGGATATATTTCCAGCTCAATTTGTTAAGTTTGAGTAAGAAGAAAAATAACAAGGACTAATGTTCCTGAACAAGGGAAATGATGCCTAAACTTCTCTGCAGAGGCACACTGTAGGGGAAAAAAAGCACAAGCCTTGCTCTGAATGCTGCATTCCAGCCATCCTTATAAAGACTTTATATTTCTCCCGACCTTAAAAGAAAGAAACATTTTCCTCAGGAGAAAGGAGCAGATGGAGTCAGGCTTTCCACAGCCATGGGTTTTACCAAGAAAACAGTGGGCAGAAGGCCCTCAGGGGAATCCTTCTGCAAACATGAAGCAACACCTCCCCTGTTGGGACAAGGAAGCCCTGGAATCTTCTATAGCATGGCTTATGCCCCAGGAATATTCTATAGCACGGTTTAATTGGTGTAATGAGTAAGTACATAAGCATGAGATCTATTCAATTTAAGCTATTCTCTTAAGTTATATTTGAATGTTGAGTAAGGATGACAATATCACAAGCACATGATAACAGGGCAGAGGAGGGCCCTGTACCACAGTTATATTGGCTGCAGAGCCATTCACTTTTGGCACATTCAGAGGAAGACAGATATAGAAAGGTTAAAGCAAAGCAGTGGGAAACATTCCCTGTGGCTCTTTTCTCTTTGTTTCCAAAAGTTAGTCTTGTATTTGTACACACAAGTCTGCAAATGTTGTGGTACACACCTCTTTCTCTGCCCTTAACACTGCATATTGCCAGCTAAGACTGAGGATTCAAGTGAATCCAAAACCTGAAATTTAGGAGTTTACAAAACAGGATAAATGTTAGAGCTAAGAAGTAACCTTATGTGCCTCCTAACATACAGACTGCTGAGCAGGCACTGCTGATGCTAAAATGTTTATTAGCATGCTCTGCCAGGACATCAAGTAGGTATCTTCTCTATTCCTGAGGTCACATTCTTTTTGACTGTGCTGTCAGACAACATGATTAGCTGAAAAGCTTGTAGGTATCACGTCTGAATTCACAGGCTCAAATATCTTACAGATGAGGATTTCAAGAGCAGATGGTCAGCTCATTAAATCCTGATTCACGTCAGCAGGCCCTCTTCTTCTTTGAGATGTTTCTGCCCCTTCCCTTCTCTCCAGCTCTCTGGGCTGGGGATGTGTGCCTAGCCCTTTGAAAGCATACCAAATACACTCTTCAATGCGTTTGGTCCAGTCTCTCAGCACAAAAATCTGCAGCTGTTCCAGAGATGATAAGGCAGGCTTAGGGCAGAGACTAGCCAGATCTGAAATTGTTGTTATTTTAATATACAGGATCTTAATTATCTACATGCAAACCCAAAGGACTACAGGTGGAAGAGTTAAAATTAATTAAAATATAGGGGAGAAGTGGCATTGAAAGCCCCAGTGTTTTCTCCTTCATTTTTTAATTTGATGTTTTACCCAAAGTGATTTGGATTGGCCACAGTAACTGATGGTGATCTATGAATAAGACTGTGCTGAAATTACAATGGTTGTCCCTTTCAGATAGCAATTAACAGAAAATTGTCATTACAGAGCCCTCTGTGATACAACTTCTTGGAAGTGGCCAAAACCACAGGATACATTTCATAATGATCCCAGCCATTAGATGAAAATGGTTTTGGCATTGAAAATATGGACAAATATATTAAAAAAAAAAAAAAAAAAAAAAAAGTAACTGATTCTGAATGTTTTTGTAGGTTTTGTCTGGTTGTTTCTGGTTTTGTTTTTTCCTCCCTCCCCCTCCCGCTGCAGTGAGGTAGCATTGTATTTACGGGGCAAAAATTTCCAATTTTTTTTTTAACATGGTATGCTTTAAATTCAGGTTTGAAAGAAACACAACGCTATTTCTTCTCTAAGTCTGCAAACCTTTCTCTCTCACCTCTTCTTCCATTCCTGAGGGAGAGAAAGTAGCACAGAGAAAGTTTCCTTCCTTCCTGATCCCCTTATAAGGTCACTTAGTTCTTGCCAACCGCTCATTGTTAAAAAGCCTTTGCTCCCTCTGCCGGCTATTCTGTCCTGATATAGCATCGAAATTAGGAGCATCTGTGATATCAAAGACAAAGTTTCAATGAAGCAAACATAGCTAACTAGAAAATCCACAGCCATCCTCTACATAGCCTTCAAACAAATTCAATTTTCACTTTAATAATCTGGGAGAATCACTTTATTCTCATTAACTTTGTTGAATATGCCTTTGTCTCTAAAATGATGTGGTGACAATACCACTTTATATTTAAAATTCCCTCTGTTTATTTACTTTTCTTTTGATATTTACACCTGAAAACTAGTCCTGGGCACGTACAGTTGGAACACCTGTGTGTACTTGTCCAGAGGATGCATTGAGCGCAGTTGGATGTGGCCTGTGGTAAGTATCAAAGACCCACCACAGGACCCAGCTTCTCTTTCAACTGTGTCACAACAAAATAAACCTGGAGAACTTTTCTCTGCTTATGGAAAGAATCATAGTTGCTCTGTGAACTAAAGTTTAGAGGGACAATTTGGCTGGCAGTAATGAACAGGATTTGCAACACAGGCATTCTTTTGTCTTTTATCAGGTGTAAGGAAAAAATAAATTGCAGTAGCATCCCATGGAAAAAATAGTAACAGCAGAATTGTTCATAAATGTTCTGATACAAAATGCAAGTTTTGGTGTGGGTATTTTTTTCCAGAACCATATCAAACTTCTCTTTATGTCATGATGTTTGCATGAATGTTTTTATTCTGGTTTTGGGCAGTTTCACTTGGCATCTCAAACTTTTCAATCCATTAGTTATTCGTCTTATTCATGAAGACAATAAGAACCTGCATCCAGCAGCATTTTTGATCTGGAGCCAGCGTGACATTGGAACCTGCTTATATGTTCTTAGATGAATCCACACCCCTTTAACCACAGAAGGTGCACTAGGGGTTGTCTGAAGTTGTCTGGGTTTCTGAAGGATGCCAATGTGGGGGCACTAAGGCAGAAAGAGGAGACCTCAAAGCAAAACATTTCATTCTCTTCCACAGGCAAATTCATCTGTGTTGGACTCAACACAATACAGATTAAGCCTTGACAACTTTCTGTTCTGGAGAGGGGATAAAACCCCCTATGTCTACTAGGACACAAAGTATTAATAGAGTTCCTCTTGATCTGACAACCATTGCTAGACAAAGTGTCAGTAGCAGTTCGACATCACAGATTTATGTTTCTGAGTCTACAATAATCACTGTTGAAGCACCACTAGTCTTCCTTCCTCCTTCACATTTTGGTAAATAAACAGGTTGAAAATACACTTGGCTATGTCCACAAACCCATCTATAGTACTGGTTCAAGTACAAACAAAAACCAATAAGGCCTTAAATAGATTTTTAAAAGCTCTAACTATCAACACAGCACCAGAAAGTGCATGCTTACTTTGAAAAAGAAAAAGACAGTCTGGCAAGATTTTCTCCAGGGCACTGACAGCAGTGGAGTTCCTCCTGACTGCCCATATATCACAGCAAAGTCATGGGATATTTCAGCTGAAGATGAAATATCCCAGCCACTTCTAGGCTTCCCTCAGACCTCTCCCCTAACTGAGGGAAGCCAGACTGGATCCCATAGCACACTGTAAAACTAATGCTGGAGCCACAGTGTGGGCATGCTTGAGCCCCACTTCAATACATAGCTAAAAACAAAGAGAAGGAATTCAGGCTGTTATCTGGTGAGCAGCTCGTTCATTCATGTGTCCTGTGGTTTGCCGCGCTGCTGACAAACACTGAAGTTGGTCTAACCACAGGCCCTGAGCTGTGCCACCTTGCAAACTCTGTGGAGCACATACCTAACACAAAAGCTGTACTTCAGGTTTTAAACAAAGGATGTCTACATATATGTACCTCTCTATACCTCTCTATACATAGCCACACACATATATATTTAACTACATGTGTACATACACACATGTAATTCCTAGGAGGTAAATTTTAATGGTGTGTACAAGACTGGCTGGTCCTGAAAGTTGAGAAAATATTGAAATAAAACCCAGAAAAGGTAGAGTCTAGAGTCAATAGCAAAAGATAAATGATGCAGTCACAGGATTACAATAGATCTATTTCTCCTCAGTACACTTTTTCTCTCATATCATACCCACATAATAAACAATTTATAATGTGTTGCAGCTATATAACCTTGTCCATGGCAAAAGAAAACTCTGGCACATAATGTGACAGACTAAAAATGAGCCTGAAAAATCCCATACACAACTGAAACAAGATTTTCCCCATGAAAAAGTAGGAAGAACTTCAAAAAGCTTGAGAAGTGCAAAGACCCAGTTGAGATTTCTCCACAACTGATGATCTAACACACTCTGTTTCTACAGGAGGCACACTGAAATCTTTACTGATTCTGTGTCATCAGAGCCCTGCTTTTAAAACAACCTGAAGGAGTTTAGATCATGCTGTGTTTTATCAAGGTCTGTGTTTCCTTCCAACTGTACTAATTCCTGCAGACTGCAGACCAGTGATGTTAGAAAGCCCTTTAGATATTCCTCATACCTGGATGTCATACCAGGTGGAAAGATATGCTATTTAACACACTATGCATACAAGTACTCCCAGCTTTTCCTCCACTACACTCCTATTTAATCTTAAAATTTCTCATGACAAAAGCTATTAGTTCAGCCTGTTGATGGTGATAAACAATTCTAACTTGTGACTTTACCACTGAACTGGATTTTTTTTTGGGGGGAGGGGTGGGGTGGAGTGTTGACACATAAGAAACCAGGCACTGCTCTCTAATGTGTCTGCACATAAATCCTGAGCAATTTCATTAGCAGTTAAGTGTGCGAGGCTGTGGTACATCAGCAACCACTAATAGATGCACTGGAGGAGTCACACAAGGCCATGAAAATCCATCTCAGAGCAAGGAATATTCATGCACAAAGAAAATCCACATTTTGAAACTCATCTCCCTCAAAACAGTACCAAAATCTGTGTCAAATAAAACCATGATCCATGCTCAGAAGTGAATGTAGGGGCTCAGAGAGAGATTGCCTACTGTGGATGTAAACCTACCATTAGTTTCATTAGCAACAGCATTTAAGCATATGTCCAAGAAGTATTTCTGTATCAGGGTATTATCTATCTATCCACTTGCCAAGTACACTGCAGGGCCATTCTCTGAAAGCATCCACATCCATGGATGTTTAATGGAGGTTTAAACTGAATCAAGCCTCTGGGTTCAACATGTGCAAAGTGACACTATGCCAAAGTTGGGGGTTTTTTGGGTGGAATTACACTGATTCGGAGCAGATGAGGCTGGGGTCCCTTGACTTTAATTGGAGCTTATATTCACTCTTTGAGTGTTTTGGTCATGCCTTTGGCTAAGTGTGGTCCACACTGACTTGCTGACTTGTGCAGCCTAGTGGAGATAGCTTTACTACCACAGTATCTTTTGTATCCCTTGAATAGTTTTGATGTTAATACTGCAACTAGCTTGTCACATTTCTGACTTGAAGAGATACATTAGTGGGTTAAAAGTCCACTTACCCTAATCTGGGCATGAATGAAATCCACCAGAATTAATTAAAATGCTAAAACTGATGTATTTTTAAAAATGCCTTTCAAATAACTGAAGTCTTCCTGATATCCAGTAATCACATATGCTCCCTTACTTTACTCCAAAGACATTTATGCAATGAAATGCCTGCTAGTTTGCAGGCAGTTTTCCCTTATCAGGGAGTCAGATGCTTGCTAATATTGCATCAATCCATTGACCAACACTTGCCCAGTGAAGCAGACATCAGGGTAGAAGTCAATATTTTCTTATTACTTCAGTGTTTGAGCCATGTCAGGACATTCACATGTATACACGCAGTAAATCACTAACAAATTTAAGGGCAATTTTCCAAAAGGCAGAAGAAATGGCTTCTGAACTCCCTTATCTGATCAGCAGGTCAGACTCTGAGTCCTCATTGCATCTGTACAGGGAAGGGCTGAGTATAAAACGTGGTGAGGCCAATACTACTACAAACCCCCTACAGTTACCCTAAAAAAAAAAAAAAAAAAAAAAAAAAACAACCCACAGGTTTTTACCATGTTGGACACAGATGGATCAAATTTTGGATTATACCCTGAAAAATGTTTTTATAGAAGAACTGTAATGTTAATGATTCATTCATTCATTCCAGAAAAAAAAAAAAAACAACCTGAAAATATCCCTCCAGTCAGACAATGTTCTCCTAACCTTAATTCAAACTTAGTTTTCAGCCATGTAATATACTATATATATATTTTAATTATTATTTACACTTATATTTCCTTATTCTTATTTGAATATTACTTTTTAATTGGAAAATAATGATTTGTAATGCATTCAACCAAAATTTGCTTTTTACCTGGTTAATGCAATAAACAGGGGAAAGTTGTTCATGTCAACCATATACAACTTTTTATAGTACTTAGAATGATTGTGAACTGAAAAATTAGTTATTTCCAGAAAGTTGTTGTACAAAGAAATGTAAACATAAAGCGGTATACAAGAAAAATCAGTTGCTGCCTCAAAGAGTTTATAATAAATTGCAGAACAGGTGAAAGGAAAGAAACACTATTCTCTTGGCATTACAGCTGACTGGAACTAAGCTCAGAGTGATTTACTGAGCTGACTAAAGTCACACTGGAAAGCAGTGTTACAGACAAGAACTGGAACCAGTTTTGTTTTGTTCCAGATAAAAATGTTTACCACACACTTTTTATTCTTTATAACTGTCAAGACACTTAGTATTTTAATTTATAAATATGAGAATATTCTCCATTTTGCACCTTAATGGCAAGAAATTAAATAAATAATAAGTAAAGAAAGCTTGCAGCTGGTCATGGCTTATATCTCAGTTCTGAGCAAGACTTTCTCATTAAGTATAATGTCCTAGAATGTTCAGCATCTGCAGCAACATAAGGGCTGCTCCTGCAGAAAGCAGCCCTAGCTCTGGATGGAGTTGATTAAAAATGAAGAGGAGTTGAAGGAGACATTTTATATTCAGTGGTACCACAGTTTCTGACAAATCTTTGGGTTTCCATGGAAAACTACTAATCAGGAAATTTCTTAGAAAGAATGGAATTTATTTATACTTAGCAAAGAATGAGTTACAAAAGGAAACATATGGCACAAGGGGTGAGATTTCTATGAACCCTCTGCACAACTATCACTGCAAGAAATAGGAGCAGTTTAATATCAACTAAAGTTGTACAAATACCATTGTTTTCCACTTGCTGCCTGAGTTTGGTTTCAGGTTACTCAAAAGGAAAAAATGTGTGGGTTTTTTGTAAAAACGAGAACATTGTTAAGCAAACATTTGCAGTTACATCAAAATTCTCAAATCCCCCCATCATGTTTCTGAGTTAGAGAAGCATTGCTCTTTTCAAAACAAAACCAATTTTATTTAAAGTCAAAGTGGGAATATTTAAATTTTGGGAGTGGGAGATTTAAAGAGTTGGTTTTTGATTGTTTTTTTTTTTTTTTCAATGAAGTATTCCAGCTCTTTAATTTTTTTTCTGGGTGAATGTTGGATAGGAAATCAAAATATATTTGGATTCATAAGTAGATTAAGTTAACCCAGATTTGTATTTTTCAATAAATGAAACATTTAAAAATAAAATGTGCCCCGTTGCTGTTTTTCTTATTCCAATATTTAGCTTTCATGTCTTGTATCCAGAGGTATGGGAGAAGTCCCTTTTGTGAAACATCAGTAGAAAAGGAACAAGATCACAAAACCTTTCCCTTACAGCTTACAGCACAACCAAAAGAACGAAGGAGTGAGTAGTGCTGAACAGCCCAAAGAACAAATTTATCCATCCAAAGATGAATAAATGTAAATGTACTTTGAATGTAAATACATCAAGATATAAATCTGGGCCTCAGCTCAACAGCTGGAGGCTTTAAGGAAATGCCAATCCCTTACTACAGGACTACAGCTGTGAGAAAATGAATGTGGGTTTAGGATATTTTCATAAAGCAAGATATTTATAAGGAGAAAAGCATTTCATACGGTAACAGTGTGTGAAAGAAGATGTTGCCGTCTTTGGGAACACTTGCTTGGGACAGTTATTGTTACAAAAGTAAATTTACACTACAGCAGGTAAAGAAAATGTAAAACACCCATTTATGGGAATAGATATGATACAAAAGACCTAACATGAAGTTACATGAGCTGATTGTCAAATTTATCCAAAGGCTGACATGTTATATGCTAACTCCTTAATAACACACTGTAGGAGTAAATATGAAAACAGCTGCCAGGTGTAAACCAAAAGACAATAACTAGACTATGCTGGAGGTAAATAAATATGGGAAACTGCTCATCATATGGGGAGTGATGAAATTACTAAGAAGAGTCATCAGGAGAAGGGATCAATGCCATTTGAAGATGTGAGTTTTCTAAATTTATGAAAGGGACTGTTTACAAAATTCTAGCAATGAGAAATTAAATTTATAATTTGAGTCCTTGGTACCTGATGTGCTGATAGCTTAAATGCCTTGGAGGAGATTCAATCATCTTTTGTTTGCATCATTTTTACAAGCAATTTTGCTTGAACCTTCTACCAATTACCAGGAAAAAACCTCTTCCACAACTAGTTTCTGCTTTTTTTTCACTTCCCACTGCAGCACTGGAGCATGCCACAGCTAGACAGTAAACACTGGGCTGTATAAACTGGCTCACCAAATACAAAATTCTTTTAGGCAAACAGGCATTTAGGCATTCATAAGCTTAGGAAACAGGCAGAAATCAAAGAATTTTCCCTACAGTCAGATAACTTGGATCGATCATCAACAGCCATAGAAGAGGAGGTCAGAAATAGATGGACTTTAACATCCCCTCCAACTCAAACCATTCTATGATTCTATAAATAAGGACTGTTTTCACATCCATTGGGGTACCTTCAGTTTCCTAAGATTATCTGAAAATTTTACCCCGTAGATTTCTTATGTAGATTCTAGCCCTTGACTATGGCGTTGATCTCTTCTGCAGCATATCAAATTTGTGGTACAAGTTTAAGAGCTAGGAAGCATTTACCATCCACAATGAGAGTGAGTACACAATATGGAATGATTCCTCCTTGGTCCCCTACAAGCCTTGATTTTCCTGTTCTGTGTTTCCTCCACTCTCTAGTTCACCCTTCATTTTCCCAAAGCTTTTTTTTTTTTTTTTCTTTAAAGTAAAGCAGCAAGAGAGTGTTTTTACCTGACTCGACCAACTGACATAGACTATACATGATAATTAAGATGTGGACATTTTTCATTACTACACTAATATATTTCTAGTAGTCCTAATACTGTAAAAAATGACAAAACTATTTTCTGAGTGAGTTGTTCACATTTGTTCTTTTATTTCCTTAGGTGAGAAATCTTCTGGCAACAAAGCCTTAGCATGAGGGCCATTTCACTTGTCTGATCCCTTGCAGAGCGTTTGCTGAGTTTGCAGTTCCATAACTCAGGATACATTTTTCACTCCTATGACAGGTGGCTCCACACAGGTGTGCTGGGATTGTGAAGCAGTCTATCAGCCTGTCAGCTGGTGTAGTTGTCCCACTAATAGACTGCCAGGTCTCCTTTGTTATCCTGGAAACCTATCCTTTTATTTTCCTTCTTTATTCCCCTTATTTTGTTTTATATTGAGGGATTGTGCTCCTATTGTGAAAAAAAACCTGTTGAAATTCAAGTTTCATTATTAAATTAAACTTATATATACTTATGTATATTTCATTATACATAAGTCTGTATGGGCAGTCCAATGTGCTTTAAAATATCTGTACCTCCTCATAAAATAGCCCACAACTCCTGCCTCGACATACATGATGCTTCACACATGCTCAAAACCCCCATAGTGAAATGAATTTTGTCATTGCAGTTTTGGTCAATAAAGGTTCTTCATTTCTCTGAAATTTAAAAGATATTATGCAGACACAACACCCTGACTATCCAAAGGAAATCACAAGAACAAAAGAAAATACTGAAAGAGCAAAAAGCATGTATGTTTTTGTTGTGTGCTTCTCTCTAGAGATATTCTTTAGCTACAGGAATTACAGACAGAAAACGTGCCTAGGTAAATTCAGTATATCACGTCAACCTGGCTTATTTTGACTTCCTGAAATCATGTCAATCACTTGCTAAAAACACACACTGTATTCCTGGGCAGCCTAAAAAAGTTCGGCCTGAGCTGACAATTAAAAGCATAACATGAAAGCAGAGATGGGCCTTCAGCCAAGTCCCTGGTCCAGAATTCCTAAAATAATTTAATGTTTAAAACACTTAAAAGTGAAAGTATGATTAATCTTAAAATTACTGTAACCCCAACTGAGCTTGTTTATTTTTTGCCCCTCTGACACAGTAAGATTTAAGTCACTCCCATAGTTTAGCTTCTAAGACAGCTCCATGACATTAGTTTGTCAAATCAGTAGTTCTGTTAGAGTTAACCCAGTGCTCCAATATCACTGCAAGGGGAAAAATCCAGCGAGTGCTCAGAGCAAAAAAGCAAAGCTGATTAGCTCCATGGAGACTTGTTTCTACATCAGACTGCATGGCTTATTGCTTCTGAAAAAGACTGCAGTGTCAGGCACGCCAGGCTGGTGACACTGAAATTACACAGACACACACACAAAAATCAATTTGTGAGCAAAACCAACTGAAGACTGTGTGTGAAATATGCCCAAAGCATATGGGGGAAGTGGAGGGGGGCATTTACATTGCTATGTACTCAGCTCTGGTCCCAGGTCTTTGCAATGCTGACAGAGGTGGACACTTTTTGGTGTCTCTGATCACTGTATGCCAGCAGCTCCCTCTTAAGGTCCTGACTTTATAAACTTTCCCTATTCAGCAGACACTTAAGCATCTCTTTCAACCTGTTCAAGTGGCACATAAGCAGGTTCTAAAGTGCTTTGATGAATAGCATGGTTCAAAGTATGTGCTTAAATGTTTTGCTAAATAATTAAAAATTGGCTTGAGAGCTGGCACAAAGACACTCACTGAAAATTACTGAGCTTTATGAAAATTAAATGAAGCAATTAAGCTTAGCTTTCCTATCTATACTTACAGAAAGGCCTATTAAGTCCAGCATACAAGCTCCAGTTGTTGGAAGTGTCAGTCAGGATCAGTAAGTCTAGGGTTAGTTGAAACAATGCCTTTTTATAGAAAGGCCTTCATAGGGACAAGGTGCTCTGTATACCTCTTAGCTCAAGGTAAACCCTGAAGGAAGGAAGGCTTTTGAGAAATGGCTTAACAACATAAAATAAAAATTATTTATATGTTCATCTTCCTTAGGATTACATCTTGCAATAGGTGACTAGGTGACTATATCTACAAAAATTATAGATCCTTGTGGAGACAAGGCTGATATCCCTACTTTCATTGAACCCACTCCCTTTTGCACTACTTCTTCAAAGTCTCAGAGAACTTCACTTTGCCTGACCCTTTCTACACTTGTGTTAATCCCCAAATTTTAATCTTTCTAAACTCGAGCAAAACTGGTTTATCTACATAGGATTTGTCATTCAGGCAGCAAAGCTAAAACAAAAAGAGATGAATAGGCAAAGTCCACAGGGACAGGAGACAAGTCTGTTCTCCATGCCAGGGCCTGCTAAGTATTACATGACCTAAAAAGATCTGCAGAAACATTTGAATTCCAGAAAAATATTGCCAGCTGAACTTAGAGTTTATTTTAACTTGAGAAAAGCTGAGTTCACCTTGTGAGTCTTATATCAGTGTGTTTTGCTCAGTTATCCTTTACCATCAGCATTAAGCCCCAGAAAAGTTTGTGCTTTCCTTGTGTAAAACCACATCAAAATCATGTTGTAAGAGTCCTTCACACTGAAAAAGGAAAACCATTACATAGAAGAGACAAACATCAGAAAAGTGTTAAGAAATTTATATGGTATCCCTC
This sequence comes from Certhia americana, assembly GCA_018697195.1. NCBI lineage: Eukaryota > Metazoa > Chordata > Aves > Passeriformes > Certhiidae > Certhia > Certhia americana. The sequence goes on from CM031858.1 coordinate 48,581,504, forward strand.
GAGATGAATTGAAAACGCATTTGTACTTGAACATAAAAGAAAAACACAATAAACAATGCATTGGGCAGAGTCCTACCACACTATGCAGTTCAAATGTGGAGTATGAAAAGATGTGTAACAAGCAAATTCCTTATATACTCTTACACCAGCACCCATCCTGAGAGCTATTGCACTAGGCACCTCATCCCAGCCATGGCTTTACTGCCCAAAGGTGACCCCTGGGCACTTGCAGTCCACAATAGCCACAGGACAATGCTGAGGCTGTTTCTCCTCTCACCACCAAGGGAAATTTTCCACCCTTGCAAGAATTTGTTCTGCCTCTGGCATTCCTGCTTTCATCCAGTTTAACCCCTTCTTATATCTGGGCCTTCTTGCCCTGTGTGCCAGATCATTCCTCAGCAAAGTTACCACTGCCAATTATAATCTCCCCTTCACAGAAATCAATACCAGCAGACAAGACTTGCCCAAATTGTACACCCAATTAGAAAAAAGATCAAGAGTAATACTAAGATCTCATCACGGCTAGAATGTCATCTGCTAGACTAAGTGCTAATGACCGCAGGACAGCTCTCACTTGGAAAGTACATGCACCTTGTTAAGACACTTATTCATCGCATTACTATTTAAAGATGAAGAAACAGAGTACGTGGAAATACGGAGAAATGGAAGCTGTGAACAGAGCAGCATAGGAAAGTCAGGAAAAAGCTTCATTATCGTATAGAATGACTCAAAAGCAGAGGTTAAAACTAAGGCTAGAATATGCTGGCCTAAGTTATCACAAAGATATTCAGAGCAAATTTCATCCCCTGAAGTCTATGGAGTTTGCATGAAATGTCCTCTACTGCTGAGGTTTAAAAAATCACAGTCTCTTTAAAGTGAGAGGGTATAGATCAAATGACTGCTGCTGGGCTCCTGAAATTCAACTTTCAGAACCATGCAGTCTTGTAATATACATAACTAAAATCTACCTTTTGAACCTGTCTGGACTCAGATATCCGATTGCTTTTGCCAACAGGGAGTCTGACCTCTTGAAGCAATGCACATCCATATCTGCCATCCCACACCCATGAGGCAACGAACTAAACTCCACAAACTTGGTTCTTTCTCTGTCTCTCTTTTTATTTTTAACACAACGCTCCTGTGAACAATAAATATTTAATTTTCAGAATTTAAAAAGGGCTTTGGGTTTAGTAGATGGCTTCAGTCTAGTTATAGTATCAGCAGTTTTTCCCTCTAGGGAGTAATTAAGGAAAAGCTCTGGCCACAATTCTAAACTGTGATAATGACAGAATTTAAAATCATTTTCATACCACATGCTGCATTGCAGTTCATTTCCATATGCTCTGCCTTCAACGAAGGTGTCAAGCTTATAGAGTCTCCTGGGCAAAAGGATGACCAAAGTCCCAATGCCTGGAAGGAAGCTCAGGGGAAAGACACACATTGTCATACTATATGTGATAAGGTCTCCAGATTATGAAGCTGGCAGGCAGGAAGTAAGAAGGCCCTGGAGATTTTGACTATATTTGTCTCTGTCACACAGTTAGCACATGAGATTGGTGATGTTTTGTTGGAGATTCACCTGGGCTATAAATTATTCGTTAATAGTGGACATTTAGTACACAGCTACTGCATTCACCCTAAAGCTGGTGAATAGTTATGGAGAAGCAAATTTCCATGGTTCAGACTTTGCAACACAATATACCTGAGACTATCCCCTTACTGTAATGCCATATGGAGAAAAAAATAGCATTACAGACACATTACCTAATAGGTCACTGTTAACTTGGGTGCAGCATTGCCTTGACAGTTACATTGACTCTAATTCCAGATCTGCCTTTTTCAGCAGAAATTAAAAGACCCTTATGGGAAGGTCATTTGCTAGACATTCTGTCTTGGGCTGGGAAACAAAACTATTCACAAGAAAAAGAGGGGAACCAAGAGCAGACTCCATATAATATTTATATCTGAAAATGTTACAACTGAAGAAATATTCTGGGAAAAAAAAAAAAAAAACAAAAACAACAACCAACCAAATTGAAAAAATAAAAACAAAACAAAAAACACCCAACAAGAAAAATACAACCAGCTTCTCAGAGACAGCAAATAGCTATGTATAATTCATACAAATTTTGTCTCTTATTTGGATCGACTTCAAGTTCACTAAACTCAGACCCAGCTATGTAAGGTGGCAGATGAATAAATATATATCACACAAACAGAACTGGTGATCATCCTTGGGAGATCTCCCTAGAGACGGTAATAGAATAAGAGCAGGGAAGAAGGCTGACAAGAGAGCTGGGAATCAGAAACATGGTTAGTGTGGTACATGGAAGTATCAAGGAAGGGACACGTCTTACAAAAGAAAGAAGCAGAGAGAAGTGGGAGCAGGAACTTGGTGAACGTCATGGGGAGCAACACATGGATTGTCAGAAGTGGAACCTCCAGGCTCATAGGAGCAAGGCAAGGTTAAAAAGAAAGGTATTTAACAGTGAAAACTACCCACTGAAGATTTGAAAATGTGTCCCCTGTACAGAACTAGGCCAAAAGGATCCTGAGGTGCACCAGAGGAAGTGTGACCAGCAGGTCAAAGGTGATTTTCATCTTCTGCTTCACTCTCATGAGACCCCACCTGGAGTGCTGCATCCAGCTCTGGTGGCCCCAATATGTAACAAACACAGACCCATTTAAGCAAGTCCAGACGAAGGTACAAAAATTATCAGAAGGATGGAACACTTGTTCTGTAAAAACAGAGAGCTGGGGTTGCTCTGTCTGGAGATGAAAAGCCTTCAGGGAGCACATTCAAGTACCAAACAGGGGCCTACAAGAAGGTTGGAGAGGGACTTTTAACAAAGGTGTACAGTGACAGAAAAAGGGGAATGGCTTTAAACTGAAAGAGGCTGAGTTTAGATAAGACATTAGGAATAAATTCTTTCCTGGAAGTGTTGTGAAGCATTGGAACAGGTTGCCTAGAGTAGTTGTGCATGCCCTATCCCTGGAAGCATTCAAGGCCAGACTGGATGGAGTTTTGAGCGCCTTTCACTGTTCCAGTGAGGAAGAAGTTGTTTCTGTCCAGAACAAGGGTTTGGAACTAGATGATCTTGAAGGTTCCTTCCAATGCAAATCATTCTATGATAAAGAATAAAAAGGAATCAGACAACCCAGAAGCACAAGGGATTGTGGAGGTATTATCTAGAGAAAATGAGCAAAAGGGCAGGTGACACATTACTCCTCAGCCTGGATCAGAGAAAAAGAGTCCTGAAGGTCACCACTCAAAGACACCCACATATCTCCACAACACAGAAAATGTTTCATTCCCTTTTTGGGTGAACAAAGAGCTGGCACAGCACCACCTTTGTTCTGGTACCAAGCTTTGGAGCCATCAGCCTGAAGAGCCTATTTCTCTTGATGGTTTTTATAGCTGTCTGTATGATGGTATAGTACAAAAACAAAATGAAAGAAAAGAATGGATTTCTCCTCTATGCAGCTTAAAAACACATCTTAAATAACAAGGACTATAATAAAATAGCATTACTGAGGTTAAAAAAGTAATTTCTCATAACTTAGAAAGCCCATCATCTTGATAATTTCCAGTTTTCAAATGTTCCATTCTGAAATGCTCCAATCTCCAGTTATGAATTCTTGTTTTGACACATCATTATGGTAGCATTATCTGTCTATGGTAACTGTGTATGTTGCTCCTGTGAAATCACATTTCATACTACTTTCCACCTCCTAAGGTAGGAAGAAGTGTTGGGGGGGGGGTGGGGGTGGGGGAAGAAACAAAACAGCAAAATTTTGAAGAACAATGCTGATGTATATGTCAGTTGTACAAGCTCAGAATGTTTACTGCCAGGACAAACCTAGAAAGATACCAGAACTTTTTCACCTCAGCTAAAATATACATCTCTAAAGTTCTTTAAGGTTCTTCCATTTCCTCTCAAATCACCCATCTCTAAACACAGCAAACACAGCAAAACCTGTCACAAAGGCTTGAAAACTTATTTCCTTTGGGTTTTTGTTTGCTTAACATGGGCTGTCAAGGAATCAATACCTATTCTCATATGCACACAAAGACAAGTAATCTTGAGCATGCATATGAATAAAAGACAAGCAATAGATTTTATGCAATTGGGACACTGCATAATCTAAGTTTGTAAACCCTTTCAAAGACCTTTATAGAACTAATTAAAAAGGAAGAAAAATATCTATCTCAATTAGGACCATACTTGCTTATGTAATGTTTTTGTGCAAATAAGGTGACAAGGTAAATTTTAAACTCTGTGTGAAACCAATATATCAGGAAGGAAATAAAATGTTCTACCTGCAACACTTCGGGAAAGGCCTGGCCATTCAGGACTGACAAAGGGGTTGACAATTTTTTCAAATCCTCTATTTTCTTCTGTTATCCAGAAAGACAGATTAAAATTCCCAGCAGCATTCTTAAGACATCTCACTGATTGCAAGAATTCTGATAATATAGTCAGGAAGTAGAAACAACAGTATGTGATTTGTCACTAGCCCTAAATGAAAGATCAGATTTCAATAACTACATTTCAAATACTTACAATCAGCATTACAACAAAAGACTTCAAACACTCCCCCTCAAACAAAAAAGAAAGCACTTCAGTGAGTGTAAAGGTTACATTTATTGAACACATTTTTGCATGCTATTATTCACCAAGACCTATCTTATTTAGTAGAATTTTTTCATTTGTATCTTCTCTATAAATTTTGCATTGAAGTCCAAGTTCATGCACATTATGATAACTAATATCTTCTTTCTACTCCTGGAAGAGAGACCTCATAATTATACTATTAGCATAGTGAGCTTAGTTCCATTTTTCTCCAAGAGCAATACTGCATACATAAGAGCAAAGTCTGGCTTTACTTTCAGAATCTAAAGAGTGTCTCTGGACAAGAATGACTTCTCACTACACAAATGCAAGAGAGGTAAAGATTATACAGAGTTGCTGTGAACTACACTAAGGTTAGGCTAAATTATTTCCTGCCAACAGGGTAAACAAACAGGAACAAACAGAAAGATTTTTCAGCAATAGAGCTCGTTTGCTTAACAGGATTTAGATTTTCTATACATATAAATTATACCCACTCATTCATGGTATGTTACTGGCCAACAATTGCATGAACATTTTCAGCAGAGCTGGGACTTTCTGCATGTCTTGCTATAATAAATGTGGAGCTTATGAAATGGTTGGATAAAAAATAAAACAAACAAATAATTATTTCTCTCTTGTGGACCAAGAGAAAATTTTGTTTCATTTTCATCTTAACACACAGGCATGACCCATGCGAATCAAAACAAGGGAAAAAGTTTACATGAACTGGAGAACCAAGAAGTGCTGATGTTTTGCATAACTTTTATAAATTCACCTCCTTTTTGTGTTGTGCTCCTTGATAACAGATTGGGGTCTGGGGACAGCTTTTGCAGTGGATCAGTGGTTCAGACTGTTAATTACTCTGATGACCCCCAGGTCAGTAAAAAGCCTTTGTGTTCTACTAGGAAAGTTTTACTGAGACATTCGGCACATTTCCAGCCTATAATCTAACTCCCCGCATGTTAGACCATGAAGAGCTACTGACCAGGATAAAAGACATCAGGTTGGCATTTTTTGTCATACCCAGATGCAACCAGCCCCTGAAGTGACAGACATGAACCAGCTGCCACATAGGCAGCACATAGTGTTATACCACAACTGTTAATCAAGGAAGAGACAGAGAGCTAGAGACGGGAATGAAAAGATCTAAGCGCACTTATTCATCACCAGCAGAATAAAACGGGAATGCAGCAGCCAGTTCTCATAAATTACCAGTAGTTTCATTATTTTACTTGGAAGCAGTGGATTCTGCTGCCAGAGTTTTGATCCAACCTGCTTCCTTGTTTAAAAGAGTGGGAAAGTTATACTGAGTTTATTGTAGCATAGCACAGAAAGTTAATTTATGGCAAATGGCCTCAGAAAATGCCTGCATTCAATGGCTTGAGTGTGGCTCAATATATTTTCCCTTATCAAGGGTGAGTCCCAGAGCCTGAGTGAATATTTATGTTTGGCAAATACTTCATTTAGCAATGACAACATTAAAGCTTGTCCTTTTTTATTATTCCCTTGCCTCTATGGTCTCTCTTTTCCCATAACTCATTAAAAAAAAAAAAATAATCAAAGCCACCAACACATTTCCACACAAAATTTTCCAAGAGTCCAGACTCTGAATGAAGGTCGTCTTTCATATTTGCAAGGTTTCGAAGCAAATGTGGAATCTGTACAATTCTTTTATATCAGAAAAACTTACACTTGTTGAATTCACATGGCATCTTTCTGTCAATATTACACCTGCCTTTCAGGTAAAAGCAGCCTTCAAACTACAAATGTATGGCTTGAATCTTGCTGCTCTTTGGGCCAGGTGGACTTTTTTAGCCTATGTCCTTCTGAAACTCAGTCTTCTAGTCCCTAAAATCCTCAAAACTGTCATCAATAATTTGAAATTTATCTTGAACGGCCTATTTTAATTGAACTCATCATAAAAAGTCAAGGCTTTTAATTAAGAAAAAGACAAACAGCTTTTCAGAGTCTAAAAAATTACAAGTGTGTAAGAACCATTTCCACATAATCTAATGTTAATTTAGAGAAACTGCTTTGAAAACATACTTTGAAACTGCTGCTTGAAAGCCATGGTCATTCCTTCTAATTTTTAATATTTAGGAAATACAAGCAAAAACCAGTGCAAGCCAATACAAGTGATAAGCCTACCAATTTTTTAAGCATTATACGTAGCTTTATACGATAAGGCCACCCACTCACCAGCTGCAGCTGAACAAGCCATGTGCTAGCAGAGACAAATAGATACACAATAAGATACAAGTATGCAATCCAATAATAAATCACGCCACCAAAATCTTAAACCAAAAAGTTTCCTAAGTTTTAAAACAAAGTTAGGGTGGAATTACTTTACCCATCCTGTTCTTGGGACGTAGAGTCACATTGAGCCTTACTCTTGCAGAGAGATTGCCCTTTGAATAGAAAGCCATTTGTCAGCAGCTGAAGCTTCGCAGCATTACTATCTAGGGTTTGGCACATCAGTAGGATACTGACAACTGAGGTATCAGAAGCACTGGGAAGCAGCAGGAATACTGATTATGGCACAGCTGCATATGGAAAAAGGGTAAGAATTCTAGCCCATGGAGAATTTCTATGGAAGCTGTATTCTGCAGGACCAACTTTTTATTAATGATGTAGCCACAGGGGCTCATTAGGCATCTCCAAATGACAAGGATTTTATATATAGCCCAAACAACAGGTAACTGTAAATTGCAGCATTTACCTTTCTATTGGGAATCTGGAATTAATTCCACCAGTCACTGAAAACTCAGGCTGCCAGCCAGTTCTTTGACCTCTGTCCCTTTGACCACAGCCATGAATAAGCCTTGACTCTTTCTCTGGCAACCTTCCATTCAGCCTAAGTGCCATTCATTACATAAAACTAAAATTCAGCATCTCAACCAATAAGTGAGATTTTTAGATTTTGACCATAGGTTGCAGTATTTAACAGAACCTACCTATTTTCTAGTAGCAACTGGTTGCAATTGTCATTGCTAAGTAGAAGCCCATTTACAAATGAGCTGAATAAGGGAATAATTAACAACACACAGTACATATGATGGCATGCTATTGGCAAAGGAACATGGAGAATTTCATAGTGAGTCATAATGGACACCTTATTCAGTATGGGAATTCTTTGCAGTTTAGGAGACATGTCCCATGAAGAGATCCATGATTTATTTCAGATTTTGATTGCCTTCTAACCTATGACTTTTATCTTTTCATATCAAGCACACTTTCTGATAACAAAGAGGAACCAGAAGAGTTAATTGAACAGCCAAGTGATAAAGACTAATAAATCCCTGGATTTCTACCTGGTGAGTACATTTTAATAGGTAAAGGGAAGTAAGCAAAAGCCAGGCAGGGTGACTCATCAGTTCTAGCAATGTAAGAAAATTAGATTTTAAGTGGAAAAAGATGTTTCCTAGGAAACTGCATGATCTTCTTGTGGAACATCAAACAAGAGCAATTTCCTAACAACAGCCATGGCTAAATTGATCCACTGCACCTCAAACAGCTTTATCAGTGAGAGAGAGATTGAGTCTCTTTTATATTTTCTTAGTTACCATCATCAATTTGTCTATTATTTGACTCCTTTAGCTGTTACCTTTCTGACCCTCCACAAGTACAAGTATGATATTTGCCATTATCTAATTGGAAAGCACATTTTGCTTTCCCTCATCTTTTCTGTTTCTCTTTTTTTGCAGCAAGCTCTAGATTCCACTATTGTTGCTGCCACTGAGCCACAGAGATGTGAGCATGTACCATGGTATGCAGCAAGCATAAGCTCAAGCAAGTGTTCTGTTTAAAACTGTCCAGTTTGCAGCAATGGAAAGTGAGCTGCAACATAAGCAACCTCCTGGTCTCCCTGCTCTGAGATGTTTAATACGGAGTACATTCACAGCCTACCTATTCAATTTACACTGGATCAAAATCAAGCTCTTTCCCTTTACATTGTCTACACTTTCAGTCCAATAAATTAAAACCCTCACATTTCTGTGCAAGCATTTGACACTTTCCATTAGGCACAAAAGATAGCAAGTATTTCAGATGCTAGGGTGGAGAACATTTGTTCTCCTTGATCATTTCCAATGCAGATTGTTCAGTGTGCATAAGTTATAGCTAATGCAATGCAGAGACTGTCTTCAGAGCATGACCATGGATTTCTGAGCATAAATCAGTGCATGTGCTGTGTGCAGTCAGACAGGGAATTTTAGCACCAGGCAGCCCCTTGGGGCTTGCGCTACACACACGGCTCGTGTGTGTCCTGTGACGCTGAGCAAAAGGCACACCTGCTCAGCAAAGATGGTCTCAGAGCACTTTGTTTTTTGGACATGCCTCTGTGCATTTAATATGTATATGCACACTGAATCCTAGGTATCACAAAGCAAGCAAGTTTACTCTAGATGCACACATAGAGATGTATCCTATCCAAAAGCCAAAGCATTCAAATTACTCCTAGACAAAATTTCCTGGCAGAAAAGTAAGATAAGTCTGAGGAAACCCAAATAGCCTGGTAGCTCTAATCCTGGCCACTCTTGAGCTATCACAGTGGATGAAGACAACTGCCAAAACTAAGAGTCAAAATTTAAGTAGACTTCCAAATACAGCAGTACTGAAACATTTTCAAGTATACTGATTGCACAGAGTTGCAAAATGGAGAAAAATACATAAGACCAAATCCGCTTATGCTTACACATTTGTCTACTGCACAACTTGTGAGGAAATAAGAAACAGAGACATTGTAGGTATCTTCCACATCAGTGTTGCTCTCCTCAAAATGAACTAACAAAGTATTCTACCTAATAAAGGCCTATGTAACAAAGGTTTTATTATTACTATTGCTACTAATTTGGAGATTATGATGCAGACAGAAATTATGAAATACAAAATTCAGAAAGTCTATTCTAGCACTTGCACTGCCTAAAATAAAGCAACATGTTCTAGAAAACTTGAGTTCTACTATGTCTCATTCCACGATCAGTGGAAGCTGTCCTTCGGTGTGAATTTCTCCACTACCAGCTGTGCCTCAAGTCAGACATGGAACAGAAAACCATGTGAAAGCCAGAAAAAGTGAAAGAAGAGACTTCATGTTATGAATTTGAGGCTCCAAAGTCCTGTAAAGAGACGGCATGGGGAGAGTTATCCCACTGTAACTGATTCTTTGGATTAGTAGCAATGATTTTATTGTCACCAAAACAAAGCTGGAAAATCTATCCCTTTTCCAGCCTACAAAATAGAACAAAATTCCCCAGATATTGGTGAAGCCAATGCAAACTCTTTCATATCAAGGATTACACACCCCATACCACAATCACCACTCCCAGAAAGCTCACATAAAATTTTCTCAACAAAACCTTTATTCCTGCAGTGTTTTCCCCAACCTGCACCTTTGAAATGATGAAAAAACCAAAAATCTAGTTCTCCTTCCTCTCACAGTTTATAGCTTCATTCTTAGCTTAAGACATATTTAGGATTAATGCTTTTATTTTAAAGGAGTAAGATTAAGTATTTTTAGCCCCTGTGAAACAAGATGATGTATGCTGCAATTGTCAAGTCCCTGTTAAATTGCATGTAGCACATTCTGTAGCTCATAAATATTTAAGAAGACTAAATAATTATCCTAGACTCCTCAACTTGCCTTTCTTTATTAGTTCCATGGGGAACAAGGAAAGCATTTGCTCTTCTTCAGCCATACAGACAATTTTATTGCAAAATATCCTCTTTCTGTTGTTGGTGATGCTGCTACATGATTCTCTCCTATTGTGAGGGAATTAGCCTCTTTCAGAGCCTCCACTTCCTTTCCAGATCAATCCAGCAAGTCTGACAATTTTTCCAAAACATCTCAACCAAAACAAACCCCATGTGTCTTAACCCCTCCTTTAGCCTCCTGTTTCCAGTAGCAGAGGTTAAGAGCACCCTGAATTGTACAGGATTCAGAGTGGCAAGCAGGGAAACATGCCTTTGCTTGGAGCAGTTCAGTGGGGAAGCGACAGGGGATGAATGGATGCATTCAGTAGTTGTTCCTATTTAAACCAGTAACTGTAAGGACCTGGGAGAAGAGGAGGGTAAGCCTGCAGCCATCTCACCATGGAATAGCATTGAACAGAATTTTTACTGTTGCTTTACAGCTTATTCTCCTCTCTGCCTGTTTTCAGTGCAGCCATATGGTGGCAAGAAGAAACTCGCAACCTAATAGCAGATGAAGAGCCTGCACACTCTCACAGGCAGCAGACCATGCCCCAGCAGTCAGAGTAGCAACACCCACCAGCAAAGCCAAGGAAAAAAAGCTGCCTCCCAGATGGCTGGGATGTAGAGCTTTGTCTCAAAGCCTAAGCTTCTTGCCTCTGCAGCTGTCAGATCTGTCACCATGGTTCACTACCCGCTGCCACCGCCCCCACCCCCTTCTACTCTGGTAAGGTGCAAGAGAAGCAGAGCAGGAGCGCCCTGCCTTTGGAGTGCTCTTGGCGTGTTGTGCTGGGATTAACTTGCCTTGGAATGCCACTGCAAAAGAGGGTGCATGGCATCAAGTCAAAATAGCCTGAGCAGTTGCTGTAATGTGTATCTGTGCTGAACAGAAACCTACAACTGTCTAGAAAAAGAATGACAGCAGAGAACTGCCACTGCTCTGTTAAGAATTTGGTTTAGTAACAGTGCCTAGACACTGAGGAAGATGAGATGTGCAAGAGCTGCAAACTTTTGAAGTACTTTTTCTAGCCTTATTTGCTTTTTTTCAGATTGCCCTTCAGTTTTAAATTCAAAATAATGAAAACAGTAATGTAGTTGATACAGATCTATGTGGGGGACCACTGAGAAGTTAAGCAGGCTAAAGGTGTGAAATTAGCATGCAGAAACCAAAGCGTGTTACATACCTACGGGAATGCTCTCATTCAGAAATAAATTGGCTTAAAATTCACTGAGGCTTAATACTCCCTGGAAGAGTTCAATTTCCAGCAACGGGGAAAACCAACATGCAAATCAGCATATTTTAGGATGCAGTTTGACAACGTTGCAAAGCCTGTGTAGTTTTGCTGCTACCAAAATAGGTACTGGAACAAGAAGTTCCCTCCATTTCTCCCCTTTCACACTTTGCTTCTCTTCCTTTGGTTCTGGCTCTACACTTTGACCCCTCGATGGGCCTGTTCAACTAACCCAGCAGAAAACTAATAAGAAGAAAAAAAAAAAGTGAGGATGCAGTAACATGAAGCTAATTTTGTAGTCAACATGAGGATATCAGGTCCTTTGTATAAATTTTTTCTGGATAGGTTTATGAGCTACAAGCCTGCAGGGGGAAAAAAAAAAAGGGAAGAAACAAAACCCAAAACCAATCCCTGCATGCCCACCAATATAGCAAGATGTTAGGATTTTAGCATTTTGTTAAAGTACATCAATCAAAAATGGCATACAGTTGTGCTAGAACAGTCTGCTTTCCTTTGTCTGGATAGTAGCACTGCAAGGAGGATTCTGCCAATGTGGTTGTAATGGTGGAAGCAGCTAGAGACAAGCCTTTACCATCCTGTTAGTTAACCATGGAATAAATAAGCCCAAAAAAACAACCAATCTCAAAATCTACAAAGACAAAGCAACAAAAAACCACAGGGAAAGAAAAAGTTCCTCACAGATAATTCAAGATTGTGTGCTAAGTTCAGTGTGAAATACATGACATACACTATTCAAAAAGTTCTAGAACTAAGAAAAAAAAAAGTTAAAAATTAATGCAATAAAAAACACTCCCTTTACAGCTGTTGCTAAAAAATGGGAGGAAAGCAGCAATAGTAATAACAAAATCATTTGACAATGAATGACGATTTACAGTGACACTATTCAGATATACTTTGATGAAAGGGAGTATAATTACTGGTACAGCTGCCATAGAGAGGGCAAATATTTCGCATTCTCCTCATCAATATTGCTGTCCTTGTGCTCAGATTAAACAAGACAGGACAGATTAATAGGCAAAGTTTGAGACTGAAGTATGTTGTGCATAGAGCAAAGAATTGCAGGGAGGGAAGATTTTTTGATCGCACCAACTTTGAAAATGTCAAATTTCTGTATCTTACCTTTTGTTCTAAACCTAGCATAGACTTAAAAAAATGAGCAAAACTTAATCCATAGAAATGTGAGACTGTGGATTTGAATCAATCAAATCATCTGTACAAAAGCAGAAATAATTTTTCTATATAACAGTATTACCTGTGCTTAGGAAAGCTCTTGACAGCATAAAGCATGGGAAGCTGTGAAATTACCTGGGGAAAAGAGGTGAGGAAGAACGACAACTACTGTGTGCTTGTTTTTGTACTTGAGATTTTACTGAGGCACTGCTACTGACCACTATTGGAGACAGAATCATAGGCTAGAAGAACATATTGCCTGACCTTGACACAGCTGTTCTTAATTTCTCCATGTTGTACCTGTCTCCATCATTGTCCTAGGGAAACAAATGTGGTGGAAGTCTCTTAAGAACATAGGATAGAAGAAGCATTTCAATAAGCCCAGTCTTCATTTTACACAGATGTGTCAATCACATAATCCCTTGAGGAACATCTAGGCTGACTTAGTGTCTTTGTACTGCCAGCGACGCTTTTTCAAAGCAAACAACCCATTGATGATGGAGATTTTGATCAAGTTGTTCTGTTTGACTATAAAATGTACTTTCATGCAGAACACTGTCTTGGAAGATTGCACCACGTGTCAAAAATTACATAAACTGAAGATTGTTGCTGCCAGCTTGGAAACATTTATGCTGTAGAGCACTTACTGTTGATAATAAAGGGCGAAAATTAAAACATATTTTTGTCAGCAGTTCTGTGTTAAAAGAGGGTGTTTCAGCTCAGACCCTGCAGAAGTCCGGTTCTGTTCATTATTTTCCTCAAGAAGTTAGGTCTGCACACACAAAACGTGAAAGTGACATCATGCTGGAATAGTTTGCTATTACAATAAAAGAAATAAAAAATAATCCAATGTCATCAATGAAAAAATGTGTAAAGACAAATGTAAAGTACTGCATTTATTAAGGCTAAATCAAGTACAAAACTGAGAAATGAATGTAGGCAACTCCTCTGAAGAAAAGGATTTGAAGTGTTAGAGGACCACAGACCATTTATTCATTTCTAGGATGATACATAAAGGCAGCTATCACTTTGAGATGCATTAACAGAAATACTCTATGCAAGAAAAGGATGACTGTTATTTATTCTGTTCAATACTGTTGAGATTTCAGTTGTAATTCTGCATTCAGATTTGTGAAGGATGAAGTCAAATGAGAGAGCAGAGGGGAGCTGCAGGAAATAAAAGATCTGTGAGGGGAAAAAAGGGAAACTAAAGAGGATCAAAGGAGAAGAGATATGATGACAGAATGTAAAGGGTTGCTTTTAAGAGAAAGGTAACCACTCATTCCATGTCTAGTGGGGAGACAGAACAATGAAAGATTAGCCAAATTTCAAGCAGATAAGATTTAGGTTAGCTACTGGAAAAAGCTTTTTAACTGTAAGGATTACAAAGGATTAAAAAAAAATACTTGGGACTCTACAAATTTTTACCTACAGGGATTTTGGGAATTGATTTAACAAATCTTTGCCAAGGTGGTGTCAATTCTAAACAAAACTGGTAATTCCAGAACTTACAGAAGATTCCAGAAATCTCACATGGCTAGAAATATTTAAATACCCTGTTTTCCCTGCTGAGTTGATGGAAAAATCTGTATTTAGACATTTGGGATTTTTAAGTAGAAAATGAACTAATAAAGCAAGCTTCAAATGTACATGGAAAAAACGTCACTCATTCACAAGAACAATTTCAAAAAAGATGCTGAGAAATAAACATAGATGTGAAGCACATTATTTATGACAATCTAATTTGGTCTCCCATGGATGATATGAGTCATCTGAGTGGGCTTGAGGAGTAATTTTAGGTAAACTCACAGCAATTTAGTCTGCAAAATAACGTTCATCAATATAATATTTACAGCTAGGTAAAAAGAGAGAGGATATCTTGCTCTTTCATTTCTGATCCTGGATAACTATGTAACCAGAATTATATTTTAAATACCAGCATAAAAAGACATTTGGCATTAACATCTTATAGGAAAAGTCAAAGCTTCCTAGTGAATGAAGAAGAGGCTACAGTGACAGTTTCCTTTCTTTAGTTGGTAATCAGGGCAGCTCTGCTCAACCCTTTCCAAAATTCAAATTTAGCCAGAAGATAGACATAGGGAGGGGAAAATGCTCATTACCACATCTCCTAGATTAATTACCAGATAGTTCCAGCTATGTCTGAAACAAGTGGAGAAATATCAAACCATTCTCAAGGAGGCCAAAGCAATGTTCTTTGGGAAATAACAAAACATAATGAGCACTTTGGCACGTGCATATATGTGAATAATCAGAAGTCACTTACTACACTCAGGTGAGCTAATTCATCTCCATCAGTAAACAAAAAAAGAAGGCTCCCCAAAATAAAAATAACCATTAAAAAGAAAAGCATTTTTCTTTATTTCTGTCAAAGAGTTTCCTTAGTGACTGCATGCACAGTTTTGAGATTGTCCCAAGGCATTCCAAGTGAATCATTTAAAATAAGAAGGGTTAGAAATGCGCATATTCAAAAATAACCACAAGCTGTGTATTTGTTTAGAACTACGTCCCCCTTGTGGATGAGTCAGGGGAATACAGACAGGGATCAAAGGCAAAAAAAGGGGGTTTTTAAACACCATGTAAAGGCTGGATCCTTCTATATAGAAGTCCCTCTGCAAATTCATAGCAGCTTGTGTGGTGGGAAATTCAAGCTCAATTCTACTTTGAAAGAATTCTCTAAATTGTGTTTTGCTCTAGTGTGGAAAGAAATTATTCTTCTTAAAATAAAAAAAAGAATATATGATCAATAATAATAATAAAGACAAGGTACACTCACACCAGGGATTCTACCAGTAAGATATAATACAATTTGAGAGAGGGTCCCTAAGAGCCACAAGAGAACAGAATCACTTCCTTCTCCCAATATTAGGGTTTAATCACAGAGTTTAACCCCATGCTAACCTCTTCAGTTTTATTACCAGTTTCAGAGATATGATCCCATCAGTTCCTCCTGAGTGACATCAGAGAGATCAAAGTGTCATGCTGAATTTCCTTGCAGTTTGTTACACATCAAACCTAAAACAAGTAAAGCCCACATGACATACATGAGACACACTCAGGTGACAAGGAAAGAGAAAAAAGCAAACTTGCCCTTTAAACATCCAAGCCCTCTGCCCATAGATAATCTCCTCTTTAGAAAGAGAACATTAATGGTGACAAACAGAAACAGATTTTTCTAATGCCATGTCAATGCACCCTCAGGAAAATCCTTCCCCCAACACTACTACCCCACACTTAATACGGACACGTTACTTGGACAAAATTATGTTCCTGTCCACAGCAGAAAGATAAATTTACCTTTCTGACAAAATTACCTTGTAAACAACCTGATTTACCCAGCTGCATATTACATGCAGCAAAAAAATAACCCAGTATTTACGTTGTTGCCCTTGCTACAGCACTTTTGAATGGTATCAAAACAATATTGTGCATCTAGAAATGGCTGGGGTTTATTATTCTTGAATTTAATTTTTACAGTTAGATAGCACATATAAGCAAGAGTACTCTTATCTCTTATCAGAGTTGTTATAAGTAATTTTGCACTTTTCAAACTACTTCTCCCAAATAAATATTGATGATTGGACCAGTTTCATGTGATGACTTAATTTGAAAGAGCATTTTGTACCTCCAAAAGCACTAGATTAGAAAAAAATCATAAATATTTGGTGCTTGGTTAAGTGCTTCTTGAATGAAAATGGACAATAATGAGGATTTTATAACTACAGTTATCAACTGTAAATAATATTGCTATATATTTCCAAAAAAAAAAAAAAAAAAAAAAAAAGAGATTTTATGGGTTTTTTCCTCTGTTTTTTTTTTTTTTTTTAATGCATTTTACTTCATGCTATATTTTGATTTAACAAAAATATGTACAAAGTACAGCACATCTAGAACAGAAATTCTAGAGAGGGACAGATTGCTATGAAGATGCTACCTGCATATAGATCACTTTGAAAAGGCTTGGAGAGAGAATACATGCTCCTATAGTTACAGTTACACCTTTCCAACATTTATTAAGACTCTATGGAGCAAGAACTTACAAGGAGCATTTTACCTTGCAAAATTAATCAGGGAAGCTCCCCTGTTCAGCTATCCTAATGCATCAGCACAAATTCACAGGTAGAGGCTGCAAGACCTAGACAAGACTTTAGGATCCAGACAAATCAAACATACATGTACATGTAGAGAGTTAGCAACCCCTGAGTGGGGCACCAGCCATGAGGAGACAGGAAACACGTCCCTGGGTCACTGATGCCTGTGGCCACTTCAGAGCAGCTGCATTGCTCTCTATAAGGAGGTTGTAGCCAGGTGGGGGTGGTCGGCCTCTTCTCCCAAGGAACAAGTGATAGGACAAGAGGAAATTATATTAAATTCCACCAGACAATGTTTAGATTGAATATTATGAAAAATTTCTTTGTGGAAAGGCTTGCCAAGCATTGAAGCAGGCTGCCCAGAGAAGGGGTTAAGTTGCCATCCCTAGAAGTATTTGAAAGTCACATCTATGAAATGGTTTAGTGGTGGGACAGGGCAGTGCTAGGTTAACTGTAAGTGTTGATCTAAGAGATCTCTTCCAACAGAAAGATTCTGTGTTTTTATGTCTATCCTGTGTTTCTTGAAACCAGTGACATCCCACAGTCATCATGTGCAAGGTCTACTATTTTTAAAGGTACAAAGCTGAAAAGTCATTAACCCACCATATTGCATCTCTCAGAGTCTTTCTGCACAACTTTTTATTTGATAAAACTGATCCTAACTCAAGGAAAAAGAAGAGACATTTTTAGAAGCTTTTGTATTTTATGTCTTAAGCTTATTAGAAAGGTTATTGTTTCTAGATCTAACCCATAACTTCTCACTCTTCTTTCAGTCAAATTCCAAATACACATAGAAAAGCAGAGAGAAAGAGATCTCTCATGAAAATGACATTGTTATTTATTTGACTGCTTCTCCCTCTTGCACAGCACTGTGCTGCAAACTTCAACTACCTCACCTAACTTCTTCGAAAAAGAAAACAGCATTTCTAGCAGTTTCTATCAAAACTCCTTTCTCATTAAAGACAGTTCCAGACATCCCCTATGAGAAAAAAGCTCTGCTTGGAATACCACCTTCCCTATTTTTTGCTATTGTTATATAAATACAAAATGCCATCTTATTGTATATGCACCTTTGTAGATAGGAATATGCAGGGGAAGATGGCTATCATTTGGTTATTAGCAGAATTTTTGACACTTTCCCATATAACATTTTTATATTATGTGATTAAAACCAAAACAGATTAAATTAAACTGTTATAAATATATATATATAGCTATATGACAGAAAATTGCTCTAAATAGTTATCAATGGCTCAGCATTAAAACAAAGTATAGCAAGATGAAACTCCACAATAGTCTTCTGCCCATACCACTGAAAATCACAACTAATCAAATTTGTATTATGTAATAAGAAGTATGCTCATTA
This sequence comes from Certhia americana, assembly GCA_018697195.1. Classification (NCBI taxonomy): domain Eukaryota; kingdom Metazoa; phylum Chordata; class Aves; order Passeriformes; family Certhiidae; genus Certhia; species Certhia americana. The sequence continues at coordinate 48,599,703 of CM031858.1, forward strand.
AACATGCAAGTAATATGAGTGTGATTTGAGGATGTTCGAATCATTTTAACAGTTTAAAAATATTGGAAAGCTGGAACTTAAAAAAGAAAAGATACCAATAAATAAAAACAACCTCCTACAAAAATAAGCAATCTCTGCAAACATAGGAAAAGTGATTTATTAACTGTTTTGCAGAAGGGATGGAGAGGATGCCAATGATTATGAATTACAAGCTAGGGTAAGGCAAGAATGTTATGCTTTTAAGAAAAAGACAAATGCTATCTTGACATGTATAAATAAAACTATTGTTGGCAAGTCATTCTCAGTAATCATCTTGCTTATTGTGCAGCTAGTAAGATCTCTGTTACATGTTCCAGTTGACAAAGTCCAGAATAGATCAATGAGAAAGTTAGAGGTCTACAAAATCCGATCTACATGGAAAGAGGGAAGGAATAGTAGTAATCTAATCTAGAAAAGAGAAGGCTCAAAAGTAGAATAATACAATAAGCATAGCAGAAAGGAAAGAAAAATTGGGGTTTTTTATCCTAATTGCAGATGGGCTAAGTAAAGAATTTAAATTACAGTGAAAGAAGGGTGAAGGAGAAAAAAGAAAAAAGAAAACTTTGTAGCAGTAAGGGTGGTTACACATTTTACAGATTTTTTAAAACTTTATGGAATCTCTAGCTGGGAAGGTTTTGGTCTTAAGAAAAAAGATCAGATAAAATTCATTCAGGAACGATTTAAAATTCTCTTGGTAAACTTTGGGAATAAAGGGATGAATTAGATGACCTTTTTAAGGTTCTATCAGTTCTTTGACTCTCCTTACATATTTGTTGTGCTGCCTTTAGAAACTTAAAGTGAGTCAGAACTGGAAATTCACTCACTACAGTTGGGACTGCAGCTAAAAATTCTAGCAGATTGGTTTTTCAGCACTTGTTACACAGACACACAGGAAAACGGTGCCTGTTGAACTTTTGGCTGCCTGCAAGGCCATCTCTCTAAACCTGCATTGCCTAGTCATATCTTCCCAGAAAGTGTTATGGTGCTGTGTGCCACCACGATACATGTACTCTTTATAATTACCAGTTAATTTCATCACTTGAAATAGTACTTCAGTTTGTCCTTGAAGTGCTCTCTTCTCCTCAAACATATGCTTTGTTCTTCACTTTATCGTACCACAGCTTCCTTAACATTCAAGTATTTTCCATTCAGCATGCAAAACTGGCCCAAACAAATGAGTAACTGCAAAGTTTTGTATCCTAGCAGGACAGAAAGGCATCATCTTCCTGTCAATCTTTATTAAATGTAGGAACAGCACTAGTAAGTTTTCTGCCCCGAGGAAATTCTCAACTTTAAAAAAAAAAAAAGTTTAAATACCAATACTTAGTCACAGAAATTAAAAGGCTATTTCCTAAAACTGTGTCTGAATGTTCTGCATATTTAATAATGAAGTCAGTCCGCAAAAGTATAGGTTTTCTTCCTGCACAAGAAATAAAAATATGGTATATCACAGTATAAATACAGTTATAAAGGCATTTTCTTTGGCAAGTTTCCTATTCAAATAATTGACATCAGATCTTTTTGATGTGACATAATATGATTTATCACATTGGAGTCATATTGGTACATAAACACCTAGATTACCAGATGCATTTATTATGTTTGGGATTTACAGGGAGATACTGAAAGGAGGACAATGTAGTTTTCGTACAAACTCATTCTAACAAAGAATGAGATCTATAAAGTTAACCCTCTATCCTGGTTATAACATACAGCACAATAAATGCCTAAATTAATGGCAGCTGGAACAATTTATAGGAAATGTGCTACAAACAGAACATGCTTAAAAATGGATTTTAACTTTAAGAAGCTAAAGTTGCATATCCATATATTCTTCTCAATAGGAGAGTGACAGTTTATGATACATTTACAGATATTTCAAGTTCATCAGGTTTATTTGCAGATTCCAATTCTCCTCTTGGAATTTGCACATAGCTGGGGTTAAAACTGGAGCACTTGTGATGCATGGACAAATGGAACATTGATACTGAAGAAAGGATGATTCCAGTAGCAGATATTTAAGACACTAAGGAAAGGCTTGGACAAACAGAGCATAGGTTTGCCTGCAAGAGTGTGTGAAATAAACTTGTTTCATATTCATTCTCCTACCCAGTCACTTAGCCAAGGGTGCAAAACCTGGTGTAACTGCATTTTTTAGAATGACAGTAGGAGGTCTACAGTATGTCATGACTAATTCTGACAATCACAGCCTACCTGCAGTTGTCATAGAAGTTAATGATGGATTGTTAGAAACCACTTCACCTCAGGCAAAGCCCTGGGAAGTTAACTACTAGGACAATCTCTAATAAGCTGCAAAAAACAGTTTATGGGCTATTCTGGGGATTAAATTTACTTTTTCTAATAAAGAGAAACTTTACTAAGACATCACCCAGTTTTAAAACCAGGCTCAAGCAGTTAGAGATCAGTGCATTTCCATCCATCACATAATTATGACAGATCTAGAACACGTAGGAAACATGTAACAATACATATTTATAGTTATTTTGAATTTATTTAAATTGCTAGAAATAGCAGGTAACTTTTGTCAGATGACTTTAGTGAAGGTCATATAGAAATACCACTTCACCTCACTGTACCATGACTTCTTACTGGAAACCAGCTCTGCACTAATGACTCTTAACATCATTAACTCTTACTGGAGACAGTAACTCTGTCTCTAATCACAAAACAGAGTACCCTGGTTTAAGTCATGATGGTTTTGTCTGACTTTAAGTATTGGCAGTCACTCATTATAGCAAAAATTCAGTTCACACTTTTTAGTTTGCCCAAGCTATGAAATTCTTTACTGCTCTAACATATTCAATATTTACATTGTAAAAATGCCTTTGATCCACAATGAAAACAAGTGGCCAGTTGTGCAGATGCTGTTGAATAGCCTGTGAATGTGCAATGTGTTTATAAGGACATATAGTTCACAGCTTGTAGAATAAGGCAGAAAAATCCCTAAACCCTTCTACAGTGACTTCAAAGTCAGTCATTTACATTGCTGATACAGAGGTCAACTGACAGTAAATGTGCAAAAAGCCAGTGTTTCTCAGAGCTTCCAGCACTGGGCTCCAGGCAGGATCACATTCTTACTTTGAAAACAGGCTCAGCACTATAAAGTTATTTGTTTGCAACCCACTCCTGTAGTTTTTCATCTCCAACCAATTCTATAACTGAGCCTGCAGAATACACCCCTTAAGGAAAAAGGCCTGAAAACTCTTAGTAACTCCAGATGGCAAGAAACTAATCAGCAGAACTCCAGGAGTAGCTTTGAGACAATCGTTTTCTATTGGCTAATGAGGAAGGATGCCTTGCTTTTGATAATGAAGAGAAGGAAAATTAAAAGAAAAAAGCCTAGAAAAAGAGAATTTCCCACAGCTTGACTTTGGTTTTGGTATTTTTTGCTTTTAGTTTTATTGAAAGACCCTTACTACTTTTATAAAAGCCTAAGTGCAGCTTAATTCTAACATGAAAATACTTTGAAGGATCCAAATTTATCTGGCATCAAACTAGACTTACATACAGTGTGCAAGTCAGGTCTTCTTTTCTGCATGGAAACAGGAAGAACATCTCAGTAGATATATCATTAAACATCATTCTGGGCTGATTTCAAAGTTCAGGCACTGGGTATGGAACAAGAAAGATTCATTCTGGCTGAAAAGCTCAAACTAATCACTGTTCATAAAACCTGCAATGTAAACTGAAGTGCAGTTAATAACTATTCAGTGAACCAGTAAAAAAAAAAATCTAATCTTGCAAGAAAGTCCTTTTGAGGAGCTCAAAAGCAGTATGCCAAAATTTACCTTCAATTCTTTGTGATATTGCATTACTGGACAAATATTCTAAGAAATCAAGGGAGTTATTTTGGACTCATGTTGATAGAACCAAGGGAAGACTTTAATTCTTTATTAACATTCTGTTCAAATATTAATAGGTTTAATCTTATTAAATCAGATTATCCCTATTTTTGAAGAGCAAGAAACACATAAAAAATTAATTAAGCCAGAAGTTCATAACTGAGCTAAAAATTCAAGTCCTAGTTGCATACTCCACAACAATGGAAAGACTAGTTCCTTTCTTTTTATTTCTCTGTTTTCTCACATGTTTCTATTTTGTTCCACACTTAGTCTACACTGTCTTGAACTTCAAAGCTGAGTGGAAACAAAGAGGAACAAATATGAATTACTTGTCTGTAAGATGGAATAAAGCTGTAAACCTAACACTGCCAAGCCCACCATTAAACCATGTCCTTAAGTGACACATCAACACACTTTTTATTGTAATTTACAGAAAGACTTAGTGAGTCAAACCTACATTTGGCTGAGAGATAACCATAAGCAACATTTAAACAGATTTTGTCATGAGCATCAGTAAGGACTTAATGAGAGTACCAATTAAAGTAGTAAAAATGTCTTTGAGATGTACCTACACAGTAAAACAGAATTAGGAAATGACCAGCACAAGAGTCCTCGTCACCTGCATTGCAATACTTAACTTCGGGTTTTCAAGGCATCTCCAGTTACAACACTGAAGCCTGACAATGAAAAATGTACTATTAAAAGATTAATCCATTTCCTATCACACATTACTTTTAGCCATGGATCAGGTGAGGCATTGGAACAGGCTGCCTAGGAACATAGTGGAGTCACCATCCCTGGAAGAGTTCAAGAAACTACTGGATGTAGTTTAGGTAGACGTGGTGGTGTTTGGTCAAAAGTTTGACTCAATAGTCTTAGGCAGTCTTTGCCACTCCTAATGATTATATGACTGGCAAGATATTGCTGCCCGGGGGGAAACACTCACTCATGTGAGTGTTCATATGAACACTCACATACCAAGACCTAGACAACTGAAGAACATCAGATTAACCAAAAGGCAGATCAGACTGCTAAGTGGCTCAGATGTATCATAAGTGTGAACTATTTTTAGCTCAGTGGGCCCATGACACCTTGGGCCATAAAGGAAGGGATGTAACCCACAGATGGGCTCATGACCAAGGGAACTTATCCATGGACACTCACAAAGGTAGTCCATGAATGTGAAACGTGAGCTGCAATCAAGCAGGACAAACTTGTGTGGAGGATGTTGTCTGCAGTATAAATGTAGGAGGGCCTGGCAGGTTGGTTATAACACACTCCCATCACCCCACCAGGGCCAGGGCCATGTGCTTACAGTGTCCTGGGCCTTGATAAAGCAAGGCTTATGGTGACATGATACTCCAGAAACAAAGCAAGACAATGAGACTCATTTCTGAAACAACTTCATGGACACCTGGCCTAAAGAACAGGGCATGGAGTAGGGCAGGTGTCACACACACCAACCTCCAGGAAAATCTAATGATATGATGGATTGCTAAAGATCACAGAGCAATGGCAGAAAGGACTTTTAAGCATTGGAGTACACATTTAACAAAAGACATTTGATTAGTCAACACTATAGGATCTGCCAATCTGGCTGACATTGCCCAATCAAGACTTTCATATACTGAGGGAAGTTCCTCTAGTGCACATAAAAATATGCTGGGTTATTTGTGCCTCAGGCAAAGGCTGCCCATCCATGGGACTGCTTTTTCTCAAGGACCTTGGTGCACTAAGCAGGTAATGTGGAAGGACAGGATTCTGATGTGTGCGCCTCAAGGGGATTTGATTTTCAGTGAAAATAACCAATAAATTAAATTATATTAACTCCTATATAATGTTACAAGTTATCATTTTTATGGTGGCTAGTTGCCCATCACCACACTGGGCACCTTGTGGTACCTGTCTCTTATAGATAGAGCATGAAGTCCTGGACTACGTGAACTCAATGAACTTTTGTAAGGGTGGTACATAAACTAAGGGAATTATACCTGTGTGTCTATAAATTGAAGGACAGGAAAGGTAATGGTGTACTGGAAAACATGGAACCTGGCATGACACAAATGGTATGGAATAAGAGGTGGATACTGTTGTGGTTTTGTCTGTAATAGAGTTTTTATTTTTTCTTAGTAGCTGATACAGGGCTGGATTTAGGATGGGAATAATGTTGATAACACATTGATGGTTCAATTGTTGCCAAGCTGTGCTTACCTTAAGTCAAAGATTTTTCAGTTTCCCGTATTCTGCCAGAGAGCAGGAGCAAAGAAGCTTGTAGGAAGCGTGGCCAGGACAGCTGACCTAAACTAGCCAAAGGGACATTTCATAGCATAAAATATATGTTCAGTATAAAAACTGAGGGAGGTTAGTTGGGAGGTGTGATGCCTTAGGTTTTAGCTATTATATTTTTTAGACTATGTCTGTTTTGGTGAGTAGTTTTAGGTTTCATAGTCAGTGCTATTAAGTTCTCTTTGTGGTGTAGATAGACAAAACAATTCCTTCTCTGGCTTGATATCAAGGACAACTTTCAGGCCCAAGAACGAAAACAACAGTGAAGTGAGAAGAAAAATGAGGAGGATGGAGTTTCATAACCTGAGGCTATGGTTGGACAACTGATTCTAATATGTTGATGGACCAGAACTTATAAAAATGTGAGACCTCATGACCCAGGTGTCCATTTTGTGACCACTTTGGGGTGCATCTTGGATGTGGTCCATCTGGACTCTTGCACAGCCCAAGTGAATCCATTGAGACCTTTTAATAAATACCTACTTTATCCTTTTGCTTTGTCTAGTCTCTGTTCCAGGTCAGCCTCCAGAAGGCATCAAGTGCAGTCTCTAGTGCAGTAAGAGCTGAGCATCCATCAGTGGGTAATAAGCAACTGTACTGTGCATCACTTTTTTCTTGGATTTTCATCATATCTCTCCCTCTCTTTTTCATAAAAATAATTATTATATTTTACCTTCCTGCCCCCCCCCCCCCCCCCCCCCCCCCCCAATTACTAAACTATTCTTATCTCAATCTGCAAGTTTTACATTTTTCTGATTCTGTTCCACATCCCAAGGAAGGGTGGAGAGAAAAGTGTGAGGAGAGAAGGGTGGATTCCTAAGGTTTTAGCTATTATATTTTTTAGACTCTGTGCTGTTTTAGTAAGTAGTTTTAGGTTTCATAGTCAGTGCTACTAAGCTCTCTTCACAGAGTAAATAGACAAAACAATTCCTTCTCTAGTTTGATACCAAGGACAACTTGCAGGCCTAAGAACAAAAACAATGGTGAAGTGAAAAGAAAAAAACGAAGATGGAGCTCCATAACCTGAAGCTAAGGCTGGACAACTGATTCTAATATGCTGATGAACCAGAATTTATAAAAGTGTGAGACCTCGTGACCTGTCTGTTTTGTGACTATTTTGGGGTGCATCTTGGGTGCAGTCCGGCTGGACTCTTGTGTGACTCAGGAGTACCCATTGAGACCTTTTAAATACCTACTTTATCATCTTGCCTTGTCTAGTCTCTATTCAAGGTCAGCCTCCAGAAGGCATCAGTTTTTGGCACAGAGAGGTGTGGGGAGTAAGCAAGCACCTGTGTGGTACCTAGTTGCTGACTGGGGTTAAACCACAATGGTAAGATACAGCGTGCATTTTTGTGTTTGACCTGTTTTGAACCCATCTAAGGAACACAAGAGAAATAAAAAGCTATAGTCCAGGAACTTGCTGTAAAGCTATTTCTTCCTTAGCAATTCTGTTCTTCAGCATTCTCTCTCCCTTGCAATTCCCTGTGGTTTAATCCTTTTTTTATTTCCCTCCTTTTCCAAAAATACCCTCCCATGTTACCAACAGTTGCCAAAGGCCAATTGTGCTGAAAATAGAGGCTATTAATCTCAGAGGAAAAAACGAAAGGAGTTGTTTTATCTAACAATGCTAAATTAGCCACGTTTTTCTAAACTGTTTGACAGATTTCATTCTCAGTACATGACACTGAACTTCAATCACTAAGTCTCCAATAGGGTAAAAATAGCAGTCAAAGTAAGTTCAGGACCCTTGGGGTCATCTGTTGTTCATGTTGGAGGAGTCTAGATGAATTTACAGGAATGAAACAAATAAGGTTTCAAGGAATTTACCCTACAATCAAGGTAAAACTAGAGAGTAATAGCTTCTAATTGGAGAACTAGCATCAAATTTTTGGTGGCATTTTAAAAGTGCTTTAGCATTTTACAAGATTCTACATTGCATTTTATGATGCTTTTTCATAACAGTCTAATCACAATAGAAAACATGTCCTTTTACATAAAAGAGGCTTCTCTGCCTTTCAGAGCTTGCTTACTGAAGACTGCAACTGCTGCAGTTTACTTTTCAAATTCATAAATTAATCTCAAACCATCTACCTACATCCACCACTTGCAAATCTTGAGGAGAAACATTTTGACCAAACAAATTCTTGAGTACAGTGTTAACATTTGCTAGCTCAATTCACAAGGAAGACAAGGTATGACAAAATTAAAACCTCACTGACTTCAATCTGTCAGAGGCAAAAATTCATCTCCTATTGCCAAACTGCCTATGCCCCTAATACCCAGTCCTATTCCCATATCTGAAAATCTCTCCTCTAAAAGCTCTGATAACTAGTTTGCAAAAGTCAGACAGGTACAAGCTTGCTAACTCCTTGTTACAGTAGTTTTCTCTCAGAGCCTTACCTATCTTGCATATCAATATTTTCTTTCAAATACCATCTTGTATCTAGTGACAGGCTTCAGGATGGATACACTGAAATAATAGTAATCTTCACTACTAACCACATCTGCCATTTTCAACAAGAAAGCAACAAGAAGCACACTCCTTGCCCTAGAACTCCTGCAGTTCCAAGTCCTTCATTCCTTAGCACCGCAGCAACCACTCATTTCACAGCTGCCAGAATGCTTACACCAGACAATCAGTACAACTTTATAGATCGAAGCTACCGTGAGGTTTTTCTTACTTCAATGCTGGAAAAACAGGGAACCTTATAAAAACAACAACCACAACACAAAACCAAAAACAAACCTCTGCTGCTCAAAGCAACAAATATAACTATAGCCTTGCTGTTATCTCCTGTAGCCATTACAGGAGAGAGTGACATACAGAAATAACACACAGTCCCATTGGTACCAATCCTATATTTAATGTGGATACAAAAGTCTCATTTAAGTCACTAGCAGAGCTATGGAAAACCAGTAGAATTTGTTCCAGAGAGCTTACTCCAAGCTTAGGATTCTGTGCCACATAAAGGAATACATAACCGGATTCATAAAAATCATCTGCAAAGGAAGCACCAGAACCATTGGTGGGAACAGCAGCCTTTATCAATAGGGCCTTCATTGAACCAAACCTTAATGCGTTCCAACAGAAGATATTCTCCATTATAATTTCTTTATGGGGTTCTTAAATACCGCAATGATCCAGCACAAAAAGTAAATATCCATCAATATTTTTTCTCAGCTGATATGTCTGGGTTGGTTAGCTTTAAGTGGTACCCTGTAGCTGTTAAGGAGCTTTTCTAATTCTGAACAAAAGTAATTTTATCTACCTATATGAAACCTACCTCTTGTTTTCTTCCTGAAGACTTTTGTAACAGGCTTCAGCAAATTTTTCATTAATTTGATTAATAGTAACAGCTCAAAACTCATTCAATGTAGCTGCTGAAATATGACTCAAGGTGGTTAAAGGAAATACAGTCCAGGAACAATTAAATTCTATTCACAATTTTTATGCAGAGGAAAGCTGTTGAACATTCCCTGATACTTGATTATACATTACTTCAATGATCCCATTGATTAGGTGACTTTTTCAATCAAGTAAGGATGTCCATTTTCAACTGTACTTTTCTGCACTTGATGATTCTCTCTGTGCTCTGATGCATTTATTTTATTTTAATTGAAGAGGAAGGTTGTTAAAATTCTGGGAAAGTATTTAGACTATATGAATCTTTAACAATGGTCAGTGATTAGCAAGGCCTTTTACATATTTAATGATGAAGTTTCTGGTAATGATACGTTGTTCACCACACGCATTGAATGTTGAAGTGATTACCTGCATCTAATATTGTTTTCTTGGTGAATTCTGAGTGATTCGTGCAGTGAGTGGGCACGACAAAACTCAACAATCAGGCTTGGTTTGAGTGACTATTGAAATTACTGAGACAACTCAGAATCACAGAACAATTTCAGGTTCAAAGGGACATCTGGGAGACATCCAGCCCATCCCTCTGCTCAAAACAAGGCCAGCTTCAATTTTAGATTCAGTTGCTCAGGATATAGTCTAGCCAAGTTCTGTCAAAACTCCAGTATGAAGATTTTGCAATCACTCTGGGCCCTGTTCCAGTCCTTGGAGATAATAATGGAGAATTATTTTCTTTTTAATCCAGATGACAACTAGTTAGGCTTTGAAGTACTAGCACACCACTGAGGCTGGTGAGCCAGCCCGTTTCTCAGCCACCATGCAGTCCACACTTACAACCCATGTCTTCTTGGTTTGACTAAAAGTGTGAGAAACCACAGCAAAAGTCTTAGTATGGCATACAACTTCCATTGCTCTTGCCTTGTTTGCAAGTTTTCTGTGGCAGTCCAGTCCTGCCACAGAGAGCGTCTGTGTCAGTCATGTATAATTTGCCTGTGTTCCACCGATGATAGATGTCCCCAGTGAGTCCATCATGTACCTAGAGGTGGCTTCTCTAAGGACATAATATTTCATGGCATAAAGGTGAGACTTGTTTGGGTTTTTGTCATTCTTGTCTTTGCTGAAGATGGGCAGAACGTGCATCTTTTTCCAGACATAATGACCTCTTTTTTGATTTGGAATGCTTCTTTATCTCCCAGCTCTGAAGAATTCTGAAGAGTTCTTTCCTCCTAACTGTACCCTGCCGCTATTTGTAAATTGCAGTTGAAAGGAAAGCAGTATTGGTTTTCCACCCCACTCTCAAATTTTCTGGTTTTTGCTTCATGTTACCTATTGTCTATCACCTTTGTTTGTTTCTTTACAGCTGCAAATATGACCTTGCCTTCCCACTAGCTAATTTCCTTTTTCAGTCCGTATTTATAAGGAACAAAACTGCAGTGTTTTCTGTGTGGTATAAGGCCAAATTCAGTAAATACATGGGATCTTGGGACAGAACAGCCTCTCACTGCTCTGGAAATCTCAGAATCACAGTAATCTAGCCAAACTTTTTGCTCTCTGATAAAGCCTAGCCTGATAAAAACCTAACAGACACACAAAATATCATACCCATACCCATAGCCTAAAATAAAAATGGTAATACAAAGCAGCACAGTGCCCATCAATGCTATTTCAGTGCTCAGCTTACAGAAATAAAAGAAAATAAAAATCGTCAGATAATTTTCTAACAATGAACTAGTGAAACATGTGGCATATTATGCATTTAAATCTAGTGCAAAAGAACGGCAGTCTGCTGAATTCTTTCTGTGGAACCCCCATAAAAGAATCAAATTATCATTTTCACCAGTAAGTTGGTACATTGGGAAAGCAGAATTACATGTGTCATGCCCTGATAAATAACTTCTCTCCAGATGAATACTATCTTTTCAGGTTACAGGACTTGTCTAGAAGTCCCCCTCACATATAATAAGGCCTTGGAGAAAGCTCTCTGTTTTCACAACCAGCTCTTATACATGAATCACACCTGCCTTCTTTGCTATGAGTGCTGTCATCTACTCAAGGATTCTCACTCTTTTAAGTCTTAAAAAGTGTTATGCTTTTATAAAGACCAGATTTTTATTTTAATAAAGAAGATTCATGCCGCAATAATGTCCTACTTGAAAAAGTAACATTTGAAATGCATAATTCAAATATATTGAAGGTTGTCTCCTGTAGCTTGTACTAAAATATCTGACTGTTGTTCTGTCCCTGACACCTAATAACCCTTTCAATGGTCAGCAGCTAAACATATTTATTATCTGCCATTGAAATATAGTCTATAATAAAAACTGAATTTTTTCTATGGGTTTCAAACTAAGCAAAAAAGGAAAGTTATTTCTGGGTGCATCCTTTCTATGAAAAGTAAAATTCAAATAAACCTCTCACTATGTAATCTTAAATTATACTAATTAGACAATTACTTAGTATAACCTATGAAAATATAATTCAGGAAATATTACAAGTCTATTGCCAAAAGTGTTATGAAGGAAAACTCTTGAAGGGATAACTTGACACATAGGGAAATGATAAGGGTCATTAATTGAGAGAGAGGATTAGGCTGTCTTGGACAGTGCAGATGTAGAGGGGACTTAATTATTTAAGAGGTTATAAAAAGAGCTCAATCTCTATTATATCCCATTTGCCCCTCTTTAAATTTGCCAGGAGGTATGACAAAGAAAAGATATTGAAACTTATGGAAGGAAAGGTCCTAATCCACGAGGAGGAGAATATTCCTCACATTCACAAGAGAAAGACTAAGAGTAACAGTGAAATAATGTACATCTATCTAGGGAAATTTTTCTCCCAGAATCTTCCAAAACATGGAAAGCTTATCATTGTATTATTAATAGACGAAATAAACAGTATAAGGCACTAAGTAAAATTAAAATGTGTAAGAATCATAAACATCAAAGTATGACATATGGATATATCACAAACACCATGTTTTTAGTAACTATGATCTGTAGTAAGTGTGAACATGGCTCCCTGTCCTTGGATAACCTCTCTGCATTTCTTACATGAAATCTGGTCAAGACTTTTATAAATCTGTTCTTTATTTCTATTTTTAATATCAATACAACCCCATTTCCTTAAAACATCGTATAAAGCAGAATTTACTGTGTTGCCTTTAAGGTATTTTAACTATCTAATTTTTTATTTCACTGTTTCCTAAGCTCAGATTTAATTGTATACTTTGCTGTATTTGTCTTCAGGGCAATAGTTCCACCTGTCTCTACATCACATCTGTACAACTTACACAGCATATTCTACATTGTCCTGTCATACCTTGTGCAGTCATGCATGAAGGTACCACGTGGAGCATCCAACATTTTCTAATTCCATTCCCAAATTCATTGCTCCTTTCCATATCAGGATTCTAGCTCTCTATTCTCCTAATCCCGCATATACCCAGATAAACACTTCTCTTCATGTTTTGCTCTACTATTAGTAATTTAAGAATCCAATCTCACAAGAAATAATGAGATTAAGCACCTAGTGTGTCTAATTAACATCAATTTGGAAAACAATGCTTGAGCTCTCTGAAAATATTTTAAGCATGCATGCTAATCACCCTACTACAAGCAGAGTAACACTTCTATAACTATTGAAAGCTATGAAGCATCATACTGAGTTACACAGACTTCCTGAACGTCTTCTATGTAAAGAAAAAGAAAATCTTTACTGCTTTTCTGAGTAATTTATAGTCCTTTCTTCAATCACCTTCTGTTAAAAAAAAAAGAAATTATCGAATCTTTTTCATTAAGCATAGTTGCACACAAAAGGATAATGTCACAGACACCTAACTGTATCACTGAATAGCCAGTACTTCTAATATTCATACAGAGGTAGAAAACCAAATCTAAACTCCCAGGAGCTTCTGTCAGCTAATACTGCAATTGTATTTTCAGCAAGTCCTTGTATATGTGCTCATACATGAATATGTGCCAATATACACTTACATAAATCCTTCCTTAGTGAAGAGGGAGAGTGTCTAAAAATTTTCCTTCAGTTTTTTCTGCCAGCTGGCTGGGTGAGCTGAGGACAGCAGGGAACACACAAGGATTTTAATATTTTAGGGACCTGTCATTTCAAGGATAAACTTTTCATTGCACTATTCCAAGAGCCAAAAATGAGATTGGCCCTCATGCACTCAGCAGTCAGAGCAACAGCACCTCAGCAGAGCAGCCTGTTCCCTGGCCTGTCCCATAGTTCCACAGCCACAGTGTTGCCCCAGCAAATCCTGATTCTTAGAAGGGACTTGCAAACCTTTCCCTGTATATTTGTTTGAATGTATTGTCATGGGTAGTTTTAGATTCAAGTGTGGAAGTTTATGAGAAATCATGGCTTAAGTTTACTATTATTCCTTTGGAAGTATAATTAAGAGGACTAGACCATAAGTTCAATTAACAGAAGATTTTATCACCATCACAGAACGCACTTAAACTGCAAACTGTGATAATTACAGTGGAGCTAGTTCAGACCGCTCTAGTTCCTAAAACAATGCAATCTTACCCTTGTGGTGCAATGTCCAAGGAAAGATATACTGCTAAAAGGTAACATGAAAAGACAGATATACCTATTTCAGGATCATTTTGGAATCTGCTTGGATCCACAAGGATTTTGCTGCTTTTGTTTGATCCATCTCAGGTACTTCTGCATGATCCTCACTTCCATAGCACAGACATTCTGAAAAAAAAGCTCCTGTGTAGGACAGTGAAGGAATTAAAGCTCAGAGAACTGAGCTGACTCCTAGGTGCAGATTTCAAGCCTAAACAGGATCCTAACTGGCTAGTTTGAGACCACTTCTTAGAAAGGCATCCACCTTTTGGAAGGGAGTTGGTGGCAGCCAAAAGAGACAGACTGACTGGAAGTCAGAAGGTCAGTAGTTTAGACTGACTGTAAAATGAGGTCAAGCTCTCAGCTGTTTGTTAAATTAATTTTAAATTTTTCTAAAGGTCTTTCTCATTTACTCAGATGGTTTTCAAATAGCTTTCACTGAATCCTTCAGTGACAAAATTCATATCCACTGATAAAGCAAACCATTTGCAATTTTCATTGAAGATTTACTTATGATCCCTTGTGCCGAGCAGTTACCAATTCTGATTAAAAAATCCTTTACTTATAGTGACATGATGAAATGGAGTCTCAACAGACCATCTGTACAAAAGGACAGCACTACAGCTACTAATTTTCCAACAGAAACTTCAGGGAAAGCTCTAACCTCAGATTATTCAACACATGAGACAGCAGCCAGTCTCAGAAAGATTGCCACACTGGAATGTTCAAAGTGACTTTAGATCAACACAGGAAACTGGAAGGTTTCAGCCATGGAGCACTCTTCCTTGATGAAAGATTGTTTTGAAGCAGCTCAATATCCTTAGATGAAAACTGTTTTGTTTTGAAGGGTCTGGATTCAGAACTTGCTCCTGCCAATCCATGTAGATCAGTTGCTATGACATGCTATCAAGAAGAAGACATCTTAGAAGTTGGCCTTTTCTAGAACCTAAGTGTAGGCTATCAGGAACCTGCTGGGGGCACCTCAAAGCCAGCGAACATCTACAAACCAGACATCCCACATTTGGACACTTACTGTAACCACTGTATTATGGTATAGTAAAGTACAAACCTACCTTTAGGAGTGTTTTAAACACATGGCTCAATCATATTTGTATATTTTAAATCCCACACCTTTTCTATGATATACTTTATGGATCTTGCTTCACGGTGTTGTACACAGAGGTTCAAAGTTCAAAACATTCCTTTCTTGTTTCACAGAGCATAGACCAAAAAGTACCACCACCCTAGAGCTTGATAAAGCTTCAGAATATATTATTTCCAGAATATGTGGTCTCAGTGAACACAGTTAATAGCAAAAACAGATGTATTAAGCTGTGTTAGACAAACATAGTTGAAAATTTCCAGGAAAAGACAGCCAGAAAGATGTTGTTACATTCCTGCTAGTCCAATCTGAGAAAAATAGGGCTGCATAAGGTTGGTCTCAGAAAGCTACAGTGGGATGACAATATCTGTTTTATTACTATAAAATTTTCTATCATGTTTGGGGTTTGTTTGCTTGTTTTTCAGAAAAGACATTCACTTAGGTTCTTTTCTTCCTTGGGACAAAACCCTGATTGTTTTTAGCACTAAGTACAGTGAATGAGAAAAATGCACGCAGGCCCCTAATCTCTGTCACCCCACCTACATTGTAAACTATTTACATATTAATCACCTATTTGATTATTTTCCCAGTGATTTATTCCTGCTGCCAGAGCTGCCCAGATACTTTTGAAAGTCATGGGATCAATATTGTCAAACACCCAAAAATCCCACATTAAATTTCTGGATCCCTGAATGTATGACAATGTACACAGAATTGCACAAACACCTCTCAACTGTATATCAAGCGTTTACTTTTGAAAATCCTGCTTATTAATTTAAAGACCACAAGTCAGCAAATTAGCAAATGGCATGAAGGGCGTAGAAGAGAGGGACTCTGCTGCTCCTGGACAACTGCTAATAAAACAAAGGATTAACAACAAAGCCAGGCATTTCTTTGCTTATTCCCTCTACGCAGGCACTTGTTACATAGAGGAAATTAAAAGAAAATCTTACATGCTGCAGAGTTTGTTCAATATATCTATGAACATCTAACATCAGACCCACTGCTCCTGTCCATGGTAGTAAAATAAATCTTTTTTAAAAGTTAAGAGCAGGCTGGTGACAGAATGCTGCT
This sequence comes from Certhia americana, assembly GCA_018697195.1. NCBI lineage: Eukaryota > Metazoa > Chordata > Aves > Passeriformes > Certhiidae > Certhia > Certhia americana. The sequence goes on from CM031858.1 coordinate 48,616,018, forward strand.
GTTTCCTGGTTCTGTGAAAGGATTTTGAGAGGCTAAATATATTTGTAGATTTTGAAATAGGGTGGGATCTACAGATGGGTGCTTTCACGTGATCGTGTATCTAGGCAAAGACTGACACCCATTGTTCAGAAAACAGGAGAGCTGAGATAAAGTTCCTTAAAATATACTGTAAAAATTTTTACAAAAGCACATCATTCCTATAGAGCCTCTATTACTTTGTTCCTTTTTGTCTGCTTTCTGCTTATTACATTAATTCACAGTGTCTAGCCCTTGCTGCCTTCTCTTGGTCCATGGTACTGAGGATTACCTGGTTTCTGTTTTTATCTTCTGTAGATTTGAAATATAATCAAAGCAGAGACACTTTGTTTCAACAGCATCAACATGATTTATGTTGCAGTATGTGTCCCTCAAGATAGGTATTCAGACTCCCAAACCTCCTGCAGCCAGGCAGATCAAAAGAGGGAATGGGAAGAGGGGGGAAGAAAAGCAAGTAATTTTGCTCAAAATTTGGGAAAAAAAAAGAAGCAAAAAACTATATCCAAAAAAGTGTCAGATTTCACATATCTTTTACTTTGTAACTGCAGCATTTGCTGGCAAAGTTATTTTCTAAGCAAGACTGTTTCAAGATTTCAGCAGAGTTTTACAGCAGATAATGGAAATGACAATTAAAAAAACCTATTCCAGTTTGCACATAGGAAATACAATTAGTGTATCCTAACTTAAAAACAAATTGAGAATTATTTTTTTATGAAAGGCAATAACATATCCTCCCCACTAAATAGGAAATAAAGTTTAATTCTTTTCTATCATTATAAAGACAGAAACACTAAAGTAAAATTCCAGCCCAGAAAAAAAAATCTTATAGAGAATTTACCCTCCTAGAGAAAAGATTTTCATTCAGTACATTTCCACTTGTTTCCCTCTCCTTGTACTCTGCACTATCATCTTCATTCTCAGTAGACTGTAAAGCTCAACTACATGCCCATCAATGGTACAAGGAATCAGCTAGAATAATTTGAGGACAAAAAATGTCAATGCACTATGCTTTGATTTCTCCCCAGGGTAGCTAAACATTCACATATTTCTTCAGTAGCTGCTTCAGCCCCATAATAACAAAATTAAAAACTAAAATCTGTCTACAAAGTTCTAAAGTCTTATTTCTTTTTATTTTTTTCAGCAGCAGGCTAGTCTTTGCTATGGTCTTATTATAATTTGTATAATTAAGATAAAAGGCTTTCTGGAGTATTTTGTGAATCATCTTCTTTGTGTTGCTGGTCATTGACTGGTTGGTTGGTTTTGGGGAGGGATGCTTGCATTTTGCAAAAACTGTTAACGTTTCCTACACACCAAGTTTCTAACAAGTCAGCCTAAAGTTTCCTCTAAAGTGGTGAGTTTGTTTTTTGGTTAAGTTCTAATGCCAAATACTTGAAAATGTGAAAGTCATTAGCCAAATGCACCTTTTCTTGATATGCAGTTTGGCAAGTGAAGCATTCCTTCATTTCTATTTGAGCAGTCCTCTTCCTCATAACTAAAGAACAAAGGTACAGAAATCTGCTAAGCCAAGGTCTGTATAGGCAAATGTAGAGAAGAAAGAACGATACTTAAAATGTGTGCAACATGTGGAAGAATGCAACCAGACATCTCAGCTGCTCCTTCTTGATCAAACATAGCCAATAACTCAACAGCCCCCATCTGACCTGCATGCCTGCTTTACCCCCCAGAGTTAGAGCAGTTACTTCTGCAGCTCAGCCTGTGGAAACCCATGCTGCAATATTAAAAATTCAGAGCTCAAGATCATCTTCTGAAGCAAGATTTCATGGAAAGGGCACCGATTGCACAGTGAAAAAGGTAAAAACAAGCATATGATGTTCTAACTCCCCTAGGCATAAATTATATCTGAAAGCTATGGTAAAGTAATACTGCAGTTGTAAAATCAGGGGTAAAAAATTAGGAATTGTTCATACTAAGCCTTTGCCTCCTTATGACCTATTCTGTAATTCCATGATCATGTGTCATTTTCCTGACAGTAATGGATTCATAAAAAACTCCTATTCAGCCCGCAGCCTTGAATCTGCTATTTTGTAATTTTTGGGTTCTTCGTTTCCTAACCCTGATATGGTTTTTTATGTCACTGCTTGCTCACATTTACATTGCCAGGCTGGAGGTGCATTAGGGACAGCAGTTCAGGGCACCTACATAAAGAAAGCATACTTACATATAGTGCTACTTGGAGCAGACATATGTGAGTCAATGTGTTTGATTTTAAATGCATGAAATATTGACATGCTTTGCTCCTCCAGCACCTGCTGCTGACTGAGCTACGTACAAGCAGGGCCACAGGAGTTACCCTCTCAAGAGTAAGTAATGTATGATGACAACTCAGCAGTCACCAGCCAAAGAAAGGAGTGAGATGAGCAAGGGGACTAAGAAGGACAATTACTTCAGCCAGAAAAATTAGCAGGGCAAGAAAAAAAAGAAAGACATTCAAAATTCATTTTTTGGGCCCCACAAGAGCTCTGTGTGTACCACAATCACCTTTTTTTTTTGGCTCTTAGAGTTAAACTTGCAGAATTCATAAATTCATAGATGAAACCAAAAATGCTGGGGAAGGGAGGGAAGATGTAGAAGAAGGGACAACAGGAGAGGGATGACACTGTGCTCACCCATTCCCAACAGCACAAACCACAGTACTTGCCTGAATAAACATTTCTACCTGAATTCCTTGTGCTATATTTTGCAACAAGGTGTTTAGGAACCTGTGCCATTCCTATTTTTTTCTGCCTAACATTGCTTCTCCTTGTCAGATTTATAGCGCAGTGCTTGATTAATTAGAAAAAACAGATGATTAAAAATTTAAAAATACAAAGTTTGATTACTGAAAACACACAAATAAACAAAATAGTTTATAAAGATACATCATTAATTTTCACATATTATTCCCCACTTCAGGGTAAGGCTCATGCCATATCTCAATTCCTGGTCTACCAACAAAGGCATTTATTCTTTTTTGAATTATATATATTTACTGTGACTTGGAAGTAATATATTCTTCACAAGGTTTTGAAAGCAACATTTGCTTCTCATTCCCATGGCTCACACTTGATTGTACTGGCAGGAAGTCAAGACTCACAAAGCAGCCTCCTGTCTAATCAAAATTAATATACAGTAATAATTGGAAGGGCACTGGAACAAAACACTGAATAGTGCCAATAAGTAGCAAATATCACACTGAGAGCAACGTGTATGTTTTAGAAAGGGCTTGGGAATGCAGCTTTACTCTCTGTGTCAGAGCAGCAGGCTTCTTTTCTGAACAGGGGCAAGAAAAAGAGCTGTAATTCCTGTCCTTCCCTCCCAGACTGCTGACTCACAGGAGAGGGTGTCAGTGAGGCAGGCAGCAAACACATATGGGGGGCCTGGGGCAGTGAGAAAATGCAAAACCCTGTGTGCATGTGAGCATGCATGTGTAATGAACTACTCTTAGGAATAAAACTAGAATTACTGTCTTCTGCTTTAAGGATTGGTTGAAGTATTTTTTGCATGTGTGACACACGCCAGAATGACAGCTCCCAACACTGAGCAGCTCTGTCTCTCCAAAGTGGAAGGCCAGAGTCCAGCTCAGGAGGTGGACAAGAGAGGTGTAACCAAAGCCAGTAGCACCACCAGTGTGCATCAGCCTTGATCTCGAGGAAACTCTACCTGCAGCTTAATAAAGAATTAGCAACCTCCACTGGAAAAGAAAAAAATGCTCTTTTTCTGATTGCTGAAAAGATGGGAAACATGCCTCCAAGTTTCCAACAGGCTACATCCCAAATGACTTAGTGTTTTACATTGACCAAACTTTATAAGAAAGCTTCTGAATGTATCCTGATCCTTCTCCCTTCTCAATGGTGTGTATCCCCTCAAGATACTAAAATGACATAACACAATCTTGTTAAATGTGAGACAGTTAATGAAGTGGTCACTGCTACTCAGATGGGACATTCCTCCATGAAAAAGGACAAACAAAAAAAACAAGATGGAGACTATTAATAAAGCATACCACTCTCTAAAAAGATCCCAAATTTGCTTTGTTTTGTTTTGTTTGCTTGCTTTTTGTTTTCCCAGAAAAATTAAATTAGTTATTTTGAAGTTCTGGACAGAGACTTAGCAGATATTTCAAGAGTTAATTAATCAAACAGTCCAGTCAGTTCTATAGCCTGTATCAAATAACTTACTTCAGCAAACCTTGTGAAGTCACCAATGAGAGATTTGCACTAAGCACAAGGCTGCAGTGCATAGCTGTGGATTTGGGAGCAGGACAGATGAAGGAAAGAAATCTGATGACAAATAAATATAGCAATGTTCATAACTGTACTTTGTCCATTTTCTTACATGCGTTTCCTTAAAATGTGAATGTATTCAGAGAGAATTCAGAGAATTTTTTCTCAAAAAAAGAAAAATTGAGTGAACAAACATACACACAAAAAACCCAACCAACCAGCAAAACACCCCAAAAAAACCCCAAACAAAAAACCCCACAAACCACAGTAATTTGTAGATAAACCTGCTGACAAACACTTGGTACTTTTATTTTCAAAATCCTTAAAATGCATTATTAAATGTTTTATCCATTAAGTATCACTTTATCTACTTCAAATGCTCAAAACCAGAGGCAGACTTTTACTGGAACTTTGCAACTCCTATTAGGTGAATATGAGTTTATTACTAAACCACATGTATCCACCTGCACTGAAGAATAACACACAGTGAGTCTAAAAACACACAACTAGACTAAGAACACAGCACTTCAAGGAAGAGATGTATTAGTTCTTAGTGCCAATATAACACTCAGGTTTTAGCGTGTCTTTAATGAAACCATGCTTATGTAATCATGTGATACCCTACACACGCGTGCACTGTCTCTTCTCTCCCTTTGTCACAGACTTTGGAATCCCTGATCCTATATTTTTAATAAAGCAGTAATTTTCTCTAAGACAGTGAGTTTCTTCCCCCTTCTTGAAAACAAGGAAGCAGATAAATGACAAGCATTATTACTACTCTTGCCCAAGGAAAGACTTAAGAATGAGCACAACTTATTTTCCACTGGAGAATTCTCCCAAGATCATGAGTCACCAAGCTCCAGGAAAGCTGCAAGTTCCCTTTCCCTTAAACTATGGAGAGACTCCAATAGCAACTCAAAAAGAAAATCCATAATAAATTTTACTTTCTTAGTTTATTTTCTAAGCAAAAGGTTGATTTTCAAGTAGCACAGCCCTAGAAGGAGCAATATACTCATAACTGTGAAGAAGCTTGTCATATTGCCCACCATTTTTCCACCCACCCACCAAAACCCCTCAGCTCTCAGACAGGCTTCTGATTTTTCAACCAGTATCTACGTGCTGATCATCTCAGGGAAAAAACCAAAAAAGCAACAAACCAAAAAAACAAAAAACCCACAACTAACCAAAGCGTCCCCTTTTGAAATCACTTGCCACAGGATATTCTCATATAGCAAAAACCTTCCAAGCTAATGTTTTACCTGAGCGAGAACAGGAATATGTTGGTAGCAGCCTGTAAAGTCAAGGAAATGGGCTGATCCCTCTCAATACTATTCTCAACAAAATTTACAATTTATTTCAGTTATAATTAACCTTCTTCAGTTTGTTTCCAGGGAGATTTCACTATATGGGTGGGTATAAAGCCTGAAAACAAACATTTTTTGACCCTACATATGACAAAAAAAGATCAAAAATCCAAAATGGAAAGGGTGTTGTTTGGATTTAAAGATTATTCCTAGAGCAGTCTGATTTTATGTCTCAAACTTCACAAAACTGTTTTACATTGATTAATTTTGTTCTCGAAAACAAGATTTCGGGGTCCCTTAAAGTAAATGTTTTAAATTATGGAATCTGGCTGCAATATTAACTATGGAAGGGCTAGTTTAATAATATTATTACACTAATTAGTTTGTAACCTTTAGCTAATTGCTTTCAGTTCTCCATTAATTCAAGTTCTGATTAACTAACAGATGTTCCACAGCACAAAAATATTATTAGCTCTTATGTGTTCAAATGTTAAACACAAGCACCAAGTCAGACTGCAGCTATTTGCAAACCTCACTTCGATAAAAATTGCATTTTTATTCTCCATTCCTCTTTCTCTCTCAGAACATTCAAGCCATTTTGGCAATGGCAGAACCTCCCAAGATACTGCAGCTAGCAAGACCATGGCTGGTAGGCAGAGTACATGATCCACTGAGTATCAGAAAAATGTGTCCAGAAGACACATGGCACCTCCTTGCTTTTCCAGTGGTTTTGGACAGCTTAATCAGGACCAAAGATCCAATATGGCAAGGAAGAAATGAAGACTACAGGTAAGACTCAAACTCACAGCCATCTCTAATAATCATTTAGTTACATTATTATGTGATCTAGTCACACTGAAACAAGTTTTGTGCAATAGCTGTGTCTCTTTAAATATTCTTAATTTAATAATACATAAATAAAGAAGGGATGATAGAAGATGTAGGGCAAATAGCAATTACAGCAGCAACAAGTAAGTTTAGGCACTGCAACTGCAAGAAAAAACATACATACTCAGTTCTCAATTACCATTCTAATTAAAACAATATAAGAGAATACAACTGGACATGATGCACTAATTAAATGATTTGCATGCTACGTTGACCTCAAGCACATACACTAGAATTGTTCATAAATAATTAGGATTTAATAATATTTTGAAGGATTAATAAGACTTTTAGATGAGCCTCATTACACTTAATGAGAGCACTGTGTAAGGGACAGTGCTTTCTAAATTAGTATTGTTCCACGGCAGTGTCAATTCTGGAAACAAGAACAACCCCAAACAAAATATGTCTTCACATACACATACACCCCCCAGAAAAAAAAACTATTTTATAATAAAAACATTTAGTTCTTTCTCACAGAATTTTGATTCCAGTTAAGTAAGCCAGAGAAACATTATTAGTATTTAAGCATTTTCAGTTAAAATTGAAACTTTATTATTTATTAAAACAAGATTAAAAAACAAAACAAAAGTTTTAAAATTGGGGTTAGATCAAGACTTCCTAGAGGAAAAAAGAGTTGGGTTTTTTTCCCATTTAATAATTAACTACTTTTTCAGCTTTGAATTTCCAAAAGAAACATCTAATTTTCCTTTCAGATTGTTTCAATTAGTTCTCACAAGTTTTTCCCAGTTCAACTAAGTCAATTTGAATGCTATAAACCTAAGCCAGTATAAAAAGATGCCTACTAGAACAAGAGGGAAACTTAAGGACACAGTTGTAATATCAGAGCATAAAGATTTTTTTTAATAGGTCTGCTATGCCACAATAAATTTTTTCATTTGTTTTTAAGAAATCCTGTGCTTACATGAGATGAGATAAAATAAAATGCTGGAATGTACATCAGCAACACTTACATCTCAGGCAAGAGCAGCATTTTGAATTCAACATTTTATCATTCTTTCAAAACTCATATCCTGGTAAATTTTAAAACTGCTGTATTTGCTGGGAAACAGTAACATATTCACAAAGGCCTTCAAATTCAATCTTAACAGCCACAAAAGATTTGGAAACTTTGGTGAAGAAACAGAACAGAAAGCTCTGGACAAGTTTTATGCTTCTCAGTTATTCAGAGTGGGAAGCAGAGCCTTTCATTTTCATGCTAGGCTTCCTCTATTTCTCAGGATTCCAGAAGGAGAGGAGGAGACAAGTAAGACTGCAAGGAGCCACACTTCATCTCACTTGCTGCACTCCCATTGTTGTGTCCAGCTGGCTCCACTGGCCAGGTGTTAAGATGAACCTGTTTAACATATAGAACTGACATTTTGGATAAATGCTGCCCAAAGCTCTGTCTCCAGACCTTTACAGAGCTAAAAATTCTGCCTATTACTTCGCCTCATTATTTCTGGTCTTGGTTGTCACTATGCAAGAACTCTCTCTTCCAAGTTTCTAATTTTATATGTGCAAGAAAGTTTTTGCAAGCTCAGGATGATCGCTAGAAGAGTAGAGTTCATCCAGGTCAAACACGAACAGATACTAAATCCAGTGGTGGTTTTATGGTGGCTTTAAAATATGAGAAAAAAATATTATATAGGAGTCGACCTCTGTGTAAAAAAAAAACAGTTATATAGTGACACTTAAAAAGATAACTGTGCATTACTGTTGGAATGCAGTCTGTGCTTGTCCCTAGAAATGTGAAACCTAAAGTAGGCAACATAAGTTTGCATCCAAAACCATGAGTATTAGAAGATAAAGATCTAATCTCTGAGAAGAGCACAATGCTCTTTCATCATTTAAATCAGAAGCAATTTTATGGAGGTTTAAAAAAACACTCACAGGCTTCCTGGAAAACATGTTTCAAGACTTATTCCAGACTATGGTTATTTGAGAAGAAAGAACCTAAACAAACAGCTCAAATGCTCAAATATTCCAACTTCAGATACATCTATAACCACCACCACCACCACCCCCCCCCCCCCCCGCCGAGAATCAAAGCACAAAATGCTCACAGGTAATTCAATTCAGGTAATTCAATTAACAGTATAGGAGACTGGGAGAAAAACACAAGTTGAATTATTCCCAGAATCTGAGCAACAAAAGTTAACCTTCTCACAGAAATACAGAGAAGACCAGGAGCTTCTCATTGTTAAAACGCAATTCATTATGAAATTCAAGAAGGGCAATGGTAATCCAACACCACACCAACCTAAATTTTCAAGGTATTTAGGGATTAAAGTTTCTAAGAATGAATAAAATAAATATCCCAGATTTAAAGAGCAAATATATTGAAATAATTGGGAATTCTCAAAATATGTTAAATTGGACATAAAAAAAAAAAAGGAGTAGTCCAAATTTACTTCCTGTTGGTGAGATTTAAACTGGAATGCTTGAGCACCGGGAAAGGATCACAATACATGGAGAAGATAAAAAAGTGGGAGCATAAATCAACAGTATTCTTACTAAGATAGCACAGAACCTCCAAGAAAACACTGGAAAGGCCAAGCCATGGTAAACAAAGCCATGATGAGAAAATATCCATATGTTCTCTCCTGTAATCAGAGGATGATGGCAGGAAACAGCATGCATCTATTACAGATAAGTATTTTTTGCATCATGAAAGGGGAAATGAAGTGATATATAAGCAAAACTAGCCAAAGAAAGTCCAAATACCTTTGAATGCTCTGTTCAAAATGTTTACCGAAGAAAAAAAACAAATAAAAGAGAAGACAAACCCACTCAACTTCCACGATCCCATCCTGTCTCCCTCTTACTCATCTTTATTTATGAGTTTGCTCCCCTGGAGTTGGTCACTTTTCTTATGGTTTCAAATGATCCTTTTCATACTGCAAAAAATAATCATCTCGGTTTTGCATTTGCATTTATTTTTCATCTTTATTGATGCACTTAGTTCAAGAAAAAATGTACTGTGACTACTTGATTTATTATTACATTTCCATTTGTGTGAGAACTTTTTATTCAGGAAATTAAATCCAACCTCAAAAGGGGCAAACTATCATCCCATACCAGTTACAATTAGGGGGCAAATGACAAATCACACTTCTAATGTCAAAGATCTCTTATCAAGAGCTGAGTGAAACACTGAGCAAGAACCACAGATTCACTGCTGCTTGATGTCTACTGGGTCATTAAACAAAGGAGAAATTTGGCAGCTACATATGAGGAGCTCTAGCAAGCCACACAGCAAGAAAGCGTTCCAGCTCTGTCCCCTCCTCATCCGTCACACTGCCCTGTGTGCAGCTTGGTTTCCAAAGGGAGTTTTGTTGAAAATGCCTCCATTCCTCACAGATACCTAGCTGTTCCCTTTTAAGGTCTTCACAAAGCATGCAGTTTTCTCCACTCCAAATTGAAAGAAATACAGGAAAACCTTGTTTATCAACCCACCCAAAGTACTGAACTGGATGGGGACCTGAAAAGGCTAACCTATAAAAAAAGAGAAATTCTTTCTCTCCTGTTGCAGCTATATGCTCAGGTTATATCATGCTGCCTGTGTTTAAGTCCTACAACTCCCGCACTGCTGATCTCTTGAGGGTTTGTCCTCTCCAGAGTTGGTCTCACATGTCATCTTGCTAGGTAGCCAGTAGTGCATGATTTGATCTGGGAAGACTCATTTTGGGGCTTTCTTGTTCTCACCAAGGGTCCCATATAATATTCAGAAATCATTCTGAAAAATTAATCTGAGCATTCTGTAAAATTAATCTAAGATACTCTTTGACAAAGCAATTCATCATAACTCCTCTTCAGCCTTATGCAATTAACACAAGGTAGATTTTCAGACAGAGCATAAAGCACAGTATTCAGCCAGGTGTGCAGATCACCCCTCTCAGTTCTGACTACTGAGTGAAACAGTCTAAGGCTAATTTCTGTGGAGAGTGAGAGAATAAAAAATTGCACGTGAAATCAGGTACAGATAATCAAAACAGCAAAATGCCAGTTAAATTAAGGCACTATCAAAAGTGATTGCCTAATGAACTAGATTGCAATAGTGGACATCATTATAGGAAATGGTAACAGATAATAGATAAATCTTTAAACATCTGGTGGTAGTTGGTGAATTCGAATTTCTAGTATTAATTGATATGGCCCAAATTATAAGCAAATAACCAATTACCAATATTTTCATCCTCACTCTTCCAAAACAGTCTAGCACTTTCATCAACTCATAACCAATGCAAGGCAACGCTTTGTTATATCTGATCTGCTCCTTCAGACAAGATATCACTCAAATTCTAACCCAAGAACAGCTTATTTGATATCTAAGAGCACTAAACATCTCTTGCCTTTCAAATTGAATTTTTTATCTTCTCATATTAGTGCTTAGAGTCAACACTCAATAAAAACAGAGGCTTTTATAAGATTCACATCTTCCAGTTCAAGTGGATCAAACAACTTCCAACAATGACTGGAGAGCATCCAAACATTTGGTTACCAAACTAAGAATGCTGGGGTTTGTCTTGGGTGACGACTACCTGGTAAGTTTCTAACAAGCTGAGACAGAATGGTCCTTTTTCTTTGCTTCAATTAAATAATAAGTAATTATTAGATTTAGGATTTAGAGTTACTAAGTTGGTAAGAAATAGATAATCCATGTTTTAGCAGTATCATTAATAGCTAGACTACACTCTTTGGGCTCTCTTTATGCTGCCGACCCTCCTGTAATCAATATATCTGTGAAAATTTATGTTGGCAGAAACTGACCCAAGGTTGTAGATAAGCATTAGTCAGAATCACACTTTGAAGTATCTTTGGGGAGGGAAAAATTAATGCAACACTTACACCTGTAATTAACCTCTAGGATTTATATAGAGTGGGATGAACTTCAGGTTCTCTCTAGTCAGTGTAGAATAAAGCTATTTCCCTCCAATATAGTGCCATTGTTGTTTACAAAACAAAAATACTTTTGTTAAAATTTATTTCATTTTTAAAGAATTACTAAATTTTAAGCGAATTTCAGCTTTGTAGCCTGAAGACAGAAAGGAATAGAAGAGAAAAATCAGCACAATATTATTGAGTCATTATCTTTGAATGCTCTTGCTTTGATTACAGTTCTTAATTTATTTTGATCACACACAAGATGGATAGGAATGTCACAAGCCATCTATAACAAGTACTTTAAGCCTTCTAAAAGACAGCTGCCTTCAAAAGGGATTTCAAAAGATATTTTACTAAATTCTGCTCAGTTGCAACAGGCTGGTACTGCAGGTTACTCAGTATTACCTACTGATCTCTCAAGTCAATGAGAGATGCAGGTACCAAAAACACCTTAAGACCTGGTCCAGCAAAGAATCCACAGTACATGGTTAACAGACCACCACCCAGTGTTTTCCCATAGTGAGGGACAACTTCAACTGGCATCACGGTTTTCATGGGTTGCAGTGCAAAATGTAACCAAAACTCTGTATTCTGTCACCATCTGAAGAAACTGGGGTGTGAGGAGAGGTGTAATTGTCTGTCAATGACCAACTATCAAGAAACCTGCTGGGGCAGTTTTCTTGTCTCTTCCACAACCCAGACTCCCTCCAGAGAGAGATCTTCTGCTAATGGGCCATTGAGTCTCACTGATAGAATTACATCATCCCACTGGGAAATGCTGCAGCCAGGGGGAGGAGCCAAGCATTTCTACCTGGAACACAGCCTTCTCCATTGGATTCCCAGAGGAAGACCAGGTCCATCTATCACCACTGGACCTTCAGTGAGAGAAATCCACTTTTCTACAGGAGCGTCACTTCAACAGAGCCACATCTGCCACTAGGACTGCAGCCACCATTTAATGGCACTGCCACCAAAACCCTGACCCACAGGCTGTCAGGTTGTATCCTGACTCTGTCAGTGAGTTTGTTTTGTTTGCTTTCTTCTTTTCTAATACTGCATGTGTTGGTTTTGGGTTGTTTCTTTTGTTTTTTTCTTAATTTTAGTTCCCCTAATAAAGAACTATTATTCCTATTCCCGTATCTTTACCTGAGAGCCTCTTAATTTCAAAGTTAAAATAATTTGGAGGGAGGGGGTTTACATTCTCCATTCCAATGGAGGTTCCTGCCTTCCTTAGCAGACACCTGTCATTCAAACCATGACAACAGTTTTGCTCAAACTAGAATAAAGTTGTTGGTTTGCATACCTCAATGATCAATGTAAGATCAGCATCAATCTTTTGAGTATCTACCTTGTCAATAACTTGCATTCAATTTTTATTTTTAAAATACACTGTGCTATTTAGAAATACATTTTTGACTAAAAGTCACAATTACGTTTCCCTAATTAAAAACGTATGATTAGCCTCGTGCCCACAGTTACTTTTGTACTAAAGAAATTGTAACAAGACATCACGAACTGAAGCTTGAAGCTTCAACTTTCAAAGATGACGGTAAAAGTTTCACTTAAATTATGATTATCTGTAAACTGATATGGTCCAAATTTAGCTCAGACACCCATTACACCTCTCCAAAAAAACCATGCTGCTTATATTTCTTTAAAGCTGCTGTTACCTGAAATGTTTGAAATTTTTTTTCAGCATCTGACTTCTATGACAAATTTGCTAAGGATACCTATATATTCATTTCAGAAGCACGTTCACAGCATCTACAAAGATTTTCTTTATTCAAGTGTATCTGAAATGCACAGAGGCTATCATATTATGTGTATTTGGCCTAGGCTTTTAGAGGTCCTATGGGGAGATTATTGTAAGAGTATGATATGTGGCATTTGGAGCTGTAGCATTCAAGAACTTTTGTGTACCATAATTTTGTGTAGAGATAAAAACGCATTTGATTGGCATGGGCTCAGGTAGAAACAGTATTTTTCTTCACACATATAAAGAAAGCTCATTTTACCTTTCAAATATAAGATAAATCAGAATTAAAACAAATATTAAGATAAACACTAATAGCATGGTAACTAAGACATCCTTGAGTCTCTCTCATCAGGACAGTAGTTCAGGACATAAACCAGATGTTACGCATGTCTAAAGCTGAGGATACTTATTTTTGCCAATAAAGGAGGGAATACCAATTGCTTCAGCAGAAGTGACAGTTTTAACATACCCAGCATATCCCTCTGTGTGAGACCACTCTCACATTTCTCCTAAATGCAAGCAATGCTTATTGAATCTTAACTCAGGATATTCTCATAATAAAAATCTGCAAAGGAGCAATACCATGCTCTATAAGGTTGCCCTGTATTCTTCTTCACATGAACAATCTGTACAAATGTTTGGTAGTCAGTGAAAACAAATACCAAGCATTATGTTATCTGTAGCTTTCTGAAGTTAATCAGAATTCCATTTGTGCTTGGTTCATGTCACAGAATAGCCATTACCTACAGGATCAGTATGTTTACATCTAATAAGTTTTAAAATAAATAAAAAAGTATTTTTATTTGCAGCCAGACAAACGCCCACACAAATGAGCTAATAAGAAATTAACAAAAGAGAAGGAAGGTCCCATTCCTGATTTGGAGAGCCCCAGTTGAGCTGGTAAGAGGGGTTGCAAATCGACCCAAATCATAGAATCTTCTTTTCAGTCTTTTGCTTCTCAAAATAGATCACCAGCTGCTGGGCTAGGATGCAGCAGAGAGAACTGCATCCACTTTATATAGTGGGAATGAGGGGCAGGGACAAGAGAGAGAGAAAGAACAGAAGGATTTGCTCTTTGAGCAAAAGGGGAACACTTCTCTTTCCCAGCATCATTTTCAGAAAGCTCCCCAGCAGCTGATTAAGAGCACTGAAACTCAAGTCCTTTCTTTTTCTTACTCTTCCCTTCTTTCCCTCTGATAATATGGAAGGGTGGAAATGCTCATTTTTCCCTCATCAGGTACCAAAATGATCTCCTGAAAGAGAATTCAGGACCCCAAAACTATTTCTGCATCTCCTTAATACCTTCACCTTTGGTTGCATATTGGAAAAACCTGTGGCTGTCTGAAGGGTTTTCCCTTGGTCTCCTGTACTTCCCCAAGCTGAGCAATGATGGTAGTTACATTAGAACATAAAACCAAGCAAGGAAGCCTTGGATGGATAATTCCACTGTTTGATGTCCCAGGAGAGACAAGCAGTGCAAAGAGGACAGACTCTATTACCAGAATCCATGAGGCAGGCAGATCATATCCCACATTGGACTACTTCATTAGCATTAAAAAGAAAAGTGTACTTCAAGAAAGGCAATCCTAGAAAAAAAAATCTAGGGAGGAACTAGATAGGAGTAGAAACAGCCAAAATAGACTGAGGCTCTTGGTTTTGTTTTGGCAGGGTTTTTTTAAATTGTATTTCTTAGTTTTTTGTCAGACTTCTCAATGATGATTATTTGTTCATCTCCGTTTAGCAGCTATGCAGCATCTTAATTCGTTTCTATTTTACATATTGCTGATTACTTGCTCATTCTCTACTGCTCACCTCCATCTTCCTCATCCTTAAATGCTTTATTTTCCTGTGAAATAAATCCCCTCCTAATTCAATTTGTTGCCACTATTTTTCTTAGAGCATGTTAATTTTCTGCCATTTAGCTACATGCTACAGACTCCACAGCGCATGAAGTGTCTGCAACTTTGTCTTTTTAGGGGGCCAAGTGCAACAACTATTCTCTTAGGCACTGCTCTCTAACGCCATAAAAACAAATGTCATCCACAGGGCTCTGTTAATACATTGTATTCAAAACAGCCTTTGACACACTGACAGTAGAGTATCTCTGAAAACATCCCTATTTGCTTTCATCATACTTGACTAACGGAGCTGCTCTCGATGAAGAATGACATTTCGAGTGATGGAACCAAAACTACCAGGGAATTCAGTTATTTCTAAACAAATTGTTTAACTTGCAGAAGCCTTTTTCTTCAACATTTTTAACATGAAAAAAAAAAGAAGCATTTTGAAATTAAACTGTCTGGGAAAAAAAGAGGTTATGACAAAACGGTTAAACAACTGCAGAATAAAATGTTTCACTTCATTAAGCAAAGGATTTCAACTCAGTCCAAATTGGGTTGGGGGAAGGAGATGGGAAATCGGGGAATTGAGCAGAGTGGTGCAATATCAAGTGAGAGAAATTGAGACACCCACCTTAGAAGATATTCCTTTAAATTATTCTTAATTTACAAGAAAAAAAAATCATATCAATTCAATCAGCAAACAGGAATGGCTGTTATAAATATAGTGGATATTATCAACACTTGATTGACTTGTCACTTCCATGTGGCTATATGGTCTTACATTCACACATTTTTTCTTTGCTGACATCTCTGGGGACCTCCCTAGATATTGTTATCTAGATCTGTTATCCAGGGACAACTGGCTTTGCCCCCATAACAATTCAGGTCTCCCTAATACAAATCTTTTACATCAGTTAGATGCTGTCCTCGATATCCTGCTTATCTATTATCCTCTAAATACCAAAGGCTTTGGGAAGGAGATGACGGAAGTTCACAGCTGGGGCTTATCTCTAAAGGCAGTTTCAGATGCGAGTTCAAGGTCTTGACTTTAATCTTCAAAGCAATTAACAGATGAGCCTCTGCTACACTGGAGACCAAATTGCTATCTATACATTTCCTAAACTGTTGTGCTTCTTTGGGACAATGCTGATCACAAAACCCAGACCAAGCTTCACAAGGGCTGGAGCAAAACATTTTCTGTCACAGGAATAGGCTATGAAACAAGCCTCTATGGGAGAATTCAGAGCTTGACTCCACTCTCCTTTGTATCATTTAAAGCCTTTTGCTACAGAAACATCAAAATATTTTCCTCACCCTATCTCCAGATTAATTGGGGAAAAAGAAGCAAACAAAACAAAACATGGAAAGAATTTTATTCAAACAGAAGAAGAGCAGAGAATTTTTAAAGTATTCTGGAGTTTTTTAGCTAATGTTATAGGAAAAAGTACAGGCAACAATGTGAACTAGTCAGGATGGTATGGTATGCACTCACATGATCCAGTAGCTTTGTGTCAGTCTTGGAAAACACTGCACCAATAAGTAGAATCATAAAACAAACACACTAAATTTTCTCTTCAAAACAGAGGCAGCCTACCTCAGCAGAAATAATACATTCTACAAGGCCACCCTATCACCACCTCAAAAACATCTTCTGTCCTACGCCAAACTCACAAACACAAGAAAATCATTAAACATGAAAAAATATGTCTTTAAAACATTAAGATCTGTTTCTTTTGATACACAGTCCAACAGAGGCCCATCCAACAGGGCACAGAGAGTTAAACAGCTGCAGTCATTGCAAAAATGAACTGAAATAATGAGCATGAACAGGAAGGAGAAAACTGTGTGTCAGTGCATGGGTGAATGCCCAAAACTAACCTCCTGAACTCCCAAGCAGGAGTCTGATACTTGGCTAGCTGCCAGCAGTATGAACTGCTAATAAAGAAACATGAGATCAATCCAACAATTAAGAGGCTGCTCCTCTGCTGTGCTTCTGTACATACTCCACTTAGAATGGAGAAACTGGGAGGTTATTCCCAGCAAAAAAAGATATCATCAAGATGTGGGGCCTTGAAATGAAAACATGGTATCAGGAAGGTGAAGATATTGACCCAGGGAGAGGTCTGTGGGAAAAAGTAGGGTAGGTGCTGGAAATAATGGAAACATGGAGACCAGTGCTAGGGAATGCCCATAAACGTGGGACAATATTACCCAAGACCAGTAATTACAAAAAGCATCATAGCAGAAAACAGTTTTCTGTCCAACCTTTCCAGGTAAGCTGCACCTTCCCTTCAGGGAAGGGAGGTCAGTCCATAGGAAAGGAAATACTAGGGCTGTAACAGCCACTGAGAATAAACACAAAATAAATGAAAATTTCCCACTGAAGTTTTTGCAGAGGTGATACTCCCTGCCTACTCAAGGATTCTGGATGAACCTTAGAAAGAGCGCTATGGGATGAGAAGGAAGCAGGGAGGAAGAAGTGCTGCTGTTAATTTGGCATTCATTTGAAGGAGTTGAATGGGAGCCAGAAGTAGTACAGATGGCATCTCAATTTCCCTTTCTTTAGGAAAAAAATATTTTTAATACAGTAACTTTTTGTTTCCATGAAGACATTTTTAGCTGTGGAGTAAGGACAGTTAAGAGCAGCAGTTAAAACCTCAGCTTTTAGACTACAGTTCTGAAAGCCATTTCACAAAGTGATGGCTAATGATATGCACACATAGTTTCTTCAGAGTCAAAAATAGCTGCTGGGTAGTCGAGATGCAGAGGGTTGTCAGGCATCCTAGGGAAGGACACTAAGCAACACAAAAGAGACAATACTGTTGTCTTCGCACAGGGCAGGATGGAAGTGTGAAATTCATAAAAAAATTATATATTCTACTTTGTTCTTTGTAGTGAATACTAACTCTAAGGCTCCTCTACTATACAGCATTCCAGGCAGCTGCCTGGTTTTCAGACACCTGAATAAAAGTCAATCTGACAACCATCAAGGCTTCAATCTGTAATTTTGACTGCATCTCAAACAACGATTCATCTCATGAAATAAGTAGCACAAGGACCAGCAGGGGACACAAGTGGAAAAAAACTATGGAAGCAGTTTTGGAGTTCGTCACCTTGTGTAGAAATTCAGTCTGTGTTTAAGAGCAACATTTTGTTCTGACTAGGAAAATCAGTGAAAACCACAACCAAAGATTTGCAAGAACAACTAGCAGGAAAAATTGGGCAAGAAAAATGACCCAGCATAAAATACTGCTGGAACACTGCCACATTAAAAAGATCACACTCAGAGAAGATATGAAGAACCTCAAGGCACATTAAAAAGCTGCAATTTGAGTTCCTATGTTAAGATTCTCTTTCTATAACTGCAGTACCCAATTCCTTTGCATCATGTTAATTTACTTTGAGTCCCAGTGGTTAAATACTAAGACACCGCAAGAGAATGGAATGCAAATGTCTTGGGGGGAAAGGTGAAGAGGGAAAGGAAGTAGCTCTCAAAACACAGCAGGCATTAATCTAAGTAATAAATTATAACACACTAAGTATTTGGGCTCAGTGCATACCCATGACAAAATGTGGCTGACTGATCTAGTCCATCAGGAGAGGGGCCTAGACAGTTTAATAAGAGATTAAACTTTCTCAGAGCTGGAAAGAGGTAGAAACTCTACCAGAGCCCAGTGGGTCCTGAAGCACACAGAAACAGGTATTGCCAGTACTGCACCGCTTTATCATGATCCTGTTTCTCTCAGCTTCCACATGCAGTTTCTCAAGCTACAACACTTTGTCTTTGGCCAGTTCTATTTATTCCCAAATCTGCTGCAGTCTATGGCAGGGTCAAACAAAGAACAGCATGAAGTAATAGAACCAAAATTTGTTACCATTCCAACACAATGTGTTAGTTCAATCTGCTAACACAGAGGTTTCGGTCTTCTCCCTTCCTTCTTATGTGAGGAAGAATCCTCCCAAGGAACAATGATCCTAGAATCACAGAACATTCTGCATTGGAAGGGACCAACAAGGATCTTCAAGTCTAGCTCTTAAATTAATGTCCTATAAAAGGGGACCAAACCTACAACCTTGGTGTTACCAGCACCCAGTTCTAAGCAATTGAACTTATTAACTTATTGGTTCTAACCAACAGAGCCAATCAGAGGTACCACTTGATGTCTTCAAAAAAAAAAAAAAAAAAAAAAAAAAAGCTGAAAAATATTGTTGAATAATTTCTTTTTATGCATGCCTCACATCCTTAAAAAGTTCATGTTGACACAGTAATCTCTCATCCCATGACTGTGTGATATAACCATCTCTTACCCTCCCATAGCTGCAGTGATGTGGCAAGAGTGTCAACCAAAATGCACATCCATCATGAGTATGATTGACGTGTTGATGAGTTACAACTTCAGTAAAATACTTTGGGTGGTACTGTATCAGCACAAGGTGTTCCAGATTCATCTGAACTTTCTGGCATGCATCAATTCCCCTCAGCTCCTATTAATTTTAATGGAAAGCAGCACTTCATAAACGAGGTCTGCAAGACCATAAATTGCCATTCCAGTTAATTATCAGTTCTACCATGAGCAACAGCTGATATTACCAATCCATATGTGAAAATATTATAATTATAGGCTGCTTTTTGATGGCCTTGCCTATTGTTGGGATATGGAACTTTGGGCTTAGGGAGAGGGATAAAGTTCCATTCGATAAAGAATGATTAATTTCATTTGGTGTGCATCATTGCAGCTGGCCAGTAACAGTCAAGCCTGCCTATGAACACTGAGCGCTCAAACTACTTCACTTGGCCAAGTTTACAGAGCTGCTGAGGTTGCAAATGCCTGTAGTTAAAAGCCAGCTGCAACATACAAGGCAGGAAAAAGGAGTATGACAGCCCCTACAGACAATTTATAAAGTGGACAACAAAAAAGCAGGGGAGCTATGGGAGACTGGGATTTTCTTTGATTCTCTACAGGACTTATTAAATCTTTATTATTTATTTACACTCTATGCATAGTTCATTAATTCCATCGGGCAGCCACACCCCAGTATCTCTCTCCTATTTTTAAACACAGTTCTGAATAGATACCTGAGCCTAAACTCTAATGGCAAAAAAAGAAGTGAATAAACACTCTATCATACAGTCAGAGAATCTGAGTGCTAATTCGTAGCCATAAATGCTGTTGGAGTAAGAGATCCTAAAATTCCTTGACTTTGTTATCTAGCCAGAAGTTTAATAATCCAAACATAAGGATATATAGAACATGAACATCTGTCTTATTCTATAAACGGTTGTTTCAAGTATCAGAGTATAAAAGACGACCAAAATTTAGAATTTCTGGTTATGGAAAACTTCAAAACAAAACATTTTCATTCGTGCAAATGCATGAAATGGCAGTTCTGAACAGAAAACTGTGCTGATCTTTCAGAACCTCCAATTATTTCCTTCACATTTGGCAGGGATTCCCATTATTTCACAACAAATAAGTAGCACTGTATAATTACATATTACTATTATTGACACCAGTACATGGATCTTCCATTATTTTCAGCATTCTCTAGGGCAATTTGTAATTAGTAATTTTTGAAAAATCTCTCTCTTTTTTTCCTATTTAATTGTTTGACACAAAAACATGAAAAATAATATTCCCATATCTGGAGCAGCAGAAAATACATTAAGAACAACAAAAAATAAAAAATGAACATGTTTCAGAAGTTTATCAATATTTGTTTGGGAAGTTTCATGGGTTTTTTCTCTAATCCATAATTAACACATGCAAAATGTTGTCAGGAAAATTAAGGCCAACAAAATATACACTTGCTTAGACAAGGCTGACACCTAAATAAATCCAACAGCTGTATGCACCAGTCAGCAATCAAAGCAGAGATGCAATCACAGCAAACAAAAGTGAGACATCTCAGCAGATGCTGATAACCTCTGGGCAGAAGGAATTTTCAGGCACTTTACAAATCAGGGGGAGGACATCAACTCCTCATGCATGTTCCAAGACCTCCCCTCCTGCAGGTAACCACTTGTGCAGCCAGACTCATCTCCAAAGTACTAAGGGAAGATAAACTCTGAAACTATATTGCCACTAAATGTCTTCCTAGTTATATGCAAGCTGCCACCTATTCAACTTGTTTAAAATCACATTCACAAGAACAGTGCAGTACATAGGACTGGGTAAATGACCAAAAGAAGCTCAGGTACCGATTCTTTTCATGTTAAAGATTTAAGCAGCAAAGGGATAAAAGCCCAGAGCTTAGATCCTTAGTCAAAGACTCTACTCAATTTGTACAACCCTGGCTCAGCACAAACTAAAATCCCACCTTTCCCTGGACGCTGCTCTGCAAATGAGGCACAAAAACCAGAGGTAGTTAATGAATATGATGCATTATATTCTGCCCAGAATCAGCACAAAGTTGCTTGGCACAGGTGCACATTAACAATGATGAATCTGAAAAGTTCACATTGATTAATTACTCTGATTTTTCACATTCACCACCTCATACAATGGGAAGGCGGATGATGTTGTTGGAAACTTTCTCCCTTTACCCCCTGGATACTTTGTGCTACCTTTCTTTTAAGGAAACCAATAATGAGACCTCGTTTCTCAGCATCTATTTTTAGCTGTAACGCTTTGGGACTTAGAAAAAGAATCAGATTATCTTAAAACATAGCTCCAAGGAAGGCAAAAAAGAATTAAGAAAGCTTCTGAAACAGGCAAGCAGTTGTTGAAAGAAAACCAGTTCCTTATCTATCAGGTATGTGTAGACACAGTTATTGCCAACAGCCTTAATATTCCTCACGTAAGTAGACATTTTTTCAGGTCTCAGGCCAAGAGGAGCAGGTGATAAGCATTTATACTGGAACTCTTTCCCAGAAGCCAAAGACTTAAATGGTGTCCTTAAAGGGCTAGGATTCCAGGGAACTCCACATCAGATCTGATCCATGATGGGTTCACCAGACCCACCTGAGTGATATCAAGCAAGTTCAAAATTGTAACACGTTCTATCATGGTTTCCACATAATTAGGTCTTCAGAATGCAAGCTATTAATTTTGAAACTGCTGTCAAAACTTAGACCTGCATGGCCCACACACCACAGACTAAGTCTAGAAATCAGACCTTTCGACTCAATTGTTTCTAAAGTCAAGGTCATCTACATCTGGGTCTGAGGTCACGCTGTCATCCTCTCTATAATGAAGAAACGTTTCCATCTTGCATGGAATAAAACACAACAATGTCTCCTCAGCTACCACTCTCAAGTTCAAAATAAACAATACACCTGAGTAATTCAAATGTGACTTTAAACATAAACAAAAACACAGATGGAAAACATGCTTGCTTGAACAATACCAGCATCAGCTAAGTATCCTTAAATAAATAAATGTGGTTTTCTCATACTTTGTGCCATCCAAGCCAGCCAATAGTCATCAATTCAATGACAGGAAGCTGGTGAAACTTGACATTTTTATTAGCAAAGTTATTTAGCTACCAGAGCATCCTTGCTGTTGAATCACATCAGGTCCAACTAAGATGTTTTGGAAGGCGACATATTTTGATTTCCACCATCAGCAAAAGGAAAAGTGAACTAGACAAGAGTAAATGATTTCCCAAAATTGCAGGAGGAATTGCATAGTATATATGACAACATATAGACAACAATACCCAGGCAATCCATATACTTTTCTCTAATTAGCTTCTTTGGAGCAGATTGCTTTCAATAGGCTCACAAAAATTGAGCTTGATTCACTGGAGACACTGTGGGTTCAGTTATTAACCTTTTAGACCTTAAACAAAGAAAGGTCTTTAAAGCATACGTTAACATATATACTTGTCAATAGAAATCAAGGTAGCATCAAGATGTGAATTTTATTTATTTACTTCTAAGTGAACAAAACAAAACAAAAAAAAAGAAAAGTGCATATTTTGTCATTGATTAACAAATTCAGTTATAATCTACCTGAATAAATAAGCCTGGAGCAGAGACATCAAGTTTTAGAGTATTGCAGCAGTTCCTAAATTTGGATTAAATTGACAATGCTATTAAATAATTGCAAGATTTATCCCAAGGCCCTAGGGATACTACTGCTGGCCAGCATTTGGTGGGGGAAGGAGGTAAGAGAGACAGGCATCCCATGCCCATGCCAGCTGATGTGATTAGGGCTGTTCAGCCTGCCCATTCCTGCAGAGGCTGCATCTGTTCCTGAGAGCAGTTGCCTTAACACATGGAGTCATATTCCTGCTTACCAACTCCAAGTTCCTTTCTAGTTGAGGTAAGCCAAGTCCTGATAATTCCCAAGCATCTCCAGTGTTGCCTCAAATGACACTAGAACTGGGGAGAATATGCCTGTTCCAGAGATCAGAGGACTGAGCCAGTAGAACCATGTATAGATTTACTAAATTGTTTTAACAGTTGCAGAACTGTTTCTATTTTTCTTTGGAATCAACTTTTACATTAGAACACAGCAGAAAAGCAAATGGGAAACCAAAACATTCTGCTGACTCAGATGCAGTTAGGATGTTTTAAATTTCCCTTTAGGAAACTCTGATGATCTTCGCTATCAGTTCAAAACAAAGATATAAAAACAAAGTTATCAAAAGAATCAAAACATTTCCAAAATAAAATTTTAATCTTAATATAGGGAACTATGCATAAGATAAATTTAGGCTACATTAAGAAAGCAACAACCTAATGCTGCAAAGATTGATTTTGTTCTATAATTTGCAGTTTTCATCCAATATGATGAAATTGATTTATATTTTTTCTCTTTTTTTTGCTCAAATAACATAGCCTTTTTAGTCTCCCAAGGTCCACACAGGGTACAATGAACTATTAAAATCAATGTTACAGTCTTCTATTACTCAGCTAATAACAGGCATAAGCAATTAGCTAAGGTAAGGCATGTAGCTCATAAAGGGGAAGGTAAAACCCCATCTCTGATTAGATGGATTAAAAAAAAGCACACTGACAAAAATAAAGCCAGAAAAAAAGCCCCAACCAAAATAAAAATAAAATTTAAAAAAAAAAAAAAAAAAACAAACAGCACAACAAACAGAAACATGAAAAAGAGAACACCTTAGTTTTTGTGCTGGTTTTGGCTGGGATAGAAGTAATTTTCTCCACAGTAGATAGCATGGGGCTAAGTTTTGTTTTGCTTTTGGGCCATAAACAGTGTTGATAACAGAGGAATCATTTTGTAATTGATGACCAGGGCTTACCCAGGTTAAAAGGCCTTTCAAGGCCTTTTCTGCTTCCCACACAGCCCTGTCAATGAGGGATACACAGGGAGCTGGGAGGGGACTCATCCAGGATAGCTGACCCCAGCTGGCATCATGCTCTGTGTACAAAGCTGGGAGGAGAACAGGAACTGAGAGACATATTTGGAATGATGGTATTTGTCTTCCCAAGTAACACATGATTGAGCCCTGCTTTCCTGAGGATGGCTGAACACCTGCCTGCCCATGGGTAAATGGATCCCTTGTTTTACTCCATTTGCACCATGGCTTTTTCTTTTCCTGTTGAACTGTCTTTATCTCAAGGATATCTCACGTTTACCCTTTCTATTCTCTGCCCCATCCTACCAGAGAAAAAGAGCAAGCAGCTGTGTGGGGTTGAGGTGGCAGCTGGGGTTAAACCAGGACACAGTTGCTAATAGAAAAAATGCCATTATCTATGTTACTTACACATAGAGAGATGAAAGAGATTTGGAAGGAGTGTACTTCTACTACTTTTCCTATTGGACAACTAATAACAACTCTTAATGCTTTTATAGCTGTGTGGGAAAAAGATTCACCTCATCAGTCCAACAGGAAACTAACCCAACACATGCAATGACCATATTTCTTCTTACTGTGTTCAATTAGCTTATAAAGCCATTAAAAAAGCCAGATAAAAAAACTCCTGTTACAAGGAACACCCAAGACCACATCAGCCCAGAGCAGGGCCCAAGGATAGAGAAAGGGTAGAAAAGGATTAAAAGAGGAATAGTCTGCCCCACTTCAGTTGCTTCAACCCATTGCATCATCTCAGCTAAACTGTTTTACCACTGCTACAATTTCACATTCAGCAAGCACAGAAAAAGGTAATCAGCTTCATCTCAGAAAGACTTAATGCCACAGGAGAACACAAAAATATTGTTGAGTCCAACAACCAGCCCAAACACAAAAGAGACCAGAAATCAAAATTTGACAAGAGACTCTCTATAGAAGGTCCCACTGTGAAGATCCAGACAGCCCCATAATTCCTGTCAATAGTTGTCCTCTGAATCTGGTACATTTTCATCATAACACAGAGGAAGAGAATTAAAAAAAAAAAAGGTTTCAACTTGGTAATTGAGATGTTTATCTAATAGAAATCCATACACATCCTATAATAACATTTCAGTAGCTACTTAAGTGCCATGCTCTCATTATACTTTGTGGGATTATGTGAACCCATTCTTAAAGCATAAGGAAATAGTTCACCTTGACATATGAGTAAGAAGGCACCACACAACAGTAGAAGCAAGAGACAAAATAGGCGAGTCATTTACAAGCAATTTAAATGGATTAGGAGCTCTAGACTGCTCTCACATAGTCACCAAAACAGACCTCTCAATCAAGAGCTGTGACATGAGTTACAATAAGCACATAATCTGAAAGGCAAGAAGAGGGACTTGTAGCAAATAATCTTTCAAGGTAACACTGATCTAACCAGCACTGGAAAGGATGCAGATGTGCAGCTTCAAGCAGGAAAGTTCATCTAGTTTTTGTATTGGGATTCTTTTCAATCGTTTAGGTACATCATCTTGATCATTTTTGCAGATATACTGGTGAGAGGCAGGGGGAAAAGACTCCTGATAATTGACAGATTGTTAACAGTAAAGTAATAGGCAGTAACAGGTACTAAAGATGAAAGATTCTTAAAAGAGGGCTTATGTCTTGTTTGGGAAGACACAGGTGGGATTTGGTTTGGGTTTGTTCGGGTTTTTTTTTAATCTCTTGTTTTAAAGTTCCAGCTTTAGTGTTTTTAAGTTTGCTTCCTTTGGAAAGCAAACTGCCTGCTAGAAGCACCACCTCTGTGTTTCAGCCTGATTTGTCAAGCAGAAAGCATTCACATTTCAGAAAATATAAGAAGATAGACTCTTTAATAATCTAGCCAAAACACAAATTTAGAAAAGCAAAAAGCCTTGGAATAACCTTTAAAGGCAGAGAGTTTTATCCACACAGAAATAAGTAAATAAAAAATAAGGTTTCATTACTTCATCAACTCAAAGTATGACATTAATATACTTGGTATTTGTCACATCTTGTGCAATCCTACCCTCAACAGTTCTTTTCCCAGTAATCTATAGAAATTATAAAAGGAGGTAAACTGATATTATACTGAGATCATTATCTTTCTCCCCCAACTTCTACTCACTTATGAAACTTTCACTGACATTAATAGGAGTTTCCAGTTTACTATCGTGTAAGTGTCCACGAAAACTGCCATGAATGAAACACTATCACCTAAGAGAGGATGAAAAAGACCTTGGTCCAAGTCCTGGAAAAGCACATTCTCAAGACAGGTGAACTTCAAATACAAGAAAAGAATCTATGTCTCTGGTCCATACTTGTCTACGGCAGTGAAAGACACTGGAGCAGTTAACTGTGGCTGTAGGAAGGCTGCCACCCTGCCTGCATAGTCAGCAAGAGGGAATGTATTCTCAATTATCCCACTTCAGTGCAAAACCTGATGGCTTGTTTTACACTCCTGAGGGGTTGGAGAAGGGCTGCCAGACTCGTGCTGAACAGCCTGAGGCTTACAGACACATTCTGTCTCTCTGACTCTCTTCACGGGAAGGATGGACACCTGGGAGAAGTAACTTCAACTGCTACAGCTCATCTGTCAACACCTTGGTGGGAAGACATGCACAATTATTCCACTTTAAAATGAGGATGGGTTAAGAGTGTAAGACTGCAACTTTAGTAGGATGCTTATTTTAATTATCCAACTTGATTGCTAATGTACCCAAATAAAAAAAAAAATCATGCAGGAAAACATTCTCCTTTGAGACAGATTCAAGAATGATTTGACTGGGGGAAGAGTTTAGAGTGGCTTACTACTATAGGCCAGAGACTATAGAAAACATTCCAGAGCAGAATTTAACCTGCCTTAAAAAATATTGATAACATTTGTTTTCAAAAAAATACCCTTCCAAATTTAAGTGAGGTTGTGATTCAGTCCACCCCAATCTAGGGGGCTGATAAATTCTGAAACTTGGCAAAAACTTGACTTAAAATCTGTCCTACAATGGGAAGTTACACATCTATCTGTGTAGGCTAGCCACTGTTGAATACCACTGTCATGACTCCTAAAAAGAAACAGAGAAGATCAACATAACATGTTTGGAAACAATGGAAGTGGAAAAAACCTGTATCAAGCCCCACAAAACACATTACTAGAAATGAAAACTTCCTCCTTAGGGAACCACTGCTTGGCAAACCCTCAGGATCCTTCCAAAACCCAGGATATCTTTTTCCAGCACTGACTGGTAGTTTCAAGCAGATACAGAATATATTTCAATTCATAGCAATTTATTTTTCATTTAGCACAAAAACTCCTTCTGCATCATGGACATTACAGTGCTTTAGGCCACACTTCAATCCAGGAAAAACCATCCCTATAGGCATCTTAACTGAAACTCAAAGTGCTCAGACTGCTTGTAGACTGCAGTATATGAAGTTAAAGATGAAATATCTTCACAGAAACTAATATGGGATCTTGAGATATTCCTCCCACTCTCACAGTACTGTAGGAACCAGAAGCAAAATTTGGTGGAAAACTGCTGGAACAAGTAAGCAGGCAGACTGTGTGCACACATGCCAGTGTCCTTCCGTCCAGTGGGAGTCACCATGTGGCATTGTGTACAGGTTTACAAGGATTCTTCTCGAGCACCTGAGCAGTGTTTTGGGAATAAAGCAGTGCTACTGCCCTGGTAGATGTTATTTCTTCAGAGACTGGTATGGCAAATAAATGAAAGCCTCCCTCCCACTTTAATTTTCTTAGCATGAATTAACTTTGCAGGTAAAGTTTTTCATTAAAATCCTGTAGCTCAATTTCCTGCATCTATGCATGCCTTGACCTTATTTCCAGGAAGCAAGTGACATCCAGTTCAGCCCCTTCTTATTAATTTAGATTCAAACACTAAACAAAACTAGTGAAGAGCATAATTTAGGATGTGCCTGATAAAAGTATCACTGATCTGCCTGGCTACCATAAGTGAAATTCAGGCTTGATCCAGAAATGAAACTATTCATTGAACGAAATAAAATTATGTTTTTAAATGGTGTTCCTATTTTTTCACTATCAACTCATTGACCTGTACTAATGCTTTTTTGCCCAATCTATTAAGCAACATCCAGAAACCAGTTCTTGATTATTTCTGATTGAAATTTTGGCAGGCAGCAAGTAAAATAATATGAGGTGATTAATTCCAGTGAAAGTAGGAAGAGATAGGATTTATAGGTAAAAGAGAAGTTCTGAGATAAGGGAAAAA
The DNA here is from genome assembly GCA_018697195.1 of Certhia americana. Classification (NCBI taxonomy): domain Eukaryota; kingdom Metazoa; phylum Chordata; class Aves; order Passeriformes; family Certhiidae; genus Certhia; species Certhia americana. The sequence continues at coordinate 48,644,464 of CM031858.1, forward strand.
AAATGATAGTTCAAATATATGCTCTTTCTAGATGGCATCCAAGAATCACCAAGGACTAGAAAGCCTTTGCAAACTGCAGTAGATTGGATCATGTATAACATGCCCAACTATGAAGAAGCATCTCTTTACAAATGCAAATAGGGCTCTTTCCTTCAAGGGCAAATACAAAACAGAAAATAGGCATGTCTGTGTAGGAGTTAGAATCATCTTCCAAACCATCCCATTTGACTTCTGTCATATGAAATAACTTCCAGTTCTTTTAGTGGCAATCAATATTGCCTGTTTCAATTAATCTGAAGCTAAATCAAATTAGAAACAGTGTCACTGGTGTAATGACTGACAACTGATCACTTCAGTATTCCTCTGATGCTTCGTAGTGGAAACTATACCCAAAAAAGTCAAATGTTTCTTTGTTTCTTCAATTTTTGTTTGCTTTGGGTTGGGATTTTTTCCTTTTTTTTTTTTTTTTTTTTACTTTCTCTGAAATTAATTCTTTTAATAGAATTATATTTTTTACCTAAGAACAATCATTTTAAAGTCATTCACAAGAACCAGAATGTCACATATAACTAGACAAAATGAAAACATTTGAAATACAAACACATGAGGAAATTCACTAAAGAAAAGCAATTCCTAGCAAACTCTCAAAAATCTCTTTTTTTATTAAAGTCATAAAAACTGAGAGGTGCAGAGTATCAAATATTGTGTTTTCACAAGGTGATTTATCAGGCAGCATTTCAAATGACAAGATAAATGACAACTGAGATTAAAGAAGGAGGTCTGTCCTTAAAAGTTTATCCTGTCTTGTCAAAGTTTATCTGTAGGGGGATTCAAGGTGGTAGGAGCAGAGGCTATCTCTGAAAATTTCTCAAAACAGAAGATTTTAAGTGCATTGTTGTACCATTATTTGTTTTCCAAGCTGTTGTGGTTTAACCCCAACAAGCAACCAAGCCCCACACAGCCACTCGCTCACTCCCCCCACCAGCAGGACTGGGGAGAGAATCAGAAGCAGAGAAGATAGAAAACTTGTGGATTGAGATAAAGACAATTTAACAAGGAAAGAAAGAGCTGCACACACAAGCAAAGCAAAACAAGGAATTAATTCAGTGCTTGCCATGGGCAGTCAGGTGTCCAGCCATCTCCAGCAGAGCAGGGCCCCATCACAGGTAATAATGACTTGGGAACACCATCACTCCAAATTTCACCCTGTTCCTCCTTCTTCCCCCCATGTTATATACTGAGCATGATGTCACATGGTCTGGAATGTCCCTTTGGTCAGTTTGGGTCACAACCCTTGCTGTGCCTCCTCCCAGTCTCCCACTCACCCCCAGCTCCCTGTCCAGCGTGGCCATATAAAAAAGTAGAAAATGTCGTGGCTCCGTGAGTCCTGCCCAGCAATAACAAAGTATCTCTTGTATTATCAACTCTGCATTCCGCACAAATCCAAAACACAGCCCCCCGCCAGCCACTGAGGAGAAAATTAACTCTACTCCAAGCCAGAACCAGGAAAAAAGAACAACCCTATTTAGTTTCTGACTTAACCAAAACATTGAGATCATCCATGCCATTCAGTTACATTCTGGCTCTTAAAAGTGGCCATCTGCTTCATTAATATATGAGACTTTCTGAAAAGAAATAAAAATCCCTAAAGAATAAGAGTGACTTCTATTATCTTCCCACATTATTACTGCAGGTCCAACTTCATTTAGACTTGAACAAAGCAAATCAAAGATGACAGTTTAAATTCATTTGGAATATCAGGAAAAAAAGAAAATATTTCAGTTAAGACAGTATTCATTTATCTTTTTGCTAAATTTTTGGTGAAGTTAGGTAAATAAGTTAATGCAGGTTTGAGATGCATGCTGTAGAAATTCTGCTTCTCAGATAAGGGATAAACAATGGAAGACAGTTGAAACTATGCATATGCAACTTGGGGTTTTTTATTGTATTCTAAAGAACAGGTATAAACTAGATTGAAATAAATTCCTACTATTAAAAAGGAATGTTCTTTTAGCTTTTTGCACAGATTTGTCTTCCAAACATCACAGTAGCCAGGTAATGAATTGGACACCTGACACCAAAATAACACTTGCCCCAAGGACCTTTATGATCACAAGACACAGCAATCAGCAAAGGACTTCGGAGTTCTTGCTTTGTTTTGAGGGATTCAAACCCCTTTTCTCATCTAAGGTATGAAAGCTCCCACACTTGCTGCTAAGTTGTTACATGATGAAAACTCCTTCCCTAGGGCAACAAAAGATAGCTCTGCTGGAACAAGGTGCTCTCAGTTGGAGCAGCAGAGGCAAAGCTCGAGTCTGTGATAAGACAGAAGGGGAATTCTGTCATGAAAATATCTGGGTCTGAAGCTTTTTCTGATGCCATATTTATTGGGCTTGAAACTACATTCTCATGAGCACAAGGAGAAATACAACCCCTGAAAAGAGAAATACACTTTTCAGTAAACACCCTTTAGGATGCTTGCTGGAGTAAATTTCTCTGTTCCTCTCCCACCTCTCAGAAAATCTATTTATCATGATATGTTAAATTTAATAGAAGAAAAAAACAATCCATCATAAAAACTGAAGTAATGGGTTCTTGACCTCCTGTTGGGTAGGTTGTGGCCAATTTCAAATCTGCCAAGCAGCCTGTAGGCAACCATTGGACTATGGCTGGTTTGGTGGCAGAAACACGGATTCAGCATTAACAGAGCACAGATAGCCAAGGCATTTAGCCTCCCCAATGACTGAGCCTACATATTTTTCAGGACTTTGCCTGCTGAAAAGAAATATTGATGAGGGGCTTCTTCACACAGGCAACCAACAAACCAAACTACTTAATTTAGGGTTCTTTTGAAATGGAGTTCATGAAGCATTACATTTTTTCATAAGCGATTCCAGGCTTTACTTTGGACCTAGTAAAATACTGTGAAAAAAATTCAGTGAAGAGCAATGAAAATTATTTTTAAAATATTTGATCTGCTAAAAATGAAAATCAGTTTATTTAACTAAGAAGAGTAACTTAACTTGTAACTACCTGCAAGAGACCTACAGCTGGAGGATCTCAATCCAGCAAACCAATATAGCAAGATCGAAGAGCAAAAAAGGGTTGAAACCATTTCAAAAAAAGAATAAAACCCAAATGTTAAATGAGGCTCATTTTTCATTCAAATTGGGACAGTTCACTAAAGTTTATGAACACTTTAAACCAAAAAAAAAAGGGAATTGTTGGGTCACACATCCATGATAACCTTAAAAGCTTCCTCCTGTCATCTGGTATGCAATTCCTAGGCTTTTTTGAACATTGCCTGGACAAGTGTGGGGTGCAGTGTATAGACAGATAAACATTGGGACATCTTGAACCTAGCAGAGGTTTCCTTTTACCACAACAAAATTACAGTAAATAAAGCATAATCATAAATAAAGCTCTGGATAGAGAATACATTTGCACATGTGTGCTTTTCTAAGTATTTTTGAGCAAGTTATCTGTAGGAATAGTCTGAATCTTCCTGCAAATTCCAATTGGAGTTTTATGCCTATACACATCATCACAATCATTGACACTAGGGTCCACCCACATATGTCAGATTACAATAGCAGGGTTTCTGGTTTTGTCTAAATTAAACATGACTCTACATCACTCCTCCTTTTGGCACTAAGTTATTGTGTTTTTATTGTTGTGCATTCCTATACCCACTTGTGTCTGCTACTCTCCTGCTCTCCCCCCGGCTTCTGGCAGAAAGAGAGAACAATACACATTCACTGACATACAAATGAAAATTTTATGTCTTCAAAACAGTATTAATGTGATTTACTTTGGCATGTTGCAATGACAAAGGAAAGCTCACTGTTCTGGTAAATACAGAAGCAAAAGACATTTTAACTGCTGATTTTTGCTTTTGTCAGTTTTTCCCCAGTTTTGAATTTTTACTTTGAGCAGTGATCTGGTGTTTGCATTTAGCATCAGGCGCCAGCAATTAACCTGAATGAAGATACCTTCCCTCTGGTAGAAGAGATGATGAGAATCATTTCATGTCAGTGGAACCAAACATTTGGAGAACAGCTTTTAACCAAGATCGATACTTATAATGAGAAAAGGGCTTAAAACCTAGCAAAGCAATAATGCACATATTAGTTTTTTGATTGAACATGCTGATAACCTCAGAAACAAACATTGCACCAGTCAACCTGCAATAAACATAATGGTACTGCCATTTTCACAGAGGGTTTGAGTCAATCAGTCCCAAATCTTCACAAAGGAAGACACCAAAATACTGTGCACCCCCAGCTACATCACTGCTTTTATCCAACATATTTCAGCAGAGGCTTAGTCTCAAAAGATATTGCTAAATTTTTTTCTCCTCCTTATTTGAGGTATAATTGACTTTTCTAAACAATATACAGTTATGCTAACCATTTCGTTTTGTAGGCAAGAGAATAACTACTGTGTTTTCATTTTAACGTATAATTCCAGCCCAATAATCCTACAGGGAAGTTTTTTAATAAGACATGAAATTTCAGAGGAGGAGAAAGCAGCAGCATGAATGGTCTGTTCCTATTCCTTCTGCAGTACTTGTTTTCAGTATCTGAGGTAAGAGACATTTAATGCCCTTTGGGTTTTATAATTTATTTTACAATTTTCAACTAATGAGTATCAAGGAATGCAACACTGTCCAGATATAGTGCTAATTAACAGGGCTACTTATACAACCAAATTTGATCTGGATCTTAACACCATTTTCTCCCTAGACATAATTCAGTTCCCAAATTCATGATGGCTCTGTACATCTGCAGATAATCCAAATTTTTCCCCTCAATTCCTTGGTCACATAAAATATGTACAATGGGAAATGCCTCCTGGCTCAAGCTGGGAAGAAAGGAAACTACAGTTTTTGTGACCTAACCTTTTGCATTTCATGCCCTGAAGACGTGCAAATGGAAACAAGGTGCTCCAACAATCTGCAGCCCAAAATTTTCAATTAAACCGGCAATTTCCCAGGAAATGTTTTGATTTTCTGAAGTGAAAAAATATTCAGCTGGAACCAGCTCTATTCAATGCAACCAGCTCTATTAAATACCATGAAAACCATTAAAATATTGATAATTCCTGTCTGCAGCAGTTTGCTAATCAGCACCAAAGACGCATTCTGGGTGATTCAGAACTAACAATGAACTGTACAATATCAGATATACACACAATGTCTGAGGGATTTGAGATGGAATATAGATGACAGCTCAAGCTCCCCTTTCTTCCCTGTAGTCATTCTTGCATGCTTCCACTCTTTTCCCTCCCTCTCACATTCTATTTTCCCAAAGTTAGCATGAAATTATATCAGTAGTTCTATTTCTGGAAGTACTTTTAAACTGCACTTTCCCCTCCATGCACACATACTGTATCTGAACTCAAAACCAAATTGTTTGCAATCAACCAAGCATTTTTCAAGGTGTAAATGTTTCACCTTGGTCAACAAATGCTGTAATAATTAAGATTTTTACAATTTTCACAAGACCTTTGGAAGCTTAGTTAAGTAAGTTTAAGTATGCAATGAGGATGGAGAAATTCATCCGGGAAGACCATCTGAGTTGAACTCTGTGCAGTCACCACGTCTCAACATCTCCCACACCCTCTGAACTTCAAGAAGCAGCAGTAGCAGCTCCGCATATTCAGATTTCACAGGGAGCAGGCATTAGACAGATCTGACTCAAGAGTGCTCAGTGCCAGAAGAGAGGCATGAAATACTGTCCTCAGCACCATGCCGCAGCTCAGCTCTGCTTGATTCAGTATCTGCAGAGGTTTCAGGGGACTTCTGGGTTTTGATGCCACAAAAAGCCCCCTTCCTGTCACCTCAGCCAGCAACATAATGGGACGTTGAAGTCCATGACAAGCAAATGTAGTAATTTCCCCAGGAGTTCCAAAACAGACAGCTATAGCAGAATGCATCCTAACAGACCAGCAGTCTAAACAGATATCAACATTTTCTTTTAAAAATAATCATTTAGTCTTTAGAGAAGTGCATGCTTGCATAGGATACTTTTTGATAGTTTCATGAGCCAGCCATCTAAGGAACCTTCTTATAAATTGTATAATACACCTAACTTGATAAGGAATTCAACGGGTTAGCAGTAGAGCAACACTATCTTCAGTTTGCCAAGAAATACCTATAAGGAGTCAAAAGTATCTAATATTATTTTAGGTCTATAGAAATGTGAGTTCTACTTACAGCCAGAGGTCTAAACAAACCTATTACTACAAACTGCATAGCAGCAGTTACATAAGTTTAATTTTTCTTCTCAAACTCTATATGAATTTAACTGAAATGGGCAAAGAAATTGCATAAGTTCAAAAACAGAGATGAAGTTGGGTTCTGTTGACTTCTCGGTATTTATGGCATGAAGAGGCAAATATTGACAATGATTAAGACAGATTAGAAGAAGGTTAGCAAGTCAATATGTGCCTTGAAGGAAGAGAACGCTTGGAATTTATTAAAGTCAGGGTATATTAAGTAGAGAAGATCTTCCTTTGCTTTTTTAAAGGCAAAGAATGTTGGCTTGCAAAGGACCATTCATTGCTATCTAGCAGCTCATTTGACTTTAACTAGTGTTTTTCTATGTTTTGAAAAAACCCAAATAGTCTCCCTCTGGATGCTTTTGAAGAACACTATTTCCTTCTTGCCTTTGAGCCAAACAGCATGTGTTCCTGTGTCTATATTTTTACTGGCACTGTTACTATCACAAATACTGAGAAATTTCTCTTAAAGTTTAAGCACATGAGGCCTGTCCATAACTAGCAAAGCATTTCAGAACATAAATGCATGCAAGAATAATATTTTCATTCTTTGCTGAAAGTAGATTTATTTATCATTCTAAACTGGGAGATAAAAATCATGAAAATGATGGTTTTGTAGGAAAAAAAAAACATGCTTCTCTCCATTTCCTTGAGCAAAGATCTTGCAAGTACTAGATTCATGTTCAGGTACAAGTTTACCAGTAATATCAAGTTTTTAACTTGAAACCATTTTTTTCATGCTTTAATAATTTAAAACTGAGTTTAAAAAGTTAGAGTACTATGAGTTACCAATAATGGCCAAAACCAGATCAAAAAGTAGTGGCTTCATATTAAGTTTTACATTTGGTTTCCAGTTTTAAAATCACCCTGCAAACATGAATAAAATCTGGAAAGGAGAATTTATGAGCATTCAAAGACTAAAAAGAAGGGTGCTCATTACACAATAGCTATTTAGAGGTTTCAAAATATCTTGTCATCAAGGTACTGCAAATCAGTCAGATTATCAGAGATGAGGTCAGATCAGTATGTATGAAACCTAGTGTCACAGAATCACAGAATGGGTCAGGTTGGAAGGGACCACAGCAGGTCATCTGGTCCAACCTCCCTGCTCAAGCAAGGCTATCCTAGAGCTCATGGCACAGGAGTCTGTCAAGACAGTTCTTGAATATCTCCAGTGAGGGAGATTCCACAACTTCTGTGGGCAATCTGTTCTGGTCACTCACACAGTAAAGAAGTTCTTCCGCATTTTAGAAAGATATGCTTGGAAATTACGTCCCTGGTGTACAAATGGAAATCAAAGGAAGATAACACCAATGTTTACCCTAAGCTATAGCTTCTGCTCAACATCACGACTTTGGCTAAGAAAAGCATTCATTACAGGGAGCTGCCATTCCTAAAAGGAATTCTTGAGCCATTCCTGAGGAACATCACAGTAACAATAAAATGCTGTAAAATAGAAAAATTAATTTCTAGTTAAGAAAATGTTATATCCACAAGTTTCAACAGCTTTTTGTGAGCAAAGAGCAACCACTATCCATTTAAAAATAATATAAAGAAAATACTTAAAAAAAATTCTCCCACTAGAAGTTTAACAACAAAAAGAAGTTTAAACTTTAAAGATATTTTTAGTTATTTTTGCAATACCTCCACAATAGATCCCAGAGAGGTATAGAGAAATCCAGTATGCATAGGCAAGATACAAACAATCTTCCTGTACTGCGTATTATTGTTTGGGCAGAAAAAGACAGTTCTGCTGCCCCAGAAGGGATTGGCTAACTTCTTGTGTCAGTGTTCATTTTTCTGGTTTCATTTATAACAGATTGTTAACCTGTCATTTAGCTTCTAACTGGGTTTCTGCTTTTCCCTGGCTGTTCTCTCCAGCTGACTCATTTGGCCTAGTTCTCCAAGTGAAAGAGAACTGAAAACAACAGTGTCCTCATCAAGAAACTGCCATACATAAATGAAACAGTACAACACCCTGAAGATGCAAAAAAACCCCAACAAACAAGTAAATGCAGTAAAATACAGTTTCTTGTAAATGTGCAGTGGTACAGAATCTTTTTCTTTTCGTATCAATATTTGAGCATATACCGATATGTCCAAAACAAACCACCACAGTTATCAGTCCCAACAGCATATCTTCCTAAGTTTCTTTCACCAAGCTGCAAGGCCCCAGAGGGAATTCTAGGACAGCGTTTCAGGCTTGCTTTTCCAAAGTGATTTAAATGCAGATCAACAGTACCCTATGTTCAGAGCGCTACAACAAATTGTCACAAATGCTGCCGGTTATCTTCAGTACTAAATTCTCAATGTGTCTTATAGCAACAATGTAATATATGTATTCCTAAAGCTATGATGATTATCCAGGATATTTCAATCTACTTTTGAGTTTCTATGAAACTGTATTCATCCTGTGAAGTAACATGTCTCTTTTACTGATAAATACACAGAATAGCTTTTACTGAAAACCTTTTACTGTAGCTAATCAAACTCCAAATTATATTCTTGAAGTTGCCCACAAAATAATCCTCAAGAAGCAAATTAAGAGCTCACAAGGAAACATCCTAGCTGTAAACTTCAGCCTATGTTCCAAAGACAGTAAGTGAAGCTAGCATTGCCTGAGGAAGCTTTTTACAGAAACACCATATTCACGGCTGCTCAAAGAATTTGCTCTCACAGTGGCCAAATCACAGTAGAAGTTGTTCAAATAGGTCTGCAAAATCATTCTGCATGTTGAAACAGAATAAGAGCTCACTGAAGCTGCAGCAGTTTAGTTCATGAAGAGTGGGTATAAATCTTACATGCTCTGATGGAGTCATCTGTGATAACCCCACTTGTCCTGCACTTCTTTCTTCATTTATAGACACTGCTGACTTATCCTCACCACCCCAACATGCTGTATACCTCCTATTATTCTCTATGAAAGAAAACTCATCCCTGTTTGCACAGTCCAGCTTTGGCAGCCTTTCCCCCTACCTCAGGCTGTACAACTGCCAGTTCACAGTTTCTCTGGTCTCAGCTCAGCCACAGAGCCACGAGCCAAGCTGTAAGGCCTGAGCAGCTTCCAATATATTTCCTTTTCCTTGCTGCTCTCTGCCTGGGCCCTGCATGTTGAAGAAGCAGCTGACAGCTAGCCACCAGCAATCAGCTGTGCACCACCTGTTCCTCTAAGCTCCTGACCATCTTCCCTGGATTAGGAAGAAATTTGATTCATCCATAAGCAAGACAGAGAATGAAAGGCTGCAGGAGATGTCACACAGGCATAAAACAGACCACCACAGTTCATGCACATACGAAAGCAGGCCTGGTAAAACTGTCAGGTTTCCTCTTCAGAAAATGGTCCTTTCCATGCCAGAGACTCCCTGAAACTTCAAGCAAAATGAGCAGAATGAGCTGGGACTTCAACTTCCCTGGAGGCTGTAGATTTACCAGCTGAGTTCAGAGTTTGCTAAAATAGGATACAGCCATATTCAGCAACAGGGTTTAATTCCGTTAAGTAATTATTTCACCTGTGGTCTAGGGTATTAATTTTGATAGAGTCTTATAAAAGAAAGTCATTACAGATGCCTTAAAGGTGAACACCTACAAAGTGAATGGCAGCTATAAATCCATCACTAATTGTTGCAGTTCATATGCCAATGTATTTTCTTGCCCTGTCTTCTTCTTACTTCTTTTTCTCAGTCAAAGATTTACTTTTCCCAATAATTAAATTAAATTAGATAAATTTGAGCCTAACTGAAACTAATTTTGTATAATATCCCAAACCATTTGCATAAGGCTTCTAAAAATCTCCAAGCTATTTCTCTAGGCAGTGGGGTAGCTAATTATCTACCTCTCCAAGCAGCCTTCAAGGCATCACAGATCATATGTTTAGAAGACAGAACAATTTCATTCCTTTGCAAAAAAAAGTGTCCATTTCAGTCTTAATGCATCATGAAAATTCCATGTTTCCACAGAGATTAAGTAATTCACACTCCATGGAATATATTTGATCATATAATAACAGGCAGACATGATGATTATGCCCTGAATATCACCATTTAGGAAATCAATTCCTGAACTTTTGGGATATGCAAATCCAATTGATTCTTGAACTGTGGAGCTCTCAAAATGAACTGAGACTCTTGGCAGCGTGCAAATATTCACCATCTCCTTCAGGCTGGGCCCATTCTTTCCCACACACGATTCCATCTCAATCCAGTAGGATATCCTACCCAGCAACAATTTGGTTTACAAAAGCTAAAGTACACTACAGAAGTATTGTAATTATGATTGTTGTTCAGCAAGGATAAAGTATTAGAAACAAAGGAATTAAATTTGAAATTGTTGTTTACAGGCATTGTCTCTGCGCATTCTTAGAATAGAGTCAATTTTTTAAACAAAAATCAGTCCCTCGACCACAACCCCTCACTGACACAGTGAACATCTGACTGGGGCTGACTCACAACCTGTTGTTTTGAACCATGGATGCTCTTGCTTGACTATATATAAGAATCTGGTAGGACTCACCAAGATCCAAAATATCCAGATCTCTCACGACTCTTTCATAGTGGCAATTTTCAACTCAACAACAGAATTAAAGTAGTTTGTCACTAAAGTAAGACAAGCAAACATATAACAGCATGGTTCTTTTTTTTTTCCCAAGCATCGAAACATAAAGCTATTCATACCCCAGTCTAAGACAACAGTTCTTATTGTATTTGAAGATTATGTTCTATTTAAATTCTAGGTGATCAGTTTTTTTCTGTAATGTATATGCAAGCAAAACTCCTTTTAAAATTAACATGTTCCAAGCATTAAAAAAGAATTTTAATTCCACAGGTGGCCAAGGCTCAAGCCCACCCCTTCAAGGCTTATTTACAAGCTAGGGCAAGAGACTGTGGATGACAATGATGGATGGGGGGAATAACAACTTGGCATCCGATGTGAAGGAGACTGCTACACTTTAGAATAACCAAAAAATCATGATTAACTCAAGTGCACCTGCTAACATGGTTTAAAACATTGCTCATCTTGAAGAGAAGGGAAGCATCCACTCCCAGTATTAAAGAAAAATTCACAGAGTAATTTTCACCTGTGTTCTACCCTTTCCTTCAGGGCTGAGATACCCCAAGGCAAAGTGCTCAGCAGAAGCCTATTCATAACTGAGAGACACCAGGGAGTCACATCATGAAGTCCCAATGCCTGTTTTAGGAAGAGCTTAAACCCTAAACAATTCACCAAGGAACGTCTACCATGTTACTTTTACAACCATAACAAAAACACTTCTAGGTCCCTGGAGGGCTCAGTTACAATCCCACTTTTAAGGTACAACCTGAGTCTCATGTCCCATCTGTCTAAATTACTTACTGGGGCTAGCACCAGTCAACAGCAAACTCTTTGGTGCCATACTCAACCCTCTTCCCTTGGTGTTCCAAGTATTTAAAATACAAATATTAAGAGACCCAAACACAATATTCTGCAGTGCAAAGACACATTATAAATTATTATTATGAAGTTTTGAAACCCTTGAGTGCATTTTCAGCCAAGTGAAGCAAACCCTTTGTGTCCTTGAGCGTGCACACAGGAAAAGGAATAACAGATGTTTCTGAATACTCCTCATCCACTTTATGACTAGGACCTAAAACCTATTATTTCTTTAATAGAAAGAGACCTAAGTTCTTTTTGTTTTTATGCAAATCTTCTTTATTTTGAGAATGGAGAAGTTCTTTCTCCTAGCACTTAAATATTACCGTTTAGACTTCAATTCTTTTCAACAGCCTGCATTACATTACTTTTCTTCCCATTACCCACAGGTCCACTGAGGCCATAAGTAATCTGGAATTAGAAGGGAATATCCTCCTCTTCCCTATTGTGCACTTCCATGGAGCTAAAAAAAAATACACAGCCAACAACAGCTGAAGTAACAGTAATCATTTAAAAATCTCATTATCAAGGTGCTGACAGGAAGAGATAGGATGCATTTAGGGCACAGAGACTGAGGAGAGAGAGGACCCAGTGCATTATCCCAGTACCTGGGAGCCCTGTTCTGCCAAGGACTTCTAAGTCAATGTTTGGTAAATCACAGCATTTCTCCAAAACCAGGCTCCTCAAACTGCCAGTTTTTCTACTATCCATTTCTCCAGTACCCTCTAGTATCAGTTGATAGAACAGTTCTTTCCCCCATAGGTTCTGTGGGGAAAATATGCAATACTGAAGTTCAGTGGTCATAGGAGTTGAAATAAGTACTCTCAAATCAAAATATGGACTTGTATTTGTTTACCTGAATAACCCCAGCATGCTACAAGTACTGTAAAATCAAAACTCTTGTTCAAACTCACTGATAGAAATTGAAAAAAATAGAAGTTGAAAAAAATGCCTAATAACCAGATCAGGCTTTGGTAAAAATACAATACTAATGAAAATATATATGCATATCTAGATTTCTTTGAACTACTTTGATCTGGAAAGTAGGTTGTATGGCTCTTATTGTCAAGCTTTTTAATGAGCTTTCTAATAGTTCATAATAATAGCAGAAAGTACATAAATGTAAAAAACACTTGTAACTCTTAGTACATGCAGTACTAACATACTCTAATTTATATAGAGGATATTTTTTAAAATGAACTTTAAAACAAAACTCATTAGTCTGAGAGCATATCCAGAAATTATGTAGAATAAAAATAATTCAAATCATAAATAAAGTGGAATATACACAATCACTACAACAATGTCCATCTGTGAAAAACACTGATAAAAGGTACAACATGAAGAAAATGATAGTAATATTATGCACCTGTGTATTTGTGGGTATAAAGAAACAAACAGGCTGTTTGTTTCTTAATACCCAGATACCAATTTGATTGACAGAAAAAAAATTAGAATCTGGGAGTGATCATAAAAGATACATTTTACATTAGGAAATAAGGAATCATTTAGAATATCAGATTTCAGGTAGTAAAATACCAAGTGGAAAGCTTATTTAGAAGCAGTAGAATAAAGGTAGTAATTAAAATAACATTTGAAAGTATATTTTCTGAAATATTTTAACAACAAAAAAGCGCATAATTTACTTGCACTGAATATTTTTTGCAATTCAGCTGCCAGATTCGTGCCACACTGAATTTATTCACTGTCCTTAAAAAAAACCAAAAAAACTAGACTGATACATTTTCCATGAAGTTATTTAAATACCACCCCAAGATGCCAAGTTGGCTCTGTGACTGAAAAGATATTTTTTAAAGAGTGTGAAATAATTCATTAACATATTCATGAGGGAGTAAAAGAACTGCAGACTTCAGGTGAAACAGTAGCTTAAGTATCACCAGAGCTAAATTGCATCAAAAGGTGCTAAATCCTGTGAACGTGCTTGCTATAGCACCACTGAGACTTCTACCACAACAGCCAAGTGTTCATGTAAGTCCCCAGGAGCTTTACAACAAAGAAAAGGAATTTGGTTTAAATAAGGACACTAGCACAAAGACGCCACCATAATAGAACAAAAACCAAACAAGCAAACAAAAAAACCCTATAAACAAACAAAAAAACCCCACCAACCAACCAAAACCAAAAAAACTGAGGAAGAAAAAAGGGGGGGGAAAGAAACAGGGGCATATCCAGTCAGAAAGTAATCTTCTGGCTAACAAGGGGGAAAAGCTGGTTTACAAACTGCATAGAAACTTCTTGGTTTGATAAAATTGCCTCCAATCTTTCTTTTTAAAATAGACTATGAAATTCTCACACTACAGATATGTGCGAACAAGTACTGTACATGCTAGCTATAAAATAAGTGTTGTCTGTACAACATTTCCTGCAGTGGAGACAGGACATGCAGTTTATGAGCACGGGAAAGAACTGTGAGTCACCACTACATTAGGACCTTTCTAATCTATTCTTATTCCTTTAATTGGTGTTTCCCACATTTAGAAAACAATCACTGGAGCTACAATTGCCCAGTCTTGTTACTGTCTAATGTTCCATGTTGGTTTGGAGCAGAGAACAGGATTAAATTATTATCCTATTTTCTTTGCAAATATTGCCTCTCCTTCAATTTTGATGTCATTGTTAACATCTCTCTCTATTCATGACTGTGCACGTGCTTTACTAGACTCTTTTTGGCTTGCCTGCAGTTTCTTTATCTTCTGTTAAAAACATGCAAAAAGAAATTGGCCTATTAGCAGAAATGCCATAGTACCAATTTTGTAAACAGTAATACAGTTTATTGCTGTAAACAGCAAGACAGAACAATTAATAGTGAATAATTCCACTACAGTTAAAGATTTATATTTAAAATAAACTGATTGTAGTTTTCTGGGAAGCACAGATTAAGAACAGCTATTTAAGAGGAGCTTCCATCATCTTCAGGATTGTTTTGATTCAGGACAACTGCATTTCCCAATTCGTTTGCTTGGGCCTGTATTTGGGTTCTCTCTCTTTTTTTCTTAAAGTAACTACCTCAAAACAACACATGTACCCCAAATAAAACAGCAGAACTCTTGCATCCTCCCTTCCCATAAATGAACTGTGTTGTGCTGAATTTTGAGTCAGTGCAGTTGAAGTCAGACAGATCTATGCAATCCTTCACAGGGGTCAGACTTGCACATGAATTTCCACTCTTACACATGAATTCACACATCATCTGACATTTCATAGTGTTTGCTCTCGTTGGTCCTTGTCTCCCTCCAGTGGTGGGAGGCTCAGACCTCTCCACGCTTCAAACAAGATGCATGGTCACACTCTAACGATATAATACAGCTAAGACTTCCTCAAACTTTTTCTTGCTCCACTGAATGAGGAATCCCAGAAACACTTGTAATTTTTCCTCCAAACACGCAACTTCTTGTGATTTTAATGCCAGTTCCTTTCCATCTCCAATTTATCACTGTTCAAGGTCAATCCTGGTCTCTTATGTAGTTTCAATTTCAAGCCATTAGCAAATTTCATTAGCACATTCTTGTTTTTATCCTACTTTTTGGTAATTAGTGAAAATAATAAATAAGATCAACGTCAAAGCCAGTCCCTGAGGAACTCCACTAATAACCTCCCTCCAGCCTTATAGCTTCTTTCAACACAGTTCCTTATTATCTCCTTCAGTCATTCCCAAAGCATTTGTACTAACAACCATCTCCTCCAGTTTAGATAGCATTTTTCCCACACAGCACCATATGGAGTGCTCTGCTGGGGTTGGGGCAGATTCAATCTTTTCTTTGCTCTGAAGGTGAGTGACATGGCTATGAGACAGAGGGCACATTGCAAGAGGTGTTGTCAGGGAGAAAATTAAAAAGCAATCATATGTGGTCCTGACGGGACCTTATCTGGAGGATTATGCATAACTTTTCTATTTAACAATTAAAATAAAAATTTTAAAAAGCCTTGAAGGAGAACAATTAAAAAGTCACCAGTGGAAGCCAAATAGAAGGGCCTACTTTTACAGCTTAGCAAAAGGATTTGGTTTGTGCAGCAAGGTTAGGGTATCGAGGGGACTGCAGGGGTGGCTTCTCTGAGGAGGCCAAGCTGTTTAGTGGTGGCAGTAGCACCACTGGGAAAACATAATTAAGAAAGGGGAAAAAAAGCCTGCACAGATGCAGCTTGAGAGGGAAGTTAGAACGTGAGAGCAACAACTACACAGACACCAAGGTCACTAAAGAACAAGGAGGAGGAGGTGCTCCACCCCCTGAAGATAGATTCCTCTGCAGCCTGTGGTGCAGACCATGGAGAAGCAGCTGTGCCTCTGCAGCCCATGAAGGTTAAAAATGTAGCAAATAGCCTCCTGAAGCCCATAGAAGACCCCTCACCAGGGCAGGTGTGACCTAGTAGGAAGCCTGTGCTGTGGCAGACTCCTGGCAGGACCCGTGGGTCCATTGAGAAAGGAGCCTGTGCTACAGCAGGTTTTCTGTCAGGACCTGTGTGCCCACGGCAGACTCATGCTGGAGCAGTTTTACTCCTGAAGGACTGCACCTTGTGAGAGGGACCCATGCTGGAGCAGCTCCTGAGGAACTGCTCCCCATGGGAAGGACCCACACTGGAGAAGTTAATGAAACACTGTCTCTCTTGGGAGGGACACCATGCAGGAACAGGGGAAGAGTGTGCAGAGCCCTCCCCCTGAAGAGAAAGGGAATGAGGACTGATGTCCATTCATCACATGTTGGCCCTGTTGGCCCTATCCCCCTGCACCACTGAGGGGGGAGGAGTTAGATAAACTCAGGAGTAAAGTTAAGCACAGGAAGTACGGGGGAATGGTACTCTAGGATTTAGGTTTCTTTCTTGATCATTATCCTACTCTGATTTGATTGGTAATAAATTGAACTAATTTACCGAATTCAAGTCTGTTCTGTCCACAGTGGCAATCAGGGAGTGATCTCTCCTTGTCCTTAATCATTTCATTATATTTTCTCTCCCTCATCCAGTTGAGGATGGAGACCGATAGAATAATTTTGGTGTGCAACTGACATCCAGACATGGTCAACCTGCCACATCAACTCAATAGCAAATGCCAAAGATAAAGAGAAAAAAACTGTTTAAAAGCAATAGAACAATGATAAAAATTCCCACTAAGACATTCTGTCTGGAATTCATAGAAATTTCAGATCATGAAAGGCATAACATTTGTGCTAGACTTGTATATATGAGGAGAAAATCTAGAAACAGTGCCAATACCCGTCTTGTAAATCTCATAAATGAAACTATCTGAAAGTAGCAAGCTTGATAACCCAGTAAGTTCCTTCTGCTGCATCCCTATTTTTTTTCCTTTCCAAAGATCCTCAGTGTAGACTTCATCTCCAGTGCAAGGCGGAAGGACAAGACATACATTTACATCCAGCAGTCCTCAAAACCCTCACTCGCAAAGTCAGGCCCTAAAGGATAATGTGCAACTAGAATTGAAGATACTGGATATTTTACCTGTATAAGCATTCCTAGATTACATTGCTGCCTTCAGTTCTTTACTTACATGTCTGTCTGTGTAGCTTCACAGACCAGCTTATCTCCCTCCTTGTCCAACAAGGACATGCTCAGAATTTACTTAAAACAGCCTCAATATACCAGCTCTCAGGCTGATCGTGAGCTCAAACTGATGCTGGAATATAGAGTGCCAGGGCTATTTTATTAGTTTTACTAACTCTGCTCACAAGTCTAAACAGAAGTTTTAGCCCAAAGAGAATGGCAAGATGTAGTGGTTAGGTATTTTACTGCAGACAAGTCAATGAAGGAAGGGGAGGAAAGAGAGGAAGGAGGCTGAAGCAGGGTGGGAAGGGATATTTTGGTATGTCAAAGTCTGTTATATTGTCATTTGCATGAATCAATGTTGTATTTAAAGCTAGAAGATCTCATCATTTACTGTGAAGAACCAGATGGCTTAAAATCAGTATTACCTCTGACATTTATGAGCTCCCTTGAAAGGTACAGCTTTTAGTTTGTGGGGGTAAGGGGTGTTGGCAGGCTTTTTTATTATTTCATGATGATTTATCATTTTGACCCTGTATGATTTACCTCTTTAATTCCCTCCCCAATAATTAGTCTATGTATTAAACTACAGTATCAATTCAATCACCCAAAAATAACATTAAAAAATATTTGCTTTACCCCGCTATAAATATTCTATTGTTACTGTTCTACTGACCTTTACTCCTTTTTTCCCAATAATGACATCTAAAAGAGAAGGGATGAAGTTTAGTCTGTCAGTACATCCAGCTGTGACTCCTTTCTGCACACCAATCTCTGTATTAACGCATAGTTAAGGCTGTCATCAGCACAATGAATTTGCTCCGTTCTAAACTAGAAACATGCAACGCTTCAACAACGTAATTCCTACGCACACTTCATAAGCCCCCTTTGCTTGACTGAAAATGAAGTAACAAACAGAACCTGAGAACAAAAGAGGTTTCCATCCTGCATTAGAAAAATTCCATTGCTTAGTATTCGCATGAAATCAAGTGTGTCAGAAAAACAGATTTGTGTCAGAACAATCAAATAACGAAGAGGAGAAAAATAACAAAAACAAAACCAGCCCATTCCTCCTTTCAGAAGAGAAGACTTGATTTGCTCACTGTTGCCACATTCACACAGGATGTGGGCCAGCCTGTTGTAATCCCTTCATTACCTGACTGAGCAGAGGCTCAGTGTTCAAGGAAGCATCCTAACTACCAGGTAAGAGCCTGATAGGAAACAACTCTGGGAATAATTGGTTCTTCACATGAAGTGTATACAGCTGAACAGCCAGGAATGCTTCTCTGTTGTGAATGATAACTGTTCCAATTGGTGCCCTAGTTAAAGCTAGAAGAGTGTGTTAAATGACTGGGTTTATTGTCTTCTCTGCTTCTTCCTCATTGTCACTTTGGCTCAAAAAACCCTCACATTTCCCAGCAAGACTTTCGTTAAGATAGGTTTAAAGGTATCATTTTCCAATGGAAGTTACAATTCACACAAGTGTGATCAAATCCATTAAATTACACCAGAAAGAACAACTAAAAGGCTAAAGCAAAAATGAAATTTGAATCTTAGTTATAGAATATTTTTTTAATATTAATGATTGCCTGAAACCATCTTGGAGACTGTAAAAATAAGTTGGAGCACATGGGCACTATTCACACCTTTTAGTCTTCATATGACTAAAGACAAAAGATAGTTCTGCTTTAAGTTGGGACTCCAGCTTTGAACTTGATAGCATTACTCTAAATAGAAAAAACTTATCACTAACAAGTGAAAGTCCATCAGTAACTAATCCACAGACATAAAGACCTAAAATAAAATAGCATTTTATACAGCTTTATTCAAGAAACCACTCAAGAATAACAGCACTTATCAGTAAGTGAGAGACATGAAGAGTTCTGGAGTTACCACTCACATAATATATGCTTTCCAGCATAGTCTAGTTTTTCTCCAGAAAATGCAAAACTTTTGGCACAGTATCAGCTAGTACTTTCATAGGTGAACACTGGCATATGAGCTACTGTGCAAGTGTAGCTGCCAGCCTTGAAAGGCACTGAAGCAACACAACACCGAGAAGTCTGGGGGAATGACTGGTCATGTGCCACTTGACCAAAGACAGCAAGTGCAAATTTTTTGACAGAATCGAGAAACAATTCCTAGTAAAGAATAATTTATTCGCTTTCTCTTCAAAAGCAGAGAATATCTGACCACATACCTCCTCCACTGTCAAATCAGGAGACTATCTAGAGAAACAGAGTGAGGCAAATTTGAATACCTGTATTTTCTTGAAATGCAAAAGATGACAAGACAGGGACTTGCTGCACCACACAGGATAAACCAAGTTAAACTACTCAATCAATATTTGTATTAACACTTGTAAAATATTTCCTTTCCTGCATTATTAGACTGAGTGAATCATCAAGGATCATTATGCGGAGCCCCCCTACTTTTTAAATAAGGATGCTTATGAAAAAATTAAGTACACAACTGCCATGTGGGAGCCAAGAAGTTCAACTAACTTTGCCCTCAATTTATGGCATAATTTTCCAGAAGAGTAGCAGTTTGCTCCTCCCATCATTCTAGCACATTTCTAAAAAAAGAAATTTTTAAAAAGTGAGTACTTACCCTGCTTTTTCCTTTCTCTTTAAAAAAGTGATTGATTGGGAAGGGACACACAATGGAAATGTTGCTGAAATGTCAGGCTCTAATTTTTTTAGAAAATATTATTTAAAATGTTATTTTAGTCTATGTATTTGTCACTCATTGCAACATGTTCATGAGCAAAGTTTATACAAAACAGAGCATAAAAAATTAAATCTTGCAACAGCTTTCAAGGGAAAAGGTACAATGAATTTAAGTCTTATTTATTTCCTCTCCAAGTCAAATTTCATTGGTTTTGGCATCATGGAATGAAAGCAAGGAAGTTCATGTTGGAAGTTCTGGTTTGAAGCAGCCTAGATGTTAAAGCAGACCTTGACTCAGATAAAGGTCATTTTTCTTTCCCCTTGTATTTTCTGATGTGCCATGTAGAAAATCAGTTTTTTGGTACTGGGGCAGAAATACAAAAATGCAAAGACTTGTTGGGTCCCATGTGCCACTGTTCCAAATTCCCAGAGCTTATAAAAGGAGGATAATTAAATACATAAACCTCCCAAGAGTATTGTGAATAGTAATTAGACAACAAATTTAGAGCACTTTGAGAAGGAGAAATACTCTGTATCAGTATTTACTGCTATCTTTATTCATACTGAAAACCCAAAAATACTATTTTTTTACATTTATAGGGGTAAATGTATTAAGATGCTCAAATGCAAAGTAGGAACTTGTCAGAATTATTTCAAGAAACCAAAACTGTTGACTGTTCATACAGTCTTTATAGAAGATGGCAACTCTTGAGATCAGATATTAAGTACAAGAGCTGTTAAAAATAGTGAAAGAAGTTGAACTACAATTGGAATAATAATTGGCAAACTTTTCTAGATCTATAAAGAAACCAAATTTATCAGCTTTCTATCCAGGATAGCACAAATTCTTCAATAGAAATAAAATTCGGCATATTCAGTTTTGAAGTGGACAAATTAAACTATAAAAATATCACGTTCTCTGACTGGAGATCATTCTGTGTGCACAAAGTGTCAATGAGCAGATCAGGTCCTTCAACTATTTCACTATTTTAAACACAGAATCATGGTACTGTAATGGTAGGAAGTTCTCTGGAGATGTTCTAGTCAAACCTCTCCAGCTTAGAAGGGTCAGAGACAGTGATCTGCACAGGTCTGTCTGGATTTTGAGTAACTCCAAGGATGGAGATGCTACAGACTCCCTCCCTGGACAGTGCAGCTAACAGACAGCCCATCCAGCTTGTATCTTCTCTTCTTTGCTCTGTTTAGAAACAGTTTTCAGGAGAATTTGCTCTCATTCACAGAGGTCAAGGTTAAGTTGACTGGCCTGTAGTTTGCCTGATCCTCCTGCTTGCCCTTCTTGAAGATGGGAGCTCACAGGAACTTCATCTCAAATTCCATAAACTTTCAAAGGCCACCAAATGTAGTCCCATGATACAAATCAGCTCCCTCAGTAGTCATGGGTGCATTCCCACCAGGTCCTGTCTACTAGTGTATGTTCAGTTTAAGAGTCCCCTAACCTGAGCCTCCTCCACCAAAGCCTTCCTTGCCCCAGGCTTTCCCAGTATTCACAGGGGACTGGGACTCCTGAAGGCAGATCTTCACAGTAAAGACCAAGACAGAAAAGGCATCAATAACCTTGGCCTTCCCAATACTCATTGTCACCAGGGAATCACATTCAGTACCACATTTTCCCTAGTTTTCCATTTGTAGACCTCCTCTGTCCCTCTCACATCATTTGCCAGATTAAACTACACACACACTGTGGCTTTCCTAATCTCATTTCTGCACTCAGACAGTTACTTCTGTATTCCTCCTAGGTCAACTGCCTACACGTGAGTTCTGTCAGGAGAATCTTGTTGATCTATACAGATCTCCTGACACCCTTGCCTGTTTCCTAAAAAACAGAATGGATTGTTCTTGAGATTGCAGCCAGACATCCCTGAAAAATCATCCAGACCTTCTAGATCCCTCTTTTCTCTAGGACTGTAGCCCATGGTATTCTTTCAAGCAGGTTCCTAAACAGACTGAAGTCAGCTCTCCTGAATTCCAAGACTGATCTTCTTATTTTCTTCAATCTTTCCTCTCAGGATCCTGAACTCCACCTTTTCAAGGTCACTGTCACTGGTCACTCCTCACCATTCTTCCTTGCTTGTAAGTAAGGGATCCTGCACAGCAGATTTTCAGTCACCTGAGTCAGGGAGCTGTCATTGCTTCACATTGGAAAGAATTCTCCTGGACTGCTCTATTGCCTATCCAGCACAGATAGAGGTGTTTTAAAGTCCTGCAGCCTGTGAACATTAGGCTTCTTCCAGATGTCTGAAGGCCTTAATTACATCTTTTTCTTGATCAAACACCCACCATATCATCCACATTGGTCCGTCTGCTAATTCCAACCCATAAGTACTCAGCTGGCTCATCCATAACAAGACATCTCTGTGTTGCTCCTACTTTCTCACATAAAGTTCAGCTCCCCCACCTCACTGTACTGGCTTGTTCTTCCTAAAGGTCCTCTTTCCACACACAGCAGAGCATCTGCTTTTGAGCTATCCTTCCACGTCTCTAATACCCCTGAGACTACAAACACAGAAGGACACTGTTTCCCCTGCACCAAGCATTAGTGTTACAGGCACCTGAGAGAGGTGCCCACTTGTGCTGCTTTCCCAATAAATGGATGAACATTTCTTCCATCATGTTGTAATCTCACTAATCCCTTATTTGTGTGCATACACTTGAAATGGGCCTGCTTTTCCCCTGTTTTGTTGATTACGTGGTCTCTCTTATCCTCACTTGTACACAGGTTGACATCTCACTTGTCTGTCATTCCTAGTTTAAAGCTCTCCTTTCACTAGATCAGCCAGCCTGTTGGCTTGTCATAGCAATCCTTCGTCTCCACAGAGTGTCCCATGGTTGTGAAAGTACATCATATTTAAAGCATTTCCTACGAAAGGTGTCTCTGCATTTGGCCATTCCACAACATGCACATTTCTTGGGGAAATAACTATCACTTCCCCCACAAAGGAAGGAAATCAATCTTGAAGTGACCCCCACCACCACGCTCTCCGAATAATAAAAAAAAAAAAAAAAGTGCTTGGGGCACTGTCTTAACATTTTGACAATCACTGAGTTGTTATTGATTTCACTTCATTCTGATTGATTCCATCTCTACCACAACTCTGATGTTTCCTAGAACCTGACCTTTGACTTCAGATACCTGAAGCTTCAAGTTGAGCAATTAAATGGATTCGTACACAGTTATGAAAAATAAATTCAAGAAATCAAATTACTTAAACAGCTAAAGAAAACTAATATATAAAATAGAAGCAAAAGCTACAGATTTTATTTAATACACTCTCCTTTAGGGATACTCATCCTTCTGCCTGCAGAGTACCTCAAAATAAATATTCTGATGTAATATTTCCAAAAACTTCCCAGAGATCTATAATTTTACCACTTATTTTGAGAAAGGAGTTATGCAGCCTTGTTGATTTTCAAGAACAATTGGACTCAACTACTTCGCAAAAATGGGGTTGAAATGCATTTGCAAGTCTCCTCTTTTAATATTAGAAGATACCAAGGATTTGAGACATTCAGCAGTTGCAAATCTAACTAATAATTTATTATTTAGATATTTTCACAGGAAAGTTTGGATCTTGAAATGAACAGGCTAAAGCTGGATAGTGACCAAATAACCAACCTACAGCTGCAATTAAATGGTTCCTTACAACCAGGAAAACCCGTAGTTGTTTATTTCAGTGAATATTCCTTTGACTCCCTTGTCTTACTTCACTTACACTCCTCATTAGGAGACTTGTCCCTCAGAGGAATCACACCTCCACACCAAGATACATTTTTTCAAATGCCTTGCCAATTCCTTTTTTTTTTCTAGGATTGTCTTCCATAAATCAGGAATCACTGGAATTACACACGTAATAAAAAGTATGGATGTAGGGAAATCCCTGAGCAAGAAATTTGCCAGCCACAGATTTAATATCAGTCGAGTTGAACAGTCAATCCAAATTTAGAGACAATATGCCCTTAAGATGCACAGCTCTGGGTACAATAGTATCCAACCTGAGCCAGTTACAAATCTGCCACTACCAACTATTCCTGTACAAACAGCCAGACTACAACATGCCTTTTCAAAGAAATCACTTGGCAAAGATTTCATGGTTCACAACATTTAAGTCCTTATTAAGGCCCACAAATAGTACAAGTAATTTTTTTTTTTAAAACTCCTTTGTTGCAGAAAGAAAGAGCTGTCGTTATGAACTGTAGCAATGTCAACAACAGCACTGTGTGCTGAATAGGAACCTGATTGGAGGATGTTCTAAGAAAACCAGGTTGATTTAATCATTCCATGCCAAGTGTTGGATTATTTTCAGCACAATACACACAGTGGGTAACTAACACAATGAAATCTCCAGTTTCTAGGAGTTCAATGCATTTCAGGTTAGTTTTGTGTCAAAGGGATGCATTTATAGAAGCTATGTTGGCTAAAAATCATGAAGTCAGAATAGTATTCTGAGACCACTGGAAATTTCTAAATGGATTTCTTTTTAATTGAAGAATACTTCATTACAATGGGATAGCCATAAAGCTTAATTTGGTAGTATGATTTTTTACGCCTGTATCTTTGGTAGTATGCTCCAAAGAAAATATAAACAATACTTTAACCTGTGTCTGTGTCTTAAGAACTCTAATTGGGTAGGGCTGCTTGGCTGGAAATTGTTAGGAGCCTTGATGCTCCTGGCAGCACCAATTCCATGGTGCCAAGCTCCAGGAAAACCACTCAGGCTCTAAACTGTATGCTTACACTTAGAGCACACAGTAACAACCACTCATAGGAAAGAGGGAAAGGGACAGAGAAGCAAAACAATTTGGTTTTGTTTAGATGAGCCACCAGAGTCAGATATTAAGCCAAAAGTGAGCTTCATAGCTACCATCTCCGTACACCTAGAGCAGGAGTCATTTCCTGAGGACTACCATTGCCTGAATTTCTTAGTTTAAGTGATAAAAAGAAAAATTCCTAAGCCTGATTAGTGACAGGTTTCTTCCTCCCTCTATTCCTTTCCCTCTCCCTCGTTTCCTTTTTTCCAAAAGGTACTTTGCATACTGCCAGATCTATCTTATGCAAATTTGCCACCCTAGCTCTGTCAGGTTATAGGGGAGAGAAAAAAATTGACAAAACAAAAAAAGCTGATTAAACAGCAATCACTCACAGACTTAAAGAAGTGTTCAACTAAAATTTGGAGATGCAGATTATCAATGTTTTAAAGAGGTATATGAACCACAGGATTTACATTGAAATACTCACCTTTAAAAGAACAAATATTAAAAGAGAATTAAAAACTAAATCACATTTTTAGCCTGTGGAAGCAGCAGTTCTGGTTATACCTATCTCCACACATGCAGAAGTCACAAGCATGTGCACCTGACCACACTGAGACACACAGCTGTACAGGTACTGGGTGTCACAGTTCAACCACAGGGAAGAGGCGCACCTCCACCGACTACATCTGTCCAAGATCTCCCAGTAAGCCACAAAGAGATTTGTCTTCTTTCCAAAACAGTGAGGAGCTGCAAGTCTGAGGTCAATAGTGCATAAAACTCAAACTAATAAAGACTAATGAGTTAAAAGCACGTTGCTATGGACTGCTTCTAGGCAGAAATAAACTTCTAGGTTTTGCCTGTTCATCCAAAGATCAGATTGTTCCCAAGTGAGATGCAAAAAAAAATCAAAATACAGATACAACAAATTTTCTATCTGATCTTTATTCCATCATAAAGCTGCAATTTATCAAATGTTAACATTTCATGGAAACACTTTCTTTTGGCAGAACACAGAGGCAGGCTGTAAACCTGCTGGGTTTTTAGCTGTTTATTTACCTGTCTCCTCAGCAATAAGGAGGTAGATGCAAGACTTGCAGGTTTCAGAGCCACCTGAGCTCCCAGCTGCCTGCCTCCAGCCTATGCCTCCCAGGACAGCCTCCCACTCACCAGGGAACCCAGGGAGCCTGTGAAGCTGCTGAATAAAACTGCTATAATCCTTTTAGCTTCACCAGCAAACCCCACTGATTAACAGCAGCAAAACAATCAACCCCTGTCAGCTTCACACAGCAGCAGTCAGGGATCCTGCAGAGCACACCAGTTTCATAAGCAAAACATTTTGGTATTTTAGTAGCATATTCAGGAATTGTCATTGTTTTGGACTAAAACTGGTGAATAAAAATATGGATTCAAAGCCAGCTCTCCCAGAACCAAGTGAATTGCTCCTATTTTGATATCTCATGATTTCTGGCAAACTACAGTGCTGTTTTCCTGTTGGTTACAGGTCTGAATCAAGACATGCATGCGTGCATAGGAGTATGCTATCATTCTTTCTCTGTCTTTTCTACCACAAAAGAGGAACTAGCAATGACAGATAATTTATATCCATATTCAGAAGTTTGCCAATATAAACAGTTCAACCAGAAAGGCACCCTAAGTCAGTAAATTATCTGCTAAAATCTAAAAAGCATTAACTCATCAAACAAATAATCCAGTCCCTGCGCTGGAGGAGCTGAGGGGACCCAGCTGAAATTCTTTACAAAAATCATTCCCATACACTGCTGGAGAATGCGTGTGACAGAAGGACAGCAGGACATCATCTTACTGCATTCTTTTCTCAACTGCTCATTTTATGCAGATTTGATCTTGACTGGATTTCCCTATACTACAGGATATTATATCTTCAAGAAAGGTTCCAAACCATAGACATTTAGTAATCCAGAGATACATGTGTGACAAGTGTTTGTACCCTTTTTGTAATTTTTTTTTGCAGGACAGGAAAAATAGACAGGACATTAGGAAACCCTTATGAGAGAGAATAACTAAAATAAGATTTTTACCTTAATTTTGTCTGTGTATGAATTGCATTTTCTTTCAAGAAATGGAGGTTGATTTGAGACTACTCTGAAGCAGTGTATTACCATTGTACGTTGGCATGTTTAATAGCTCTGTGGAAAACTGGCAAAAAAAGAAAAGCCTAGTCCTATGGCTAACACAAACATGGCTAAGGGCTGGTTTTACAAACTGCTGAGATTACACTGTTGTGGTTAAAGGCCTGGGGTGCTCTTGAAATTACCTTGAGACAGAGACAGCAAGGTATGTTCCTGGCAGCTGGAGCAAATTACAACCTCAATGGAGTTAGTCATCAATTAAAATCTACTCCATCTCACATAGTATTTTCCTTCCTTTGCAGAATAATCTCAAGTACCTGTTTCTCATTCCACCAGTTTCCTCAAAAACCCTGCAAGCCCACACAAATTACTCTTTTAGAGACCTCCAAGCTGCCCAGGATCACATCTTCAGTAAGACACTCTGCCTGACTTTTCTTCCTGAGACTGTCAAGTTTCAGTTATTGGAGATGTCAGCCTGAGACAATTAAGGAGTAGATCTTTCCAATCTTCTTTAAACCAATTTATGACATTATATGCAATTTGTCCACAGAAAGGTAAAATAGTTATAGGCAATATGCATAAGGACCTGCACATTTTGCTTGACAGATCTTGGAGATGATGCCAACAAGCTGCTGCTTTCCAAGATGCAAGCCACAGCTGAGCCTATTTCAGAGCACTGTACCCACCATGGCTCTGCAAAGCCCAGAAGCCATTGCCAGCTCCAGCTCAGTGATTACATGATTTCTATACATTTTGACAACCTGGAGTTTCTGCTGGCATTGTCAATACTGAGGCACAGAACAGGCAACTTTTTTCCTAAGTTAACTGTAAACAAACTTAAATCTTTTGTGACAGCTAGCCTAGGAAGCCATAGCTTAGGTGCTGTGAAGGCGAAGTTCTCCCTTTCCACCATGAAAATTTTTCCTGTGCAAAAAAGTCACATTTCAGTGCAAGAGAGCAAAAGAAGCAGTTTCCAGAAAGATGATTTTCTTTGTTGTTGAATGGGGTATAATAAGTGGTCTACAAAGATTTTTAATACCTTCAGTCATAACCCTTATTAGTACCCTTTCCTAACTAAAAGGTGAAAGAAGTCCTTAACCCAATTGTCTTCAAGGTTTAGGGCTGTGGAAGTTTATTCTCCTCTCCCTTCCCCTACACCTTTCGGTCTGTCACCTTGAAAAAAATAAAAATAACAATAATTTTATCTGTTTACTGTCCTGAAAAGTCTCACAATTTAAAAAGTGATGTCTATCTATGACAAATAGCATCTTTTACCACATTTCAACACTAATTTTTAATAGAGTTTAACAAACATAAGCCAAAGATAAAGTGGTTAAAGGGGAAATGATAAATAATTTGAAATTCATTTCACTCTGAGCCACTTTTACATACCTTTTCATGTCATGCATGGCACATTGATGGCTCCTTAAAAGAATAAGAGCATACTGTTTACACCCTTTTCCTTCAGCCTACTGCAAGATAAAGATAAACTATCACTGAAATTCCCAGAAAAATAACCAAGACCAAAACTCCTCACAAATAAAGCAAGCACAACTGGGAAAAGCAAACAAACAAATGAACCCCCCCAAAAACACCCAGCAACTACTGCACACACAAAAACAAATCAAAAATGCAAAAATTCCAAATGTTTCCAAGCTTTATCATTGGGACTGGGGAGATATCTGAAAGGCTTAGTCTCTTTTTAAAGAAAAATGTAAAGAATATGCTTTTTAATCATAGGACAGTTTCATTCCAGCTTTCTCTGGAACATGGCCATTGCCATGGGAATGTGCCCATGATATGGAACATCATATATTGCAACATATACAAGATATAACAAATAACTACATATAGCCAAAATATATAAATATAACCACCTCATATGTTGTTAAGACTTTAAATGAGTACAACCATAGCTTTGCTGAGGTCCCAGGCCATTTCAAAATTGCAGACAAGGAGAGTTTCACAGCATGCACAGCCACTGAACACCAACAAAACAAGATCTCCCAGGCTACATTCAAAGGGAATTGTGGATTGTTGTCAGCCTTTACAGAAAAGGAAATATTGGGATTAGAAGCCACCAAAAATTTCAAAGCCAAAAGGAAATAACTCAGAGACACATTTGGAGATACATAATTCTGTCCAAGACATTAGAAAATAAGTGGCTACTGCTAAGTTTCTACATCCATATTTAGGAACTGACTTTCTAACACCGCTGTTAGAAAAAGCAAATTCTGTGCAACAGCTGAAATAAAAGCCTTTAGCGTTGTGACAACATCCCCCCAAACAAGTTGGGTGAAAAACTGAAAGGTGCAGGTCTGGAATTAGGGGCCTAATTTTAGATTCCCAGAATTAAGAGCAGAACAGTGACAATCACAAAATAACACTGCCAGCTGAAACTGGTTGACTGAGTCTTTCAATTGATATTGTAGCTTTTTTCTACATAAAGATTAACAATTTTTTTTTAAAAAAAATAGACTATTTCTGTCTCATAGATTGTATAAGAATCAGCAGTATTCCAAGTAAAATAAATAAAAATTTATGTTCTGAATTTCTAGCAGAAACAAGCAATCACCAAAAAGTTCAAACTTACTGTTTTCCAAATATCATTTACTTCTGCTTGGATTGCAAAAACATTGAGAACAAACAAAACAAGATCAAAGACAGAGTCCACATCGCAGAAAATCTTGAAATAGCAACAGAAATCTCAGAAGTAAGAAAGAAAAGCCAAACAATAGAAAGAAAAAGGATAGAACTTGGAACAAGTCTACAAATAAGGCTTTTTGTGTATCAGCACAAATATCTTACTTGTGTTTTCCCCCCAGTAACATTATTCCAGCTCATGCTGAAACAAGCCTGGATGCAGAGCAGCTCACATCAGGTGCATCAAAGCATCCAGAGAAAGAGGAAAAAAGAAAACTATTTTGATGGCATTGTCATCAGGAGTCTCATAGCTATAAACATACTGTTTTGTTCATTTTCATAACAGAAGTTAATTCAATTGTTACCATTCAGGAGAAAACATTGTGAGATTAACTCCCTTCCCTTCTCCCTGCCCGTTTATTAGCAAACTCCGCAGGCCCACAGCAAAACCAGATTTCTATATAAAGTTTTGCAGAGAATTAGAAAGGCAGCTCAATTACCGTCAGCAGGCAGGTTTCCAAAAGAGAGCCATAAACAAGGCAGCGTGTTGAGCTATCCCGGCTGAGAGTGGCCAAGCTCCACCTGTGCTGGGCAGAAGGAGTCCCTGCTCTCCCAGACCTGGCTGGTAAGTCAGGCACTCTGACACTGCCCCACCTCTTTCAGGCAACAGCTTAAAGCCACTTGCTAGGATTTTAAATCTGGCCAATTAATTTCTACCTGGGGGAGGGTGCACTTGCATCAGCCACAGCCTGACCATTAGAAACAGGAGCTGGTGGAGACAGGGAGTAAGCTTGGGATCAATAAAATCTATCAATAACCTTGTAAGTGTGGGGCAGATCTCTCAACAGTGGGACAAAGGGTCAAAGTAGCTGTAAACACACAGCTCAGAGAAAGGCCTTGGGCATATGTTGGTCAGTCAGCAAAATTAAGATACAGGTGACTCCAGCAAACAAACTCAGGGTCTCTAGTGCCCAGTGCTGGAACGTGTACATTGAGACCAAGACCATTATATGAAGGATGAAGGATTTGTCTGGAGCCCTTGTGAACACAAAAATGCTTTGTAGTCCAAACACTCTTCAGACCCACAGCCTGGTATGAAAGGAGCTGAGCAGAAGAAAAGAAGATGGAGAACACAGGGGTTTTATTTCAACTATGAAAAAAAAAAAAAATAGCAGTAGTGACTTAGACAAGTCCTTTTCTCTTTGAATGAATACGGTAAAGAATAAGCAGCTACAGCCGTGGGTCTGCTGATTAAAGCCCAGAGTTTGTGTCAGTACCCTGAAGCCCCAAAGTTTTTGTCTGTGCTGATCAGGATACAGAACGAGAGAACTGAGAACTTGTGCTGCAGTTGTGTGGGAAATTCTTGGTGTCAGAGTAGAGAAAGGGTTAAATGCACAGGGAAAGTGCACAGAAATTAAAATAGTTGGTCCCAGGAGGGTGGCACACACCCAATAGAAACCTTCAGCCTGTTTTTCAGCCAAATACCAAATGGCCACCTTCAATTTTATTTTCTTTTACTTAGATAAGACAGACAGTTCACAGGCACTTAGAGTGACACCTTTAAAGTTCTGTTTAACTTTCTATGGCTGAACAGTTCCATGGTCCACTTTTTAATTGCTGCATCTAAAGGAGGTGGGAGGGTAAATGAAAAATGCCAAGCTTTATGAGACAGTAAAGCACGTTTAGCTTATAAAGTTCCCTGTTGTTTTGCTATTTATTTCCAGAGTAGAATGTCATAATTTGTGGTGCTCCACCCTGACATGTGCATTCAGAATATTTTTCTTTAATAGACCACTCTTAATATTATAGACCCATCTTGCATTGTAAAATTCTTTATTCACTGCTTTTTCATTAGATCCCTTTGGAAAGCTGGAAATCTTAAATCTAACAACAGCTGGGATCTAATCCTGCCCCACAGAACAATATGACAAACCTCTCAGACTCACCTAGAAATTCCTTAAATCTGGAAGAGCTTGGCCACTGATTTCTTGTATGCTCTATTACAGAGTACAGCTAACAATGTGCTTTTGCAGGGACCATTAAAAATTAACCTGGATGGAATTTTGAGACATTAAAACAGGAAAAAAAAAAGGAGAAATTAAATGAATACTTTAAGGGAAAGACTGTCTTTCATAAAGCAAAATGGAAATTTAGGTTCCAGAAAAAGAATGCACAGGACAAAGCTCCTGAAAGCACAGGAATTATCTAGGAACACAGCTCAGCTCTGCAGCTAATGTGTACAGGGACTGCTGACCATGTAGACATGTTGAACTACATTTAAACTAAGTAGCTAAACATATTTTGGAAACCATGTTATGGCAGCAATTTCTTTGGTCATTTTTTCCACAGATGATGACCACAGGCACCTTTTCTAACTTGTGTTTCACTATTTCACAACAGGAAAAGTAGGGATCCTTTTCTTCCCCTTTTGTTTCTCCCAGCAGATGGGTACTGCCTTATACAAGCCAAGTTCAGCTTTGTGCAGAAAACTGCAAGCAGATCTCAGCATCCAAGACTGCATTCCCTCCAGGAATGGAGGAGAAGTATTCTCACCTTTCAGAAGACTGAGAATACAAGTTTTAATTTTTATGTGTAAAACTTCATACAAATACAAGTCCTTTGTCAAAGGCATCACATTCTAGACTAGAAAAATCATCTGGGACCAGGCTCAGAGCAGGTTTTATGGCTGTAAAGCAAGATCTCAGTAGAGAACAGATTTATTCCACTAAAAATCACAACTTGGGGTAAAGGAAGAACCTGCTCATCTCTGCCTTGGTTACTTACACCATCATGAAACTACAAACTTGCACCTTATGATATGGTGAATCATATGGTGAAAATTAGTTAATCTTTTGAGGGAACTGAATACCAACACTTCCAGGGAAATAACTATTAAGGCATAGCGTACCTCCTCCCTTTGTTCTGTTTGTTCTCAAGGATCTCTTCTCATTCTCAATCTCTCCAATAAAAACAACCCAACCCAGAGTACTGAAAGAACTGAAGAGTGCCATTCTCAGCAAGACAGGCAGTTTTCAGCTTTCTCAGACAGGAAATAAAATGACAAAAATTGACAAAAATAATTGTTGAAAAAACTTTTGAAAAAATTGACCAAATTGACATCTTTCACACCCTGACAAAGTGCTCAAATTCTTTGTACAGGCAACAATGGCCAGTATCTTCCCCTCATTTTCCACATTTTAGAAGAAAGACAAATAGAGGTACTCCCTGACATGTATTTTCCTGCTGACTCCTCTCAATCAGCTCTTCACCCCAGCATACTGGTTTTTACAGAGGGATTGAGATGTAGGAATATGAGTCTCATTCTGGTACACTACAAAATGTCTTTATACACACCCCAGAGCTGTGCATCCTCTGTGCCCATTACCTACTCAGCAAACTCCTCCCTAAGAAATATACCTTAACATCCTAATTTCCCTCTAATTTCTATAACCTTGCATTTACAGTCTCCCCTGAGAGCAAGAGGTGTTTCCTGTGTTTCTCTTTCAAAGGTTAACTGCAAGGTAAAGCATAGCTGCAGTTCCATAGCACCACAGGGGGGGAACAACAAGAACAAATGAAAATAAGAGCTGGGAATAAGAGGAAATCCCTTAATCTAGTTTAGCTTGCTTCATCTTTTCTCTTGCTGCCCATGAAGAAAGGGATCACCTTGGGGGAAAAAAATAATAGTTCAATAATCCCAGTTTATTCCTGGGACAGAGAACGCATCCCTAAACTATTTTTTCTCAACTGGATGCCATTAGACCACTGCCAGGCAACCTGTGACTAACGTAAGGAAATGCAGGTGCAGCAATCATCAGCCTGCAGGCACCAAGGCAAGATGGGCTTGCTGTTCTAGAAAAACCTGCAGAAAAACGTGGGCATCATTTCATTCAGTAATATAGTGGGAGAAAACAGACTGAATAAAACTGACTGTCACCTTTTCCATACCTTGACAAGTCCTGATCTCTAGGGAGACTGTGCTCTCCCCTTCCTGTCACCTTTATTTATAGAGTCCAAACATTTACTTGAATTGAAGTTATCTTTATTGTGTAGAGACTATACTCTGGTCATTCAGTTTAATCTCTGAGCCAGGGGCTTGGGGATTTTATGTACATATGCATGTCATACATGAAATTCCAACTGAAAATAATGGGTTTAAAGAGTACAAGAGCCTCTGTTTCTGCCAACTAAAATTATGAAATCAAGTCTGATTTCTTGAAGTATTTAGACTTACATGTACCAGCTGATGACAACTTGCTTTAAAACTAGTGAACTATCCTGGTAGTGTAGGGAGGAGACTGCATTTACACGTTTTAGGTAAATTTTAACCTGTTCATGCTCCCAGGACCTTTAATGTTGTTGATGTTCTTTTACATAACAGATGTTGCTCCCCTGCCACAACCCCTTGCAAAATATTTGTTGCTTATTCTGGATCAGTAGCATATCCCAGGAAAGCATTTCCAGTACTGATCCCAGTACTAGGATTAAAAATCACATTCTTCTATCACAGAAATACAGGATTTCTTTTCAGCCATCTCCTGATTCTTTAATGCATTAACATTTCTGGAGTTTTCTTTCCTACAGGTTTGAGAGTGGAATCTCTTTTGCTACTATTCTTAAAGGTAAGGTTGTCACCATTACATACAGATCTAGAGTATTAAGGAAAATGTTATTGGGGTACTAAAAAATCAGTATAAAAATTGCCTCCATCTTCTTTGTGTTTCCCCCAGTGTCGCCAATGAGATTTTGGTATTCGTAGTTAGTTTATGGCCCCAGTCTTGGACCCTCCTTACCAATTTGAACTGAAACCACAAAGCCATGAGGAAAAAGCCACCAATGGGATGCAGAAGGTCTGATTATTCTGACAATAATAAATGCAAACCAAACTCTTATATAATCTACACCTGTTGTAACAATTCTTTACTGAATTATATTCTATTCCCTGGGTAGTGGTAGGGCCCCAACAGGATCATTTAACTATCATTTCTTTAGCATTTCAATTGTTTGATTTTAAAGTACCTCCATACGCAGAAAATCTGCATGTAGAGGAAGCCATGTATATATATTTTTATATATATATATATATATGTGTGTGTGTGTGTGTGTGTGTGTGTGTACACACACATCCACCGTAGTTTATCAAACATGAATGTAAAAAATTTCTTAAAAGCACAGCAGAAGCCTGTCAGTCAAATAGCTGGAAAAGAGAGATTTTGATATTTCCCCCTCACTAAATATGAATACATTACTTTGAGACAAAAATAATTATGCCTTGCTTTGTTCATGTTTTATGCAAAAATCAGTTTTGGTAGATGAGAGAGTTTTAGCTAAGTAGATTTAGTGAAATTCTCCTCCTAGCTTCTAGATTCAAATAACCTTGTACAAATCACTTAACCTCCCTATAGCTCCCTTAAAATAATAGAGGGGAAAAAAATCTACTTTTAGAGACTTCCAGAATGCTTCAGGTAGAAAGACTATATATTTACTTGAAATTCAGTTTGATGTCACTGATATTAACAGGTCATGGTCATGTGTGGACTTCTGAAACAGTTGGTTACTTCCACTACAGTTGTGCCTCAAAATTAATTCCATGACTGCTCCTCACATCCCATCCATGCTATTCAGCAGTGATTTAAATCAAGGCAGAGGATTTTTTACTGAAGTAGAGTCCACATCACAGCCGCTCTGCTTCAGGGACAAGAGCAGGTAGGCAACAATCATGACAGATGTTGCTCATGTTCTCATGGGGCTCTGCCCTTTGATCAGATACAAAATATGATACACTAGGAAGGAGGCATTTCCTTCTCTTTTCAATGTCAGTGTTCATGAATACTTAATAGGAAAGACTTTGCATCTTTTTACACCATTAAGCAAGGATTAATGTTTTTTATGCATATTCACTTCCACTGGGAGGGAAAAAAATTTTTAAAAAATCATTCCCTTCCATTAACATGAGCTTTTTTAGTATGTTTTCACACCATTTGGGACTTTTTTCTTCTAAAAGCACTCTGACTATATAGCTGGCTAGCCTGAAACAAACCCCTGCTGTGAGCTTTTTTACATAAGAAGTTGAGTATTTTTGAATTCTTCCTGTCCTACGTCGTTCACCCACATGTGAAAAAAACACAGCTGCCAAAGTACAGAAGAATCCTTCCTTACACACCCTGCTGTTGGCCCAGGCAGATATAACCAAGTTTCTCTCTTCACTAAAAAGGAAGCTGAACCTCTGTTGGCATTTCTCATCCCCAGCTGACTTCTTGTATATGCTCAGAACTGAATCTAACGACTTCCATGGGAGCCAAATGCCACTCTACATTTCAGTGAGCTGCTAGGAGAAGGATAAAATGATGCAGCAACCAGGCAATATAAATACAAAAACATATCCAAGCCAGGGAACAACTCTGAGTTTCAGGAATGTATGGTATTTTGCAGAGCAGGGCTGAGTACACCGTGAAAGTGCATACTAGTAATATCTGGAACAAAGTTTTACAGGTAAAAACAAGACAAAGAATAAGCTTTAAACATCTTTTGCTTCTGTGTCAGAATACACAAGTAACAATAGATAACATCAGTCTGAACTTTTAAAAGGGATAACTGGTTTAATTACACTCATATTTTCTAATCTTTCTAAAGAACAATACACACAATTACTTTCATGACTACCAAGCACTGTA
Organism: Certhia americana; assembly: GCA_018697195.1. Classification (NCBI taxonomy): domain Eukaryota; kingdom Metazoa; phylum Chordata; class Aves; order Passeriformes; family Certhiidae; genus Certhia; species Certhia americana. Next base: position 48,680,530 of record CM031858.1, read on the forward strand.
TTACTTGTCCCCTACTACAATACATCAAAGTCAAGGACAACATAAGACAAAATCTAAATTCTCCTTATTCCTCAGCCTTTAAAGCTAAAACTGATTGGCATCAGGTCCTGATGCTGACATTTTGGTATCAAATGAGCACACAAAAAAAAAATCTCATTGTAAAAATTTTCACTTTAGTATTCTGCTCATTATTTTTTTCATGGTTTCCTGTTGGGAAAGAAAAGTTGCTACCTCCTTATCAAAATGGGATGATAGCTATATGTTATTTCTTGTTTCTTTTCTTAAATATTTCACACTGTAAGATGACAAAAAAAAAAAAAAAAAAGAAGTTCAACATGTTGGCCACATGGTAATTCTGAGGCAAGTGCTGCATTAGTTCTGAACCTGGCATACACTCAAAGGCCAGGCTTTTCACCCAGCTTTCAGTTCCAGATGAATTGACTCTAAATAAATAGGACATCATAGCAAAAAAGTGGAAACCTACCCAAACTCACTCTCTGTAGGTGCTTACTGTCCCTGAAACACCACAGAAACTTTCAAGGTCACACACACCCCACAGTAGCAGAAATTAAAATGAGAGGGCATTCTCTTTGCTTTTTTGTTGTTGTTTTTTTAATGAAACACTCAATTTTTGCAAAATATCTAATCATATAATTAAAATTCAGAGGCACAAAAGATATATTCTCTTCCCCTTTATAATCAGAGAAATTAAAACATCTTCTTCCCTCCAAGATTTCTCAAACTACCTGCTAAGCCTTCTTTCATTTTTAGCCTTACTTGAAAAACAAACAGCAAAAGAGCTTGAAAGTCTTAACACAAGAGTTCTGAGTTCTCCTGCAGAGAAGGAGGAGGATGGAGTCAAGGTGTTTGGCAGAATTCATGTGTCCTGCTAGGTAACAGAAGGCAGCGCTGCCTGAGCCAGTAGCAGGCCACTGCCTCCTCCCTCCACAGAAGCAGCAGCAGCAGCACTGGAGACATCATGGGACGTGTCTGAGGAAGAATGGAAATCATGCAGAAAAAAAAATCAGTTTTGATATGTATGAATTGTAGGAAAGTGCAATAAGAGGAAAGGATATTGAATAAAATGGGACACATCCATTTGCAGTCAAAGTGAAAAGTTACAACAGATGTGAAAGGGGGTTTTTGGGCATTATAGGACCATCTTGCATATTGCTTTCCTCCACATTCTACCCAGGTTAAGCTTTTTATTTTGAAAGATAAAAGCTATTTTAAAGCAAAAATTTGAAAGTACTTATAAAGAAGAAGAAAGACCATTAGTGAGAAGTTAATTAATTAACCTCTACAAAATTAGTAATTTTAACATTTCTAATACATGCATCTTTTCTCTTCACCATAACCGTTTGCTGGTTTTGACTCAATTTCCTAAATAACATTTGTTATTTCTGAAATTCCAGTACTGAGTGCATTTACCCTTTGTCAGACTAATTTTGAAGGGCATCTCCTGGAAGTGTGGATGCCCACAGATCCCAAGGACCATTCCCTTAGTTTTGGACAAAGGGCAATTTCTATGCAAACAGAGGCAAAGTCCTAGCCCAGCTAGTCTGAGTAGCACCACAAGTACCCTGCCCTGTCCAAACTCCCATCAGGTCCTGGTGCTGACTGAGAAGATATGATTCCTGTGTTCCCAGGCAGATTTCTTGTGCCAAGTGTGTCAATATCTGGAGACCTTTGCAAAAGGTTCAAAACTTGAACAGAGAAATCAAGGTCAAGTCATAAAAAAGCCTTCACCACACTTAAGAGCACTAGCTGAAAAGTCTTAAAAGACAAAGAGAGCACCCAGAAAGATGACCCAGAGCCCTCCTTAGTCTTCAAAATTGTTAAGCCAGTATCACTAAGCTTAGAGAAAGCACTTTGGGTTTGTTGTTTTTTGACTTCTAGTTGGTTTCTGTCTGCGCATTTGTTTGTTTTCAGATTTTTCTTCCAAACACACCTGCCCTTTACCTACTTTTCTTCCTTCACATGAGCTAATGGAATCCACTTTGGCACACAACTGGGATTTCCTCATTGAAACAAAAGCTTTTAATCTATTGCACTGTGATTTTTTCTGTGGGCCATGGCAAATCTCTGTCCAGATCCTCTGATGTGTCCTTGGCAAAGTGCTCAGCTCTGCAGGAGCCATGCCTGTGTGTCTGATGCATGGCAGTGGTTTTACAACACAGCAGCTCATTCGGCAAATGCACTAGATCCTACTTGTTTCTGGTTTTGCCAAATGTTAACTTAGTCAGAACCAAGGATCAAAGTGAAAACAATGTAGGGTGCTATGCCATGTGTAGCTTAAGCAATCAAGAAGTTAGAAAACAGAGCACTTGCTTCAGAAATTAAATATATAGCACCTCTAGCCTCTCTAGACCTAAAAAAAATACAGGTGAGAGGGAGAAGGGTGTTGAAAATTATCTGTCTCATCAAACAAAATTACTTTCATGAAACCAGGGCCAAGAAAACTAAGAGTATTGAAATTAGCCACCAAACTCACAGAATTGTGACAGTTTACAGCCATCAATTTTTTTTCACAGATTGTTTCTGGTTTGCCACACCTCTGCCTGCAGACAAGCCTCTGCTGCAATCTGTATGATGAATGCATATCATCACAGGATGGGCAGAAATCCAGTCACCCAGTGTTGGACAAGACAGTGAGAAAAAGAACATTTTCATTTCTTCAGTGTTTGTTGCCCTTGAAAATATTTGAATTGAAATAATTATAGCTTTATTTAATACTGTAGCTTCATAGTTACAACTTTTAAAACAATACACTTATTCTCCAGAGAAGCAGAGAAAATGTTTGTGTGCATTCTACATTTTTAGACTATCCAGTCACATCTCTGAAAAGGCAAGCAGAGGCATTTGAGATTTTTTTTCTTAAATGCTATGAACAGAGGCAACAAAAAATCACTTATGTACTTTGTGTAATAATAATAATATTAATAATAATATTAATAATAATAATAATAATAATAATAATAATAATAATAATAATAATAATAATAATAGCTCTTATGTAATCCAGCATGAAAACTATGTATGGCTGCTGGCACAGCAAGTAAGCTAGAGGTCTTTGGGGGGCAGATGAGCTAAAGAAAGATCCAGAGATGCTAAGACTGGCCAGTTCAGAAATCCTCTATGACTACCTCTACAAAGCAGGACTCCTGGTGTGGGGCTGATGAGAATGCCCTAGCCTCTAGGAAAGAAATGCAAGTTTGTGAACCTGGGAATATCCCCTGTGTCACTCACCATTACCAGAGGGGATGAAGACTGCTGACCAGTAGAAATATTTCTCTCTTGTGCACATTTTTAAAAGTAATACAGAATTGTTTCTGTTCTCAACAATGCTGATGCTGGCAATAAAATCACATATTCGTTCACCTCTGACTACTCTCATGCTTTTCCTGGTCAAAAGGCAGAATTTACCAGAAAATTCATGAACATTGAACAACATGCTCTTATTGATCTGGAAGCAGCTGGAACCATCAGAGCGTGGGCACTTGGACTCACAGACTGAAAGGTAATCTTTGCACTTCATCATAGTCCAGCTAGCTGAGCAGTGGTGTAATGTTCAGACCAGCCTGGGTCTCTCCAAGCTCATGGAAGAAAACAAAAGTGAGACTAATAGTAGCAGGGATCTTTTTCACATGCCAATTTGTATTTTTTTGTCACCTTAGTTCAGCACCTGTGCCTAGGCCTTAACCCAAAACTCAAAAGCAAAGCATGTGTGTGCCCACAGTTTTTCAGACTATGACTGAATCACTAAACTACTGACAGCTTACTTTTGTGCACCATGACATGTCAAGCTTGTCATTTGGGTACTCAGTGAATCACAGCACACTTTCTGCCCGCTCATGCATAGCACATGTATTGTGTCAAATTATACCTTACAACTAACTATGGTACCTCTCATTTGTAACATCACATGGCATTATGTCAGGTTACATTGTGTCAAGCCACATCATTTTCTATAAAGGAAACCGTCAGACCCATTGCAATGAAAACTTACATCCTTTTTTATTTTATTTATTTTTTTAATAAGAATGGTCCATCTACAATAACACCAGTGACCTCCCCTTCCAGTTCCATCTCTGAGGACCTCTCAGAAATTTTTGTTTTCTTTATACAGATGCTAGAATCAAATGTGTGATTTCTCATCTCAAAAGGCATGCTGACAGTTTAATAAGGTCCCTGTCATCCAGTCCCTCAGGAATGTCTCCTGAAAGAGCATGAGTTCAAAAATATACTTTATTATTTCAAATCAATAATATTAATATTTTCTGTTCCACAGTGCATTCACACTTCATACAAGTATATTACAAGACTTGGAAAACATTAGCTTTTCAAGAAACCAAACCAAAAAAAGATTTGTTGGGGCAGCTGCCTTCCTTACTGATTTTGCTCTGAAGCAATACAGAATACAGGCATACTGCCTGAAGCCACAAGAAGTGTGGATTTGCTGGAAGATCTGATAACTCCTTCATGATCCCCCTGCATACTGAAATTTTCCACGTTTAGTTAACTGCTAATCTTTTCATACACCTTGTTAAATTGTCAGGACATTGAATAAGGGACCAGTTTTACACTGGACATCTGGCAAAATGAGGTGCAACCTCACCTCTGACACACTGTAATACACCAATTTTGTGTTGCTGGAGGTACCAGACCACAAGTATGTTTGTATTTATGAGCACAGTTGGACTGAAGCATCTGCTCCAGATTAACCATGTACATGATCTTCTTTTTCCATCTTTGTTATAGATGCTAAACCTTCAGCCAAGCTGCAGCGCTCCTTAAACTGAGGGCCTTGTTGTTGTAAAGCATTGGAAGAGGAAGCACATCTCCAACGCAGCTTTCTCCTTGTCCCAAAGAAGAAAAATCCTCTTGAAACCCTGTGGTGAGCTTCTTAATAAGATGAAACCACTCGTTCCAAAAAGGTATGACAGACCTGTGCAAAATGCAGTGGCTTCCCCCATGAATGGGAACCCCAGAGGTGTAATGAGGGCTCAGCAACTGAAATCCCTTGTCTTCCATGTGGCACACATCCTAGCCAGAGCCCCTGGACATTGTGCTAGTGAGTGTGAGGGAGAAATCCATGAGAAAATGGGAGCAACTGCCATCAGCTGTGTTTAGGATAACTACCACCTTAATTTTCAGTAAGGTCTTGCACAGACTTCTGCTATATTAATTTCATACATAATTGCGAAAAGCCTCAGACTTCATGCTCAGTATGCTTATTATACTGACAACTCAATAAATTTCCTACTTGTAATATTTTCCAGTAATACATAAATTTTATCTCTTATGAAATCACACTGTGAAGAATCAGAGATTACTGCTGTTTTTATCTAACTCTAATAGGACACAGCATTCAAGTAAAAAATACGGTTTATTACAGCTCAAATATTAAATAGTTTCATCTTTTAAAAGGAATGTATTTTCTGAGCAAATCTAATTCTATAACCCTCATTCTTTAATTAAGGCCCTGATGCTTGTTCATCCGACCAATAATTTGTCTAAGAATACTAAAAAATGACATTCCTACTGCCTGAATAACAAGAAAAAAAGACAGCTAAAGAAAAGTCCAAGAAACATGCCAGTTTTGCTGAAATAATACAGTAAAGGTGATGTATATGGTCCCAATGTTTACTACCTATCACTTGATCATAGTAGATTAAATGCATTCCCTATTCATAGAAATCACTTCTCATCTAAGTAAGAGAGTCCAAGAATCAGAAAAAAAAAAAAAAAAAAACCTTAAAAGTTATTTTCAGTGCTTCAACCAGGGAATATTTGGGCCCAAAAGCTACCTTCACATTTTATAAACAAAGGATGAAATATAACTTCTAGTATGTGTGTCCTTAGCTGTATATACATAAATGTGTATATATGTAAATATATATATATATATATGCATGCACATAGAGATATTACTGCAGTCCAGACCACAGAATATAAATAATATGGAGGACTTCACCAAAGAGTGCAAATTTGAAATTTCAAATACTGTAAAACAGGGTCTATGCCTTTGAATGCTTTTCAGAAAGATTAGATGTGAAATTTATTGTAAATCTGGAACTACATATTTCTTTGTTCATCCAAAAGGGGTTTTTCCTAGACAAGTGCAGTAAGGACAGGTTTATAAACAGCATGCTTACAAAACAAGAGATTAACTCTTCCCCAGCTGTAGAAGGCTATAATTAAATAGAGAAATAAGAGGACAATCACTCAGGATAAGAGATTCTCAAAATGAAACATGCACCCAACATATGGGGATATTTGCTATACCAAGTCTGAACAGGTGCCTCATCAGGAAACCACATGCCTATAAAAACTGTATTCACCTATGGAGAGAATGAGTCTGAATTTACACCTATTTTGCACCTGCCAAAGCATTTCCATGTGATGTTGATGTACATTGCTCAAAGAGTTAGCTGGTGTCAGTACCTACATGATGATTGTATTTGTATTCTGGGTACCTATTTTAAGATCTCAGCAGATTTGCAGAGCCCATAATCAGCCAGGACCAAAATTAAGTAATTAACAATAATAGTAGTAATAGGACACATTTCTATAAAGTCTACAATGCAAACACTCAGTCTGGACTTTCAGGATTGGTGTCTCACATTAGCATATATTTTAAAGGACATAGTACAATATTTTGTATTAAAAACATTTAAATACCTTCTAATTTCAGGCCTTTGTTCTCCAGCATTAAGGAGGAGGCACTACCTCACCTCTCCAGACTTTCGTGAGCAGCAACCAATTAACACTCAAAAGCATCTAGACACATCCCTGAACCCCTCTGACATATGCCTGGTTGGAAGCAGCTACACCACACTGGGAGCAGGCTTTGGCTGGGTAGCCCTGAGCACAGCCCCACAGCCTGACTAGAAGGAAACACTGAAAAAGCAGCTGTTTGGAGGGAAAGGTCTGTGAAAAAGGATTTCTACCCAAACAATTCGTACTTATAAAGACAGAATGGTAGCTCATAGCGCTTGAGTGGTTAACCTTGCAGCCTTTACATTTTTTTGATGGGTGCCTCCTTTGCTTTAGTGACGTTTCCTCAGTACCGTTGCCAGTGGCACAGAGCCCAGGGCTGTGCATGAGCCCCTCCACATATAGCTGTCCTGGCACAGCTATTATGGGGCCCACTGGGGCTTATTTGTGCCACCAGGGATTTTGGCTTTTAAATCAGAGAGCTGGGGTAAAGGGGAAGGTGTTCTGGGGCAAAGCAATGTGTTTCCTCCAAATTGCATTCTGTGGCTTCTTCACCTTCGTCTGCTGCATTCCTCATAAAGGCGTTAAGCCCGAGACAGAGACAGCACAGAGAATTTTAAGCTTGAAGGGCTAAAGTCATAAGCAGTGGACAACAGAGTCTGAAAATAGGCAGTCTTTAGCCAAACAACAAAAAGAGCTTCTTTTGTAGCATTTAACAAAAAAGGGGGGGAAAAAAAAGGGAATAGTCTCACTTCTGTTAGAAGGGTTATGCAAAATAACATCTTTCATAGCATCACACTGCTAAATGAACCCTGTTCCAATTCTGATTATACTAGCATGGCTTTGATGTAATGCCACTGTGCCTGATTTATTCCTGTTCAAGGGAAAAATAAATCTGCCTATGTGTGTCTGGGCCTTTTTGTTATTGAACTCTATCAGAAAATACATCAAAACATTGGGACCATATCAGCCAGTCAGATTTCTTCTCAAAAGTCAGAGTGGCACCTAAACTCACAAAAAAGCCTACAGCTCAACAAATTTTTTTTTTTTTTTTTTTTTTTTTTTTTTTTTTTTTTTTTTTTTTTTCTCTTTTCAGAGCTTCTCTCTTTCCTGATCCCCTCAGCATCGTGTGTGGTAAACCCATTTTCTGTGGTTGCTGCTTGTACCAATAAAACCAGCTTTAAAACAGGAGTCACCCAGCCCCACATTCCAAGGAGGCAACAAGGGAAGTAGGCAGAGGAAAGTTTGGCTGCAGCTGCTCTCATCTCCCAACTGCTGGCTTCCTCAAGCCTCTCCAGCAGAAATGATTATGGGGACAGCACTTACTCCATGAAGCCATCCTGGCAAAAGCTGGATGTTTTCTCACTCAGGTTGAAAGGGATGTGTTTATCATGAAGTAGCTCTGCAGCGGCCATTCCCTTACTGTTCAGCACCACCAAACATCCTGCACAGCTCCCTTCTTTGCAGAAATGAGAGGGCCCATTTTTTTTTTCTTTTTTATAATCTTCTGTGTATAAATAAAGCTTTAGTTTGAGCTGAAATGTATGAAGAGCAAAGCTAGCAAGGAAAAATCCAGACTGTGTCTGAAATAGGGCAAGAACACTGCTATGAATATATAAGAGCTTTCAGCTGGCTAGATTTTTCTTGTTGCTCATTGTGAGGGTTTTTTTTAATTGTCAGACACATTAACTTTTTATATCTTTTATAAATGTGCACTAAAATTAAAATTGCAATAAAAAGAAATACAAGTGGGTTACCTTCCTAATATTGGATTTTTTCTGCAGCAACATGTACACTTAGCATCCCAAACACCATTTTTCCTTTAAAGGTCATTTTGACTTCGAGACTTCAAAATCAAAGGAAAAAAGGTAGCATTATGCTTTGGTTCGTGATCTTAAATTTTAACCTTTTCTTGTTATGGTCTATATATAGATACAGGTTTCTATATAATGAGCTGGAATCTCAGCAGATTTAAAATAAGCATAGTCCACCAAGCTGAACTGGGCTGTGTCAATTTATGCCTACTGAGGTTCTGGACCACTATTCATAGCCCTTTCAGCAATTTCTAACTAGCTTCGTACAATCTTTGTCTGTTAATCCCCATTTCTGTAATGAGCAGCATACCAGAAAGAGTTGGAACTCCATTCAACTGTACTACATATTCCCTAAAATTCTTAGCCACGTAAGATAATAGAAGAGCATCCTCGCTCTGCCTTAAGGTCTAATAGCTATAGGTTACTTATAATGTGGACTTTGTTGAAAGGCTACAGCCATCATCTGACACTATCTTTGACTTTCAGCCTGGTCACACTGTGAGAATTTACACAATTTAGTGGGATATTTCATATATAATTGGCAAGCTCATGCTTTTCACTAGGAGATGTAAACTGGAGAATTGCTCCAGAGACTCTGCTCTAAAAAACTATTTTTATGTTACTAAAACCTCATGTTTTGGTACACTTGTCTTCCTGAAACATTAGTTATTCTTGCCTTGCCAGAAGTGTGTTTGACACTATACTTTGTGTTATTGCTTGTTTATTTTTTGGCATGGACCCAACTCTATCCATCCATTTCAGCCATGCCACATGGTGTCTTAAATACCATACAAAACGGAACAAATTATCTTAAATCTGGGTATACTTGCCAGAGTTGATATATTCACTCATATTGTTAGGTCAAGATTCATAATAACAATTCTTATTATATTCCATATCTGTTATTATAAGATTATGATCTAGCAGTGCCTGGAGGTCTCAGCTGGCTCATCATGCACATAGTTTTACACTCCTGGAGAAACCATCCAAAATTAACTTGGGTTATTTAAGAATCTGCAGTGTACTTTCTAATTTCAGCCTCTGGACTTGCACCAGACGTCATTTGGAGACAGAGAGTGTGAGATGGCAGAAGACCATTTCCCAACAGTGATATTAGCTCATGTTTCTGAAGCAATTCGTAGTGCCTCCCAGACTAAACGTCTTTAATAGCTGTCCCAGGAAAATGAATGGACCATGAGCAGAAATAAGACAGGTTTCAAGTGAACAAGGAAATTGTGAGTGAGTTTGAAGTCATTTGAGACCCAGATGGAGCTGAGGGCTTAGGAATATGCCTCTGATCCATGTTTGTAGTTGCATAATTGAAACTATAATTCTTCTGGGTTTCAGCACTCTGTTGTCATCTACATTTAATTTCACCCTCCAGGGTGCTCATAATAGTTCTAAAAATCCATACTAATCGGAGACTTTACAGACAATACACTACAGCTCTGTGAGACACCCCAGAGCTGAAATCACAGAGAACTTTTGGAGAAGAAAAAAGAGCAATGGAGAAGCTTGTGGTACAGCTAAATCACTCACTGAATTCTGCTTTACCTCTGTTGGCTTTTTTTTTTTTCCAAACTGAATTGATTCTGCCCTGTTTTTTATATTTTTTCCATTGAAATCGTAGATACAAAATGTCAGAATCAGACATGCAAGTGTAGGAAAGCAGTACTTTAATATATGTCTTTAACACTGATAAATATTTGCTACAGCTACAAAAATGTGAGACCCTTTCTCCTTTTGCCTCTGATGAAACAGCAGATTAATATTAAGTTCATATGGGGATTAGAATAATATTAAGATTATATATACATGTGATAGTTATATAAGAATAGGCTAATATTGGAGACTAATAATTGGTTAGCACATAATTCTGCATGGGAAATCTTTTATATATATCAGGGACTATTTTCAAACTGTGTAACTGCTGCTGCATATGTACAGTTGCCTACTTATGTAGCACCCTCTAGTGTAAATGGGTACATTTACATCTTGCCCCATCCTTGCCACAGGAGTTCAGGGCCACAGACAAGACTGAAAGCATGCCCCTCTTTCCTTGGCATTCAGCCTTTTTTTTCTGCTCACTCTTTGACTTCTGCTCAAAGCCTCCTACCTCATTTATTGAGAGCATGAGTAGCAGTTTGGCAAAAGCAGTACCCTGTGTATGCACTCAATACTGCATATGAAAATATTTTTCTGCTACTGAAGGAATAGATAGACCAGCCTGCAGACAGCAACATAGGAGAAGGACAATAAAGGTGTTAGCATGCTGAAAGAAAGTTTTGTGCTAGTGCAGAAGTGAATCTAAACAATTGATTTTTTTTGTAAAATGTCTTCCCATTAGCAATCTCGCAACAGCAATCCCTAGAGGAGTTAGGAATCTGTAACCTAAACCTGTGCTTAAAATGAAAACTTTAAAAATCTTGTGTGAGGCTTTCCTTGATTTCAACTGTGGCAGAAAACAACACAACCTTCCGCAGCCACTATTTCTCTCTACATACTTAACAAGGCCTCAGTCAAATCTGATACGCATCTCACTTGCTCAAGGCACTTACAGACATTCTTACGAGTGACAAAAAGCTTTGGTAATGATGCTGCTGAGTTACAAGCAGATTGATCAGTTCAATGAGTGCAAGAAATGCACGCATGTGTCTGAAAGGTTTAAAAGAAAACTAACAGATGCATACCTGTTCTTAAAGTCTGAGTATCTCTTTCAGGTAGGAAACCAGTATAAAGCACATTTAGTAATTCGCCCTTACTAGCTTTATATTTGCCTACCTACTCCTTAGTTATTCACACGCCTAAGTGTGCACAGACATCTGAGGAGTGAATCCTCAGTCTAGTCTTAATTATACCTTGTTTTGCATTTAAAAGCTTAGAAACATTATTATGGGCTATTCAGAGATTCCAGCAACTGTATACTGAAAGAGAAATTAGAGCCCTGCTGAAGCCAAAGGGAGTTCTGCCATGAGCTCCTGCATCTGAGCCAGGGTACTCACTGTGGGCTAAACTGAACCTGTAGTTATAGCTCTGGCAATTTGTAACTGCAGAACAGATAGCTGGTGGCTAAAATGGAGTAATAAGTGCCAAAACTCTCAGTTGTTTCTCAACTATGTCATGCCACTCTAAATATCCTTCTAAGAGACACTGCATTACCAAAGTCATTAACAAGTCATTTTATTTCCATTATCTCCACATTTTCATCCAGAAACAGAGGAGAAAGTTAATCAGATGTCTTGCTCACCTACACACATTGCATGTTAATGGTTGCTTTCTTAATGCTAGACAAAACACTCTGGAAGTTATGAGTGGTGTACTAGACCCACATCAATCGTGCATACTCGGAAACACAAACCTAGCCTCAACTTTCTCTGCTTTGACTTGAGGGAAATCAGATTCACAGTGTAGATCTCTGGGCCAAGTCTTATATTTGCCTGGTTACACCGTGTTAAGAAAACATTCTTGGCATCGTGGAGCAATCTCCAGTGCTAAACCCACTGGTAAAACTTGCTTGAAGCAATGTGAAATGAGAGCATTTACTCAAGACCTGGGTCCTAAAGGAAAAAGTGGGTAGGTTGAAAAAGTTGCTACAAGAACTTGCTGTCCTGGGGTTCATGCAGTCTGGTGTCAGCTTGTAGCTTGCAGCATTTACGCAGCTGCAACTGAGACTTTAAATAGAGGCATTCACTTTGCATGCACTGCTAAGCCAGTATAACTCTATAAAACTATTTTCAGATTGTTTCATTTAATTTATTTTTTTGGCATATGGCTTAAGCTTCACTAACGTTCTCTTGACTATACCATGTGACTGGCCCAGTTTAAACTTCCTATCTCTTGGGACAGAGGTATAATGTTTCTGTAGCATGAATAATTTTCTCAAAGTGCTGTGTCTGCCAGTGTATTATGAACTAACAAAATAAAAACTCAAACAAATCAGGGCGGAGCTATCCCAAGCACTAGTCACCTCAGATACATTTTTATCCTTCTCTTGATCAGAGATTCATACTGTCACAGCCCAAATGCAGAGGTGGCGTAGCTTAATCAAAAACATTTCTGAGTATTGCATGAATGACAAATAAAGCCTGATACACAGCAGCATAAAAGATACGCAGTTAATTAACTTAATGCTTGATAGACTGGCCCTACCACACCAAAGCAGGGAGTCAGCCATATGAACACAAATGAAACATCAAAGTATGACAGCACAAACATCATTTAAATGAACAGTTTTGGGTGGTGACAGAAACTATATACTTGCTTCTGCTTTATGTCTTTGTATATCTTCTTTAAGTCCAAATTTACAAAGCAAATTCACAGTGTCTGTGAGACATAGCCACTTATCTAAGGCAACTTGCACCAGTAAGTATGGAAAGTGCTATTTATTGAACTTATAGCTGGTCACACTTCAGAACTGCGGGTATTTTTCGATGAAAAGAATTTGCTTTTTGTGAAAACACACTGTTGCTGAAAAACACTGCAACTGGAAACACACTATAAGAGGAATAAAGTTCTCATTCCCAGTTCCAGCTGGTCCCTGTGGAACACAGAGCTTTGGCACCTTATAGCCAAGTCCTCCTCTGTGTGTTATCATGGAAAAGCACCTTACTAATGAAACATATACCTTACAGGCTCATACATCTCTTGTCTTCTCCACATATATATATTTCATATAGCCTACACTTCCTTTTTCACAGATTTAAAATACTGCCTGAGGAATCAAGCTGCAATTGAGCTGTAGCCAAACAAAGGTTAGTATTTTTTTTTTATTAGGAAGGAATACTAATACAGAAGTATGAAACTGCTATCCTCACAAGGAGGCAGATTTGAGTCTGACACTCTGCCAGGGCTCCCTTCCCAGTAGGAATTTGAATGAGGAATATGTAGTAAATAAAAAACTCACCTAGAAATTTACCAGAGTGTTCTGAGTGGCTCTGGCAAGGTAAGCAGAAAATCTAGCTGCCGTGGAGCAAGCCAAACGATGCACTTTCAGTATCAGCCACAGTAATAACTGCACTATATGTGCACCTTTACAACCCACATAATTAATTGCTACAACAAGTGATGTTATCTACACTGTGGAACAAGTTTTCTAGCCAGATGCCAGCTGATATCTGCCAGGGTCATATCCAGACACCAGTCTAAGATATGACCCCATCCTTCTTTCATATCTAGTTGGAAGCTGAGCATATGTGTTGGGGCAAATCCAGCATGTGCCAGCCTGACCCCTGAACACCCTTGTTTCAGAAACAAGAAGGTCACCTTTTGATGCATCCTGTAGAGCCAGACTCTAAAGCTCTTTACCTGCTTACTTGCATGAAGTTCAGATTACCCTCCCATGTGCAAGTCTTTTACTTTGTAGTGTCTCAATTGTTGTAGTATCCTGGGTGCTGAAACAGCTGCAGTTGGTTTTGCACGGCACCATTTCACTAACATTCAGGAGCACAACACTAGAAATAAAAATAGATGTAAATAGTCAAAGAAATTAATCTTTATGTTTTTTACTGCCGTCTTTCATAGGGAGCTGGCTAAACAGTTCTTACCAGATTTCCCAGTAGAAACCCAGAAGCAGCCAGTAGTTAGCAAAGATGTTGTTGTTCAGCTGGTTTGTATTGTCTTGTAACACATAAGGCAGGGGATCCACAAATTCCTAAGAGTCACCAGGTCTTCCCTCAAAAAAAAGCTGTCCAATGCTGCCTTTCACAGATAGCTCTCTACAGATTTTGTAGACTTAGTTTAGAAATAAGTAAGAACTTAGAAATAAGTTTACAGATTTCGTGGGACTTAGTTCCCTGCCCTACATTGATCTTGCTGATTATCATTAAAAATTTTACTGTTTTCTGCCACCTTTCATGGTTTCATGGCTGACCCCACTGCTACGTTTTTGTAGAGTGCTCTGGCTCACTGTATCAGTAAACAGAAATATTCCAAATTTCCTCTGAAGTTTTCTAGTCTTGCTGCCTTTCCAGCCTTGGGATACCATGCACATTTAGCAGTGTAACCATGCAACAGGAAGTTGTTTGGTAACACATTCCCATGGAGCCAGGAACTACAAGGATGAAAATCATTGCAAGCTCTGTCTGAACCACCTAGACACCCAGGATTTGAATCACAAGTCAAGTGAATACAAAACTTCTGGGATTGCTTTTGCTCTCAATCTGTCAGTCTTTTAAAATGATTTTTTAAACTGTTCAGAGCAGAATACTCTGGGGAAGCTGAATTCTAGTTCATTACTGAGGCATCTAGCATTCGACTGACAGTGATGCAGGCATGCCTAAATACTTGGAAGATACTTGGAAGACAGAAAAGGAGAAGACATTTTCCTAACTGCTTTTTGTCATACTCCTACTATGGAGTGTTTATCAGTAGAACAGATAAAACATGAACAGTCACTGGGTTGGACTTGCTGCTGCAGAAAAATGCTCTAAGTCTTTTGGGGTAGCAAGACACTGGAGTGGTCATTTCTAACTTGTTATTAGTGCTCACATCAGTGACACAAAGACCACTACAGGCAATTGAAAGACTCTGACTGACTAATATGATTTGTAACAGTCCTGAATGTGCTCATCCCCCACAAAGATTTCTATTGGGAAATCAGGGTGGGTGTAAAAGGGAGTCTACAGACAGTTTAGAGCCACTATGATGAGTGAAGTCCTGCAGCTAAGGAGTAATTTCCACTTTTATTGAAGGACAAATCCTGTAGTAAAGGAAAAATGCTAGGTTTTTTTCATTCATCTTCTGGATGGGGAATGTTTTAAATCATGATTTTAGGATTTCCCCCCATTGTTTTATTTCTGTCCAATGCAATCTGAGTTTCTTCTATAATAGCACCAAGGATTAGTGGAAAATAGCACATATCTTTAGACTTTCAGTAAAAGATAAGAGCTAACAAAAATGTAGTCATTACTGAGAAAACCTTAAGGACGTCCTTCACCTCCCCATTTGCATGCAGCACTTACCAATGCCACAATATTCTTAACATGTAAGTCTTTACTCTGTGTGGTTCCTCTTGAATAACTAACATTTGTATCTTTCAGGCAGTTGGTATAAGATACATCTATGGAGTTCAAGGTATTGCTCATTTAGATTTCCTTATTTAGCAGCTGAGCCTCACACCTCTGTTGTTTCTCCTGGCACATCTTAGTGTGCTAATAACTCTCAATGGCTTAGTTTAACACAAGGTCCATACCTGACTATCTTCTATCCCTAGTCAAGCTTCTAATCTGAAATATGAAGAAGCTTTCTAGACCCAAATTCTGCTGGGCTTTTTTGGCAGAACAAAGAAGTCACTAAACAAGTAATATTATATTTCAGTATCATATTCAGTGCATGGTTATAGGCATAGCTACTTCCCTCAAAAGCACTGGCAGTTGCAAATCTTCTGTGACATTTCACAACATTATTTCTCCCCAAATTACTTTAATTCTGAATTTACAGCTGCAGGCACAAAGATGGGAATATTTTGTCATGATTTCTTCTGTCCTCGGTTAATTAGCGTGTAGAAAGACTGGCATCCCTGGAGCATGTATGGCTGGTGTCTGGAAGGCAATCACATTTTCTAAACAAGTCCAGCTGCAGATTAATTTTTCTCTGAGTTCAAATAGGGAAAAAAATACATGAGTCATGGAGCTGCTGTATTTACAGATGGTTCAAATGTGAAAATCCATAGTGCTTCCAGTAACATGGCTATAGAACATAAGCTCATTCAGGGGTGACTGTATCTTAATGACTTTGAAGTGCATTAATATCTATGAGCAGTATTATTGACAGGCATTCAGCCATCAATTCCATGAAATTATTGCCAGGAAAGAGCAGAGTGCAAACAGTACAGAATCACTTTTCTAGAAAAAAGGCAAGTAATAACAACAGTGCACAAGGAAGGTGCCTAGCAGCAGCCATGCCCTGATGTTAGAAATTCCTGTTTCTGGGAAAGATACAGGAAAGATGTAATATGGCAAATCTTTCTCCCTGTGAATATAAGTATCCAAAAGAGAAAGAAAATATCCCTGGAGAAGGTTTATCTGATAAGGGACTTTTTGCTGGAGAACAAGTGTCAGTAGATCCAGGTTTTTATAGGCCATGGAGATCCCTTCTTCTGCCATCCCATCAGCCTTAGCACTTGGGAGCCTAATCAGCTTACAGATGGGAGACTAGCGCTGCTCAGAAAAACAACTTACATCTTGCTGTGTGCCACGTGCCTCATTGCCCTCGGAGGTGACTGCTTCCAAGGCACAATCAACACTGAATTCCAGGGACTATCACACACTCCATGTTCCCTACACTGGAGGCCAGGAATGAGCCAAAATTAACATATTTGAAACTATGTGTGCGAAATTACATGTACAAACAACAAGGCGATCCTTGGAATTTGCAGATCCCCAACACAGCTGTTCTCAGGCACTCTCTTATTTGCACTGGAATGAGCTTTTGCGAACAAGGGTGAAGCCACAGGATTATGGTATGTGGTGTTGACGGTGCCCTTGTCCAAGCCTGGCCTGGAATCTCAGTATACCACCAGGTCTGAGACCTGCTGTTCCGGGGTTGTCCCAAGCCAACTCAACCTCCTGATGGTAGAACTGGATCTAGAGGGAGCCTCAGACCCTGAACATCTCCATCAGAACACATCCCTCTCAGCTGCCCACTGACTTCCCCTCCCATTCAAGCCCTGGAAGTGGTTTGTTGCAGGAGATGGGCAGAGGCTTGCGGAGCTTTCGGGTGCCCAGAGAAAGGGTCAAATGCACTGTTACAAATATGTAAGCCTGACATAAAAGAAGCTCAGTCTCATTTGTTTCCACTCTCTCAGCTTTCCCTTCCGACGAAGAGCACAGAGCCAAACCCTGATTAATTCAACACAGCACCAGCAGAACACAGATGGATGTCATTGTCATGGGCTGTTTATTGGGATGCCCAGCTGGATATTAGCCTACAAACTAGACCTGACAGATGCATATTGGTATAAGCAAACCAACTAATGAAATGTTGCCTTCCTGTTACCTGCTGCACTGTTCTTACTTGCATTGTCTAGTAGCATGGGACCAAGAGAGACAGGACACCTGCTCCTATCATGCCTTTGGTCTGTCTGTGACTCCAGGCAAGTCGTTTTGCTAAATTTTTTCTAGTTCTTCTGGTTTCTCTTCTTACCATTTTTTTTTTACACATTTAGATGTTAACTTTTCTGTGAATGATGCAAATGTACTATGAATTATAGTGGTACCCAAGTCCTACTCCAATGACTTTAGCAGCAATTAACAAAAATCCTAAAATAGTGCAACAGTCCACTCATGATTTTGAACTTTTCCACAACAAATGTGTTTTGGATTATGTGCAAAATTCAATCACTTCTTTCACTTAGTTAAAAAATGACAAAAGAATATCACTAACATTATGACACTAACTTTTCTCTTGTTTACACTAGTTCTACAAATTCTTGGGTTCAGCAGAGATGTGCCTGATTTACATAACTTAAGTGAAAAAGGATCAAACTCTGTGTCTCTAGCAGCAATCCAGCCACAGAACTGGATAATCGCCTGAAATTTCTATGGCAACAAGGAGAAAATTGTTCAGCCTACTGTCCGGGTATTTTCACTCTGTGTATATGAGGAAGTGTCATATCAGAGACAGGGAGAGAGAGAATATTTAACACTTAATCAATTAAATTTCACCTTTGATCCAGTCAGTTGTTTAGAAACATTATCTTGGCATTAGTGAACGATTTTTCTCATGAAAAATAAGGGCTGACAAGGTGCCTGTTTATTTTCGTAAGGAATTATTAAGTTAGACATCCCTTTTCTTCCTATGAATGAATGATAAAAAATGGATTTGGTATGGATTGGCCCGCTAAGTAATACTTCTGGATCTCTGTGCCTTAGCTCTTTGAGAAACTGTAGCCCTGGAGAGCATCATCCCATGCCTGACCTACCAACATGTTTCTGTCAGGCACGGCACCACATTTTGCTTGGCCTCCATGTGACTACTTAAGGAAGAAGCGGGAGGAGGGGGCATAAAGACTTTCACAACATTTAACAGCTCTCATGTGAGGAGAAATGCACTTTGTGCTCTCCCTACTGCAGGGGCACCAGTTCTGTCTCATCTTGTCTCCCCTTAGCATCTCAGTAGAGTTCAGGAAATTACTCCTCATGTGCAGCAGATAAATTATTAAACCAGATGTCACCCCTTAACGTGCACTAAGGCAGCAGCAAACAAACCCCTGAAAGTATAGTGCTACGAGTTTCCCCTTCTGAGAAGACACAGGCCTGTGGCATGGTCAGACCTATGTCTTAGTTGAAAAGCTCAGTTAGAAGCTGATTAGATGCTTACCAAGAGCACTGAGTGAGTCAGACAGCTCCAATGAATGCTGTGAGATTCATAACAGGCTCTCAGTATTGATTAGGGTTCTATCACTACACAAATTTAAGGGCTGATTGATGCCAACTTGAGCTTCTCTGTAGCTCAAGATCCAATCTATACCTCAGCATTTGCTGAATTTGCATACACCATACAGACCTATATCTTCCAATTGAGCAAATAGCAAGCTTCATAGTACATGGAACTGAAACTAAAATTTTTCTGTGTAGATAGAAAACCAGCTTGGCAATATCCATATCTTTTCACAGTTCACCCAATGGAACAATTCCTTAAAATGGGGAAGACTGTCTTATGATAAGATGCTATCAATAAATAAAGCTAAATGTGGCTGAATTTGACAATGTTTGGTTTTAAAACTGCATACAGGTAAAAACAAAGTGACCAGATTACATATGGATGCTTTATAAAACCATTTGTATGCACAAAGAGAATAGTTTATGCAAAATAAGAGATTGAACATTTTGTGGCATTGTCACTTGCTTGTTGTTTTGCTGGACTGTATCACCTAGACTGTGCAGGATCAGACTAACTTGGAGACGCAATCTAGAACTCATAAACTGTCAGACCCAGAAATGTGTGTAAAAACTCCTCGTTTTGTTGCCATGCAATCTGCAGTGACAGCAAATGCTCTAATCCCCCTAGAATAGCATTGCAATGTAATACAATCAAGTACTTAGCACTACTAGCATCTATCCTTCTGTATATGGTTTTAAGCATCCTAATTATGTGATGTAAATTACCTCTGTGCAAACTTGCAGTGCTTTACAAAAGATTTTCAATAAATACTAATAATACTGCTGAGAATATTGATAGCTTGGTTTTGAGATAGAGCAAACATCTCCTAGCCCTAGTTCTTATCCTAATAGCCATGCTGCAACATCTATTTTTCCAATTATATATTACTGCCTGATAAACAAGCTTTGTTTCTGTTAGCTTAGAATGTCCACTGGTCTAAATCAGAGAATCTATAGCTATGAAATGACACCCAAACAAGAGCTATTTACCCATTTCTGGGATCAAGATTTCCCCAAATTCTGAATTGACTGTCCACCAGCAATGCCCTGGAGTGGAGCGAACTGTGAGATGATTAAAGTGAATTAATAAAGTGAACAAGCCAACATACATTTCACTTTAAATAATAATCAGGCAGCAGGGTCTGACAAACTAAGTTGAGTACATGCCTTGGAGTCAAAAATTCCCATAGTTTACTTGCAGTCTTCTTGGACAGTTTCCTTTACCTCTTTTGCCTTGCTTTTCAGTTTCTCATTTTTCTTTTGTAAATTATTTCAAGCAGCAATTTAACACAGCGTCATTACTCTTCTGGAAGTTGTGCAAAGTTGTGTAAAATATTGCTGCATAGGCGCATTTTTGGTGCATTTTTGGTGCTGCTTCCTTTATCTGTATCTTTCCTCAATCTACCTCTACACAGTAGAGTACACTGCTTTCACTGAGACAGTGCTCTGCCTCATGGCAGCACCTGGACTATGCTGTCAAGGATCAGACTGTCACCATGTGTGGCACTCTGTAGCCCATTACAGAAGCCATGTGGTGGGGAGATAAATAAGCTATGGTACAGGAAGGACAGATACCGAGTTACAATTTTCTCAGCCATCACCAGCTGTTGGAATTGGTAAGCACTGGTGGGAATGCAATTGTTTTGGTGCTGACTGGTGAGGAAGGAGGCAACTTGATGTTATTGGGATTTTTCCTGGTTCACACAATCAAAACAGAGAAAGCAGAGTTCTTCTCTAAAATTCACAAATGCTCTTCCTGCAGTCTCTAAACAGTGTGCTGCTCTTTTCCTTATGCATAGTACAGAAAATATTAGATTCAAGCAGACTCAGATTGCAGGCTGATTCAGACACTTGGTTGTCAGCCTTCACAAAGAGAACTTACTGACTGTAAATCTTATAACAAACACAAATGTTGGACAAGTCAAGATCTGATGTTGAATGTGTAGGATACACAAAGTGCTATGCACTGGCACTACATTTTCTTGGTTCATTACAGAAGGAATATGAGGTGAAGAGTTTCAAAATCACTCACTGAAACAGAGTTGCCTTGGTCTTACCTCAGCACCTATCTGAGCAATTTCATTTGCAGAATTTTCAAGTATTCAGTACCCCTGACTTATCCCACGAAATAGGAAAGTATGGATGCTCATTTGCTCTGAAAGAATCATATTTACTACTTATTAGACAGAATGTGAGTTTACATAACCAATTTACAAATACTTAACTTAATTTTGCAATGGCACAAAAGCAAGCATGTTTAAAGCACTACCATTTCAACTGGTTATTGTTCATTCACATGAAATCTAACAGTATGATCTTTAAATGCAAAGTGATACACATTTCCACATCCGTAAGATGATTAGCACAGTTGGTTAGAGCATGGTGCTTGTAACATCAAGGTCGTGGGTTCAATCACTGTAAGGGTCATTCACTTAAGAGTTGGACCTGATGATCCTTGTGGGCCCCTTTCCACTCAGAAGATTCAGTGATTCTGCAATGTAGAAAGGTCTTTGAAGATTATCATTACTGTGCAGCACCTTGGATGCCTATCTGAGCATAGGAGCATAAAAGAAGTCCATGCATAAGGGATACTAATAGAGAGACTGTCAGGCTTTGAAAAGCCTTCTCCCTTTATTTCAGTTAGCACAAGAAATGTACAGATTTTTTAAAATAAATGGAAGTGTAATAGGGATCTCATCTCATCACATTCTTATTGTTCAGCAGCTAAACAGATCCCGTGCAAGTAAATTCAGCATAGTTCACATTGCTTGCACAAGTCTGTCTCTGCTGACATTTCCAGCTGTTTCACTAATGCAGTTACTTAGAATTTACTTACATTTCAGATTGCTTCTGGACAAATAACCCTGGACCAGGAAGTTCTCTGGCTCCTCTCTGACAGTTTGATATAGCAAAAGAATGAGCATGCTGAGACTGAGGCCTGCAAAGTGCTTGACATAAAGTTTGTGTTTTATTTGGCTTGCCAGGGGAGCAAGCCCCACTCACAGACACCTGTAGCAGCGAGGCGTGCTCGCTCTTACCTATTCTACAAGAGAGCAGTTTCCACTAAAGTCTATGCTAGTTCCACTTCCTCCACAGACACCAAACGTGGGAGGTCAAGATCTATGAATAGCACAGATCACAGCATCTCCCTGAGAACCAAGAATTTCAAATCAGTGGTAGTATTAATATTTGCCTCTGAGTCTACAAGCAAAGAACTGATCCCAGGAGCACAGTAACGCCAGCAATCCTGTTCACTGTAAATTAACTTCTTCCTGATTCAGTATCACCCAGCCAGCCCTAAACTGCTACCACAAGCACAAAGGGGTCTTATATTTGCCTTCCCATTTGTGGAAAAGTTTATTACAGCACCTTGTATGCACTTACATGAAGGAAAGATTATTCTCTCCAGTCCAGTCCAGATTTTAATAAGTTCTGTGACTAGTTTTGCAATAATTACTTTTTTAATATAGTCAGCATCTGACAAGCCTTGTTTTGTTTGCATTTGCATATATATTTCTTTGGTTGTTAGCATCCTGTGGCTGTTTCTAGGGGCCAGAACATGGAGTAAATCCTCCCAGAGTGAAAGGACCTCACAGTCTGCACTTTTAACCACACCAATGAGTTTATTTACTCTGTGCACAGCATACTTTTCTAGAGTAATTTCTTGATCCTGTTGTTGTAAGAACACCTCCAAAAGCCAGAAGTGAAACTAAATGACTTTCAGTTCCGCTTTTTCATCAGTTTAAAGCAAGATTCTATCAGCCAATGCTAATATGCATTCATAAATTTGCATGGGTCAAAATTTCATCATCAGTGTTTGCATACTTCTTCACATCACAAAAGATACTGACTGTTCAAACTCTAAAGCCTTCATTTATGTCCCATCCTTAATTTGCCAATGCTACTGAGCAATGTAATTATCCAAGATCAAAAACTGTTTTGCCTTCTTTGAAAACTGAGAGGGGTGAGAAGTCATTAAAAAAAAAATCAGTAATTTAAGGTACACAATACAGGCAAAACAAAATTGTCTACTTGCAGCATAAACAATTTTTTCATAGCTTTATTTGTATGCTTGGAAAGAATAAAATATCCTTGACCTGGCTTTTACCTCTCCCTGGTACAACAGGTTATTGAAATGCTAGATGTCTTCACAGCTGCCTCTAAAGTGAAGCCTTTAATCTTTAAAGTGTTCTTTCTAATGTCTATTCTTGACCTCATACAGTAAATCAGAACTAAGTCAATCTCTATTCCTTCCAAAAATTTTTAATAGAATTAAATGTATAGGTCTTTTATTACTCATCCATTTCAAGACTCATGAATGTTTTCTCATTTGAGAATACAATATTTGTAGCTTTCATAATGTTTAAACAGAGCTTGACTACTAAAGCCACAAACAGGAGCAAACTTACCTGAGTAATAGATGAGATACAAGAAAATCAGTAATGTTTCTTGGCCCATTGAAAACAAAAAAGTCATGAGGAATTGAAAATGTAGATAAGTCCTTTGAGTGTCTTCAAGGTCTGCAAACTCTTAATTTCTCCACATTACTTTAAAACTAGAAGGTATAGAATGTTTGTTTCAGTCTGTATTGCTTATGTAAGACTACAGCTGTATAAAGTAAATGTCATTACAAGAGACAAGATCAGAAAAGACTGAACAGTCTAAGAGCAGAAGACAACAAATTTAGCTGAATTTCTCAATATTCTGGCTTTCATTTAGGGAAAAAAAAAAAGGCTCCCAGTTCCCTGACTTTTTTCCCCTTTTTTTTTTTTTTTTTTTAAATTTAAATTACTTGTTGCACATTACAGTTGACCCAAAGTTTTCAGCTTCTGGGAGAGGAAAAAAATAATCAACATTTATAAAGCAATACATTGCTTTCCTTCTTGTACAAACTCCTATGCTCTATATTATTTAACTATTTAGATTAATGATCTAGAGCTGCTGTTCAAGACACAGTGGAGAATGGTATCTTCCTAGTGAGCCAAACTGAAAGCCCACCAGAAGCCTAATTTCACCACAAGTCACAGATTTTGCTGCAGCTTCTACTGACCAATGCTCTAGCTCCTGGTACTGATGCCATGGTCATGAACGTGGACACTGCTGTCCCTGAGGCACTGTTTAAAAATATGTCCTTCTGCAAGACCTGCTTCGTAACTCAAGCATTCTGCTTTGGCTGGTTCCTCCCCCAGCCTCCTCTCAGGGGTTCAGAATCTAATGCAGTTGTCAACAGGCAGGCTCACCTGCCTGAAGCAATCAGAAAAAATCAAGGGAAAAAACAGAGTAAGGTGAACCACACAGGGACATTTTGGGGAGCAAAAAGGGCAGCCCCAGTGGAATGCTTTTTGTTTGTATTTAATTAGTTCTTCTACTGATCTCATTTGCAGAGAAAAAGACATTGAATTCGCGGTCATCAGGCTCAGTCTTTTGAGATGCATCCTTTGGCCCACTAAGAGAGACCCAGGCAGTTGAGGGAAAACTGTTGTGTCTTCTCAGGGAAGGGGAAGAGGGATACTATTCAAATGAGAACTGCTTTTATAATTAATTTTGGAGTCCCCCCCCCCCCCTTTCCTCTTCTCCTCAACAGTAGTTAGTTGCTATTTTCACTACCACCTAATTACTTAGTACTGGTTTGTGGGAGGATTCAGCTTCACATGGCATCCCACACAGGTTGTCATTTTGTCAAGAATTCCTTCATTAACAAGCTGTCAATACCCTGCCAACAGCCACCATTTGGTTTGTTAAGGGACTGGGGGCTCTGGAGTGAAGAGTTGGCTCTGTACCCTTTCCTTTTTGTAAAAAAAATAAATAAATAAAGCAAGAGGCAGATGTCTGCCAGTCTGTTCCTTTGTGACACATTGCAGCCTTTTCCCTTCTTTTTTTTTTTTAATTTTTTTCTTTCCCTTGCTGAAAGAGCAAGGCAGAAAAGAAGGGAGAGGAAAATCACACAGACTGTGTAGGTTGTAACTCAAGCTCCAGTCTCCCTATCAGGCTGCTTCCTTGGGAAATTGTCTGGATGCTCTTTGCCCCATGCTACCTCCCAGCCCCACATACCCCCTGACATGCCCCAACTTCAGCATGTAAAGGAAAGCTCTAAAGGCACACAAGCACCCTTTTACCTGAAACCTTTGAAACAATCATCCTAATGGAATATGAAGACAGCCTGCCCAACACATAGGTGCTTCCACAGGAGTTTGTCCTTTCCAGCTAATTAACTGGATTAACAGAGATGCTGACAGGCTTTGCCAAGTCCTCCTATCACTACTCTTTTGAGATACTGATGATTAAGAATGGCTTTGTGCATCTCCCCTCTTGAAAGCCCTACCATACTTGCACAATCATCTTTTTTTTTCTCCTATTAGCTCCCAAGACTAAATCTCAGCTTGATTTCACTGATTAGTTTTTGATTGCACTGTGCCTACCACGTAATGTTTCAAGGTTAGCACAGATGTTGAGAGAATTGGGGCATTTGTCCATTGTCTTGGGCATTTCCAAGAACCTGCTGTTGCAACCAAGTTTCAGCTATGTCAAGCAGGAATTTAGCTTGGTTGGCACAGATGACTGCAAATTAAAAGGCAGACAGTGGAACAGGGACCAAAGAGCGATAAAAACCTCTGTGGTATCCAGAAACTACAAAAATAAAGGATTGTTCAGAATGACAGAGGATTAAGTCAATATTGTCTCTGGAGATCTCTCTAGCAGGTTTTGGTCCTTACAGGCCAGTGAGGCTGTATTACATTCAGAAGACACTCAAAGGAATTTAAGGGAATCAGAGACATTTTTTTCCTCATTTTGTTCCTGTCTAACAATTCTGCCTTAAATGTTTAGTAGACCCTGCTGTCAGCTGTAAAATCACATATTCAAGAGTCATATCTGTACACAGAACTCTGATACTTATTTGCCAATACTCTTATGCACATTCAGCTACCTACAAATACAGGTTTGAAATGCACACAGATAAACATTTCAGCTTATGCAAAAAATTCAGTTCCAGCCCTTATTTTGAAGAATTGCAAAGGTGTTTATGCCCCTATAATTCTCAGAAACAGAATTATAACAAGGGTCAATCACAATTATACAAGTTACACAATCACAATTATGCGAAATCTCTGGAAGATGTGTTTGCTTTGCTCATAGACACCTTGTGCACAGAAGTGCCTGGATCATGAAAGAGGCTCTATAATAATATTCAAATGCGGTGTAAACACATCTATCTGGATAGGAAAAACTTTCCCTTTGTCAGCTGCAAATAGATCCCAAACATAATTTCCATGGAGTCCGCACGAATGGAATCAGGGAATAAGTAGAAATTAAGAGAAACAGGTTGGATGCAGTTTGTGCCAGTCATCCTCTCTGGTTATACTCTGTCTTTTCTTCTCTCCTCCCATCTTTTCTTTCTTTTGTTCTTTGCTGTTTAAAGGTTTTTGATGGGGTTTTCTTCTGTCAGTTCATACAATACTGGAGAATGTAAAAGTGGGATAAACAGAACCAGCTGGGAGATGCTTTGATAGCCAAACCATATGCACCATGAAAAACATGAGGTTGCATAGCGATAGATAGATAGATAGATAGATAGATAGATAGATAGATAGATAGATAGATAGATAGATAGATAGATGCATACCTTTACTTCACCTCTGCAGACTTTTTAACCTCTTCGGTCCCCTTCAAGCTGTCACCTCCACTGGATTAGCTCAAAACTGAGTGCTGGTGAACCCACTGCCCTTGCTGGTAACAGCAGACACACAGGTTCAGCCAAAGGCCTCCACATGGGTATTGTCCCAGAGGCATCCCAGGGCACGTGTGGCAGGAGTCTCTCTATAGCTCTGAAAACCTGCAAGAAGAATTCACTCTGTATTTTAACTTTCCAAAACCCAAGTTCTCCTTTTCCCTGGGGGGTCTATTCTGTACTTGTTCCAACATTAGAGTAATCAGACATAGGATCATCCCATGTCGTAACCAAGGGATTTTGTCCTTGTGCCTCACAAAGAACAAGGTCTTTCTAAAATTTGGTTAACAATTCTGAAATAAAAACTTTAAAAAACATATTGTAGTCAGGGGAAGTGGAGGGAAACCAGAGGCTCAAATCTCAGAAGGCATCAGAAGCTTGCAAGTGCGAAAGAATCTTCTGTTGATAACCATTTACCTGCCTCTTCTCTTCAAGGGGAGTGTAAATGACTACAAGACATCTAATAAATAATGTTTAGAACAGAGTCAAGCTATGTATTTACAGGGCCCCAAATGACATGCTGTTAGAAGAACTTCAGCAGAAGATGTGGCCACACAGTCAGCACTGGGAAAACTAAAGCGGTGGCAAGCAGGGTATGACCCAGAATCCAGCCTGCAGGATGATTCGTTATCTCCAGCAATTTCTATGAGTTAAATGCATAAAGTAAAACCCGAGACAGGTTAAAAAAGAGGAGTACTGAACAGCTTCAAAATCTTATGTTCTGTTACAGACAGAATCACCTACAGTTTTAAAGTGGTAGTTGATGATCTGGCAGTATGGTTCCCATCTACCTTAATGGAGCCAAATCAGGCAGTCAAATCCCTTGTGCAGCACCTCAACAATGCTAAAAAGCATGCCAGGCTCTACACCCATTATCATTATTTGCTACAGAGCATTAAAAGATCAGCTGGATCTTAAATGTTCCTGTTATCAATATATTTCCTTGAGAAACTGATAAAAGAGGGATTGAGGCACAGAAGTTACTAGCAGGACCAAGACCCTGGCAGACCACAATGCTGCTGCACAGCTAGTGCTATCATCAAGTACTAATGTTATTTAAGCATGGGCAGGGTTGGAGATAAAGTAAAATACCTGTTCTTATCTTTCAAAGCACTATTGAGAATGAGTTGATCCTTCTGATAATGGAAGATGTAGCATTATTCCTTCTCCTTCTCAACAATAAAATAAAATAAAATAAAATAAAATAAAATAAAATAAAATAAAATAAAATAAAATAAAATAAAATAAAATAAAATAAGATAAAATAAAATAAAATATTTGTCATTACATCCTGGATTATTTCAGAACGCCAAATGTAGTGATTTTCATATAGGACACTGAGCTCATTATTTGTTCCTTAAAACGGCTATGCTTTTTAAATATCTGTGTGGACACTGAATGACAACATGCTAAAAATGTTTAGAACATCTCAAAATAGTTTCTTTGTACTGTATTGAGCATCCAGTATCTAGGAATATCTCTGGGTTTTGGTGAAGAAAAAATCCCCAAAAATTAGCATAGACTCCCCAGCTGGATGACTGTTTACTTCTTCTTGCAGGTTTTCTGGTTTATGAAAACTCCTGATTTCTTACTAGGATGCCAGCCATGTTAAATCACATTTTCAAAACTAAACAAGAGCAAACTCTTCTACTAAGGCAAATCTGCCCCCGTGAGCTTTAATAAAGCAATGCCAGCTTATGTTGATTTTAATTGTGGGCTCAAGGGTCTTGCCTTGCTTCATTCATATCTGTATTTGTACAGTATCTGTCTAAATGGCAATACAACAAAATCCTCATAACAATCTTAGCCCAGGACAAAGAAGCTGAATTATCTTTCAAGCTTAAAAATTTGCTGCTTTTAATTTTGTGGTTTTTTTAAACAAATGAGAAATATGAAAGGTTTCAACAGTTAGCCTAGTTTCTGAGGAGAGCAGTTAAACAATGACTCTGATGAAATTTGAAGCCTACATAATTAAGTTTTGCATACATGAGCCTGGAGTTAATTCCTTATGCACCCTAATGCTTCCGTTGAGTGCTTCATTTTTTATTGAAGCTGTGATGCTTTAGCTATTCTCTTTTCTTGATCACACAATAATAAAATGTACTGTATCTGTGAAAGTAAGACCCTGTCCTGGCACTGGTTCTGAAGCAGCTTTGCTTTCACAGTACCAGTTGTAAGGGTCTCCAGAACCAACCCACACAAGGCTTTGGATTAAGAATCAAAATACACAGGAACTAAGATGATTTAAGAATCTCAAATAAGTATTTACAAGACCAGCTTCAGCCAAGGGAAGTGATTCTTCCTCAGTTCCCTCTAGAGGACAGATTTCTTTGGGAGCAGCTTATGTCAGCTAAATCTCAGTGTCTCCCTGAGTTGCCTTAAATTTTTTAGAGGTTTCAGTATCAGCACTATCAAGTCTAAGCACTTAGGGACAATTCTAGATGCTTGTATCCTCCAAAATTATAGAAGAAATTATATTTAGAAGACTGCTAGATGTGTCTGACCAGTTTAGTGTCTCCCTGCCATTGATCCCAATTGTTTCAGTCTTCTCTTTGTATGTGTGCCAGACTTTCTTTCAGTCTTTTTCAGACCAGAACATTTACAGCATGATCTGGAAAAGTAAATAACTTAGGCTGCAAGTCAGATACCAGGTTTCTACACTTGAAACAATTTAAGGTGAAGTAACAGTTTATTTAAGTTTTGATTTAGAGGTTAAGGAAACTAGATTTGCACTTCTAAAACAAGTTTTACTAATGGCAAATCTCCGTCTGTAGTTACATAAATACTTTTAAATACGGTTCCTCATCCAAAAAAAAATTTACAGCAGAAGAGAAAGTGGGTGATACTTAGACTTTAGTATGTGGAAACTATTACCCTAAAAGGCAATCTAGGCAGAGGAGAAATAGTCTACTTATTTCCAATACAGATGTTTGATGAATTTCTTAAGGCTTTCACACTGGTATTTCAGCTAACATTTATTTTAATAGCTGTAGGAAATCGAAATGATAAAAATTCAGTACTCAAGCAGGCTGCAACAGCTAAACTGGGGAGACAAGACCTTCCACATTATTTTTCCTTAGAACAAACCAAACAAAAGGAGACTTCACAGTTATCACACTTATTGCTCTTCTTCCCTTCATTTCTATATTGTGCAAAAACATAGCTATCCTAGGTCCTAGCACTGGGCTAGCTCTTGCTCATTGCAATTCAGTTATAACAATTTGTTTACCCACTTTGTTTGTCCCCCTCATGCTCTGGTGTGCACCTGAGCTGCTCGGCCACCTGCAAGGCTCCTCTCTTGAGTCAACACTGGTGTCACCACAGAATGCTGTGAGATTTGACATATGTCAAACAGAGTATGATCATGGTACTTTTGGATTTGATCTAGATGTACAAATCAACATGTGGAGGACTTTTACAAGCCTGCTGACATAAAATACCCATTGATATTTCAGCATTTGAGTTGATTTTAAGTCCCAGATGACTTCCATCTACATTTTTAGGCACCTAGGTCTTGTTGTGGTGTAAGGTTTCTTTTGAAACAAAAACTTCAGAGAGGAATAGAATTTAACCACAATTTATTTTGTCTAACTTGGTGTAGACATAAATGCACGTGATATTTTATGAATGTGCACACACACACACACATATATATAAATTTGTACGCTCACCTGTGCACCCAGAGGCTTACAAGACATCAGGTATTGTTTCCAGTGGTCCCTAAGGCTACAAACACATAGGAGAAGGGAAGTACAGATCACATGGTGGCAGCTACCCACACACACAGACAGACTGAAAGAAGAGACAACATGGTGCACAGGAGAGAATGAATTTGAAACATAAAAAATTCAGTCCAGGTTCAGCCACAGGAAAGTCCACTGATTTCAGTGCAGGCCCAGTACACTGGCAGAAGCTGCATCACTGATCTGCCACGTTTTGAAGCCAGGGCATCTTGGCTTATCAAAGAAATACACAGCATGTGTGATTTACATCCTTTGGGCTCCTAAAGATGTAAAAGACTAACAAAACAGAAACTTTTGAATTCCCATGCTTTGTACTGGAAACCTAATCATGACTGTGGGACTGTAAATTGTGCTGAATTTAGCTGCTACATGCTGAGACAAAGTCTGTCCTCATAAGCCTATAGCTTAGTTGGCTTTCATCTCAAGGTTAGTTTTTCAAGATGAAAACCTTTCACCAACACTAGCAAATGGATCTCATTTTATCAGTTGCCAAATTGATGGTGTCTTCCTGTTTAAATATAATTATTTTAGTTTAATTCTTTAATCCAATCTGATTGTCATGGCTATTAACAGTTTACCAGCAAAGGCTGCTTTAATTTTTTTTTTTAGATGATGTAATGCTGCCTGAGAAAATGCAGTTTGCAGCTACTGAGATACATATATATATATATATATATATATATATATATATATATATATGTATGTATGTATGTATGTATGTATGTATGTATATATGTGTGTGTGTATGTGTGTGTGTGTGTGTGTGTGTCACACTACTGTGTGACAATCCATGGTTCTTAAACAGAACAGGCTCCTCTCAGTTCCCTGATGTGGTCAAAATACTGGTAGGGAGTTTGACTGTCCACTTCATGTACATTGCACTACTTGTAACACACAGATTTATAGTTAGGCAAATTCAGCAATAAAATATGCCAATAATAGACAACACAGAAGTTTTGCAACCATTTACACTGTTTAGAATATTTTCGACTTACCCTCTATATTTGCAAATGACTGCAAGCAGTTGAGAATTGAGATATTTATCTTGGTGATTGATTTCAATGAAAAAAAAAAATAAATTTTGATCATCTGTTAAAGAACTGTTCAGCCTTAATAGGTCTATGAATGCATTCTTTCAAGGCTACTCCAAGGAAAAGAACAATAGCTTAAAGCTTCACTGCTCCAACTGTTCTGTCATTCCTATAACTAGCAGCAGCTGAGATTGAAAACTGTCATCTGGAAGTTTTTCCTGTAAAAAAGTGAGATTGTGTCAAGAACAAGATTTGGCTAAGAAATGCTATTTCAGCAGTTTCTTTTTTTTTTTTTTTTTAAGCAGGATATCTTATATAAAATTAAATAAGCCTTCTGGTTTCAGAGGATTTCAAGATTCTCATGACTTTTCATTCTATTTTCTTCTTTTGTTACAGTAATCATTTGAGTGAACAGAGCTGATTTTTTTTCCATCTTCTGAATCATCAGAGAGTTCAGCAACACTGAAAAGACAGAGTAACAAAAGGAGAAATAAATTTTTAAAACCTAGTCAATGACCTAACTTTCAAAAAGTTGCATCCCATAGCTGAAAAGAGTAAACATTTTAAAAAGAAAAAAATAAAAGATAAAAGGTAAAAAAAAGTAAATGCTCCTTATATTGTTAGTCTCAATAACAGAAAAAGGGGGAGGGGTGTGGAATTAATATAAAAATTTGTGAATAATATTGAATAATAGACTCCAAAACAAATCAAAAAATAAAAATAAGGAAACATTCTATTTTAAAACCTGAATGTGAGATTGTTATTAAGAATATATAGCCACACAATTTGAACTTGTCCATTCCTACCTCATAGTCATATTATTAAAGTATTCAGCTTTGTAGCACTCCAATAAAATAAGGAATTATGATTTCTTGTCTATTATCAGGGGAATCATAATGATATAGCAGTTTTGTGTGAATTAGGACTGCAGAATATGCCTTAAAATTAGAAAAAGAATGTATTTTAGTTCAGTTTTCAAAAGGACTGATTATTAATATGTTCTCTCCTAAGAGAACTAGTTATGACTAGAATTTCTTCACTTTGGCACATCTGTGGAGTTCTAATGATAGTTATTTCTTCATAAGCAAGGATAGACTCAAGCTCTTCATTATTTGCCCTGTACTCCCAACTCCTTTTACAAACTCTGACTCACCACTGTACCTTCAGTGATATTTTACAGTCCTAAATTGAGCAAATTCTATTTATTTCTATGAATACAGTCTCCAGTTCTGATAGGTATGTCCATATCAGATATTATCACCTTGGTGTTGGTGGTGTCAGTGATGCAAGGATGTGGTTTTGCATGATGGAAATAGCTCTTTAATCATTTATGGGAACCATGCAGTTCAACTGCTGACTGTATGACTACAATGGCTAAATGTAACAGCAGACTGTTGGAAAACAAGACTTCCTAAACACACTATGGAAAATTTGTGTCTGACAATCTCTTGAGGACTCCACTGCATTCATAGTGGACAGCCAGTCTCACCTAGGAAACTCTGAGCTAAAGTGCTTAGTTTTGGTAAGGTCTGATTAAACTAAGCTACTTTTGTAAAGAGGAGAATGTCTGCGGTAGATTCACAGAAAAAATGCCTGATGGGGAGCAAGAAGGAAGACCTTGCTGAATGTCTTACTTCAAACAAGTAGGCAGTTTTTCCTTCTTTCCCAGAGTGAATGGTTTAAAGTAATGAGGACCTAGGTGAAGACTTTTTCTTACCTCACCACCTCATTTTCTTAAATGGAGGTTTCATAATGTTTGCTTCAGTTTAGCTAGGAAATCTGTCCATCACTGACAAATTCATTTGCTTCTCCTGGGAAAGAGATGGGATCAGCCCCCAAAGACAAGTATGGGACTGAAGCTGGGGTGCAGTAGCCTAATGCTGCGAGGATATAGGGGAAGAAACATGAAGTCTGTGGGAACAGGAAAGAAAGGAAGACAAAATCAACCAAAAATACAGAGTAGGGATCACCCTTCCCTGTAGCCACATAGCCATAACAGCAGTTGTCTGAAATGAGGGAAGAAGGTTTTGCTCATCTCTGTTCTAGTCAAACACAGAAACAAAACTAAAGAATTCCTTGGGCATCTCCTGTTAAGGGGTTGCAGGTTTTTTCCACAGACGATTTAGCAAGCAGCTCTCAGTTAAAATTAATTTTGCGCTCACCTAAAACTTGAAATAAATATGCGCTGGGCTACTCTAAGATTGACGTGAGACAAAATGAGACATTCACTTTAAGAGCTCTGGGAGAATCACTGGCCTCAGCCTCTTGTGACCTGCAGTGCACTAAGGGTACTTGCTGACCATTAGTACCAGTCTCTTATCACCTCCTTTTTACCAGGCACTACTGTAGATTTAAGGACAATGAATAGTTTCTCCTTGCCTTGAGGTTTTCGGTGTTTTAATGTGTCATATCTTTCTTCCCCCCACCCCCCACCCCCCCAAGAAATAAAAACCTTTAGCTTGAAAATCTTTTCTCTTGGATTACATGCAGTTGGTGATGCCAAAAATAATACAACTTTTAGATTAACAATATTTTTCAAAGAGTGAATCAGATAACTGATATCTTCATTTAATAGCCTCTGTTAGCTACTTCTGCTTATGAGAGGACATAATTTGCCTCTCTCTCATTTTATTTTTGGGAAGTTTAGCAGTACAAAAATGCTCCCTTAGGATCACAAAGCAAAGTTGGAAACTAGAGATGCAGAAGGGGTATTTGTTAAAAAGTATATAATTGCAAGTGCCAGTTTTTCTATAAAAAGGAAGCTGAGAATCATGCTATGAATGTTCATTTGCAAAGTCTCAAGCTGTGACTGCGTAGCTGTGAATCTCATTCCGCTATTGTCAAAGCACCGCATTGGTAATTGGCAAGAATGGATGGCTGGCCACATACAAAGTAACAAAAGTTACAAGATCAGCAGCAACTAAATATACTTGCTTCTTCTCCAAAGTGTATAATCTCCTTTTGTTCTTTTTCCTCTGAGAGCTGCATGATAGGTGATGAAGGATGAAGTTGGGGAAAAAAGGGAAAGTGCAATCCCCGTGACTTAAAGCTGGAATCCAAGCCCTCTGCTTGTTTTCCCCTCCCCTCTGCCCTGGAGCTGTCCTTAGTGCTGCGAGAGGGGTCAAAGTGACAGCGGCATCCAGCGAGCATCCGTCAGGGTTACTCATCAAACCGCCAGGGACCACCAGGTGCCTGGATGCATTAAACCACACAGTTGTATCTGCAGCCAGTTCTCCCCAGGGGAATAGCATCGCCAGCTGGGAGAGGGAATGTGGAAGGAAGTTCTTATTAATATCATGTGTCACAGCAGGACGTAAAGTGACACGACACACAACGTGATGGAATGCAACTTGGTGTAGCACCAGCTAGCTAAGGGGTAGGAATTTCACCTCAGCAGCAAGCCAGACTGAAAATGTCTGCTATAAATTCCTGTAATGTAGGAAAGAAGCCGTAAAAAGATTGTGCCTCTTTTTCTGCAACAGCTGTGAATAATTTGACATTTAGGCAATAGTGTAATAAAAATAATAAATAATAATTTAGCCAGAGCCTGTTGGATCCTTTAATAGATGCAACACTTGAGCTGCTGGAGTCTCTCGAGCATTTCCAAAATGTTATCGGAAAACACAGGTAAAAGAAGATCCCATTGGTAGCTCTGAATGTCCCTTAATGATTCCCTATCCAGATAATTTGCTTAGACTCATCACCTTTACTATCATAAATCAAACCTTGATGTGATTTTAAGTCCCTTGGCTACCCACACAGAAAAGATATTGTATTAGATTGTTTTCTGTTGCCTTTTATCCTCTCCTGTTCCAAGAAGTTTGGTAAATATCAAGGCAAGTTTTGAAATTATAGGGAATTTGAAAGTGTTTGTGTTGGTTTTTTTTTTGTTTTGTCCTTTAGTTTGGTGGAGTATCTGAAGGAATATTTTCACTTTTGGTGGAGAAGGAGGAACTGATTTTGTGGTGTATGAAAACTGAGAGTTGAGTGGAGGCTTAAGATTTACAAAAATTATTTATCTGGGATAAAATGGGAAATTTTTAAATTCAATATCTGGTTATTTTACACAAAATTAACTTTTGGAGGCATGAGTCACTCCAGCTGTGGTTCCGGAACAGTAAATTGGGTGGTAGCACCATAACTGGGTGAGAGGAAAGTCACCACAAAAAGTTATGTAGAAGTACATCTCAGAATACCCCATCCTAAAGTGGGTGCTTCTAAAAGAAGTATGTAGTAGGAGTAATCAGAATATGAAAGAAGTTTCATTATTCAAGGAAATGTGCATATTTCAAAATTTGTTTTATTTTGAATGTACCAAAACCAAAACTAGTTTAAGCCATCAATGAATGAAAATTATATATCCATGCTCTGAAAACATTACTTTTTATCAAAGTTGAAATTCTGCACCTTTACTTTAGCCCTTCTAAACTCTAATATCACCAAAAAAAGGTATAGTGTAAAACAGTTTTCTCCTGATTGTTTTTCTTTCTGATAGAAAGCTAAACTAAACCAAACTAAAACACCCATGCAAATGGCTTAGGTTCCATTTTAATATCAGAACCACATCTCCCAGTGGATTACAAGCCCTTGTGACTCGCAGCATTGGTGTGGCCATATGGAGGGAAATAAGGAAAGAACAGGGACTTTTACTCAGGAAAGGGGCCAAGAGGTGTTTTGAAAAGGATTTCAGGAACAGGGAGACATGCAAGGAGCTGTAGAAAAGACTAAGGAAGCACTGATTAAAAGGGCTGTCATGGGGAAAGGACTAGAAATTGAAGTGATTGTTGTAGGCAGACTGGGAGGGATGCAAAAATGAAGCAGCAGATGGAAAAAATTGGGAAAGGCACTGGATTTAAAGAACAGTGGTATGGCATGATTCTGACAGGAATATTTGCTACAAATCGAAGTGTCAGGATCACAACAATTAGTTACTAAGGTGGTATGAAAACTCAATTTTTTCTTCAGTGTGGTGAGTGTCAGAATATTTTCAAAGACTTTAATTTTCAAGTTCTGTGATTCAACAGACTGTGTTTTGCTCATAAGGGGAATGGGTTAAACCTGAAGTTGAAAGGCAAGTCCAACGGAAAAAAATGGGACATTTGCCTTCATTCATCTGAACTGGAGGTAAATGAGCCATCTGGAACTAAGCAGAGAAAGATGAACAGCTTCTCTGAAGAGAATGTGGAAGTGACATTCACTCTGAGCACTGCTTTACAGTGCAGAACTCAGCTTGGCCAGAGGGGTCCTGTGAGGATAACAGCAGGTGAGGCAGAGATGTGGTGGATAAGTGTGACTGAGAGAGACATTGATAAATGTTTTCCAGGTTTAACAAAGTGAGCTTGAGCAGATGTGTTGCTCTCTGCCCAAGAAGGATGCTGTGGGGCAGAGCCCCTACCCGAGCAATGCACTCAGACAGTTGACCAAGAAATGTTGATTTGCTTTAGAAAGACTATTTTTCTTTGAAAAAACTACTTCTGTCTCTGCTCCCCATGAAGACCTAAATCCTCACTTCAGAGCAGCACGAGGCAGCTCTGTGAGGGCAAGAAAGGGGCACAGGGATCCAGGATTTACACATGGTGCAGCCCCAAATACCCACCCACAGTGTTTAGCAAATTCCAGCTTGCATCTGAATTTACAAGAATTCATGAGTCCATGCCTCAAGTCTTTCAAGGTACCAGGGACCTGCTCTAAGTATAAAAGGACTTCTCTGCACAACAAAAACACAGAGGCATCCTCCATGAGCCAAACAGGATGGAGATGGATGCAAACCTGCCCCTTACCCCTGAGCACATCCAGGGATGAAGCTGCGGTGTTCGGTGTTGTGCAGGCAATTTGAAGGGCTCTCAACAAACCCTGCTAAAAACACAGGCTCATTTATCCTATATGGATTAGCCATCCCTTTTTCCACCTCTGCAAAAGTCTGTTTAACTGGTTCATGACCTTCTTGGCAGCATTACAAGTCCTGAGAATGGTTTGGGAGGAAGTTCTGGGAGTATA
This sequence comes from Certhia americana, assembly GCA_018697195.1. Classification (NCBI taxonomy): domain Eukaryota; kingdom Metazoa; phylum Chordata; class Aves; order Passeriformes; family Certhiidae; genus Certhia; species Certhia americana. Next base: position 48,717,940 of record CM031858.1, read on the forward strand.
ACCTACATTACAGTTCATCACTGTCTCCTTCTTCCCTCATTTCTCCCTGCCAAACAAATGTTATTTCCTGAAGCCTTTCTGTTGCTTTTTGGTTTGATTTTCCAATAATTCCCCCTGCTTTGCACTGAACTCACCTATTCAAAGACAAAACCCCTGTATGTTTAAACAGTAATTACAGAAAAGGCCAGGGAACATGAACCTATACCCCCAGCAGCACAGTCTTAAATAGTTCTGTCCCAGATCCATAAGCACTGCACAGTCTATTTTGAACGGTCTCCTGATAATTTTGTGAGTTTTACAGGGCAACATAAGGTTAAGCAGGCCTTTAGTAGATCATGGTGAGTAAGTAGCAAGTAGTCACTGACAGACAGAAATGGCTGCATCTCTTCAGCACTAATATGCAGACACTGCAAAACACATCTCTTTTAAACAAGAAATATCAGTAAAGGAAAGTCAAACAGCATTTGGAAAGAGCTGGGAAACATATTGGGGGATTTTATTGCAATTCTTTGCTTATTATAGATGTGCATTTTTCTGTGCCGCCTAACTGCTGTCTGGGGCTGTTCTGGGAACTGCATAGAGCAAGACAAAGCTGAGGACCTGACAAATAGGCAAGCAGGCTGGCACAGAACATAGCAGTAACTAATCCTCTCCCTACTGCTGATCCCCCTGGACCAGCCACTTCTTTCATCATAGCCCCACAGTGATGCTTCATAGTGCATATCATACAGGGTAATCTGGTTGCATTGGCTTACCTCAGATACCCACTCTATCAAAGTCCATGGCAAAACTACACACATCTTCCTTTGTGTTACCCTGTAAGCAGTATCAGAACATAAGGAGGCAAATTAATTTCTTGAACTAAATTTTCACTTTCTCTTTCTTTAGTAAGTGCATGCATGTGGTTAATAATGTTTCCTTAGCCCTCTACCAGGACTTGGTCCTTTTCCATTTCCTTTAAAGCAGAAAATGTAAACTATTGGAGTTGGTTTCATTTCACTTTCAGAAAAGTGAAGCATGCTGCAACAAATATATGCAGTTGGACTTGTGCAGCTGGAACTCCCACACACACAGACCATTTCTCCTGGGAACTGAAACACTTTTACCATGTGTTGGGTGACAAAACACATTAGTATGCTCCTTATATAGAAACGCCATATACCACTGTGTTTTAAGCATAATTGGGTAGGAATGTTGTAACATGAGCTTTAGAAAGTTGGACTCAGTTGAGTGAGCATTAATCGTTCCCAAGGAAAGGACTGAGATGAGATTTGGCTTCTGTGTTATGTTCTACTGGATATGTAGCAGGCAGCTTGTATTTGCTTTGGGAAGCTTGGCATATTCCATTGCAAGTGATTTGATAGAGAAACACATGTATCCTGCATAAACATCAAGGAAATCTGTATTTAATGAAAGCAAAGCTGCATGCATACATACACAGAAGAAAAAAGAGGCAGCACTGCAACTGTACTCACAATCAGGCTGCAGGTGAGCTCTAAGACAGATAAGCACTCACCAGAAGTCATCTTCACCCCTTAAATTGACACGCCTAGATCCTTAACCTACTGGGGAAACAAGAGAAATGTTTCCTGTTTTATAGGGCAGTGGATGCAGGTGCCATTTGACAAGAAGATGTCCTGTGCTCCCATACATAACTCATGTAACAACCACATTGTTTTACAGGTTAGAGATAGAAGACTTGGAGGTAGACCTTTATGCTTGGATTGTGAGTTTTATTTCCATTTTTCTCACCTGGATTGGCCTTTTAAAAAATGAAACACTTAAATCCCAGTGTTTCTAATTGCAATAAAAACCTAACAGCATTAGTTTCTTGAGCCTAATCCTGCAGATGGCTCTGGAAGCAGCCTTGTTTAAATTCAGGACAACAGAATTACCAGAATGTGGAGCTGGGCTCTAAGCAGGTAAGGGGATGCTGGAAATTACTTGTGCAAGGAAATTGGCATTTACAAACCTTGACCTGTCCTGTGTGAAACGATGAGGCTTGTGAAAGCTAAATTGGTCTTCAAGGAATAGCACTAATATCAGTCCATCATTCCAGCTCTGCAATAACCAGACATGGAAGACTTAGTACCTTAATAGCTTGTTTACGGGTCAGCCTGGGCTCCTGTGCCCTGCACACATGGCCTCGGCCTGCAGCCCTGCAAGGAAACATCCCAGTCAGTTCAGTTTGCTTTTCCTACCTATAAAAGAGGTTTCTGGAGAGGCTTAAAAAAACTACAGCATCAGGAGAAAGAAGCAGAATGATTTTTGGAGCTGCCTTTCTAGAAATGCCTCTCCCTGCTGCCTGCATTCATGCTTTGACAGCAAAACTGCTCTGGAACCACTGATGTATTCTTGTCTTTTGTGAAGTGTCGGAAAGATCTGGGCATAAAATCCAGGACATGACTGTGCATTAAGCAGAACCATTTTCACCTCTCACCAGCCCTCTGTGCTGCAGCAGATTCTTTCTTCATCATTGCTTTAAGTCAAAGGTGAAACTCTTTAACTATTTCTCCTGACATTTGAGCTTAAAAGATTTTTCTTTTAACAGCTATTGCTATATATGCTTCACTTTTCTGTTTTGTTCCCTTTCTCCCAATTATTAGGAAAAGATTTGCCATGCCCACATTCACTTTATATTTCTGGCATTTTGGGATTTCAAACTTGAAAATATGTCTCAAATACCAGCATGAGCTTCAGACAATGAAATCATTAGCTTGAAAGAAAAAGCCTAAGCTGTCCATCAGCAGTAATGTTGACTAGGTGATAGAATGCATAGAGCTTGTTATTTTATCCAGGAAAGGTTTTGGTTTTTTTTTTTTAATGCAGGAAATAACTAGAATGGCATTTATTAAAAATATAAGAAAAGGGATTAATAAAATATAGTTTTTGCAGCATTCTGAGTATTGTGATGGGCCAGTGAAAGGTTTCCAGTGCTCTGATCAAGAATCATGTAAGGTGTTCAAAGTATAAAGGTAACATAGCTCAGGGCATATTTGTGCAAGAAAGTATTTAGTTTGGAGATAGTTTTTCTGAAAGTCTGGTTGGTGTTATAATTGCTTCAAACTTCTAATTATTTTATAGCTTAAGTGAAATTACTTCTTCAGAGGAAAATATTGGTTCCTTTTACATCTAATCTGTGGTGTAATTTAAGAACAGGTAAAATTGAGAATCAAATAAAATTTAACATAATTAGATTCGGATCCACAGTATTCAAACTTAACTTTTTATATCTGAGCAATTTCATTATCTGCATTGGATAATGCATTGGATAAGACAGCAGTGCTGTCTTAGCTGTGTTCTTTGTTACCTACCACCATATACTACTATTCCACATCAAAACAGATGATTAATATTATATTATGAAAAAGGAAAAAAGCTTTATTTTTATGCAATTAAAAAAAAGTCTGAAATAATAAAAATGCTCCTGACTTTTCTCTAGATATAAGTCTATATACAATTGCTATGGTGTACAAGAGCATCTCAATCTGTGCTGCTGCAGTAAAGGACAATCGGAGCAGTGATTTGCCTTCTTGTCTAAGGTTAGAGACAATTGTGATTACCTCATCCTCCTTCATTTCATATAATTCTCCTTCAGGATAAGAAGCAGGGAGGGCTGGCATACCTATTGCTCAAAACAGACAGATGTCTCTGCTATTATTACAAGCTTAATCATAATTCAGTTCCTCACAGTGAGAATGTGTCTTATGCTGAATCTATTGTAGCTGTAGATACATTGAAAGAAAGCAGGAAAAAAATATTACCTATGTTTTGTAGATCAGTTGGTGTCAGTAAATATCCAGATTTTTTTACATATAACTGAGCCAATTTAATTTATGTTTATATTAAATGCCAGAAGCAAAGGACATTCTAAGTGCAAAATATTGCAGACTGTGGAAAAAAAAGTGACTCGGCTGTATGGTCAATTTCCTCAAGTCACTCATTATTAGTCCTGTGCTCCTTGTGACCTTTCCTAGCCCTCTCCTGAGCAGAGATGTGACTGCAACAGGAGGTCAGATGCTTCTTCATTACTCTCAGTCTCCACTCGAATGCTTATTTTTGGCTGTAGAGTGAATCACTTTGGGAGGGTAGAATTGTTATGTTAGAAAGCAATCATTAGGGAAAAATTAGGTAGGCTACACCACCGTGTAGGGTGTAAGGATTTGGATTAATATAGTACAGTCTCTCGGCAGCTGAGATGGGGTATCTGCTTTTAAAATTTGCCTGCTGCAGATTTTTAAAGCTTTGGTAACAAAATCTCAGGTACAGGAGAGCAGAGGATGCTTCATGGGGATATAATGGTCTTTTGAGAAATGTGCTGAGGGGATACGGTCCCCTTTAAAAGAAATTTTTACCAACATATGCTCACATTTCATATGCCACCACCCGACTATTTTGGATATGACTGTGCAGGATAGAAAACTGTGCTTTATAGTCATACACAGAGACATACAAACATGGTAGGTGGGCTGGGATAATTGCCCTCCTTCCTGAACAGTGATGTCTCTTACTGCCTGGAACAGCCAGCCATGCTCACTGCTGCTCTTCTGTGTGTGCACATGAAGCCCTTTGTGATAAAGACTCTCTTTTTTTGTTCTTCTGCATAGCAGCCAGCCCTCTGCTAGGATGTGAGGTGATGCAAAGCCTTATGTTTTCTAGATCTGGTGGGAATAGATCCACAGCCTTGGTGAAATCACACGCAGGTCTGAGTTGTTGAAATGCTGAATTATGGATGAATTATTGCAAGACAAGAAGGGAAAGCATTGCAGATCATCTGGGACAGGCTGTGACTGGCATGAAGCCACTGGATTTGTAAACTGGATAGAGTCCACAGACTGGAGGAATATCCTCCTGATGCTAGGCATTCAGGCAGAAAGCTTTAAAGCAACTTAGTGAAAACAGTGAATGACACCATCAAATAACTCTTAAGATTTACCAAAAACATTTGTCATTTTTAGAATAAAGAGATTTGTGCATTAATGGCCAAAGCAAGTGAACTATTGCTGCCATCCTGCCCTTCCCTTTTCTAACTGCATTCATCTTCTTTGTCTTCTACTTAACTAGAGTCCACAATTACGTCTTCCTGTTAAAATGGGAATAAGATAGAAGTTCCAGTGAATTTAGCAGATGTTTAGAAAGAACTTTGGAACAAGAAGCACGCTCAGTGTTTTGAAAGAACTGCAAACAAATTTATCCTGGCACATAACCCCAGCTGCTTTCCACTGAGAAATGGTCACTTTCCTGTCATCCTTCTGGCATTTTTCAAGGTAATGCTTGCAAAGGATAACTACTAAATTCACCTCAGTTTTATAAAGCTTAACTGTGTACCTTGGTACTACTCCTCCCTAAAGGTCTGTATGGTAGCTTTATACTGACTATGAAAGGAAAAGTCACTTAAGGCAAACTGCATAGGGAGCAACAGAATAAAATGCACATATATGGCTTAGCTGCATTTTTTTACCATTATCATCTCTTGTTGCTATGGAGAGACAGATTCTATATATGTGCCAGAAAAATCAGGTTATTCAGTTCCAACCTACCAACTATTGCAGAGATTTCAAAAATGAGTAGCAGAAGTTTCTCTCCTAAATGGGGGGTTTTGAAGGACACAGGACATTTATCTCCATTTGTCAATTAAAGGTTTGTTCAGTCATTTGAAACCACAAGATTTTTGGCACACCTAACGTAATTAACTCCGCCTGGAATAATTATAATGAAGTCAATACAACACAGAACTCTCACATTTATGAAATAATGTAGCTATTGTAGAGTTGATTTTTTTTTTTTTTTTTTAATTTGATAACATATTTCAGCAGATGCCAAATGTTAGAGCTTTTCTTTTCTCTCTCGGCACTGTTTAAGCAAACAAAAACAAAAAAGAAAAACATATAAACTATAAAAAGGCAACGTTGAATATTACCATGGAGAAAAACAAAAAGCAGTAAAAGACTGCCTAAGAAAAGTAAGTCAGTGTATTAAGAAGCCACTGATCACATCCACTGATCTGATGAAATTTCATGTGGCATTTCTTAAAATGTGGGTTTCAGACTTAAGGTTCATATTTTCAAACTTCTTTCATCTCTTTAGAATAGAAGAGGTTATTTCAGGGTTGAAAAAAAACAGTTCTTCAAAGAGATACACAGTTCAGAAATAAAAAATAAATTTAAAAACCCACTAAGTGTTATTAGCCCCTCAAGAGTTAGGGTAGCTGGCAATCTTCCTGCCACAATAGCTGTTAAAGATGAAGCACCTGGCAAATAGCATCAACAGAAACAAAATATGGCATTAACACAGATCCAGTGTGGAGTATTCCCTGGATTTCATGAAGTTGGCAAGAAATAGATTCAGGTGCACTGGAGTTTGTGGAGAGAACAGACCGCCAGAAGCACACGGCTGTTTTGTAGGCAGTGTCAATTTAAAAGATTATAGCAAAAGCAAATAATAGCACATTCTACCTTGTTCACTGCCTCAACTATAAAATGAGGATTTATTCTTAACCGCATTTTCCTTTATCAATACAGCTCTGATTTGGGATCTGTTAGGAAAATGCTTTTAACAAGGGGCACAAGGAATGTGATTCAGCATTTCAGCAAGCAGCACGGTGGTCTAATCTCCTGTGAGAGTCCAGCCCCAAGAACAAAGCCACCCAGTTCACAGCCTTCTGTTTTCCAAACCTGCATCTTGTGATCCCATCTGCTATCAGCCTGAGACACACCATAAGCTTGCTAAAAGCTCATGATGGCCCAATAAACATACCTAGAGCTGTCTAAAATGCAGAAAAAATCCTACCAAGCACATAACTGTTCATTGAACATAAAGGAGCTCAGCTACCTGCATCATATCCACCAAGGTTCCACCAAGATCCTTGGAAGACTGAGTGGCTGAGGTGAAGCACTGCTGTTGCACAGGATAGTTGAAATACCCACAGCAGTTCCATGCTTATCAGAACTAAAATTCACCTTTTTTTTTCCTCATATTTTGTCTTAATCTCACTCCTCATTTTCTCCAGAGCAAACACCCCTCCTGGGGAAGAGGTGGTATCACCAGCAGAAAGCAGGCAGCAATTGACAGCAAAGGAAACTGTGCTCATTCCTATTTTCCAGAAAAGATGGCCATCACCATTTTGGTTAATACCAAGGCTGAACCAAGACATTTAGATAAAAAAGCTTGATTTGGAACAAAGACAGACCTGAAACCAGATGCAGGAACCTGAAGTATGCTCTTGATAGACATCAGATTAAAAACCTATATTTTCCTTACCAGGTTATCTGACTGACTACTGAGTTAAATATACCTGTTGTTTTCTGACATTCATGTGAGCTGTCAGACAAGTATTTCAGTAGAATTACTAGCTCAATATTCAAAGGTGCTTTACCATAGTGTGCATCTGAGTGCATACTTGAATTCTAAACAGGTAAGCATTTAATAAAAAAAATCCCCACCATAAGAAGTAGAATGACAGCAATCAAAAAAACAAGAATAAAATCCCCAAGCTGTCCTCATAAATCCCCTCAAGTTCTATAATGACTTGGTGGGCGATCAGTGGTTACGTGACATGCATTTGACAGCTCAATCTAGTTCCTGCTGGACCACACTACTTCAAGTAGATTTCCACTCCCTCCACAACTGTGGCTTCCCATCTTTGTGCAACTGCAGCGACTCCTGCACTCCCAGCTCCCCCCGCAGAGCATCTGTCTAGATCCCTGCGCCACAATCCAGAGGTCTGCAGTCCTCTGACCTCCAGGGAGCTTCAGGCCCACAGCACTATAAGGATTACTTGAAGGCAGGGGGAACAGGGCATTATAGCTGCCCTCCTCTGGAGATACCTCCACAGAACGAGAGAGTCCCACAATGGGAAATAAAGCACAAATGCAGAGCGTACAGAAAAGACTGTCTAGCTCGGACAGAAATTATGGGCTTGATTCAGGAATCAGTGGGTAAAATTCTATGCTTTGTGTTATGCAGGAGCTCAGGCAAGATAAATGTTTCCATCTGGCCCTTTTATCTGTGAGTCTGCAATTGGGCACTTTGCTGGTAATACAGAACACTCCTGTAACAAAATCTCAAGATCTCTCTTCCTTTTGGAAGAGAAGTCTTGTACAAGAGCAAAGGCATCCTAGAATTACCAGAGGACGCAATTTCATGGGAAAAAGAAAAGACTAAATCAAGAGTATGTATGATATTTCCCATGGGAATTCCCCCATCCCATACCCTGCTTCCACCGTGTTTATCCAAGGCATAATTAGAGGAAGTGATACATATCTCCACGGGAACCCAATGACTCTGAAGATCAGAACCTTTTGTATGATAACGTTTTTGTATTTTGTATGAGAATTTTGTGCACTAAAAGTTAATTTTTCATTACCCAGTGGGAAAGGAGCACTAGCTATAAAATTCTTCTGTGGATGTGGTTGAGGTTGAGAGAGAAACATATTATAAAGCCTTTGAAGTATGTGAACACATCTCTTCAACAAACCCATTTACACTTGTTCCAGTGTGCAAAAGTAATCAATTGTACTATAGGGCCTGAAGATCCCCTTGAGATGTGGCTGACTGAGAAAATACACATCTTTATACATGCTCTGTTTTTTAGATCTAGGGGATCTAAAAATCAAAACCCACTGTGTAATTCTGTGTCTAATTTCAGAACATATTGGGTCCACATCCATCAGGCAAAGCATTGTGGAATTCCTCACACCCACCACACATTAAAGAACACTCCAATCTCAGGGACTCACTGGGGTCAGTGGCTATTGAGAATCCAGTTGATAATTGCAATTCGATTTGCAATTTAACGATTGGGGTAGCAATTGATAGCTGTATGACTACTCTTTTTATTGCTTCTGCTATTTCAGTCTTTTCTCCTACTATCCACTATCTTCACCCCTGCCCCATGGACAACCCATGTGAACTGGGGAAAAGTTCCTGAAAAACAGCATTTGAGCCACGGCGTGGCATAAGGACATGAAGATCACAGTTGTCTGTCTCAAGTATTGTTGCCACAGAAGGACTCTGCCATGAGAGATGCACAGAATGGAGCAACAGAATGGCACTGGCTCCAAGCTTGGCAAGGTCTGGCACATTCTGGGAAATGCATACAGGCAAGGATTCCCGCTGTGGCAAATTATGTGGGACGGCAACTGCTCATATGCATATCACTGGTCAAACAAAGATCACCCCATGTTTTTGTCCAAGTGTCATCTCAATCCTAGTGGGTGGTTAACAAAGCTGGGGGAGAAGAATGTATCACTGAAAATGGACATAAAGAATCTGACAGGAAAGCCAACTCAGCAACTGTGCTGAAGTCATCTTGGGCTGGATAAATGGTGACTCTGGCGCCAACTCACAAGCCACCCACTCAAAAGCAGAGAAAGACTGAGCATTGGCCTAAACAGCATTATAAGCAAAGATTAAAGCATTTAACCAATAGAGTAATAGAACTGTGTAGCCAAGGAGCATTAATTCCTTTGTTTGTGAAAATGTATGTGTAATGAAAATTATTGAAAAATCTCAGGACTTCCTCCACCAAGAGCCCAAGGTGAAGAAGGGCTAACAGGAGGCCACTGGGGTCATGGGTGGAGACTTTCTCTCTCCCTCTACTCCTTTCTATTTTTTTTCTCTCTCTACCTCGCATTCACTGTTAAATAAAATTTGTACTATTGACTTAGGAATATGGTCTCATTTGCACCTTAATTTGGGCAAAGGTATCTCTCAATAATCAGATGTTAACACTTTCTCTGGGCTGCACACCCCAACAAGTGACTAGTGATTGAGCCATAGGATGGAAGACTTTCTGAAAAATCCAACCTGGTTGCTTGAAAGGAGCTCCCCAGTCTGCAAAGCACATGCAACATGGCTCGATAAACCCAGAATGACCACAACATGCTCAGTTACAACATGCTCAGTTTTACATCTCCCTTCTCTGACACAAAGCACTACTGAATACTTTGGGCGAGAAAAGTGGCTGTACTGCATCTATGTTTCTCTTACAGGCCTGATTAACACCTTTACAATACACAAACTAGTTTCACAGCTGCACCTTGAGCAAGTCAGAAATGTGGCCATATTTCTCTCTGTTTGGCCTTGGCTCCCTCCTGACAACCAGCTCACAGAGCACTGAAAGAGATGTTGCCAAGGGAAGAGAGCAGCAGCAGTAATGTGGAAGAGAAGTCATCTGCTCTTCCTCACTGTCAAAGGAGGAACTGCAAGCATGAAGCTCTGGAAAGGAGGTTGTTTGCTCCACTCCAATCCTAAATGCATTTTCAGACATGGCCACATTAAACTTCCCTGGAAGTAATGTGCTGAAATCAGGCAGAGTAAAGGAGGAATTACAGTTGATGGGAGCATGAAAAGTAGAGGAAAAAAAGACAGTGTTTCTTTCATTGAAGCGTAAGTCAGTCTTTCAGATATACAAGCAGTATCATAAAAATTCACTATGAATATTATTTATATACACCACACAAACTTGACTAATGCTCCTTCAGAAAAGGAAAAAAAACCCAGAATAAACAAACAAACAAACAAACAAAATTTCACCCCTGTGGAGCTTTCATGTCCTCTGATCTCTCCTATGGTCAAACTGCTTGACCCTTCTCTACAGAAAAGAAATCACAGCTTTGACAAGAACAAGACTATTCTGAGATCAGGAATAGCCTGGAGCTTACTTCAACAATGTATTTATACAAGACGTGCTTAAGAAATGGCTGCCATGGCTAACAAAAATGTGCAACATTTCTGCAATCTTCTGTAATATCTCTTCACTTAGGCACTTGCACTCCTGTCCTCTGTGGAAGTCCAGCCCCATGCCATTGAAGTACACTACATTATTCAGCAATCAAAAAACAGAGGGGGTAAGAGTAACAATGTTATTGCTTCCAATGCTGTGTCAGATCACCACATTAAAAGAAAAAATCACTGTAATATGACCAGGAGTGCGGACAGGAAAAAATCGTGTCCAAAATTATGATAGAAAGATCAACCTAGCCTGGTAGAAGCACTCAGGAATAAACCAGAAGCCTCCTTTGTCATTAAGGTGCATTTCAGAGCAGAAATTAATTAGCAGGAGGCTTTCAGAAAGGAATTGAATCCTTTATTGGCAGTTCTCAATGTGAAAGCTCTGTCACCGTGGCTGAGAAAGTGACTCAGAAATGAAAATGAGAAAGAGACAGAGACACAATATCTTGCTTCCTCTCCAACACTAACCCACCAAGCCATTCAGCCAACAAATTCTGCTTTTAAATGCTATTGGTCACATACCATTATGAAACTAATATCATGTCATATTACTCCAAGCTGTGTCCTGTTGTACACCTAAGTGACAGAGCATGTCTTAATGTAATGTGGAGTGGAACAAATATGGGAAAAAAAGATACAGATTTTATGGGTAGCATGGCTGCTATCGATTTGCAGACTGATTATCCAAACTGATTTGTATTTTTATTTTTAATACGATTACATTTCCTGCTACCTTCACCCTCCTCCACATTTTTCCCTTACAGCTCAGATGCTTTTTTCACTAAATTCACCGAACAGATGCAAAAGTTGATATTTCTCTGCCTACATTTTTCTTGCAAAAACCCTGCAACCTTGTACTTAATGAGGAGTACTTTTAATAGACAGATAGAGAGGTTAAATTGGCTAACAGAGAAAAGAGAATTGAATAAGAAAAATATCAGGTTTCCACAGAAACAGAGATATATCCTATAATATTCTTGCCTTTATGCATTAATTTATTTATTTCAGCCATATCTGTTTCTAAGCAATAGGTTACAATAATGTCCAGGAATTCAGAATTGAGAAAACTCTGCTTTTAATAGGGGTCCAGATCTTCAGCTGCTATAAATCAGAACAGCTTTGCTGAAGTCAGCATTGCTAATGGCATCAGCATGATTTATACCACTTAAGGATTTGGCCCAAGTGTTCCACCGAGAAATTAAATGTACAAATAAATAAGTCAGAAGGTTTACACAAAAAGGAAACTACAAAAAACCACCACATGGGGGTTTGTACATAGATGCCCTCCTTTGTGATGGCTTTTCAGAAAAGAAAGTTTTTATGTAGGTCCTCTGCTTCTACCAGGAGAGCAAGGGAAGGTGCACACCTCAGCCTGCAAGTAGAAAGGCAGACGGCAGGTCTAATGAGCCACACAAAGGATAGCACAGGGTTCATTTGGTTTACACCTTCATTTTCCATCCTGACCCTAAAACTCTTCTGAAGATGAAGAAGAATATGTTCTTAGAATTTTAAATGTATGTAGACAGAAGTGATTTTCAGTTATTCATTAATTATTCAGCTGCACATGTAATTCTCTCCAAACATTTCATGTTGTGGTAAGGAATTTCAAGAGGAACAATGTGTTGGTGTTTTACCTGGAACTCAGTGCAACACTGCATTTGGCAGATGAACTCAGAAGAGACTTTGGAAACTGCAGCACTGTTGTGCCAACTAGTTCAGTGGCATTTTAAATTTCCTCTTACAAAACTAAAATAAAAACAAAATTCAGTTTTGCTAGAATTAAAGAGAGATAAAATCTGACACCAAAACTGTTTCCCACTGCCCACATTTGCAGCTGTGAAATGGATCTCCATGTGGAGTTTTTCCAGCTGAACATTTTTTTCCTAATAAACTGAAACTTAAGCCCAGATCTGCTGAAAAAATCGATTTTTGAAGCTTTTAAAACCTAGCTCCACATCTAAATCATCTAGTTCTGGCCTTTCTCCTGAGTTTGTGTGAACTGTTTTACCATCTAGTCACCATCCCTAGAAGTATTCAAGAAACAGCTGGACTGGCATTTAGTGTTATGGCCTAATTGATAAGGTGATGATTGGTCAAAGTCTCAATGGTCTTGAAGGTCTTTTCCAGCCTAAATAACTCTGTAATTCTATGAAAAGGAGAAAAATAATTTCTTGCAGCTCCATAAAACAGTAACACATCCAGGTAAAAATATACGTCTTTTGTTTTCACTTCAGGGATCTCTCTTCTGGAGTGCCACAACTCCCACCACTTTAGTGATTGCCACCTTTCAAGGACACCATTGCACCACTGCAGAAAAGACCTCAGAACTCAATTATGCGTTTAACTCCAACTGTAAAAGAGCTGACAGCTCACACCATCAGTCAGCCTGACCCCTCAATATGTTTTGCCGAGCCTGACCACAGTGGAAGGCCAGCAGAGTCATTCCTGCACTCCCAATGCACTGCCCACCCCAACTCCTCCAGCAGGGCCCAGCCTTGCTCCCCTCACTACCCAGCAGGCCAGCTGCCAGCACCCTTCATTTGAACAAGCCCCGCTGCAGATCTCAAGTTCATTCATTCATTTTAGTGTTTCCCTCTGATGAGAAGGCATTTCTCACACGTGGCAATGAAGGAGGTGTCCACCAGGGAGGCCAGAGCAGCCAGGCAGAGGAGGCACAATGGGGAGACACCTTGCCTAGAAATCAAAGAACTTGTGGGCACTCTGTAAACCACCACCTCAGCCACACACAGGCAGGACTCAACTTTTTTTTTCTGGCCACTTCCTCCCTGTGATCAAAGGCGATGAAGAATTGCCTTCAGCAGAAGAGGCGTGTGAAGGGCCTCCTATCGACTGTCTGCCTCAGCTACTGTCTCCTGTTCTGTGTTTCATCACCTCAGGGGGGAGAGAGGGAGACAAGAGACAGAGAAAAACCTGAGGAAAGCCTTCCCATATCATTGTCTCATTAAAAGTTTGGATTGTCATTGTAAAGCTGCAAACTCTTTAAAAAAAAAAAACCTGATAATATTCAACAGCAGGAGTAAAAAAATTTTACAAAAGAATATCAATATTAAAAAAAAATATGTTTTATCCCAAGTCACACAGAATTATTCTGGTTGCACAACAATAGTTTTCCTTTGATCGAAGTCTTACCTGATTTCTATTTTACTTCAACTCTATGCAGTAATACCTTGCTACTGTACTAAAACTTTTATCCAGGTCCATTCCGTAACAGTCTTACCATCAATGTCTCACAATAAGCCACAACAAATTTCTGGATTACCCCAAGTTCTCCTAAAAGTCAAGGAAACACAAAAATTAATTTTATTATTATTGTCACCTGAGATTTTTTTCCTTAATTTTATTTTTCAGATTTCTCTGTCTATAGGGCCACAATAATTACAATAATCTTTGCTCATTGTGCATGTGATTATATTTTTAGTAGCTGTACCTTCCTAAATGCTGACAAATCTATTCTGTATTATGACACTTTTCATATGTATTATCAAACCTAAATTCCTACAGCAATTAAGGAATTAGAAACAAAAATAATTTTTCAATTGTTAGAAATGTAAGTACATGCTTTTTTGTCAATGAAAGCAAGTAAACCTCTGAAAGGGCTGTAAACCTCTCTGAAGAAACTGTTTCTCAAATTTATAGTATCAAAATACTACTTTTCAGAATCTCTGTTGATATGATAGTGCACATCATTCTCCTCCTTAGAATCAATATTTTGATTATTTTGTGGGTTACAACTGATGTGCAGTCATCATGAGTCACTAAACACGTGTTGCTTATTCTTGTTTCTGAGATAGTTTGAGTTCAATTTCCACATGGTGCTCTTTGGTCACTTTACATAGGAACTCTTGTACAGAATTGAAAACTTTTCTCTTTAATGTGCTTATTTTTCTCGCAATTTTTGTTCAAGGATTTATTTAGGCTGGACTTTATTGACCTGTTAAAAAAAAAAAAGTGCTACTAGGTGTGGGTCTTGCTGCTATGTTCTTGAAAAACTGTTTGTCTTAGATAACTTTGTGTCTCTCAGCAGTTTTTATTGATATCTCCTGGTAAACTTTAAAAGTTACATCAGTTCTGCCAGATTTTCTTCATCTCCACACAGTGCTGGCAACCAGGCATGGTCCATAAGCTGTGAAAATGCTCTGGTATTACCATTTATTCGCTGCAGCAGTCTCATCCCAACCACATGGCAAGAAGGCACTTTCAGAAGCACTTGCAGTCTGTACCTTGTCTCTCTTTCCTTGTGTGGTTTCTGTATGGTCTCACTGAACCACACTAATGCCCAGAGGACAGATCCTATTGAACACTTTTCTCCATCTTTGAGCAACAACATTTACCAAAATGTGTTGCATAAGTTCATTTTCAGGATGTGTTCTGCATAAGTTCATTTTCTAAGATTCCATCAGCTATTTTTGCTCCCATAATGGCCATCTGGTCTTATGTCATTGAGGAAGCATCAGTTTCAAAAGCATTGCTCTGTTGTTCTTGAAATCACCATGCACTCACTGCCTTATCTTTATTGCTCTCAGAAGATCATCAATATCTCCCCGCTGGACTTGCTCTCCAGCAGTCAAATAAGTACATTATACCTATTCAGTTCTTTCCAGGTCTAACCAGCAGTTCTCAAGCAGATCCAAAGATTTTTCTAGATATCTTTGGTTGGTATTTCTAGAGAGCTAGAAATCTGCTGGAATAAGAAATCATTCCTTTTATCATGTCTATTTTGTCATACAATGCTTCATTGCTCAGCAGCAAAGTAGCACCTTCTGACAATTCCAGTTCAAGAATAAATTCTTTTGTAACACTTAAAATAAGTCTGTATGTGGTGTTTTACCAGTTCCTAATACTTTTTTTAACAATTATACTTCTCTTCGAACAGAATGTCTACCATTTTTGTTCTGCATGTGGGTATTTGGGAAGCTTTCTAATATAGATATGGTTTTCTTATGGTATAGAAATTCAATTTATCCCTCACAAAACAGGCTCACAAAAGAGAATTCTGTCCCATTCCCTTGCTTTAATGTCCAAAATAATCCCATCATAATTGGACTTTACCAATATCAGAAAGACAAAATTCTTGCACATTCCACTTACCAGCATTTTCCAGGTAGCCATGCTTTTAGGTGGCAGAGTTATACTCCAAGAACATAGTTGATTTGTGAAAATCATTCATTACAGCAAACTCCATTGAAATGCATTTGGCATGTATCATCACAAACATTAGAGATTTATGTGCTTCTATTCCAAGTGGGCAGATTTCAAATCTGGAAAGTGACAATGGCACTGGGCAGGTTTCAGAAGGCCAGTCTGTAAATTCGTGCTCTGCAGTGGCACTGCATTGGCACTGCATTGGCACATGTATCTTCTGAAGTTGTAAAAATCATTCAATTTCTTCCATATGAATTTGGAAAAATGTCCACCAGCTCCCTCTTATTCTCTGCTTATCTCCATAGATGTGACATTTTTTCTTCAAACCCCCAACAAAACACTGTGTGTATCGTAAGCTGCACAAGAATTTAGCAGCTCAAGTAAATAAAAACAGTCACAGCAGATGTACAAATGAAATGATATCCAGCTTCATTTCACCAACCATCCTGGAAAAGCAACCCATGCAGAAAGGTTATTGCACACAAAAAGACTGAGTTACATAGATAAATCTGTTTGATTCAGAATTAGCAAGCGTTATCAAGCTGGTTAAGCACTGCTCGGTAAACACAGTTGGTCAAGTGCCTGGAGCCGTCAATTTTCCCACCATGCACAGTGGGATCAAGACAGAGAACAGAAATGGAAAGGTATAGGTTCTTCTTTTCACCCAGAATTATGTGATTACTCTTCTATTCCTCCTGTGCAGATGCTTGGAAAGTACAGAAGGGCAAGCTCTCACATATTGAATAGGCAAGAACAAATTATTTGATTTCTTTAAAGGGTGTAAAGGCCTTCTCAAAATAGGGGATTCTTTGGGATTTTTTCCTGACTGCTATTTATTGTCTTCCAGAATAAAAATGCAGGCTAGGCTCTGTTTTGGTACTAGAATAAAGAAACTTGAAATAAAACTAATTAAATTGAAATACAAACACCCTCTTCAATACTTAATGCTGTGGAACAGACCCAGTTTAAAGTACAATCACATTCACCTTTCCTGAGGGCCCTCATGTGGATGGATGAGCTTTGCACTGACTTAGCCAGTTCAGATCTTGCTTGTCTGGAATTGTTGAAAAAATTTTGCAAACAACCAAAGCACACTGAAACTTGATCTCAATAACCTGATAACCACAGGTGTAAGTCAACATGGCAACCCATCCACCATTATCTCAGCCTTCAATGGCTGCATCTCTACAAACACAGGACCAGGCTCAGAGGTAATTAGTCGTGTGGCTCACCATGAGTTCTTTATGAATTAAATTATACATATGGTGACTATATATTTTCTTTCAGTTGCTACTTGCGTGCTTTCTACAACTCAAGGATAATTTTTCCAGAACTTTATCCTTCAGATTACTGGATTATCTTCTACTCTCCTGAGCTGTGGCTTCCGCTATTGTCAACTAGGTATGCTCTTTCCATGCACAGGATGGTTTTCAATAAGGATTTTTTCTTTGGTCCTTCTCTCATTTAACCCCCTGATGATACCTAAAGTGTCTAGTTTGCACTCCGCATTCCTCCACTTTTGACCCATTATTTTAGGAAAATTTCTTGAAGTCCTCCATATGCCATCAAAGAATCATTGAATGGTTTTGGGTTTAAGTAACCTTAAAGATTATCTAGTTCCAACATCCCTGCCATGAGCAGGGGCACCTTCCACGAGACTAAGAGTCCTATCCAGCCTGGCCTTAAACACTGCTATGGATGGACATCCCCTCTAAAGAGAATTAATTCTTTTTAGAGGAAAACAGCTTCCTGGTTTTCTCTTGGTAACTTGAGTTCAGCCAAATCCAAAGTTTTATTGTGCTTTTTATCTTTCTTTGCAAATGGGTTGTGATTTTCCCTTAGTAGCCCATTCATTAAGTGTCTGTCAAAGCTGGTGTATCTCTCTTGGCTCAGAGATGGCCATGAGCCAGGTCCAGGCTCATGCAGATTATGAAACATGTGAGTCACTGTCCTGCCAGGCAGCATGACAAAACCTCTATTAACACATCTTGTTAATACACACAGGACCCTCTCCCAGGTTTTCCTTTGCTATCCTAATATGTCACTCTGTCTTTTATTCCTCACTGCTTCCTCTTCCTGCCCTAGGGAAATATCTTAGTCTGACAACTCCTATAACTATTTAATATCCTCGACCTTTCATTTGAAGATTTTGGTAAAAGAGTTAGGTATCACCACTCACTCCAACTAGAGCTCTTTTCTGGCAGTCCTCAGGGAATGTGATCACTCAGGATCTGTCCAAGATTCACAGATATTAGGCTCCTCCCATTGCCATTATCCTTTTTATTGTTGTGAAATACTTCAACCATCTTGAAGCCACAGCAACTGACAGACTGGATAAATTTATGCAGTTTTCCTTGGAACTCTGGGGCAGAGCTGCACAGATGTACCCACTACATGAGCAGTCCCCCACTGCCATTTTTTTAGTTTGAGCCTTGTTCTCTTGAGCCTCAATCCATGGACTTCAGCTCTCCCACAAAAAATACACAATCAATTCTTACAGGCTTTATTCAGTGCCTTTCAAGATTTTGCCATGTCTTTTCTAGACTGAAGAGTCCTAGTTTATTTAGTCATCTTTGCCCACCCCCACTGCCTTTGAATCCTTCCACTACATTCTTCCTGAGACAAGGACATGAGAAATGCATGTGGTATTAAAGATAGGAGGCAACCAAGGTTATTTTCTGCTTTGTTCTTTAATGTTTTCTTGGCAATTACTAACATTTTAATTGGTTTTCCACAAAAAGAAATTGCTTATGAATTGAAGGATCTGTCAAAACTCCAAGATCTTGATCCTGGGGGCCACAGTTAGCTCAGAATCCATAAGCATATAACCTGATGCTGTTTTTTTTTCCTTATATACACATCTGTCCACAGCCCGCAGTGACAGAACTACAGCAGAAGTAATGTGGAAGTCACTGCACTTCCAACTCTCCATTTCTCCAGTGTGCACTTACAGCATCCTAAAAAGGGCCAGAAGCGGGGAGTAATGCTCTCTAGCTCCAGCTGCAGAGTAAAACAAATGGACTGAATCCAACCATGGATTTACAGTAAAATGGTGTGAGGCCACAGACTTGAGTATCAGGACAATTCACATCACATCTCCTTCTCTATCAGATGAGACAAGAGTGAGCACATTCCACCCACATGCCACCACTGCCACAGAGTTCACCAATTCCTGTATGGAAGATATAAAACAAACACATCAAAGACAACACTTTGACTCAAGAAGATCTTAAAGTCTTAGGAGACAAAGAAAGGAAAGAAAAAGAACATGGAGTGAAGTGACCTTACAAGGATTAACAGCAAGCCAGAGCAAAACCAGAAGAGGCAGCTCCACCCCTAAGCCATATAAGAGTCATTTTTGCTGCCTACTCTAACTAAAACAGAATAAAATATTAGAGGAACTTGACCCACCACTTGTTCTTCTAAAACCAAAAAATTTAAACTGGTAAGTAAAAAGAAAAGTTTTCTACAGAGAGGTTTCTTTTCTGTTCTTGTCACTCAAGCCTCCAGCCAAAGTCACCCAGAGGCAATCTCTGCTCTCATGTTCTGCCAAAGGATTGTCCAACACACACCAAAACCACAGACCTGGAAAATGAATGGAAACTTTGCCTATAGGCAATAGGAGTGAGACTAGAAAATTTGGGAAAGAAATAAATTTATAAATATTTGAGATACTCTTTTAATGTTTTTTTTTTTTTTGTTTGTTTTCATTTTTCACTCCTCACTCTTCTCTCGTCCCCTTCCTATTCTCCCCCACTTTAGCTAGGCACCCATGCCAAGCAACTTCAAGTGGAGTCATGGCAAAAAATTTACTATGTAGAGGAGCCAAGAAAACATGTCCATTCTAAGCTGCATGCAGGCGTGGGCGGATTCAAGGTGTCATATCAGGCTGTCGAATAAAGTATGAGCAGACAATAGTGAATCAAAACCCTTTAAATGAATTGGTTTGTTTTTGCTCACTGCCTAGTAGATGCACCTGTGCTCCAGATGATATACATCTTTGTTTTCCTGTTTAATATTCAGCACATGAGACACACACATAGAAAAATAAATAAAAGGGAGGAAAGCAGGAGGAGAAAATAGATTATATTTTTTAAGTGCCTTCAGAATTAAATCTTAAGGGTAAGGTCATGCCCACAGGGGGCTGGAAAGACTGGGCAATTATCTGTGAGGCTTGCATAATAAATGGAACTAGCAGGTAGGAGATGGGGGCACAGAAAGCTAGGGAAAGAAGCTGCATCTCACACACTGCCAGGGGGACCACGGGTGCTTGATATGAGCAGGTGCAGGAGTGCTTCTTAGAGTCTAATGGGGAAAAGGGATATGTCTTGTGTCTCTTGTAATTGCAATGCATTTCCCCCAAGATGCAGCTGAAATATATTGTTGCTTCTGTTGTCCCGATGCAGGTGAACATGCATAAAAGACTGTAAAACTAGTCAGCTATTTCACAGGCTGAAATCTTGGCAAAACAAGCTGCCATTGTATAGAGTAAAAGTAATAAAAATAGGAGAGGGAGAGGGAAGAAGGGTTTCTGCAAACACAGGCTCCCTCATAACCAGTGAAGTTTTTTTTCCTCTTTTCTTTTGCTTGTGTGCAATGTCAGGAATCAAACTGAATTGTACTTTCAGCAGCAGCTCCTGCTAGATGTGAGCAGTGAACTTGCCCTGCCCTCCAAGAAAAAAGTTGAAAAAACTGAAATGGAAGCTGCTCTTAGGAGCACAAGCTGTTAGAGCAAACCAAACTGGAGCTGCTGTGTTGGTTTTTCCCTTTAGGACATCAACACAGTATTTTGCACTGATACCTTCATACCCTGAGGCCCTTGGACACTGGAGGAAGGGATCCTAATTTTTTCCTATTGCCTTCAGCAAAGCCCTTCTCTGATTAAACCTAGGAGTTTAGATGGCTTCCTGAAGAGGTTAGTAAGTTATTTTCAATATGATTACTATTTAGCTGAAAATAAGCTCCTTTAAAACCTTACATAAGAGCAAGGTTTTTAGGCTTTGATTCCCTGTAGCCTCCAAACTGAAAGCCCAAGTCTAACAGGGCAACTATAGGCAGCAGTGCCACATGTGAGAAATCTGTCCTGGGACTGAGGATAAAATTGTCTACAGTTACAGGTCCTTGCAACTGTAGTTACAAGCGTGTAGTTGATACACACTTAGATTTAAGTTAATTAGTCCTATACCTAGACATTCCACCAAATCACTACCACCAATATGGTTTCTTTTTCTCGGACCCTGAATTAGCACCCACCCACAACAACCCCAGCATTTTATGCCTTTTCAAGTGCTCACCCCTCAAGCAAAGGACTAAGTGAAAGCTACCAGACTGTCTAAATTAACTGTGGAGAGCCAAAGAAATATGACTGAGCCATACTCTACATTAAGAGCAGGTGATATTTCTGACAATATAAAGGCAGAAAGATTTAGAAGGGACAGAATTATCAGTGTTCATTGGGGAATTAATTGCATCTGAAGATGTGCCCTTCAGCAATGTGCTGTGTTGAAACCGAAATTGATAATTATAAAGCTGATCTATGGACTGAGTAGAAGTCACAAGCACCCTTATTGCATTCAGATGGTTGGTACCATGCACTTGGTGACAGCAGCCTTTATGTTCTTGTCCACTAATGAAAGGGGTTTTTGTCAGGGAAGGACATTCAGTCTTTGGGAAGCTGCCTTCCATAGATACATCATGGCCTCCCTGCAAAAAGTTGGCATTAGTGCTAGCGTTACTGCAAAAAGATTACAGTACCATAACAAAATACAGGGTCAGAGATGAGAGAGTTCATAGTAAGGATTTTCTCACTAACAAAGTGAAAGCTTCAATATTTCACTTCAGAGAGCAGGGCCCAACAGAAGTACATCCCCTCTTTATCACTTCAGTAGGCAGAGGCATTATTAAGGTCACTGAGGTTTAAGGATGGGAAGCTTGAGGCCTGAAACTGTGTCTCTGAGTATTTAAAAACATAGGCTTTTAAGGGAGTACTAGCAGATAGCAGCTGTTTTGAAATACATATATAAAAAAGACAGAACTGAGGAGTAACTTTTCAGAGACATAAGATGAACCCAAAACAAGAAAGCCCTTTCCACCTTGGAGTAATATGTGAAGATGCATTTCAAGTCTATGCACTCCATTATGTGATAATTTATAAGGAAATCTCGAAATAATTGCCTTGGCTTTGATGATGACAGTGCCTCTGGTGCTGTCCAGCTGAAGTTGTCTCCTTACCTTCTTATTTCTTGCTGTCTCTTCGCAAGTTGTTTCCATACTTGTCCTATGACGCTTGCATTTTCACTCTCCCAGTATTAACAGGAACACACAAAACACTCAGTAAAAAAAAACCTTCAAATCCTGTTGAAAGGCCTTCATTAAAATTCTATTAATATCTGTTTGTCTCACACTGTGAATAAATTGTTGACACTTCCATGTTCTTCTAAATAAAGCCAAAAATAAGGCAGTCTTTCTGAAAAACATTTGACATGTAAGAACAGCCAAGTTCTTGATAGAGCACACTATATTTTCACTAAGGGCTCCACTGTTGAATATTCTGGCAGCTTAAGATGTTCGTCTAAACAGTAAATGCTGCTATAATGGATGCAACATTTCACAATTTAGTTGGGGATCTGCCTACACGAGACACAGTTGCCGAGAAATGGACAGATGGAAAAAACCAAAATATTTCTTCAGGCCCCTGACTTTCATTAGCTTTTCACTCCATAACCCTTAGAGTGAGATCATGAAGTTCCAGATACGTTGAAAAAGAATCCAAATTTTGTAAATATCCATGCGTTTACAAGTTTTCTCCCTTCTCCACTGTCCCTCCTAGGTAGCACAGGTTCTTCTCCTGTGTTAGGGTAGAAAATAAATGGAACCTAAGTAGCACTTTCTAGCAGCACTGCCATATGCCTTTAACATTTTACAGAACGACAGGAAACCCTTCCCAAATCAACTACCCTACAGTTTCTTTGAAAAGGCTAATCTAAGCAGGAGAAACTGAATACTAGCCAGGTGAGTCACAGGTCAGGAGTCCTGTTTCACATCAGATGTAACATTCTTTACAGGAGTCTGTATGTCACATAAGGGTCTTACTGCAGTTTTAGCCATTCGAGATGCTGAAGTTTGCATAAAAAAACATCGTTATTACAGAGAAGTGGTGCTTTGCTAGGCAAAATCAGAATTATTTGACCTTAGTTAAGCAACAGAGCTTTCCCTTATCTTTTTTCAACTTTTTTACATCTCCACTTCTTCATTTATCCTGTTATCCACTTAGGAGAGGTGTAAAATCTTTGATGATATGTAAGTTTGGGGAATTAATCAAGGACAGTACACAGATGCATTCCAGAGCTAACAGAATCTACATAAAAAGATACTAGTACCATGTTTGCTATTTCTTCTACCAGGGCCCTGTAGAAAGATGGTAAACATGGCATTAATTAAAAAAAAAAAAAAAAAAAGGCGCCCCCCCCCCCCCCCCCCTCCCCCCCATGTAGGCACACAGCTTGTAGTGATTAGAAATCATCCCTAATGGGCTACAGCTGTGTAGGACAGGTGAGCAGTGTTGGAGGTAAAGAGACATGGAATGCTGAGGGGTATGAAGCACTCAGAAGGGTAGAGAGGCACACTGGTGTAATGCATGTAAGATGAATGGTACAAAGGTTGTAGGGAAGAACAATAAAGTACTGATGCTTGGAACTATTCATAGTGTCACTCTACATTCTCCATCAGCCTAGCCCATGATACAGCTGTGGCAGTCCAAGACTCCTCCAAGAGGCCTTCATGTGTTTTTTATCAGCAGATATGACTAGATTTTAAGTGTGATTATTTTTATTGCACAGAGTATGGAGAGCTCCTGTGCAAACCCTCCTTCACGTATAAGCAACTGGTGCAGAGGTCTCAGAATTGAGATCAGTACTGGAAACTGCAGAGCTAAAGCCAAGAAACTTTTGTACCACAGATCAACATGAACCCTTCAAGGATACTTACTTCTGACTTTTACACTAACCTGAAGAATATGCTCAGTGAAGTTCTTTCATAGCATTGAGCTTTACAATTTAGATCACTAGTAGGACTTTGGTGCCAAGCCAGGGAAAATGTCACTTGCCCCATTTAACTGCTTGTCCCATTTACACTGACCTGAAACAACTTCAAATACAGGATTTCCAGGAGTTTGTGAATAAATATCCTTAGTGCTTTAAAAGTTGGTCCAATTTCTCACTGTAAAACTTGGCACTGCACCTAATTCCTCAGATCTGGCAGGGTTCACTGTAAACATTTCCATTCCGTCCACACACAGTAATTTAGCTTTGGAGACATTTTACCTCATCAGTATACTGTTTCTTCTTTTCAGTGTTTCCAGATATGAATTGAAGGAACATCATGTTCCCAGGGTATTTCTCAGGAAGGTTTCCTTGCAGAGCAAAAGCGAGGGTGGAATCATAGCTTAAATCCTCCAACATGTTGCAGCCAGAACAAAGTGAAAGCAAAGCAAAATATAACAAAAATGGGAAACAAAATATATACCTGACACTTTTAGCATTACAGTGGCTAGAAAAAGCACTGGGCTGGGATTTTTCTGAACCTCACAATAGTGTGGCAAGCTGCAAAATAAGGAGAGGGTATTTCGTCAGGAATGTAGTCAGCATGGTGCTGCTCCCCAATGAAGCAGCCAAAACACTTGCCCACACAAGAAAAAGGTACTTTAAGTCTGCTTTGAGCTGTTTTAATCCATATATGCAAGTGTCACAGGACACACACCTCACAAACTGCCCTTGCCTGAAAGATGCAGAAAAAAACAGGCACATAATAACAGAAAAACATAAAAGGTTGAGCAGAGAAAGAGAAAAACATTAACACTATTTCTAGGTACATGCTTGAACAATGGAGCAAATCAAACAATTTTCCCTGTTTCATTACACCTGAACACAAAGAGATGGATCCTATGAATAACTCCAAACACCTTCAGTTTTGCCTGAGAGGCCACAGCACCAGACAGAACTGAGCCAAAGAGACAGCCATTAAAGAAACCTACTCATTAAATCTTCATTCTCATGTAGTGACTTAGTCCCACAGAACCTTGTAAGCATTTCAGCACGTTATTTTCACAAATTTCCACCATGTCCACTACATTCCCTCTTGTTGTTTTTGCAAACACAACCAGTATTTTATATTCACCAGTTCATTCATTCTTAATGCTTGTGATTCCTCTTATAAAGCTTGGAAATAGCACTTCTTCCTCGAAAGATTTTGTCTTTTTCTATTTGGCCAATAATATTTCCACTGTCACAAGGTGGGAGCCAAGACAGCTTTGGTTTGTTTGCTTCTTTGTTTATGCACTGGCACCCCTGATCTGCCTTTCCTAGATATCAAATGAAATGAAAACCATTAGCATCTCTGGTGCAGGACACTGAAAAGGTGTGTATGGCCTCATCTTAGGAAAATATGAGAATTTTCTCCTTTATCTTAATGTCTTCCTTACATTAGAAGGTAAAGGAGAAGGATTCATTTCACTAACATCAGCACACACGCACACAACTTAGATTTCCTTTGAAGACACAGAAAGTAAAAGGCTCTTGCCTCTTATCATGCTTTATACCATGCTCCATCTTCTCCTATGGGAATAGCCATGATATTGAAATGTGGTCTCTTTCCATTCACAGCAGCTGCCAAGGCTGACTGCTCAGATGTAAACGCTTATTTCATATTCTTAGAGTTATGTGAGGGGAAGTCCAGCCAATTCATCCTGATCACATAAAAAACATAGAGCACTAGAAGGAAAACAAAGGCCCCCTTGCAAAGAAAGTTAGTATTTTCAGTTTGTGTCTTCTGAAACAGCAAAATGACAAATGAAGATGGCACCTTGTAAGCTTTATATTTTATTACTGTTTTTATTGCTTTTATTTATATTAGTGTTTTTAACACCAGAAGCTTAGCTGATGAAAGGACAGAAGTGGCTTAATTTGTATCACTATATTCTTGGACCTTCACTGTGCTCTGTTACACAGCTGTTTATGAAAAGGTTCAAAAATTACATTTTTTTCTAAAAAGGAAGGATTTTGTACTTTTCTGTGTTGGTGCAAAATATAAGGCAGCAAGGACCCAGGCACTGGAGTTAAAATTCCTGCAGTTCCCAAGAAACTGATCTGGACTCGCACCTAGGATTTCCAGAGTCATGGAACTGCCCTGACTTTCAGCTGTCCTTGACACATGGGACACACTCCTGCAAGTTTTCTGCTGCAAACTCAGCCAAGGAGGGGGTTGCGGAGGTGCACAGATTTCTTATTGCCTTTTTTTTGTGGTGTTACTCCCATATCAGTTTAGTCAATTTTCCTGTTTATTCACCTTGATTACATTCTGCTCAGTGCAGGAGAAATCACTCTGGGTTCAGATATCTCATGTAAATGC
This sequence comes from Certhia americana, assembly GCA_018697195.1. Lineage (NCBI taxonomy): Eukaryota > Metazoa > Chordata > Aves > Passeriformes > Certhiidae > Certhia > Certhia americana. The sequence continues at coordinate 48,744,241 of CM031858.1, forward strand.
ATAGCTTAGATTTTTATTTTCGGCGTGGACAGCTTACATCTCTGTAAAATGCCAATGACTGCCGCACGCTGGAGGATGCTGGCTTTTTTGCAGTAACTTTCTTTAGAGAAATAGATTCATTTCCAGTTTAGTGAACTGAAAGGATCAGGCCATGTCGATGCAATACAAGGAGAGAAAAGGGGGTTGGTGACCTCATTTCTTTACTTTCAGTGGAACTGCATCTATGCTGTTCCGTAAAACTAATGTAAACGCAAATGTAAACGAGGTGTGAACTGCTTTCACATCTCATTTAGGTAACAGATGAGGCATGAAATGTGTTGCAGGGGCACCACGTGTACCAGAGCAGTATGCTAAGGCTTGTGACAATGAAGGACTCCTTTTATCACACACACAAACCCTTTCTCAGAGCTCTGGATTAGCTCTGAAAGAATGTGTGAAGAGAGAGATATCATCAAGAAATGGCACGTCTGCTTTTATTACCTCTCAAAATATTTTGGATAGTAATCAAAGTTCCTGGATCCTCTGTCATTGCAAAGTTTGATTCGTTTTTCTTTTCCCACAAAATAAGTCATCTCCAGATGGTACCAAACAGTGAAAATAAATAAGTGAGTAAACATAAAGTCTCTGCTCCTAGAAATGAGTTTCTGAGCCAGAATGCAGATTCACTTCTCTTGAAGAACATGAAACTAAAGTAAAAAATAGTCTTCAAAAAAATACAGGTTGCAAGAATGTTCTTGCCAATCATACAGCGCATGTAACATCACAGGGGTTTTTTTTAATTTCTAAAACAAGTACAGGTAAGGTAGAGGAAAGTTAACTCAGCTTTCAAGTAAATGAACAGAAATACAAAAAATTTGGGAAAATGTGAAGGGAAAAAAAAAAGCCAAAGTCATCATAAAATAAAAAAGTTAAAAGTAAAAATGCATTCTAAATTAGAGAGACACTGCGATGAACTATGCAACCCATGGAGAGATATTCACCTCTTTGATATCAGGTAAGCATAGAAGGATATTTGCTGGCAGAGAGTCAGAGGAAAATCTAAAATGTATTTTGATGCCAGTGGCACAGTTGAAAAGTTCAGCAAAGGACACAGTCATGAGGAGAACTTCACATGCTAAGGGCAGCAGAAATGTAGACATCCAAGAGCAGAGCAAAGCAAAGCAAAAGAAAACTTCCTTCGCATCACAATGATAAAGAGTTCAAAAACGTTCTGATTTTTGTAAAAACTCACCAAAAGTCACTTCAGATGTCTTCAGCATTTAAACCTTTTATCATAGGAAAAGTTTGAATATACCTTTTTCAGAATTTGGAGTACTTCTTTTTGAATTTTCTACCACTGTGAAACTACTAAAAAAAAACAAAACAAACCCATTTTTGCTCAATTAAGCTTAATTCCCTTGACTGATGTTACAACTTTTCTAAACATTAGAAATTAATTTAAAATTAATTATACTTTGTTCATCAGTAGAAATAATTTCTTGGAAGCACTGGTCATGGACAGAGCTCCAAGCTTTGTGTTACAGTTTCTTGCAGTGTCCTTTTTTAATTCATGTAGGGCACATCACGTACACACACAAATTGACTACTGATGAATAATGGCTTTACAATACTGAAATAATAGCTTGAAGAACCAAATACTTTAGCCATTACTTAGGTGAAACTCTCACTAATTTGAGACTGAAAAAGAAATCTATTTGAATAAAACCTGCCCGATCAGGCCAGAAACTGCTAATAAATGAAAAGGAGAAGACTGAATGGAGAAACAAGTAAAGGATTCAGACAGCTGGACAGTGCAGAAATGACCTGGTGGAACATTGCTAATGATTTAGAGAAGTCATTGCAAACATTTTTCTTCTTGTGCATCTCTCAAATTCAGGAAGCATTTGGGTGCTGTTCTTTGTCATAAGCATTCTCCCCTCACTCTGTTCAATCTAATTGGTACATTCCAGGTCTCCTGGATGATTACCGTCATTCCCTCAACTAAATTATTGTAAATCTCTTGCCTAGCTCTCATTTTCAAGGCTGCAGACTGCCTGCATATTAAGTTAGCACTGCTCCTACCTCCCTTCTCAAACCTTCTTCAACACCTCTCCCTCCATCCTTTTCCTATCCTTTCCTTAGGTTCCTCACCTGCAGTCATTGTTCTCTCTGAATGTCCTGTCTCCATCTTTACCTGAGAAAGGACTGTTTTGCACTCAGCTGTGCCCCACAGAATCCACATACAGCCAAGAGCTGCCAACAGATACCCACAGACTGCCACCCACAGTCTTCTGATTCATACCCATCCATTGAGATCCCTTCAAAGTAGGTCTGCTGCCAATTAATCTCACTTTCAAAGGTGGCTGTCATGACATGGCATGTCAGCAGTCCTCTGGCATTCATCCTCTTTTCATCTCTGCATAGAAATGGATTCACAGGAACATAGTCCTTATCTGTCCTTTGCAGTCATTTTTCCTCTAGATCCATTTAGCATTTTACTCACCTTCCCAGATGAGCATCCCAAGGACTGTAGAGACCATGGGCTTTTCACTGTAGCTTCAAACCACACAGTAGAAATGTCAGTCTGTGTCTTTGCCACTCATTTTCCTGTAAATGAGTTCGTCTAGATAAATGGCCATCTGCAGTTCCTCTCAGAAAGATCATGGGATCAAAGGTAAAAGGTATAATAAAGAAGACTTTCGCAGATAACCATTGTCTCAATTCACCACTTGACTGACACTCAGCAATTAGATTATTTGCTAACAGGCTGGGAAGACCAGGGATCCTTTAAGTCTTACTGTGGAGCACTCAAGGCACTTCAAAATATCATCTCTCTTAACAGTTTGTTTCTTTTCCTACCAGCATTGCATTTTTTTTTTTTTTTTTTTGCATTTTCTGCGAGGTAGTCACCTGACAAGTGCCAATTGGGCAGCCTGTTGGCAGAAGCAAGTAAGCCAAAATCACAGGGTCTATCTGAAGGGTCATTTCTCTTCACAACACCTGGCACACTTCTCTCATACTAGGACCTGTACATACTGCTGACCTGATCAATTAGCCAATATGGTTTCAAGGACCGGAGAAAGATCAAGACTTTATCATAGTCCTTTCTCTCTTGCTTCAGTGATCAAACAGGTCTTGCTGCAGTTCTCTCAACACAGCACGTGCAGACTCTGAGGAGTCGTCTTTTAATCTGATAGAGGGATGTTAGGATGGCAAAGCCATTCCATGTTTTACATATTTTATTTAATGACCTAAAAAATATGCTTCTTAGCATATAGGACTGCAGAATTAATGCTTGAGGTCTACATTATTGTTGCAACTTCATGCAGTGGCAAAATAGATCACCTTTCCTGAGCATTTAATGAACAAATACCATTGCAAAAGCACCACTTATCCTCTGTTAGAGTAAGAGCAAAGATACTGTGTTAATAGTCTGTTATTTGTGCTTAAGGAAATGTACAGCATAGACAATATAGACAATCATCCTATCGAGTAAATCTATTGGTGTATCAGAGTGCAAGTTTTTCAATGAATTGTTAGTTACCTGCAGCTTTTTGATCTTTTGAGGTGTGTTTACATGAGGTGCTGAATCAAGGAGTCAGTGAGCTTCAATGCCATCCTGCACACTTCAGAAATGTGATCTCACAGTTGTCCCTGCTTTGTGTTTCAGACAATCAGAGACCAGTTTATACATAACAAAGGCCATGACTGAGAAACAGGAAGTTTCTGCACACATCTTTTCAGGAAACCCAATTCGTCTTGTTAAATACTACACCTGAATGCTGATCAGGAATCCTGCCATTTAATTTAGAATTAAAAATAAAACTAACTAACAATCAAAAAAAAGCAGATTCTTTGAATTCCAAAACCTTTAATTCATAATCAAACAAAAACCTTAAATGAGAAATATTCTCATTAATCTCATTTTAGGATTTTCAGATTTCTCTTCCTACTGTACATATCTTTTCTTTATCTTTCCCTACTTTTCTCCCCTGAACCTCTGAGGTACTGCTTCAACTTTAAAACTAATAAAACTCTTTAATCATCAGGCTGTTAATTCAAATATTTCTTTTTCACTAGTGAAGAGAATTAACATTTTCTTCACTTTCCTGTAAGGGATTTGCAATCATCCCCTAATCAAGATAAATAGAAGAGAAATCACAAACTACCCGCAGCCAAGTGTTTTGTACTTCGGTGCTTAATGACAAGCACATAAATCCATATATAAGTAACCAAATAAACAACCCAATTTAAAAAAAATAAAGAACTTCCAGCAATCCCCATTGATTTCCCTAGTCACTTTGTTTTCTTCATTGCTAGTGAAAAATTGAGTACTTATACACAATGCCTAACTGTGGGTTTTCACATTTGAAAATATTTATTTTGTAAAACCATTCTGAGAAATTTCTGCCCCAATATAAGAAATGAAAAATACCAAAATTTTTATGACAACTGCAAATTATGGGATTAAGAGGATAACTTCTTATATCTCTTATAATGTCAAACCTATTGATTCATGGTGCCACTGAGTTATGCAGTTATATCAACCTGAGGGATTTCAGGTAAATAGCAAATAAAAGTGTTCCTCATAATTGGTAAATCAAGGCATACAGGTCTGCAAAGCCTAAGGTAGCCACTGCATGAATTTGCTTTTAAAGCACATAACAAAAAATTTACTAGACTGAAACTCATAACTTTGGAAGTTCTCAAACTAACATTTCTCAGTGGGTCTCACCTGCAATTACTATACAACTGATCCCACACAAGGGGAATCTCTAAATTCAGGCTCCTTAGATTTTTGTAGGCAGCTGGTTTGCATCATTTCAAAATCTGAGAGTGGGACAGGGAATGCTAAGGAAGGTAAGACCTAAAAAGTATTCAAGAGTAATGGTTTGCCTTCACTCATATCCCTGCTCCAGACCCTCTGCAATCACTGATACCATAGCAAAACTTCTTTGATTACCACAATGTAGGAGCATATCCCATTAGAAAAGCACCAAGAAGAATTCATACCTCCAGAGTTTAGAACAAACTGTACACCTCAAAAAAAACCAAACCGCCCCCACACACAAAAAAAAAAAAAAAAAAACCAAAAACCACAAAACCAAATCCATACTGAAGAATGACACATTATCAAGTAGTTTGATTACTCTAGACTGTCAGGACATATTTCTTTTCCTTCAGGCATTTCCCAGGTGGCTACAGAATCTTCCAGCTGAAACCTCTGTGCTGCTGTGGCAATATTGACACATGGCATAAGCACTGGTATCCGACCTATCTTTGTGGGACTGCAAACACAGGATGCTGTTTACTCAGGAGTGTTATTAGCCATAGAGTCTCTGAGCTCCAGTTGTTAGTAACATTCATTATCAGAAACCTCTATGAAAATCACAAGAAGGCAGCAAATATGACGAGGCAGTCTTTTCAGTTTTTCTTATGCAACTGCCTCTTGGGACTAATTAGGGCTGCTTTTGTAATTCACAAGCTATAAATTCCTTCAGATGCTTTTGGAAACACTGTGTGATCTCCTCGGTGAGATTCTGCTTTGTGCTGATACGGCAAGTCAGCTAAACTTCTCAAATCATGTAACAATCTGTCTGATTAACATGAAGAGGAAAGCCAAGCACGGTAACAGAATAATGGCAGCTGGTTTGTTAATTTGATGTTTCCCTTCCTCACTCACTTTAGGTTAATTGTACATCCTGCAGAAGTCTGCACTCCATTCTCCTGCTAGAATTTTTTTAATTAGCTGAACAACGCTATCTTATTTAATGACTGACCACAGCTAAGAGCTGGAACAGATTATGCCAACATTGCAAAAAAAAGCAACTCAAAGCCATAAGATGGGAATTTGAAAGGCTGGTTAATGTTGGATACCCAAATGCAGATATTATCCCCTTTTAAAGGAGGCACAACCATAGATTTTACATCACACTTGCAATTACTCCTTCTTCGTGGGCAGGTAGGATCCACCATCAAACACATTAAGTATGGACCAGACCACTACACAGATATCCCCCAGACTCAGATTTAGCAGGATCCAGTGCCCTTACAGTTGTCCCTGTGGGGGACAGCAAGCCCACTGTAAAAGTGTAATAGACATTTGGGATGTAAGTCTAGAAAACCAAAAGGGTATTCCACCCCACTCCTGGTGTATCTTCCACCTTCAGATTAGAGACAAAAACACAGAGAAGGTCAGCAACAGAAAAGGGATTTTTTTTTTTTTTTGCTGAGGCTGACACAGTGGAAAAATAAGAGAAAGCTGATTATGAGAAAAGCAAGACAAGGCATCCGCAGCAGAAAGGGAGTGGCAGAGCTATCCATGGCCACCCATGCAGATGGCCAAAATCCAGCTGCATAAGGAAGGACTGGCTCTGAAAGAAAATTGTCATGTCTAGGGTTAGCTGAATGTAATGGAAAAGACTAAGGGACATGAGATGGAAACAATATCTTAGCAAGATGCAAATGGTATTTTAGCAAAGTTTTGCATGGAGATATCTAAAAGGGGCAAGATTTGAAGAAAGAAACAATACCTTTTATTAGACAAGACTGATACAGGTGGGGAAAAAAACCAGCAGATCTCATATGCTTCTCCTCTTTTCCTTTTTTCAGTTATACCAGTTGAACTAATAAAAGATATAATTTCTTCCAAATCAACTTCCTCTTACATCCTGAGAGAAGCACAAGTGCAATAATTTTTTACTCTCATGCTGACTTGAAAATATAATATTTAGTCTGACCTGTAAATATATTTGGACTATGTGAAGAGTTGATGGATATTATAGTTGTGTTTTTATTTCAACAATCTCCTTGCTAAATATTATTGAAAACAGAACTAATCAGACCAGGATTTCTTTTCTTTTTTTTTACCTTCAGTCAGCTCCTTTGATTGTAAAGTTTCTCTGTTTTGCTTAAAAAATAAAATATTGAGTAGGAAGAAGCAATATAAATGGATAATGAAAGCAAATTATTATCAAAATGTTTCTCCCTTCACTGCTACAATAAAAACAAATTGTATTACGCTAACAAAGCCAAATTGTCAAATACAGAACTACAATTTGGTTTAATATACCATTGCACACTGCATATTCAAAATGTCCCAAAGTGTCTTATAACAGTAAAAAACCAGCCTTATTACCATATGTGTCTGATTTCGTTACCAACCAAGCACTAAATTGGACAATTAACCATCTAATATATTTATCAAAGCTTTCTGGGTTTTCTTCTCCCACTGCTGCATACAGGGCTGTAATCCCGAATTTTTTATTTTGTTTTGGGTTAGACCATAATTTTGATTTTAAAGTGCAAGAACTGATACAAAACTGCATCAGCAACTCCAGGTTTAGGCTTTGGGGCTACATTCCTGTGAGTGCATTAAAGAGGTTCACTGGGCAGTAATTGCCTTTTGCCCACACACAGGCTCTCCAAGAGTTCCCAAGCCCACTGTGTAACACATGCCATACTCTCCAGGGAGGTTACATACTGCTACCTTATTCTGGAGTCTGTGACACCTCTGGAGTTTACAAACTCCTCAGTCTGTAAGGCTTCTATAGCAAGAGATTAGGCACTGGATAAGTTTGTTTACAAGAGCTGTAGCCTCTGTATCTTTGAAACATATATTTCAAGACAGATTTTCAGATGAGATCTATTGTCATTTAAAGACCAAAATATTCAGCCAGATTTGCAGAATGGTACCATGAAGATGTCAATCAACTCTAAAAATCCCTGTATTTTCCATTTCATTCCTGTAAGGAGGAAAGAATTTTTCACAAATCTGACTTTCCAGTATAAAGAATTCATTTGAGACTAGCTGTAATGTACACAATATCTAACCAAGTTTCATCTGAGTTATTTAAACCCTATCTCACTCTCTTCAATATGAGAGTTCAGAAATCTCCCAGATAAAGTTTCTCAAGCTTATCTTATTTCTGCTGCATCTAACTTTTTCAACTGCCTGATCTCAGTCCCCACCAAAGTATTCTCCAGGTTCAAATTTGGGCATGAAGTGCATTTTTTTTCAATGCAGCCATCAAACCAAACTCATGGGCAAAGAGAAAGAAATTAATAGTTTCAGTCACACCAAATTTTTAGAAGTTTGTAACATACTAAACTCTAATCCACCTAATGAACTTAATTCCTAACCCCACTGAAATCCACATTCACCCCTTTAAAATAAATCCCACTCCGCATGCACAGCTAATCCTACAATACAATCTCCTGTGCAGCTTACTTTTTGAGGTCTATTCACGATTGCAAGATGAATCTTTCAACTGCCTGTTGTAACACACCCTGTTCAGTACTTTCGTGGACCAGCAGCATATTCCTGACAAAAATACAAGAAGCTAATACCAGTGTGCTGTCTTTCTTCCCCCACATAGCTACCTCCAGTATTCAGATAGTTATATCCAGCTGCTGGTACCTTCCATCAGCAATGTCTTTTCCTGGTAACATCTTCTCTTCATTTCAACATACTGAGGTCTTAGCAACACATAGAGTAGATGTTTCATATTCAGCTAGAAATCTTTCAATGTACTGGATTATTTCGGCAAGATACTCAACCTCTTGCCAGCATTTGCATAGCCTCTAAATGGTTTCTTTCCACAGCGGCTGGATCTACTCATCTTTCTACGACCTAGTGCTGCTTATCAGCACTGCCAGGATTATACTGAGTCTGGACCACAGGGAAGATGAAATCCATCTGGTCACTGAGGTAGTAATGTTCTCTGTAGTTTCTGTTGGCTCCTCCTTCATCCAGCAGCTCCACTAAGACCCTTTGGGCCTGCTAGAGATGCAAGTTCTCTAAACATCTTGAAGACATCTTGCATGGATGTCTCTGTGACATCTAAGTCATGCAGGCCAGGAAGTCCGGACAGGACACCTGTAGATCAGAAGGAATGTTAGTGTTATTCCTTGACTACTACTATTACCAGTGCAGTCTTATCATGCACAGTACAACATAATACCTTCTAGGGGAACTTCTGTGGCCAGCTTACCAACTCAACATTAGCCACTTGCTGACACTGCAAAGACAGATTCTGAAGTCACCTTTAGTCAAGAGAACCCCATGAAATAGCTCAGCCTGTATGAAGAGCACAGCCCAGACTGGACCTTCCTCTCCACCTACACTATAAAACTCATTTAGTTTTCACCTGAGCACAAATTGCCATCGTACAGCTCTTATACAAGAGAAGTTCCAACTTGAGCACAGCTTCAGGGTCACACTCGCATCACCATCAATCCTTTCTATGCTCACCTGCTTTTTCCTTCCTAGAGTAGTAGTAACCACCATTCATAAAGTTTTCCTGTTTTCTCACTTTATGGACTCTTTCAGGAGTGGCCTTACTCATTTCATCACTTTCCCCAGCACTCACACTCAAGAGCAAGACTTCTGAATTCTCAGACTTTCTGTCTCCTACCATTAAACTTTTATCTTAAGACCTTGTACTTTTTTTCCACTACTTGCTTGTCTCATTTGATACTTTTTCAATCTTTTTCTGTATATTTGATCTGTTATTAGCCTGCTTTTCTCTAAGGCTAAACAAAATTTTATGGAATCTCACCTGTAAATGGATGTCAGTGGTCATGCAAATGATTTTCCTTGGCTCTAATTAATCAGTCAATTATGCTTCCATAGTAAGGTAAGGAGGGCAGAGATCTCAGCTTGATAACATACACATCTATTCACTCCAAAAACATGCCATGAGGCAGGCAAGTCTGGTCCATCAGGGACAGCACTCTAAATCTTTAATGAAGTTTCAAATAATTCCTTTCGTACACCTATCAAATTTCTTTTTCAAAACCTTCAAGACGGGGTTTTGTGCATTGCTTTTTCATTGTGCATTTTCAACTGCTGCTAACAGTTGAAAAATTTATTCTAATCTCTAAATTTTTCTCATTAACAGATAGCATAGAACTTTTGTTCATTTATCATCATCATTCTTTGTCTTAATATGTTTTCAATCCTTCCATGGTGTTTACTCTCTTGATGTGTGTGTGGATGGCAACCTGTCTCTGCTCATCCTAATTCTGCTAATCTAAAGGAAGCATACCCTTTAATCTCTGTAAAATAAGGATCCCCATTCTCTTACTTAGTCTAATAACCTTCCTTCCTATCTTTTCCAATTTGAATTTTTTTTCTTGAGTAGGGGTGATCAGAAGAGCACACAGACTACCACATCCATTACAGAGAAGCAAGCCCTTTCCCTTCTCTATCTTCCAACAAAACTGAGAATCACAATGCCTTTCTCCAAGTAGGACCCCTGGTGTCTTACTGCCATTCTGTAGGGAATAGCACATATGGATCCTGCATCTTATCAAGGAATTCTACTACTTCTTCATTTCCATTATGAAGTTTACTACAGTTTGTTGGGATCACTAATATTGAATGTGCCTATCAGATTTTCTCTTTCTCTGTTGCTGCATTATTACAGGCAAGAATCTCAACTGGGTTTTCATTTTTTATCTTCAGTAAACATGAAAAAACAATATTACTGATTCCCTCTTTTTTAATCCTACCTCTTTTGTCAACTCAGTATGAGAACTTGTCCTTCTTCCTCTTCAGTGCAGTAATCAGGAAATGCAATGTATTGACAGACTTAAAATCTTAAATGTTACCGGATGTTTTGCTTCTGTTTCGCAGAGCACACTACTAAATGTGCTCTGACCTGACTGACCACAGGCAACAGGCTTTTCTTTCTGACCTCTAGCAGTGCCCCAGAGCAAAAAGATCTCATCTTAGCTATCCTTTTGCAACTCTTCATTTTTTCACCTGTCATCTCGTCCTCCAAATCCCTTGCTCACATCTATAAAGGAAGGCCACAGTCCAGCTTTACAAAGGTACACACAGTAACATGGAACAACTCATCCAAAATGTTGTCATGCACATATAAAAGCACTTTTGCTTTTCAAGTCTCAATCTGTACTTTAGGAGGATGAGAAAATTCCCGGACCACAATGGTTGTTTGCAGCAGGTTTTCTCCAGCACACTCCAGCCCTGGAGGACAGACTTCTTCCCCAGTATTTTCACTCCTGCTGCCTTCAACATCTTCCAAACCAATCATTATAGTATAGATCAAAACCTGAAGTTCTGACAGATTTCTGGAGAAATGCTGGGAGCTTATTCATTTAATAGACACCAGAGAAGACCAACTCCAGGTTTAAAAATCTCTGAGTAGATGAAATTATTTTTTCCCTGCTTAAGCCTTAAAACCAAAATAGCATTATTTTTTTAATAGCTTACCCCTGCTTTTTTTCTTTCACAAGCAGCAAGCACTTTAAGTAGAGGGTCCACACTGTAATAATTTACTTGGGGAGAACAGATGGAATTGGAGAGGGTGAAGGCTGAGTTGCATGCTGTGGCTTTTTGTGTGCATTAATCTGTGCTACTTTTCCATTTTTGACAATGTAATTCTAAGACTATTAGTATTTTTTCAGGCAGCAAATTATAAAGTTAAAAAGGTAACTATGCTTAGCAAACAGATAGGTCATAAATTAAATTGTATTATACTGTGTCTTCTTATTTCAGTTAGAGGGTCCAATTCTTAATACTTTTAAGGACTTGAGAGAGTAATTTGTGAGGAAAATGGGAAGAAGATAATTTACACAATTTCTCCCATGCCTCTGTTTCGAAAATTACTTCAGTTAGTCCTCTAACATATATCAAGTTGTCTGAAGACTGCTCTTCTTCCATCAGCTGCCAGCAGCTTCAAGAAGCCACAGCACAGAAAAGGAAAGGAGAGGTACAGTGGGATCCCAGTCACAGAGGTAAATAATGCAGTTCATCCAATGATGATCCTACTTAATATTCTCCACTGGCTTTTCAGAAGGATCATATTAAAAAGAATATAGGCATTTTGGTAACAGTCAACGCAAATTTCTTCTTCTATTCTTACCTTCATTTCTAGATTAGTTGTAAAATTGAGGAAAGGAATATGTCTGCATTATGTTGCATGTCTCTCAAATATATGTACAAACTGTGAAACTTTTTAAGTCTATGTAAACCTAGTGTTCATCTGTGAGGCTATCTGCCTATGTTACCCAGCCTTTTGGAATAAGCTTCCCAGGGAAATGGTGGAGTGGAAGCATTTCAATGGCATGTAGATGTAGCATTTATATAAATACAGTAGACCTCGCAATGTTAAGATAATGATTTGACTCAATGGTCTCCAAAGTCCTTTCCAACCTAAGTGATACTATGGTTCTAAAAGAAAGAGGAACACCAACATAAGAGCATGGTTTCTGATTGAAAATGTGTACTTGGTTGTTATAGTAACTTGACTTTTGCAAAGCTCACTTTGTGACAAAATTGAGGTCTTTTGCATTAGCAGAGGATCTTTTGAGAAAAGATGTAAAATTACATGTGAAAAATATATAATTTAAAAAGTTACAAAAAATCTTCCCTTTGTCTTTGTAATCAAATTAAGGCAGCAAATAATTTCTGAGTCAGTGACAAGAGCAATAAAGCACATAAATCCAAAAAACTTTTTTTAAGCTCCCCATGGATACAAATAGAGGAGAGACCTTTTCTGTCTTCTCAGCAGCAGAGGTAGTTTAGCTGTTGGGGGTGTTACAGTCTCACACAAGTTCAGATTCAATATTCTGCCAAGTTCCCTATCATGTCGTTTTCTCAATAGGCAGGGCATGGGGGAGAGAATTGAACATTTCATCAAAAAGACTCATAACAAGGTCTCTTTGGTTGACTTCCAAATGTCCTTTGTAAGGGATCACATGCTTCTTTCTCTACTCCATAAGTTCTTTCTGAAAAAGGGAGATTTAATACACCTAGGGAGACAGGAGCATGTGTGAAAATCTTGTCAACTGCTGACAAAATGTCTTGATGCAGACATTAATTTGTACAGTGTACTTGCTTTTGGGGGAAGCTCAGTTTCACACATGTCCTGCTTATTTTTCTCTGACCTTTGAAGGCTAATTCAACATGTGTACTTGATTAATTTCATGATCCTATCAAATCTGCACAAAGTGCTCTATTTGAGCATGTGTAATTAGCCATCTTTTCTTTGGTCTGTTCCTATAGCTTGAATGTAATGAGATACATAATGCTTTCCTATTGCGCTAGAAATTTTATAGGGTTTTTAACTGTCAGTTTGATTTGCTGCTGCTGTATGTTCTTTTTGTAAATTGATCCATTCTTTCTCTCTCAACACCCCAGAAATTAAACCTTTTAAAAAGCATTCTTTTCATCCACATCTAGCTAATAAATAAAATGTATATATAACACCACCATAGAATACATATGCACAAACACATACAACATATGTCTAATAAAAAATTTCATCTCATTATGCTTCTCTGATGCCATATTTGGGTGTTAAATTCAAGCAAAATTCCCCAGACCCAACATTATTTTCCAACTCAGAATTGCATATGTACAATCAACAGAGTGGGCAGTCAACACCCAGTCTCCCACTTTATCCATAAAAAATGTGTTTTGTTTCTGGGACTAATGTCTCAGTCTTGCAATCAGTTGCACATGTATGAACCAACAGACAATGAATGTGCCTGTAGAGGCTTATGCATATTTCTCTCACAAGAGCTGCAGAAGTGAAGATCTCCAGTTTGGCAGAAGAAAGAACTCCATTTTGATCTACTCAGTAAACATGATGCACATATTCCTGTCTAGATTTTCACTGCATGGTGAGGGTTTTTATCTCAGGTTAAAACCTGAGATAAAAACTCTAACAGAAAATTTTGGACACTAGCAGCGTGTTTCCTCCAGCCTGATTATTCGTAGGAATTACAATCCTCTTTTTCATGACTTAACAAAAATCTTTCCTGAAACATGGCTTTCTTTAAATCTTTCAGAAGAAAATGCCAAGGGTATCACCATTATTGTAGCCACATAAAGACCAAGGAATCTCCAGGACAATCCTGAAGTTTATGCTATTAGGATTAAATAACAAGCCCTTCACCAGCATAATGAGCACTTATGTAAATAAAAGCCCAATTTATTTTTTTTCAACCCTTCTCTAACAAAAGCCTGTCCCATCCACAGGTCTACCTTCTACACAAAAGCCAGAGAGATACAGTCTTTAATATGATTTGCCCAAGACTCTATAGCCTAAGACAACATGAGGAATAAGAAATGGGACCTCCTGATTCACAGTCTTATTGTCCAGTTCACAGATCTTGTAAGTAAATATTTTTTACATGTGTTTGGAAAGAAATATTGGTTCATACATAAAGTTATTGTAATCTCCTGAAAAATGTCATAACTTGTGGAAAGAATAGTAAAGGCACTTAATGAAAGAGACTGTAAATAAATCTCCATTCTTCTGGAATAATGACGAAACAATCAGAAGATTGATTTTAGAATTTAATGTTTAATCAAAATTGCTTACACACCAAAAGGTAAATTCTTTGTCTAATTCTTAATCAGCTCTAAGATGAACCAATCTGTACATGAGTTCTTGCATTGCTCTTCTGCATTTACACCACAAATGCCCTGGCCTTCCTCAGGGTTGAAATAGGTGTTTTATCATGATCAAAGACTGCATATCTGCAGCACTGACTACATCTATGCTGTCCAAGGAGTGAAGGCTTTGCTTCAGCTTAGCTACCCATAAGATTGTGAAATTAAATTGATTTATTCACAGTTTCAAAGGGTGAGGATTAGCTGCCCGGGGGGACCAAATGCTGGACGTTCCCCTATGAAAAATCCAGAAGTAAATTTGCAAATACTTGTTTGCTTAAGATAAATCCACATTTAAATACCTCTCACTTTGCTAGGAGAATTTATTTTTAGGAGAACTGGGTGAAATTTGTCTCTATTTTTACTTTAAACATAATACATTTTTACAAGAGTTCATTTCAGTGACAATCCTAAGAGCAGTGTGGACCAATGGTTCATAGATTCCTTCTCCAGGCACTGAGAATCTGCACATAGATTATGCATACATGTAAACCATGTGTTAAGTCATGGGATCTTGTAACAGCACTTGGCTATTCTGCCAGTTCCTCAGGATGGATAAACAATGTGTTTCTCACTGACGCTGCTCAGAAAGTAGATAATGAAGAAAGGCTCTTTCAAGCAAGAAAGGAAAGAAGGAACTTGAAGAAAGGAAGAAAAGAAAGACTATGTGCCCTAAAGATAACAATGTTAATCATCACAAGTCATAAAAAATATTTAGAAACTAGGGTTTGTGTTTGTAGCTACCTGCCTGACATAAAAATTTGTTACTTAAATTACAAACACAAGCCAAACAGAGTTTGGAGATAAGAATTTAGGCAATGACAATTGTTTCTGTTCTGTTTTAAAATGTATTTTCTAATCTGATTACTTTGTATATATAGCATGTATCTGTCTTTGGTATCTCCTTTGTGCCTCATTGTCTTTCTAGTCAGTTAACCTGTCATTTATGTTCTCCAGTATCTGCTTCAGTTTTACACAGCTGCTTTTCTTGCATTCTTTTATGTCATCCTGCACCTATGCACTTTTTCCCGTATAGCTTCCAAAATGCAATGCAATATTTTATTTGAAAGAGGCCAAAATAATTTGCTCATCTCTGTCACTGCCTTGAGATTTTTTGAGACAGCTGGAGGCAGTATTTCAGAAAATAACTTAGCTTCAGTTTAATCTTAACACAGTTTTGGCCAGTCTACATCTTTATCTCCATCTCTAAGTAGAGATCATGTTTCATTTCAGGTCTAAACATCCTCTCATGGTGTCTGTCCCACTGAGGCAGCACTTGTGCTGGTTTATTTGTGTGCAGGAGAAGAAGCAGTGTCCTCTCTGACATGTGAATCACTTGCACCACACTCAGCTTTCTCTTTTCTAATGTAGCTGTTTTCAGAGGAGGAACCCATGTCAGTTCCCATTTCTACCAAACATTTTAGCTAAACTTTAGACCTGATTGTTTTTCTTCCCTAATCTGATCCCACTCCTTCACTGAAATGCTGTGTCTTTTGGATTTAAGCATGTTGGCTGTGTTACAGTTCCAGTCTGATTTGTGTGTGGCAGAAAATCTGCTTTCATGATTTGCTTAGTTCTCCATTTGTTTTCCTCTCAGCTATAAATAAACAGTGCAAATGGTATATCTTTCTGAACTGTTCCTCCCTGTCCTGTGCCAGGGACAGGAGGTAAGGGGTGTGAGGGTGTAGAGAGAACCCATCCACAACACAAAGACAGGACAACTGAGAAAACTAATGTAGAGGATGGCATATTTTGGGGCAGTTGGTGTCATCAGGAGCAAGATAAGGACAAATGTTTTCTTTTGCCATTTCCTGCAAATGTGATTTCACTGTCAAAAATGAGCTATTCTCTTTGGCACATTAGGAACTGAAAAGCAGTAGAAACACCAGTAGAGAGTAAAGCATTCAGTAAGGCAGTCAGGGGAAGAACATTATCTCAGCTCTTTACTACATGATCTGTCTTGAAGACAGACCAAAGAGGGGATTATTATTGCCATCTCAGTAGTGAAACCCATCCATGATCTTCAAGTGAGAAACATATTCCAAAGGTTTTTTGAGAAGTACTGCAGAGACCACAACTCTTTTGTGACTGGGTGTGACTTCTCAGACATGAAGTGTTCTGCTACCAATGCATCAGAAACTAAACAGGCAAGTGTGAAGTGGTGAGGATAGCAAACAAATATTTATGTAGCTGTACACTGCACAGCAATGACTGGCAAAGAGAGACTTTATAAAGTGAGGTCTCTATAGTCTTGAATTGTGTGGTCTGGGAACATGCAGTTCTTGTTGGGGTCCTGGTGGTCTTATTTTTATGGAAATTAGGGCACAGGCACACAGCTCTTCTGATACTAGAGCATATATCTCCTAAAAGGATTTATCAAAACTATTCTTCAAGGCTGATTTGGATACCTCTCCTTTTTGCGTTGCATCAGCACTGTGCAGCTCTGCTTGAGCTTCTCCCTTCCTTAACCAAATTCCCAGTTGGTTGGAAACATTGCCCACCGTTTAAAAAAAAAAATATTGGAAAACACAAAGGGACAGCCAAGGTCTCAAAGGCAAATTTGGGGAATGTTCCTTGCTCCTTTCAGCATTGAAGAAAATGATCAGTCAGACCTGGCAGTTAGAAGCAGGAGTGATTAGGTCATTGTCCAACAGGAAAAGATACCTTCTATTTAGCTGATTGTCACCAAATATTTTTATTTTCATACACAAGACTAGCAAGCGTGAAGCCAGTTCATATAATATTAAACAACAGAGGCTCAAATGTTTTGCATAGCTACTTTATAATTTGCTCTTTCTGCTGATAACCAAGGGGCAATGAGCTGAAAAATAATGAATATCATGTCAATCCAATGTATATTAATGTTGTGATGTAGCTTTTATGTAAGATGAGTTTCAGACACAAATAATGTAAACTTTCAATGTTGAAGCTAGGGCACTTAGCTAACACTTTGGAAACCAACGTTGAAGTTAGAGTAACTGTAGACATTGGGGAGAGGACAGAGGACCCTCCAGTAAGTCCTTTCCTCCAGAATCCTCCAGATTCTGCTAAATGATTTCTGCTAACAAGATAGAAAGGCTTTAGAATTATTATCATTATCCTTCATTCATAAAACCACTGCTGTAGGGGGTGTATATTACCTTATAGAGCATGAGATTTTATAAAACTTGCCCATATTTACAACAAGATTTCCCACCAGAAATTGTATTGGTTCTTTCCTCCCTGTGGCATACCAATTTCTCAGGTCTATCAACTGCTCAGCCATTCAATCAGGCAAATAAATGTCTGCTTATGTCTGCTGATCTTTCTCGGTTTTGAGCTAAGACAGATTTAAGGACTGAGTTAAGCTTGATTTCCCTGATGATGTGATGTCTATGCCCCCAAACAAGTTTCAGAAAATTCTATATTTGGCTGAGAAGCCATATTACCCATATTGAAACATCAACATTTCAAGCTCTGCAGCAACATGAAAGTTGTATGCAGAAAGAACAAAAAAAACCCACCTCCAAAAATCTGTAAAATGAGGAAAAAAGCTAGAATTCCTGTGGCTGCCTTGCTCATTTCTTGACATTTTTTGTTAAAAAGCAGTGCGTGGAGGATAAGCCAGAGCAATTTGTTGATCACACAGTTATCTCACATTCAGTGCTGTTCTCCATTAATGGACTAGTGGACTAGCAGAACATGAATGACAGGACCACACACTGCTGACTGCTGTGTACAGAGCAAGACTGGCTTTTGTACATATGAAAGAGCAATATGAGAAATAGGAGGAAATGAGCAACTTTATCCAGACATTTTCAAGTTAAAGGGACACCAAGATATTAATCTCTTATTACACTATACAAGTAAAGTAACATAAGAGATCATGCCCCAGGACACAAACTAGCTGCTGCTGAAATTTAGAAGAAAAGTTCTACTGAGAATCTCATCCTTAATTGACTATGAAAATATTTCTTGCACCTTTCACATAGGCATCTGTCTCTGTGCACTCTGAGAGGACACTATAGTCTAACTATAGCAAATGAAAGCTACTGATAAATTGTTTTCCTTATTCTGAGTGACTCAGGGAGACCACAATTTCAGAAGCATCTCTGTGTGATTTCTTGCCAGTCTATTGATCCGATGGGTCAGTACCCAACTGGCTGTGCCCTGCATTCTTTTTCTGACAGCTGAATCCTTTCTCATAACACCAAGTCCTACAACAGACCATGTAGAAGTGCTTGGAGAGCTGTGCCGGCACACAAAAACACCAGTCTGGTGTGACATTCATTTGTAGTTCCTAAGCAGAGCGTTTTAGAACTAAGTTTTTCAATTAAGGCCTAGAAAAACAAGATGCCCTTGCTGAAGACAGAACCCACTCACAACATGAAGGACAGGGGTGATAAGGGGTGTTGAGTAATGTCCCCATAAGAGTCTTTCAAGCAGTTATGCCCACCCAGCATAGCAAAGTTATTTATCCATTGAAAATAAACAATGACACTTCTCTATACAAATTGTATGTGCTCTCCAGATAAGCAAAAGGTGTTTTATTTGTCAGGCCTATAGAAGCTGGCAGTGGAAAACCTGTTCCTGCTTCCTACTTCCATTCTCTTTCCTTATCCTTTCTTCAGTAGGAGCTTCTTCAGAGCCAGTACTCTCTTTTACTTCATAAGACAAAGTGAAAATATGCCTCTAAATAGCCTCCATCTCTTTTGCTTATGTCTGTTCCTCACTTTAAATTTTTGTCCCTTTCCCCTTGATGTCCCTTCCTCTCTTTCAGCCCTTACTGGTCTTGCTCTTTCTTACCCCAAGTCTGATTGTTGCCCACCCAACTGCTCAGACATTATCTTCCATTTCTTGGTGCTGTGTTTCCTTGTTGGAGATTTTTCAATTTCTTTCCTTTTTCACAGTTCCTGTGTTGCACATCCACTTTGTTGTCTGTTCCAGAGGTGGAGAAGCCTGAGAGGAGAAGAATAGTGGATAAAATCCCATGAGAAGAGGCTGAATGCAGGCCTGTCTTCAATGCACACAGAAAGCACCTAACAAATCAGTCATTGAAAGACCACTGATAGAGATATTTCACAAACCAGACAAAAGGCTTTAGAGTGCTTAATCCTCAGCTGAAAAGTCAAGCAGGTTTTCTTCCCAGTTGTCCCAAGCAGGTAACCAGCCTGGCAGCTCATTTAGCCGTGAAAAAAATCTCTCATCTAATAGGCACAAGAAGCTTTGTTTTAGAGAGGAGCACCTTAGCAAAATCAGCCATTAAAACAGCCCTAAACCTCCAAAAACCTTAAGCTTCATGGAATTAAAAAAAGAGAAAGGAATCCACCTGAAAGCTGTCTAGGAGAGAACATGTCACAGGGGAGAAATAGTTGTCACATAAATCTGCAGGAAACAGACATCACACCTGCATCTTTTTGACAGAAGCTCAGTATTAGACTACTCCTATCACCATTTCATACTAGCTACTTTTGAGATCAGATGGGTTTTTAGAGGATTCAGCCTTAATACCACCAGGAGTTTAAGACCATGAAATGGAGAAAACAAACCAGGGCTGTAGCCAAAGGCTGTATGTTTTCTTCGCTCTACTATTAGAATTTTTTAAATTTCCATTAGATAGTAAGTTAAAGTTCTTATACAAACTGAAGAAAAAAACAGTCATTTCTTGTATCTTGATATTTCCCTTTAAAACATGGACACAATTATATGAACTCTGAGTACAGAAAACATTGCAGAAAAAGAAAATGCTACATTACAGGTAAATATTACTTATAAAAAATTGAAATAATTTTGGTTTTTATCCAGATGACACAAAGCCACACAGTGATATTTTTACTCCAGTTAATGACACCATTTCACAAGAACTCCCATTGACTCTAACAGGACTATTCAATTAGAGCATGACTCCAAACAGGCTGTAATTGCAGCCAAGGGTTGCATTGACTTCACATTTCAAGTCAGCCCTTGGTAAAATAGTGTCCAGCATGAGGAGTGTCAGAATTTGGCTCATAATGAGGGAGTTATGGGAAGTTAGCCCCTTTACTATCCTCATGCTGTGACAGGTGCCTGGCTGATTTACAGGATGAAACCTATACATCAGATGATTAGGATGAAATCAACCATAAATTAAGGACAGGAAGGGCTCTTCCTTTCCTGTTCACATTGGAAAGAGACCAATGGGGGTAGAGAGGTTATTTGTTTTCCTCAGTGTTATGAGAGACAGTCCTCTTTTAAGGAGTGTACCTAATGTCATTGCAGGGATCTAGGACACCAATGACAACCACAGTCACTCTTCCTTCCTTCCTGTCAATTTTGAGGTCCTCTTCTACTCTTGTCCTCAAGTGAGGCTTGTAGGTAGTAGGAAAAATTCTGGAAGTCATCAAGCACTGTCACACTCAGGAGACATTCTGATTATTTTGGAACTGGAAAAGTGAATTAGACCTAGTCATAACTGGTCTTTCTTGGTGTGGCTGTACCTGTGTTCAGTCTATGCAGCACTACAGAATAGGGTGGAGTAGTTTGAGATGCTGTAATTTTAAGTAGTTGTTGTCTGTTTTGACAGGTTTTATTGGAAGAGCGTCTTTCCTGTTCTATTTGGTGTAACTGACAAAATGAAGCCTTGGTTAAAAGATAAACCAGCTCCAGTCGTCAGGAGCATTGTAATACACACTCACATTTTGACAGTTTTTCACAGCTTTCCAGTGTAGGAGAGTGCTTGCCACTAGAGCTGTAAATACAGTTTTTAGAGAAGGTTCCTGCTACTTTTTGGCCTACATGCATTTGAGAAACAAAATTGAGTATGGGCATACTGAATTTTTGAACAGGACATTGTAAACATATGAAACAACAAGGAAATTAGAGCTCAGAAATCACAGAAAATTAAAACTCAATCTAAGCAAAGAAAGAAAGAGTAGAAAAGGCAAAGACATATTCAATATAGAGAGCTGTTAAAGCAAGGATAATGGCTTTACAAGTAGATTTTAATTCAGAAAGATAATGAAAAAGAAAACAATGAGGTAATAATCATCCATCCATCTCAGCACACACTGTTGTTTGTACTGTGTGTGAAAATTTTAGCTGTGATATAATTTTCCAAACATATAATATTCCTGCTATTAATATGCATTTTCCTGCAATGAGGAATAAGACTTGAAGCATAAATTGGAGTATAATTTTTTTTTAAATACCTAGACAACTACTACTTGAGTTTGCAAGACCAGCAATAAAATTTCAATGAAGTACTTACAAAAGAGACAGCAAGAGGTCATAGAAATGTCAAATGCAGCACTTTTTATGTGATATGCTCCAGCCACCCAGCACCACTGCAAGCTGCCAAACCAAGCCTGAGCAGAGAGGATATTGCAAACCCATCACATCATTTAAGTAACAGGCACCAGTCTTGACTTGAAAGAGGACAATCTTGGTGCTTTTCAAATCCTTAAAATTTTGCTCACATTAACAGTAAGAAAAAAGAGTGGAAGCATCTTTCTTAGTGTTGACTTTGGGAAAATTAAGATTTTAAATATTCAATGAGATTACTGACTGAATCCTTCAGTGCTTTTTAAACAGCTATTTCTGCTCAGGTTGTCAATATTCTAATCAATATGTCGCAGGACAAATGCCTTGTTGCAGACCAGTTGTACTTAAACCAATTCTTCCAAAATAAGTAAGTAGCTTTCAATCATTTTTCACTATATGTAGGTTATCCCTCAAGAAAAATCACATCTAAATACCTAATGTGTATGTGTGACCTAATGTTATTCATAGTAATCTTTCTGAGGAAAAAAAAAAATCAAAAAACAAAATAGCTATGACATCTGAGGTCCAAGTTCAACAAATCATCAGGCAAGTTCCTGACTCTAGGTTCTGCTAATAGTCTTCATTTGCATTTTGATATCAAGCAGTCTTTAAAAAAAAAAAAAAAAAAAAAAAGTTGAAGCCATCACAACAGTGTCATTTTCTTCAATCATGCTATTTCCCACTGAGAACAAAATGACACTGAGAATCATGAGAGCCATGTGGGTTATGACAGTAGTGAAAATCCCTCTCCTTCACTCTATCCCAAAAGGTATCAAAGGAAATTGTCTACTGCACATTGCGGGTATAATCCACTATTACTTTTTACAGCAATGCTGAAGGACTCTGCAGAGGCAATGTTAAAAACAGCAGTGGGCTTTTACAAGCTTTAGTGCTGTGGATGCTCACTGCTTATATCTTTGGGTTCTTGAAACATCACATAAAAATACATGGATGGCTCCTTGGGTTCACTCTAGAGATTAACCCCATCTGTAGCCTGCTTTCAGACGGCTGCCAGAAGATGATGGGGGAAATAAAGCTGTAAAACACACTTGCAGCAGGGTGATCCTTTCCCTGGCACGTCTTCCCACCTTCTAGCTTCTTGAAGTCAGATAGATTTTGAATGGGTGTTTGAAAGAGCCAGATTTCACAGTGGTGAAATCCCCTGTGTGCTGTTTTGACAACCCAGTTTGTAACCTCTGGTCTAACCCCAGCGTGGGTAAAAAGTATGACACAGGGATTTAACACTGAACATTTTCTTGGTGAATCAGCATACATGTCCAGGACAGGAATTTCTTGGTCCTCAAATTTAGACTACTATAAGCAGGATACTTAACACCAACATGTAATTCATTGTCCCTTCTTGGCCTGTGTATCTTTCAGTCTTTGCATACGACAGTATCTTTTTACACTTCCATCTATTAACTCTATTTTGAATGGAGGGATTCATATTCTCTTCTGTCTTTACCACTGGGGGAAGAAAATAAGACCCTAGTAAATCATCCTCACTGCTTTCAGTAGGAATGCTCTCCCAGATGTCTGTGGGGGTCTGCTACTTACTGAGGGAAAAACTAACATTCTCCAGATGACAGGGCCTCAAAGGCAGGGTTGTACAGTGGGATGTGATTAAATCAAAGCTCAGAATACATGGGTCTTTATCCTGGCTCTGCTATTTGCCTGCTGGGTGACCAAGGTTGAAGCATTTTGCTGTGTCTCAATGACCCACTTAGTTAAAAGGATACAGATATTTTTTGCGAAGTCTTTTCTGGTTTATACTTTCCATAGCAATGGTTTTTACTGTCATATGCCCCCACTTGTTATTCTAAGGCTTGTTGAGACCCCGAAGATATGCAATGGGACTAGATGAGAAACATAAGAAGACCACAAAGAGACTATGTGCCAGACAGTCATCAACTGGATTCTGACATTACAGAGGAGACAATCTTGATGAATTGTGGTTGAAAAAATAATATAGTAAGAAGAAATTTGGAAAAGCAGAGTAAGGAGATGAACTCCCCATGCTCACTATAACTGCACAAAATTATGATGGAGATAAAAAGGTCTGTGGGTCTTCTAATGAATGTATCAAATTTTCATACTAATTTATTTTATGGGAGTTTAGTTGCAGGGGGCCCAAGCGGGGTTGTTTATTTGGTGTGTTTGGTTGGTTGGTTTGTTGTTGTTTGATTTTTATAATTGGTTCAAACACATAAACTGAAAAACTAATCTGGAAAAATTTCAATCATTTAAACAAATCACCACGATATTTTTATGTCATTCTAAGCTTCTGCCTCCAGTGCCAAGACTTCAAAAGATTTTTTCTTTCCTTTGGTTACAGAACATTAATAGATGTCCAGTGAATGCAAGCAGTGGGGAAAAAGGCAATACATATACACAAAAACCATGGGAGATTAAATGTTTACAGAAATTGTGCAGGAACAGCAAATTATTACATATATATTTTATGAGAATTTGGGATATTGATATGAACTGGAATAAACCCTGTAATTATGTATTTAGCCAGCCTGAAGAAAAGGGAGCATTTTGAAAACAGACTGGGAGATGCTCATATCTCCCATATTTTTGCAATATGTGATTGAACCTACCATAACAGCCACAATACTGTGACTTTGCTAATTAGCTACCCTTCAGTAGCACACTGTCTAATGAGAACATCAACCTTAGAAGTCTCTCACAGCAAAGATGTTTCAGAAATAAGCTGTAGTGAGATTTGCTATTAAATGTGCCTTTCTTAATTCATCTCATTAAGAGCATAAATTGAAAGGATAACTAGCTCACCATCTACCCTTTCCTGTCTTCTGCGCCTCCTGTCTTTTCTCCTTCTGCACCATGCATACTCTGGGGAATAACGCTGACTTAATTTAATTGCACATTGCAGGGAAGAGGAACTCAGGTTTCAGTGGGACCTCAGGTGGTGACAAGTAGCAGCAGCGGCCAAGGCTGAGCTGAACGTAGAGGTGTCTGGAAGAGACACAGAGTCCTTCTGCCTCACCCGGCTCAGCAAAGCCTGCTTAGTCTGCTCTACTGTGAGGGACAGCACTTCAGCAAGGAAAACATCAGGTTCTCATATGCAGACAGAAGCAAATAAACCTGAAAAACAACATCAGATAGGAACACAGTAGAAAAGCTGCCAGGAAAGAAGGGGCGGGAGGAGGGGGGCTAGGAAGGAGAGGTTAATTAATTAAAATCTTTCCATTTCAGGAAATTGTGAGTATCCTTGTACTCTGAAAGAGTGAAGCCACCCCACAGACACTTTTTTCCCAGCCCTGCTACTCTAAACCCCAGCACAGAAATCTGCATAAGGACTGAATGCCCTGAAAATGAGGGCAAACTGGGCATTGGCCAGAGTCTGGCACCTTGAAATATGTTTCTCTTTTATCTTCTCTTCCATAGGAGATGACAGATGCTATGAGCTGAAGCACAGCATGGCCCAACAAAGAACAGTGCTGGTTATAGTGCAGCAAGGCAGGTAATACAGTAAAATTAAGTGCTTTTGAAGCAGGCTATATTACTGCCTGCTCTTTAAGTAGAATGCAGAATCTTTAATAGGGATGTTTCAAGCTGGGTTTTTTGGGAAATGACTCGGCTTTGCTTCATGTTTTATCACCAGATTTGCTTTTATGCTATTCTGAACATCCCACTCAAATCTAAGAAATGCCACAGATTATCTCTCTCCTCTGGATCTGTTGTACGATTGTTTGTCCTATTAATACAGGTAGTGGAAAAGACCCCAGATACCACAAAACAGAATAATTACTAGAAAAAGATTTCTGAGGATCCCAAAAGCTTTGGGAAGAGTTGTGGGAAGCAGAAAACTCGAACACCATGCGTGATGGTATCAACAGCCCATGGCAAATAATCCTTTCAGTAAGTCAACGCTTCCAGTTTTCTCTCATTATACGGTATTTGATGTGTCTTGTCTCTGAAACAGAAAACCCCAGATATGAACAAGGATTAGCAGAAATAACACTGCCATAAACCTAGCCTACTTTAGGTTGTGTCAAGCTCTGAAGAGCTGTAGATGTATTATACCCACAGCAAGCAATGCTGAAGCTCCAGGCATGATAAGAGGAAAAGGGAGGAGGTGATGAGCCAGGTAGAGGTGGATGGCAACACCACAGAATTTAATGAGAAGTGCCTGGCAGCCCTGGTCCTCTGCAGGACCTTGTGGGCTGCATGGATGGCAGGTTTTCATACAAATCCCTCCAGTGACCACTAACCTCAAGGGTGTGGGGGATCTGAGGAGCATGAAGATGGTTTTTCTCCCCTGCAAATAGGTTCTGCAAGTTATAGTGCCAGTGCTGGTAATGCTAAGTGCTGATGAAGCTTTTGCTTCAAACAAAGATGTGAAAAGTGGCAAGGAAAAATCATCCCATTAAAGAGCTGCAGTTTCAGCAAGCTACTTTCTGAAAGACAGAAAGCTACTTTCTGTTTGTCTTAGCATCTAGAGACTTAAAATCACAACCTGAGCTGTGTTTCTCTGTTCTCACCTTTTTAGCTGTCTCTCCCTGATGAAAGGATGATCCCAGAGAGCCCAGCTCTGCCACAGGTGCGAAGCCTATCCTCATTTCTCTCTCCCTCCTGACACTCTCCAGCAGACCCTGGAGGCTTTTGTTTCCCTGTGCCTCCAGCAATGCTCAGCCCCAAGCCTGCACTGCAGCCAGCCCACATGCTTCACTCCACAGGAAGGAAGCAGCTTTTAACACAAATTAAACAAGGATCCACAGAAGATTTTACAAGAACGAACAGCAAAACAGAAAAGAGGAATCATTTCCAGAAGTGGTTAGTTTTAATGTCAAAATGCAAGTGTGGAGCCTGTTTTGGCAACAGAACCTAGGAAAGTGAAACATTCTCAGAAGTTACCCTGCAAGTTTAGGCTCCATATCAAGCTTTACCCTGTTTCTTCCAGGTGTGCTGGAGAAATTTGTTTCGTCTGTCTCTTTGCCTGACAGCTGCATCACTAACTGGAAATAAGATATGGGATCTCAATTGCCATTGACACCTCCCTTATTGAACACTTAAACTTTATTTCCTGCAGCCAGTGCATTACACTTGGAATTCAAATTGTGGAGACAATGATTCAAGAAAACAACACACAAACTGATTCTATTAAAACAGTCAAAATATAAAGGAATATTTTAGCCAGAATAAGAAGAGGTAATAAAACATCACCTTCTTTACAGTACCAAAATTTTGTCTGCCTCCAGTCATTCCATCTGTACAAATGAAATGATTTAGAAAAGTCACATTCCATGAACATGGCAGAGGCAAATATACCCCTCCAAGGATGGGGAGTGAGTGCATAAACCAACCATTTTCATATCAGCACTATTGACATATGTCAATAAACCTATCTAATGCAACTACTTCAAACATGGTTAGCCACTATTACATTTCACTGTATAGTCTCTCCTTCTGAAAAGGTTATTGTTGTTACAGTCTAGATGCTACTTCACTTAGCTCATCCTATGAGAGACGCGAGATGCAAAAGTGGAGATAATTACCAAGATAACCCCTCTGTCAGTCCTTGTAAGTTGCTCCTCTGATCTCATCCAAAAATAAGATTACCCAGAGGCTTTAATGAACTATATTTAATTGATGCCTGGTATTAACTGCACCTTCATAAGAGAGATAATATCTTTTCCCCAGACACATATCACTCATACCCTCACATAAATCTAGTGTTTGTTGAGTGGGCCCATTTATATCATCTTACAAAATGTCAGACAGATCAGTTCTTGCTCGAGTTTCTAATTTCCTGATATAACAGATATGCACATCCACGGTTGCCAGGCAGCAGATCTCAGGCTGTAGCCTCCACGGCATTATTCTTCCCAATTTCCACATTAATTATTGACAGGTTAAAATGTATTAATTAATAACAGCCAGGAAAAGCATACTTCATTGTTAAACACTGGGATTACCTGGCATAGCAAAAGAAAGCAAGTAATCTTCAGGGCAATATCTGAAGGACTGATTGAAGCAGAAATGTAGAGAGGATATCCTCAGAGGCAGGAGCTCCCTTTTTCAGCAACAGACATGTCCTTTTTGCATCTGTATCACCAGCAGAGGCTCAAGCCTTATGTTGTGTAGAAAGAGCCACAGCCAGGACAAATAACTGTGTGAACCCCTACTTATGCATGGCCCTGAAGAATGGCCCACAAGGCTCTGGAAGGGCAAAAGTTGGCAGGTTCAGCTTCTCTTGCAGAAATATCTTTAAAGCACTATCCAAACCTGGGTCAAAATATTAGCAAAATTCCAGACAGACACAGCCCATCTGAGTTCCGTGTTTCTGAAGAGGAGCTAGACCTTGGGCTTGGTCATGCTGAGGAGTACATGGTTTTTCTGCTTGCTTTAGTGCATGTCTGTTACCATTTTGTGCAAGAGACTGCAGGAATAATATTACTGACAGGCTCAGCAACAAGAGCATGAGATGAAAAGGGAAACAGCCTGCCATGCTTTTGGTGTGCCTGGATGGACATAGTGCCTGGATGGACCACAGTCCTTACAGCTGAGAAAATTACCAAGCAGTCCTTGAGGCTGTTGATGAGATTTTCCCCAGGGTACACAATCTCTGCTCTTTGTAGAAAAAAGTGCCTGGTCAAGCACACACAGTGCTGGGAGATAAACCACCAGTACAATTAGAAGAAAGGGCAGCAAAGCCAAATAACATCAGGTCCAGCATCTGCTACTGATAATCACTTGAAAGAAAACCAGTCCTGAGAATTTTTCCCCATAGAATGCAAAGAAAATATCTTATTTCTCACACTTACTGCTGAATACAAAATGGGAGGGGGGTAAAAAATTTTCAAAATATTAATACTAAGAGAATCACTCATATATAAACAACGAGCAAGAATACTGTATTTTTCCGATGATACAATTTTGAAGAGCTGCCATCCAGCTGTATGAACATTCATTTGCAGACACACATAGATCAAAGGACTCTAGCCTACCCCAAAACCTTCTTCTCAGATGGTGTCATAATTCATTGCCAGGAAAATTGCTTAGACATCAGGTACTTCAACAGGTAACATCAAAGGGAGCCATGTATGAAAAACAAATTTCTCCATCTACCTGTTCACCCAATCTGTTTCTATACCCTTAAGAAACAGAAAGCCAAATACACCAGTAAGTTTGACTTGTCACATGCACTAGCAAATCACCTGCTGCTGGGTGAAATCAGGAAAAATCTTCCTCTGATTCTCCACACATGAAATGGTGGAGACTGTGCCTTCCCAGTAAGGGTGCACCTGCTGATTCTTGCTTTGCCCATCCTCTGTCTAGTTCTTAACTATTCATGAGCTAGGGATTATTGATTTCCAGGCTTTATTGCAGGCTCTGATTATTCAACGAGGTCTCAGTGGGTAACTAGGGGAATGATTTGTCACTGTTCAACCATTTGAAAAATTGTTAGTGGCCACCACAACCATGCCTGGCTTGTTTTGCCAATGTGATTTAAGATTGAGGGTGTGCATCTGGAGACTGAAGCCTAGGCATATGCTTTCCTACCTGTGACCCATGGATTTAAGCTTCTCTTCTATAGCACTGAAAGTCTTCAATCCCCATTCATTCATCAGGAGTTTGAGAACGCTGAGCATAGGAGTGATATTCCTAGTGCATTCCGTGAAAGAGATTCTGAAAGCACAGACACAAACAAGGCACTAAGGGATCAAATGCCTTTTCTGTCTTCATCTCTCTCTATTTTGAGAGAAAATACTCTTTTTCATCTGTTGCCCTTTTCATTTCATTTCAAACAGCACACAATTTTTTCCACATTAAAGTGTCCTCATCTGCAGCCAAATAAAAACATTTTGTTATTCAAGGCTTTTTTAGATTCATATCCTTGAAGTCTGTAGAGGCCCATTAAAAGCTGTGAGGTATCCTCATCATTAAATGTGGCTCTACAGATGAGCATAGGTTGTAATAGGTTCTTCTCAGTAAAACTGTTACCATACAAGAATCATATTAGGGTAAAAAACAAATTAAAACCCTCTTAGTCAGAAGCTTATCTAGGCTTGAATTAACATCCCACATATCCAAGTTTCCTTTTGCTGTGTGCACCCTTGCTGCAAATGTTCAACACCTCATGCTGCTCCTGTAATTGTGTCAAAAAGGCCATCAGATTCAGAGAACTGTTTCCCATATTTCTGAATTACATTTATAGACTAAGGCACTCCAGGGTACAGCATACGCTTATCTTTCTGCACTTTAAAACATGGCAGGGGAACTACAGTCCTGGACTAAAGATGCATTAGCAGAGTCATGTGGTGACAAATTGCATAACACCTGCTTTTACTAGGTTTAGCTCTCATCTGCTATTAGTCCCTTGCTTTTGTGAACAACGCGTTTTCCCGTGAAAGAATAGTATAAAACTCAGTCAAGGCACAGCTGTAAATAAATGCCAGTACATTAAGCTGAAAAAGCTTTAGAAAGCATCCCTGTCAGCAATCAAGAAGGCCAAAAAATTTTAAAGCACAAAGTTTACACACAGGAGATTGGTGGCACATCACACCAATGCCTATGTCACTTCACACACCACCACAGGGCAGAGGTTTGGGTCCATCCTAAGGG
Source organism: Certhia americana (assembly GCA_018697195.1). Classification (NCBI taxonomy): domain Eukaryota; kingdom Metazoa; phylum Chordata; class Aves; order Passeriformes; family Certhiidae; genus Certhia; species Certhia americana. Next base: position 48,774,518 of record CM031858.1, read on the forward strand.
TAAGGTTGCTCATCTACAAAGGTTAAACTTCATCCATTTGGGTCACAGTCAACACAGCCAAACTAGCCAAAGGAGAAATGGCATCCTATGGGGCCAGGCACCTTTGAACTGCTGCTCTGAAGGTAGCAGCAGCCATTTAACCTGCTTGCACAGATATTTAGGAGCATTCAGCATTGGCTGCTCTTTTTCGAGCAAAGGCACTGTCCTGGGGTCAATGTGGAGCTTGTTGTAGGAACCAGCCCATAGTATGGGCCCAGATGCCCCTTGATCTCAGCACTGCACTACAAGAAAAAGAAGCTCCTTATCAGCAATGTGGGTCCATAGAAAAGACTGGGACAAATCCATTCAGCCATAACCAGGGAGAAACCAGGAAAAGGGGCTAATTCCCACTTTTTGTGGTAACACTGATGGAAAACTGTAACAAAAATTGTGTCTTTCACTGCTCTATCCTGCAGCAGATTAAAGCAGAAAATAGAGCTTGGCTGTCAGGAGAGAATGAAACCCAGGCTCATGGGACATGGAGAAGTACTCCAGCAGAGGACTAAAACTCAAGAACAACAGTCCCAGGGTTGATGGAAAATATATTGAATAGGTCAGTGGTGTGCATCAAAATTATTTTATTATTATTATTACTATTATTATTATTATTTTATCTTGAAAAGAAACTGGGAATAGGGAAGATCAAGGGAAAAATATTTGAACAGCAAGAGGAAAGGTAAGATAATAAGAAAGGATGAATACAAAATATTCCTTTTGTTAAGCAGGCATTTAGCCCCAGCACCAGAAAGGAACATCTGGTGGTGGCCTAGAACTAGCAGATATTTCCTTGTGGTTTTCGTTTGGAACTTGTAACATAAAAAAGACACCAAAATAAGCATATCTGATTTTGTTCAGCACAGAATTCCAACTACATTTGCACCTCACAAATGTGACACAGGTATATGTAGGTATACAGTTTTTATGTTTCTGAGACATGGAAATAAGTTTGTACTACAAGCTGGTGTAGCACACATACTAACAGGAGGTTGGGGCAACTGAGTTTAGGAGCATAGAGAAAGCAATGCCATCACTACTCTTATGAGTCTTATATGCAACACAAATACCCCAGTGCTACCTAAGAAACTACTCTGAAACCATCTGCAAATCTTAATTAACTGCATGATTCTGCTGCACTGCTGAGCCTTGCTGCTCTTTCCTTGGCATGAGCAGTGAGGTAGGTTCTCCTCCAGAGATGATGCTGGGTCTGGCAGATGAGACGTGAGACAATCTCATGGAAGGCAAAAGTCTATGCCTGGCTCATGCACCACTTCATTTCACAGTGATAAAATGACCAAGCACAACATCTCTTTTCACCAGCTGTAAAACATTGATACTTACAAACCTCCTGTAATTACCAGAATGGCTGGAAGGCAAAATCCAAGTCTGCAAAGCATCTTGTCATTTTCCACAAAGGAAGCTATCAACAGATTTACAGGTCTGAAAACAGGGAAGACAGTCATCTGTCTCCCTGCTCTGCCCTACCTAAGGAGCTCTCCTGCACAGAACACTTTGGGAGGTGCACAGCTGGTTTCAATAAGGCTGTTATGCAAGGAGGGAGAAACAAATTTCTGTTCAAGGTAATGACCTGGAACCCAGAGTGCTGTCCTTTAGCTTTAAGACTGCTGAAGATTTCTTACCGGCTTTGACTTAGCTGTTTAATCTCCCTGCACTTTCAGTTATCCTGTTAGGAGAATCAGGAGATAACCCTTTTAACTCACATGGGTGTTGTAGGTGCATTCAAGTTGCTGAAGAGCTCTGATACTAAGATGACTTAGGCTATAAAAGCACATAAGTGTATTAGGAATTCTGTAGCTAGCTGATTCCTATTTCATAACACCCACTAAAACTGGCATATGGAGTTCTTAATCCATAGATAAATTCATTTTAATCCCCAAATCTAGTCAATGGCACTGGTTTGCTTCAAGATCAATGTACACACAGAGAAATCTTGCTATCCCAAACCATCTGGATATTACTGGGTTAAGAGAAGCCAGAAAAAAAGAGGAAAAGAAATAAAAAACAATGGAGAAATAAAACCATTTAATTATAATCATTCATAATTCATCAATGTTTCAGCTGGTGTGTTTAAACTTTTCACAAGTAGATCCTTGCATAAATTCCCACATGCAAAATGTCATTCATGCTAATTTAGTTTTTGCAATTCAGAGGCCAGTTCAGGGACACTGTACTTCGAAAGCGTAGAGTTAGTTTCAAGCTGAACTATGAACAGAAGAAATGTCTTGAATAAATTAATCATGGAGTCCTTCTTTTTACTGTAGCAGATCACATCTTAACAAAAGCAGCAAGTACACTGAGGATTGCAATACCTTAGAGCAAAAGAGTGTAAATTGCATTGAAAAGAATATAACTAGTAAAAACACCACAATGTAAAGAAACCACATCATGTTAGATATGAAGTGTCCTCTCACAGATCAAACTTCAGACTGAATACAGTGAACTTAGTGGAATGAGTATCACTCTTGTAGTATGACTAATGCAATCATCTCATTCATGTGACCTGACAAGAGCTTTCTGTATGTAAGATTTAAGGCAAGAATTTAATAACATCATTGAGCTAGAGCTAATGTCATCTGGAACTTTAAATCTCTCAGATGGAAAATTATCAGCAGATAAAAACCTTTTTTTTAGTTCAGTTAGTGATTCAGAGAGGTAAATTTGCTGAAATGTCAAGACTGAAATGAAAGGTAGTGTTAACATTCATTCTATCACAATAAAGAATGAATTTAGGAGCTCAGGAGGGCTGGTGTGTAGAGTCCTAGATAAAACCAAGCACAGCCTGGGCAGATGCTACTTCAAACCTACTTTTCTGCCTCCGTGTTTCACTTTAAAATTTATCAGAGGACAAAACAAAAACAAATAAACAAAATCATCCATTTTGCAACTGGGTGTCTTTTAGCTAGAAAATTAGCTAATGTCCTTCTAGCTGTCTGAGGACTTTGGTGCAGGAAAATATCCATGTAGCAGTAGTAGAAAATAATAAATACTTCATGTGACAGCCTAAATAAGCCTTAAACTTTGATGAATGAGATAACTTGGCTTTTATTTCCTAGACATTTCTGTTGTAAAAGATCATGACTTCTAGTCTTCCCACAGCCTGGATTTGATAGCAAACCTTCATCAGATTATAAAAAGAAAGAAACTGGGTTTTAAAAACAGATAAAAGAAATCACTGTGTTTTAAAAATTAACAAGGGATTTTTTGATTGAGCGGATGAGTTGTCTTACCAGGAAATATTTAGGTCTACATATATTGTCAGTAGCAGTAGCAGGCAAAGGAAAAAGAGACCATGGAAGAGTTAATGACTGGGGCATGGTCTGGATGACAACACAAAATCACCAGTTTACTTTTATAGGTGACATTACAGATGAAATGAATGCAGAGCCTTTATCAAACTTGACATGAGAAAAACATTTGATCAAATGTCATGTGGGAAAATATTTATTAAGCAGGCAAAGACAGATTACTGGAAGAAATATAGTGGTATGGATTTTAAATGGAAGTTCTTGGGCAAAATGGAGCTGACATGGATGTAGCCGAAAAATCAGCATGAACCATTCACATCTCATATCTTCACATAACAGCTTAACTTAAAAACAGGTCTGAGCTACAACATTTGCTGAGGGATGTCATTGGTAAGATGAGCATTAGCATATTGCGTGGGAAGCACCTGAGATATTCAAGAACAGGAGTAGTGGAAATGGAATCAAATTGCCTAGTACAAAAGTGGCATCAGCTTGCACTTACAGGCTAGAAACAAGAAGCTTTTCTCTGAGCTGAGAACTCATTAGTCAGTGATGACAGACAGGGAAAAAGGCCTGAGGGTTATTCATGGAAGACAGGATGACTGAGCCATGATGGAAAGTGTAAATACAGTCCTTGTTGTTATCAGGTAAAAAATGTTTCTGGTAGAAACAGGGAAGTATTAGTGCCAGTATGGAGCTTATAGGTGTCACAGAGGTACCAACTGCAGTACACTTTCAGGAAGTCTTATTTAAATGGAAAAAATTTGAATTACAAGCAGGTAATCGGAGGAAATGAACAGCTTCATCTTCCAAAAGGACTCGAACAGAAGTGAAACAAAGGCTTCAGGAGCTGTGAATGCTGTCCACAAGCATAACAGAGAATAAACACCTTCTAGGAAAGGTGAAGATCTAAAGGACGATACAAGCACTGAAAATCATCCATTTGTCATGATCACAGATTAAGACAGAGGTCAGAAGAGAAGATGGGCAGAAGAGCCTTATTCCTGTGGGAAAGTATTAAAACAAACTCAAAAATAACAAAAACTCCTTCTAGTTTTAGGGTGCAACGTGATCCTCTTCCTGGCATTGTTGTATGACCTGAGTACTTGCAAAACAGATTTGTTTCAGTTCAGGTGCACTGTTCCAGTTCCATACCTCTATGCATTGCTCTTAAAAATATAATATTTCCCTCCCATTCCCCCTTTTGCATTCCCAACTTAAATATCAGTAGCTGGACTTAGCTGATGTATTGAAATCTGTGGCTTTTTAAGAGCTCAAAAAGGATAATCTTTTCTTTTGTATGCAGCTTTTTCAGCCCTTCTCTCTGAACCAGCTGAATTATAAATACTGCTATGAGTACCTGAAGTAACTGCTAAAGCTGTAGTATAAATCAGACAGGTAAAACTGAGGCTTTAATCCTGCTAAAAATTATGCTTGTTACCAGAAAATAAAACACCATAGCAGGAATGGATGTACTTTGGCTCTAAAAAACAAAGAAACAAACAAGCAGACAAAAAAAACTTGTTACAAATTATTCAATTCATGATGGCCAATACATCAACTGATTATAACAATTCTACAAAGATTTATCTTACATAATCTTCTGTGGTGTTACATGCACTGAATCTTCTAAAGTATAAGTATTAATCTAAGCAGATAATGGCTGAGAAGCTGTTTATGAGTGGTTTGGAAGATATTGTGAGAAGAGTGATATTTTTTAAAACCTTTCAGTGAAGGGGGGCTCAGTCTTACATTAGTATTGCTTGCAATGATCATGTAGCTTTCTTCACCCAGCACTACCACATAAGCCTTCTTTTTTCAGCCTGACTTACAGCCAGAAAGGCCTTTACAGATCATCCTGGGAGTAAATTGCTTTCATTTCTTTTTACATTTCAGAAGAAAGAAATAACTTCTTTTTTTTTTTTTTTTTGACACCAAGAATTCTCTTGGTAGTTGTGGTAGTAAGAGTTGATTATATCCTGGATGGACACTTTCAACATCAGCAGTGAACCAAACATAGATCTTTTCTTCCCAAGCAGGATACTTGCATTGGCCATGAACCCACTCATTCTCAGATGAGTAATGAAATACGTGTAAGTGAAAAGCATTCTGCATTGCTGGCTAGGTCTTGGGTGCAATAACTAACAGAATAGAAAAAACCCACAGATTAAGCTAAATCTTAAAATGCATCTATCTCAGATTTCAAAAGACAGCAGAGGAAGAGAAAATTTGAGACAAGGCAGAAATTTTTCACCAGAAGAAACCATGCTAAAGCTGGCAGAGACACACCAGTGCAGAACTTGAGTGGGAGGAGCTTCCCATCCAAAACTGTCCTTTCCCACAAACTGTGTGCAGCCAGTACCACAACACAATCACCCCTGGCTCCCCAGAGCCCATCCTGGAAAAGAAACTGAGGTCTTAAAATAACCAAGAAACATGTTCAAAGAACTCTAATGTCTCTTCAGCACTGCTTCCTCCATCTTGTCCAGTTTTGATTCCTCTATGGTCTAAATGTGGCTGAATTTTAACCCTTGGTTAATAATGATTTTGTTCAACTAAGGTTAAAGGTTGGTTCTATGCAGAAGTCACTCCAGAACATCATAGAACAGTTGTGTTGGAAGGACCTTTATAGGTCACCTAGTCAACCAGAACATCAGCAGAAACAGGATATAAGGCCAAAGATATGTCCTTAACTTACACTCTCAGAAATGTAGTAAGAGTTCATGAAATTACGTGAGAGGATAATATTTAAGGAACTTCATGTAATTTTTTCTTCAGTTTTTACTCCCTGCAGGTGTAAAACACTCAGCCAACAATACAAACTGTGTGTTAGCTTTTTGTTTTCATCAGATTGAATCTCTCACTTAAATTCAGAAGACCAGATTCCTGAGTACATCTAGAACTTCAGGTAGGCCCTAGCATCCCAGGTAAGTAGAGATTTATACCAGATCATGTCTCCTTGTGGAAGTAAGAATTAATGACCTATTTTTTAAACCTATACCTGCTGGTCAGACGACCATGCCATCAACCACAGCTACACTCACAGGGACTCAGCTTCTGACATGCCTTAAAGGGTGGCTTTTCCACTCTCAGAAGAACAGTACAAAGCCCCATTGGATATTTGAAAAAGAACAAAGGCTATCTACTGCTGGATTCCTGGAGTAGTGACAGAGGATTTGCCAAGAGACAATTGAGCTGAAATTCTTCTACCCCACCAAAATATGAAACTAAAATCAACCCTTCCATTACACTACATTCAGTTTATGCCCCAGACTGGGGCTCATCCTTAAATTATCTCTGCCTTTTCCCAGCCTCCCAGTTCTGCTTGTGCATTTTGCTTCCGTTGGACATGAATCATCCAAGAGCTACAGAACAAAGTGGGGAAAATGATCATAGAGAAATAAACCCCATTTGTCAGCTTAATTTGGTGATATATTTGACAATGCCTTCAATTTTTAAAAGTAAAAATGCACTCTGAATGCAGCTTCCCAGCAGCTGGACTAATTTTGATTTGTCAACCTATTAAGAAGGCAGATATTGAAATCTTTAACCACTTTTCTCTGGAAGTATGCTGAATCCTTAATCAATTCAATTTTTTATAGTTGTTTAATGTCCAACAGGAGTGATTTTATAGGCTGGTTTCCAAATTTCTCCACTGACTACTGAATCAACTAATAAGACTTTGAGTAAGAGTCATGTATGTAAAGAAACTCTAAATGAGTCCTTATTTCACAAATGCAATTCCATAATATATTGGGTGCTTCTGAGCCAACAAGGCTTAGATGAATGTCCTTCATTTCAAGGACACTTCCCTCAACTGAGTAATGCTCTCTAAATAGGGGGGATAATTAATGCACTTAAAGTTATGTGCATTGTTTAGCTCTTTCGCACAACAGGTGCTGTGCTCAGGTGCACTTGGACAGGATCCAGATACTTAGAGCTACTAGATTGAAAGTGTTTCAGGCAGTTAAAAAACCCCTTTTCCTGTGAATCATAGCAGAAGTTCCTCATTGGGGTTCAAAGCCTGTATAATCATTGCAGCTATTTAGTGATCTTATTAACAGAATCCGTATTTTAAAGATTCCTTTCTCATTCTGAGATACCCAGAATGGGAAATTGGACTCCTCTTATTTTTTATTTCAAGTGATCTTTTCAGATAATCTTTACACAAAATTTTGTAAGCTCTTCTAATTAGACCAGAAGCATTTCAAGCCATGCAATGTGTTGCTCTATTGCTGGAGTAGATGTAGGGAGAAATTACTATCCAGGCTTAAATGTTATGTGGCTATTGCTGACTTAAACAGGAATGATGGGTTTAGTGGGATCTTGAGCCAGAAATCTAATTTTCTATCTGCTTTTATAGCACAGCAAAATGAGCAGTCATGAGGTAAACCTATGACAGGTTAGAAATGAGAAATTTTAAGGGCTATTAAACTTTTTTTTAAAAGTTCCCAGAGGACTAGCATAAACTTACCTAGTGCCTCTACCTCTGTAATTGTGATATAGTGGGAGAATTCACAGTGTTCAGTGGTTTATTCAGTGAGCTCTTACAGCTTGGAAATAGTAACCTTGGCTGACATAAAAACCAGGAGGGTTATCACAGCCTCTGCAAACCTGAAACAGAGCTTCAAATCAGTTTGTATGTGTTACATTTTTCATGAACCTTATTTTGCAGTCTTGTTTTGCTGTAAGTTTTTTAGTTGTTCATTTTTGGTGGTCATTATTCATTTAACAAATGACTGTTTGTTTTCAAATTAATTGGACAAAAAGCAGATTTTGAAAGAAAGGCTAGACAACTTTATTCCTGTTCTATAGGTAAAATAACAGCCATCCAAAGTAGTATTCATGTGTCCAACATATGCCACCCACATGAATGTAGTCATGTAGTGAAGAAATAAAATGCTGAAGGTCACAGTTATTGGTGGACAGTCTGCTCAAATACAAGACAATGGATGGAAATGAGCATGGCCAGGTCATTTCACTTAGCAGTTGTACACAGGTTTGGTTTTGCACCACAGAATGAAAATATCCAAAGGAAAGGATGAGCCCATGCCAAAAATTAAGCAGATAGGAAATATCTGTACCAGGCAGTGAGAGAAGCATTCTAGTCATCAAACTTTAAATCAACTTACAGGCAGGACCTTTATCCATAACTTGTGCCCTGAATGACTTGTATAATTGTTGTTGACAATATAAAATTTATTCTAGATTTATATGGAGGTTACTGAGAGCAAAGGCCAGCCTTTTAATATGAAATGGGTCCCCTGAGAAACATTGCCAGGTAGCAGAGGATGAGAATTTGTGTCACATAAGCTGCAATGACACTGAGATCAGAAAGTGTCCTGTCGGCATTCTGAGAGAAAAGCAGGCACCAAAGTATTTTAATTTCAGTTTAGTGTCTGATGCAGCTGGTCCTGGAGTAATAGTTTGGGTCTGGGCATCAAGGAAACCATACAGATCTTTGCCATTCTGAACCTAGGTGCTGCCCCACCATCACTACCCAGTAAAACCATCTGTATCAACACAGGTCTCACATCTGACCACCTTTTACAATGAACAATGATGAAAATCATATCTGAGCACTCATACACAATTTCACAGACGGTGCAAGCTTCTTGGAAGAAAACCTGGAAATATTTCTCAGCCATGTATCTTTATAGAGGAAAATCCTGCAAAATGTGGAACTGATTTCGTAACCTCCTTGAGTTCAAGCAAGGATGGAAATGGGAAAAAGGATTAGCTGTGTCCTTACAAGAATTAGCAGTCATCTCCTGTTTTACTTCAGTGCAGATCTCAGCTCTAACGTGCACCTCTGCAACAGCCCAAAGGAGCCATAAAGCCACACTGGCTGACAAGCAGGAGATTCTCCTTGCATAGGGAATTCATGCACCGCAAAGTCAGAAACACCAACCCCATATTGTTCTTCCTCCCTGTGGAGGTGATGTAAGCAAATGTCAGCAGCAGCTCACAACTGCAAATCTCCAGCTGCTGGAGCAGCTGCTTATAGCCAGTGTTGACCTGGAAAATATTTGAATAATCTTAAAGCTTCTTTGAATCATTCCAAGAGCTAAACCAGCCAGCTTGATATTGCACACTTGCCCCTCTCAGACCTACTGTCAGGATTTCCTTTTCCACTGCTCAAATCCTTCCTAACACAGAAAGAAAGCCATGGGTGCAGATTATCTTCTCCAGAAGACAGAGCTAAAAGGCTGCTGAATATGTCCAATCCTGGATTTGAAGGAGAGCAAGAGGAAATATTACCCAGGTGCTGCTACTGGCGTATTTCCTTGTCTCATGAGTAGATCTTTAGTAAATGACTGACAGTACTTCATACACTTTAACCAATTGCTGCCCTCTTTAATACCACTGTACCCAAATCCTTTCCTTCTGCCAATCAAACTTCAAGTGTGCCTTCCAAAGTTTGTCTCGTCATAAAATCCATCCTTTTTACCACACTGATACAGAAATCCATCCAGCAGAGCTCTCCTGATTGGCAGGAGGGGAACAAGATATTTCCTGGAATAAAACACTTCATTAAAGAACTTTCCCTAACAGTGGATGCATAGTGTGGTTGCTACAGCATGCAATTAGAAGTCAAAGGACTAAAGTTTAAATAAAAAAGCTGTGTGACTGAGTTATTAACTTCCTTAGCTATTAATTTGCAATATATACCAACTCATCACCATCATAGGGATGTTGAGAGGCTTAACCAGTGAATATATCTGAAGCACTATAAAATACTGAAAAGCTGAATATTTGGCTTTATGGAGGTGACCATTTTAGAAAACACTGATATAACTGAAATAGGGTTGGTAAATTTTGAGCTAAAAGAATAAAATGAACATGTGGTGGGACTATAACTCTTTCCTCTCTCCATAGCTGGCAGAAGTTTACTAGGAGCACAAGAGTAAAATGCCATCTATTACTCTATTACTGAACAATTCTATTTTTTGAATTATTCTTTTTAATAACCTTAAACATATATCTGGATATTATCAGACAAAATTTATGAGCACTTGGGCCCAGGATTCTTGCCCTAGAGCAGAGAAAAGAATTTTTGTCTTCTACTGAAAGCCTTCAGTAATTTGTCAAAAGAATTAAAGAAGGAAAAGAAAGTCCTCAGAAAAAGGATGAAAGTTACAACAGCAAAAAAATCACATTTACTAGAACTAAGCTTTTCACTTGGTAACATAACCACTAGAAGGAGCACAGACTTCTATTTTCCTTTTATAAAAGCCAAGTTTAATTTAGTGAGCCATTCAAGGACAATTGTGTGCGGTTTTGGGCACCACATTATAAAAATTAACACTAAGGTATTAGAGGACATCCAGAGGAGAGTCATGAGGATGGTGAAGAGCTTTGAGGGGAAGCCATATGAGGAGTAGCTGAGGTCACTTGCTCTGTTCAGCCTGGAGAAGAAGAGACTGAGGGGAGATCTTGTAGCAGACTACAGTTGCCTTTTGAGGGGAAGGTACTGATCTCCTCATCTTCATGACCAGTGACAGGACCTGAGAGAATAGGATGAAGCTGAGTAAGGGGAGGTTTAGGTTGTATATCAGGAAGAGATTCTTCCTCCAGAGAGTGGCTGGGCACTGGAACAGGCTCTCCAGGGAAGTCATCACAGCACCAGATCTGACAGTCTTGAAGAAGTATTTGGACAATGCTCTTAGGTACATGGTGTCACTCGTGGGCAGGCCAGGAGGTTATACTCAATGAGCCTTGAGGGTGCCTTCCAATTCAATATATTCTTTGATTCTGTGATAACTTAGAATTAAGACAATATGAAGAACAGAATCTCATCATGGTTGAGGGGTGAAGGAACATATAAAGATCATCTAGTCCAATCCCCCTTTTCTATCACGGTCAGGTACAGGAGGATGCCCAGGACCCTGTCTAGTCTGGTTTTGAATACCTCCAGGGACAGAGGCTCCATGTCTCAGAGAAACCTGCGCCAGTGCTCACAGAGAAAAAGTTATGCTTAGATGAAATCTCTTGTAACTCAACCTGTCCCATTATCTCTTGTCCTGTCATAAGGTACTGCTGGGATAGTCCAGCTCTCCCTTACTCCCCCCTCAGGTATTAATGCACACACTGAGGAGATAGCCCTAAATTTTGTCTTCCAAGACTGAACAACCCCAGCTCTCACAGTTTCTTCATGTATGAGGGATGCCTCAACTCCTTAATCATCTCTATGGTCTTTTACTGACCTTTTTCTATTATGGCCATGTCTCTCTTGCACCAGGGAGACCAGGAGTGGACCCATCTCCAGGTGTGGGCTCACTAGTGCTGAACAGCGACAGAAAAGTTGACATTTATCAAATCCTCCTTAAGGATATTTAAGCAAGCATATCATCTTTCTATATTATCTACACCATGATCCGATGACACCTGGGTGCATGGAACTACCATGACCGTGCACCTTAGTTGCTACATTCACAGGACAAAAGTCCCATGAAAATGCTGCACCATCAGAGCATTGGAAGGAGCAGCCCAGAAGGAATGGATGCTGCAGAAGGAGGAAGAACAGATGCAACAAAATGCAGCCACATGTAAAATAGCTTCTTAAACACACCTCTCCTTCTTTCCTTTTTATGAGTCAGCAAACACAATGGTTTGAAATATCCCCACAAGTGAGCAATTCTGTCTCAGGTCTGTCACAAAATAATGTAAACTAGCAGCCCTATTTTTCTTATAACCACAATACAGAGCTGGAAGAATTTAGTAAAGCGATATAAGGCACCAGTTTTATAGTGCAGTTTCAGGGGACTGAGTATCCATCATTGTTCTGAAGAAATAGTGAGATTAATCATGAATTGCTGAAGTAGGAACCCAGCTGACACTACAGCCCTCTGTACCACTTGTTACATAAACATTTATAGACTGCCCTCAAAGAACTTGCAAACTAAACAAAGCAAAGGGAAAGAGCATTACACAGTTTGGAAAGATTAACTGTTTCTATCCAAATAGTTCAACAAAGACTCAAACGTCCCAAAGTGTCTGAACTATCCCTGCATCCAGACCCAAAAAATCTATATCTCGTGAGACTCTCCTTTAAGACTTGGCAGAGCTCTGGAGCACCAAGATGCTGCAGAGTACTACAAGGTAAATAAAAAAGAAGCCAAGACTCAAGTCCTGAGCAGAATTATCCTCTAATAATCACATAATGCCCAACTCATGTGTAAGAAAACATATTTTCCCCCTGATATCACAAATGACTTTGACTCCTAGCTTTGCTTCTAGAACTTTCCCAGAACTATACTTATCTCTGACACTTCTCTGCTTGCCTTTGTCTTTTGCCATGGTGTTGTTCAGGTCTTTCTTGCTGTTGAAAACAGATTCTAGTAAGATAGAGAGTATTTTTTGAAAAAGAAAAAAGATCTTTAAGCAGGGGGAACTACAGGTGAGATGTCCATGACTACAGGAGCAGTGCAAAACGGTAAGGTTATAAAGAGTTAAAAAATCATCTTTTCATCACAACTATGAAGAAACAGGACATTTTGGATGGAAATCCTGAAATTTCCAAGCAAAATCAGGAGAAATAAAAAATGCCAGGAACTTGAGGACACTGTAAAAATACCTGAAATTATTCATAGTAATCTATAGAGAGCACCATCAGGTTACAACTCACTAACAGCAAAGGAAGAATAACATAAAACAGACAAGTTTATATAGAAAACATACAGGAAAGGCTGCGTCTTATGGTCACAGCGTAGTTGGGTTAGCTGTGGAAAATCCTCTTCCATTTTGTGGCTTTGCATGGCATTGTGCATGCCCTTCAGGGCAAAAATTGATGTAAGGACTGGAAAATCATTTGTCCCATGGATGGACTTAATGGGATCTAAGCTGCATCACATGGAAGCACATCTAGCCTGCTTGGAAAGAAGTAGGCACTTGAGGGCTCTATAGCATGTTTATACAGGCTCAGACACTAAGACAAAGGTCATCTTGTATTTTGGAGAGTGCGACTTCTTGAGACCAAATACCCTTCACTAATCAGTAAATAAATAGCAGGGAACTATGAAGTCTTAACTTTGAAAGGCCTGAATTGGGGAGAGTAAAGGAAAAGGGGCTGAGCATGTTAATGAATAAAATTTTCACCTTCCAGAAATACCACCAGTTTCAGAAGCAACTGGTATGGACTAGAGAAAATGGCCTGCAAATAAATCAGAAAATCCTCTCTGTAACTGGCAAATCAGAATTAAAGTCATCTTATTGCACTGATGTGTTTTTAAAAAAAAAAACATTCTGCTAGTATCACAGTGTCAAAACAAATATCTGTATGTTCAAGCAGATGTCAGATATTGTAGAGGTGAATACACACTTGCAACTTTAAATGAAAAGTTTTCTAAAATTTGAGATAATCTGTTTCCCTAATTGCAATATACACACAAATCTTGGTTGGAGGGAGAAGTGCTGATTTCATCTTTCTTTTTCCACGAACAGTGGAAAACCAGTGTTCTGACTACAAATAAACTGAAATAAAAGAATCAATAACATCTTTAGACAGAACCAGGCTCATGTCTGGGTGCTATTATTTTTCCTTTTCATCCTAATACTTATTTGCAAACATAAAAAGAGCAGTGAATAAAATATCGTGTTTATATTGCAGTTAGGAATAATAATAGTGTCCTTTCCTGAGACTAGATAATTTCTCACTCCTGGAAATATGGACTATTTTTTCAAAAAGTATTTGTGGTAAGAGCCTATCTCTGATATTTATTTAACCACCCCATAGAATCAATGGCTTATCATTGTTCTTATAGTCACAGCCTCAACAAAGATGCAGATGCAAATGGCAAATGTTAAACCAAAAATAAGCTTCCTCAATAAAGAATCCATGTGCAAAACAGTACAGAAATTACACCTTTATTATAACAACATCTGACTTCTGTAAGAAGTCCACACAGAGGTACCTCTTTAAGGGGGACCTTTAGGAATGCATATCAAGAGAACACATTCCCTGAAGACTTTGTTCAAAAAGGTGCATTCCTTTATGCTTATATGACCAACTGCAGAGTTTGACACTGAAATTCACATTTAAGCCACTTGTTTCCATAGCATCAGCTGATATAAAGCTGCACCCCACATAGGTGTAAAATTAGCAGCCAGTGACAATACACCATGCGCTTTACAACCAAAAGGAGCATCACATCTTCCATGAGAATCATGAGGCAATATGTGATCTACCAGGATATCCTCCCCTTTTTTCCATCACATATTCCAGTTTTTCCATTTTGTATTCAATAATCTTTTATGCCACATGCTATTCAAACTATTAGTTTAGCCAAGAAATTAAAGGGACTCCAAATGGTAGACAGCTCCTCCGTCAAGGCAAAGGACCATGGTTCCCTTGCAGTCCCAGGGGCAAGATTCCTTTAATTCTGTTCTAACTCTGGGTTCATGTCTGTACAATAGCAAACAGGAACTAAGGGGTCACTACCACCTTCTGTGTCAGGTGTGAAAGCCACAATGAAAAATAAGATACAAGAGGAAAAAAAAAGAAGATTTCTAATACTAAAGATGTGGTGATGGGCTCTGAACTAGCTATTACCACTCTGGACAGAGATGTTGGAATTATAATCAATAGTGTCATGAACATGCCAGCTTGGTGCTCAGTAGCTGTCAAAAAAGCAATGAGAATGTTAGGAATTATTAGGAAAGAAAAGAAATAGAGAATAAAACCAAAACAACCATTTTTCCCACATCTTAATTTATGTGTTCAATTAAAGGCCACTCCTCTCAGAAAAAACATCAGCTGATCTAGAAGAGACACAAAGAAACATAATGAAGGTGCAAATTTTGACGCAGCTTCCAAACAAGGAACAACTAACACATTGTGATTCCTCAATATAAAAAAACAGAGATCACACAGATGGAGATTGAGACGAATTGGAAAATCACAAAAAACTTAAATGGAACAGGAAACAAATACTTTTTTTTTTCCCAGTACAAGAACTAATCAAACAAAGTTCTCAGAATTTACCTTCAAAACAAAGAACATATAGCTCAGCTGTAGAACTTGTTAATAAACCTGTGGAATTCTAGAAATGCACATCTGTAAAAACCACTCAGAAAAATATTTGTGGAGAGAAAAATAAATTAATTAATAAATCCATCAAAGGCTCTTAAACACTAAGACAGCATGCCAAGCTGAGGACCTCAAACTACTAGAGGCTGGAAGAACTTACCAGCAAGGAGGACTAAATACTTGCCCTATAATTCTGTGGTTGGCATATCCTGTGTGTCTGCCCAGTGCAAGATATTGTGCCGCATGATCCAATGCAGTCATGATAATGATCAGCTAAACCTCTTTCAAAAAGAAGCTATGAAAGGAAAGCAGAGATTTCTTGCAGACTCAAGGGTCTGCAGGGAGAGCATTTAACTACATGCTTAGTCCTAAGCTCATTCTTAAATTTAGTAGAACGAAGGCACAAGCATAAATCCGTTCTTAAACAGAGGTGTTTTCTGGGATTTGAGGTCTTGCTATTACTATTTATATCAATGTTTTTGGACAGCTGTCTTCACTCTCTGTTATCATTTTCCCAGATTTAAAAAAAGCAAAATGTGCACACTGTTGCAACTATTCATTAAGTGCAGACTTCTGTGACTTAATTACATCAAAGCTTTGTTGCCAAAGCTGATTATAGCTCCCCTGTACTGCAGGGAAGTTTGTCAACCAAAGATCATCTACAGGGAACAAAACATATTTATCCACAGTTTCTAATATTCACTAATAATATAATATGTATTACTGTAATATATAATAATATATAACATAATATAATTTTGCTGTGACACTCAAATTGAACAGATGAAAAACCTCCCAAAGTATTTTCTTTAAAAAATAAATTATTTATAACTCTCAGTGACTTTCAGGTTTATTTTGATTTTAAAAGTTCACTGATCACGCTCCATTCAAAAGACACAGAGCAAGAAAAAATGAAAGACCTAAAGGAATTTTGGTCTTTCAGTGATGCTAATGACTAAGACTCTGGTCATGTTTCCTAGATTTAATAACACATCCTATAGCCTTTTGGACTAATCAAATGAAAGTAGGGGATTTATGTTCCAGTATGCTGTAAGAAGAGGGCTTAGAAGACTCCCAGAGTAATTTTGTTTGACATTCAAAGCTATTTGATTGCAGTTTCTGAACATTTTTACCACATTTGTATTCAGCATTGGGTAGTCTGAATTTTGACATGTTTTGAGTCTGACTAATACATGGTATTGGTCTCCTCTTTTTCCTGTTCTGCAGTGCTGATCGTTTTCATATCACTAAGGCAAAAAACATTGTGAGTACATTCAAAATTTCTAACATTAGAAAAATCCCAGCATCACCAGCATATTGGGGGTTACTGTGTAGTATTTAGGGATCTGAAATTTAAGGAGAAAAAAAGGAAGAATTATTGTATATTTATGGTAAGCAATTTTCTGCCACTGCAAATTTTACAAACACAGTGCAAAAGCTGCTTCTAATACATTTTCAGAGAACAAAATGCTGATGCGAAAACATTTGTGAGATTGTATTATTCTAATGATTTTATTTTTACTAACATGATATGACATGGGTGACATAAAGGCAACTGTAACCCTCTTTATATTCATCTTACTCTTCTGCTTTACTTTTCAAGCATCTTACAGGTACTGTACACAATGTGCATTCTGCTTTATTATTTGGCTGCAGAGAAAACTAACATCTTCAGCCATTTCTCACAGTTAAAGGACTGGACACTTTTGCAGCGTGGTCACAAGGTCAGACAACCAGTTGTTGCCTGAACTTACAATGTAACAAATCCAAGAGGCTGCACAAATATTCAAAAATACTGAAACCACTGAACCATGAAGCATGTCAGATTTCCAACCACCACTCCAATTTTGAAAGGACAGGGACTTTTTAGCTTTCTAGAAAAAGCAACATTTGTAGTTAAGCAGATTCTCCAGTTCACGTCAGCTATTTTTGCACTCAGGATTTCTCTCCTGCCTTTGTTCCAGAGCTGCCCAAAAGGTTGTTAAGGCAATAAAAGCTGTTTTGTTCAAAATCTATACAGACATATTATGAAAAATGCTCTTAACTTTTCACTGCAACTGCTGCTAGCCTTTCTTTTAATGGCAACTGAACTAGGACCTCTGTGACTGCAGGGCATAGCACTAGATTCATCCTTGGCTAGGTAACACAGTTCTTGCAAATGAGCACCATCCAACCTTGACTTGCTTTGAAAGCACAACAAAAATCTCAAGGGAGAAGACTTCCTTGTTCTACTGATAGGGAGGAATGTCGCTATTTGACAAGAAATGAACTACACACACACGACACTTTTCCTCAAGGAAGGGCAGAAGAAAGAGGAAGATTATTGTAAAACTCTGATTTATATATGTTGCAAAAAATGTTCAGTGGTTGGTCTGACAGGTTGCTACCTCTCAGACCACACTGGTCAAACCAAAAGTCCATCAATTCTTGCTTTCTCCAGAGAGGAATGTAAACAATTGCTGTGTACAGAAATGCATGTGGGAATTGACTCTAAGAATTCAAAAACATCAGAAGGCTAAAAAGAAAATATGCAAAAGCAGGATCGACAGAGGAAGATAAGTGAAAGATTAAAAAAAAGGGTAATAAATTCTGGCTACTGCCTATTCACTGGTACAGTATTTTTAATGCGACTGGTCACTCAGTTGGAAGGGGGAGTGAATCACAGAATGGAATACCATGTTGGAAAGAACCTCAAGTGCCATCTGATCCAACCCATTGGCAGAAGCACAGTGGGACCAGCATGGCCTGCTAAACCCAGCTCTCAGCTATCAAAGCCTTCAGGAAGCTGAAGCGCCTGGCTTTTAACTGCTCTGGAGGCCTCAGAACAAACATGTTCATACAGGTCTCGTTTGTTTCTGTGCTGCCTCTCACTCATCCTCCATCTAAAATTCAGCAGCACATGGGTTGCTGAGCAATTTTTTTGGCAAGATTCCTGCACCAGCCAGAGAATGGATGCTCCCTGAAGACTGCTGCCAGCCAATGTCCCATAGGAACATCAACAAGAGCTTCTTCATGAGGGACAAAAGGAAAGCCAGGAAAAGCCTACTCTTCACCTTTTTATTAACTATCCCCTCAAAAAAGAGAGAGACACACCTCTGAGCTGGCAGTCAGTGGGAGAGAAGGCCATAAAACCTCACTTTTATGCAGGCTTTCACTTTGAGGATTTGGGAAGGCCAGACTGGTCTTTCTCATGTTGCAGAAGCACTAGCTCAGGATGCTCTGTCATGCAAGCAAGCAAACAAAATAGCTTTAATAAATGGGGTAGGTCAATGCTTTTGTTATCGCTCCTGTACCTGACTATTGTCCTGAACCAAAAGCAATTAAAACAGGGATTATACTTTGACAGCTGCATTTGTGGTGATATGTGTGCATAGCAGAACTCTACCATGCTTTGAGATGATGATCTATTTTTTAGCACCTTGTTATAATTAGAACCAAATGATTTACAATGAATTATTTATTTGATTAATTTCATCCTTTTTTCTTTTTTATCAATGAATTTTCCACAGACAGAATGTTAAATTCTTGAATTCATTTTTAGTTTAAATAATATATTTGATGATTAAGGTCTGTAAGTAATTCATCATTTGCTAATAATCACAATTCAGAATTTGTCCAGTGGCATGCTATTTTCTGAGGCTCAGAGGACATATGGACTCTTTCCTCCACCTTCTTTGAAGTACTATGCATGGTACAACAATATACACATTTCTTAAATCATATCATTACATATACAGTCTTAGGTTGTCTTATTGTATTGAATATCACAAAAAAAA